>OX456527.1:7319873-8042058 GCA_949748255.1 Eustalomyia histrio | reverse complement strand
AGATCCTCGAACGCCTAAAAAAGAAAGTTTTTTGCATCGCCTTGTGGCTGCCGATGAAAAGTGGATCCATTGCGTCAACCCCAAGCGTAAAAAGTCATGGCCATCGACATCCTTTGCCAAGCCGAATATTCACGGCATGGTAGGACCAGCTCATCATGGAGGAACGCTATCGGACTCAACTCATGCGTTTGAGCCGCGCACTGAAAATAAAACAGACGGAATACGAAGAAAGGCATGACAAAGACATTTTGCAGAATGATAACGCTCTGCCACATGTTCAATACCGGTTAAGACCGACTACTACTTTGTCCGGCCCATGCCATATGTCCTGTCCTGCAGAAAATAGGCCGATGATTGGATTGCCTCAAAAGACGAGGGAATTAATAAAATTCCAGTTGGAACTAGTAAAATTCCAGTAGGAACTAATAAAATTGCAGTAGGAACTAGTAAAATTTCAGCTTGAATTAGTAAAATTTCAGTTGAAATTAATTAAACTAGAATTAATAAAATTCCAGTTGGAATTAGCAGCTGGAATTCATAAAACTCCAACTGGAATTATTATTATTATTTAAATTATTATTTAAATTATAATTATTATTATTAAATTATTATTATTTAAATTAATTCAATTCCAATTAGAATTCATCAATTATAATTAAAATCAAGTACAGGTAGAATTAAATTAAATCGAATTGGAATTAAATTAAATTCTAAATGCCATTGGATTGGAATTAGAACTGAATTGGAATTAAAAATGAATTAAATTGTAATTCAATTGGAATTAAATTCAATTGGAATTCAATTTAATTTTTTTTTTCAATATTTTTTTATCAAGCAACATTTTTTTATTTTATTTATTTTTTCAAAAATATTTTAGACAAAATAAAAAAAATCAAAGGCAAAACAATATGTAGTAACAACATAAACGAATTTATGATTTTGTTTTAATTTGGAAATTTTTGTTTTGAAAAAAAATTTAAGTAAATTTTCTGGATTTTTAAGTCAAATTTTAATTATTTCAAGTTTTTAGTTCTATTTTAAGTGGATGTCTTACTTTTAGCAACTCGGTTTCCAAAAATTTTTAAAATGATTTCTGAAGTTAGCAGCAAAAATTTGTAAATATTCTGTAAAGCTTCTGTAATTTATAAAATGTAAATAGCAAAAAAGTTTACTAAATAATAATTTTTTTACTAAAAGTGAGTACAGAAATAGTAAACTGGGATTTAAAACTGTTTACAAATTTGTCCACTAACTTTTTTTTTCCGATTGTACTTGTAACATTTTTTAATAAAAAATAAAAAGTAATAAACTGTTATTAAAAAAAAATACTAGTTTTTGCAATTATTTCATCCAAAATCCAATTGATGTCAATGCGTTTTATAGATTCTCTCTGTCAAATACTCATTTGAGTGATTGTGAGTGTTAAAATTAGACTTATGAGACAAGCTACTATAAACCAACGAATACATTGTCAATATCAGGGTAAAAAACGGCAACTGCGAAGATGTATTACTTTGTCTCAATTGTAAGAAAAGTAACTGTGACAGTGTTTAGCTCCAAAGAATTAAACTCCCCATATACCTTTAGGAAAATTTTCTTGGGTCGAACTAATTTTCGACTACCAATTTAGAGAAATTTAGGGAGTGCGCGAGAAAAATTTTTATCACAGAACTACGATAAGATGATGATACAAGTTCTACAGCTTCTAGGGAAACTCTCACATCTGCATGATTTGATTCAATATATGAGATTTGATTACAGAAGAAAAATTGCTTAAAATTATTAAATTCTAAAATTGAGACTCATGAGAAGTTAAACATTGTTAGGGAAGGGTCAGAAATGAATTTCTCCAAAGAAAACACTTTTCGAAATATCGAAAAGATAGGTCTATTGCCAAGGCAACACCAAATGAGAAATTTTATGAATTCTAAGCTCATAAACACAGAGGTGATACTTTGAAAACTATTTGTATTCTATCGCAACAGACAATGATGAGGTACGTTGTTCGTTGCGATAGATTCGTTTTTATGGGAAATCATAGCAATGTGTACATTCTCAGCTTCATCGAAATTCGTGTTTTTATCAAATGCCTAAATTAAAAAAAATAAAAGAAAAAGTGCAAATTATCCTAGTTTGCTTAATGTATAATCAATTGGAAATTACTGTTCAAATGTAGGGTGAACCTTTTTGAAAATAAAGGATATAAAGCTTGTATTTGTGTTACAAACAGCAAAGGCCGCATAGAATATTCAGTACATAACACAACAAGAACAACATTAACAGCAGCAACAACTACAACATCAACATCACCAACAAAAGTACTCAACAACAATACAACACACATTTCAACTGACATACAGAAAGACAGACGAATAGACAGACAGACAAACAGCAGCTAAAGCATTTGATAGAATTTTTTTTTTTTGCTCTCTGAAAAAATAAAATAAAGTAGCAAAAAGATGGAAGAAAAGTATCGAATTCGCATTGTCAGCATTAGGATGAGGAGCATAAAAAACGACAACAACGACAAGAAGAACGTGCAATAGCGAATTGAATTTTTCAATACGTATTGACTGGGGTATATAATCTTCTGTACATACTATGTACAACGTAAAATATACACATTAATACATATCAAATCTCTTCTTTTTTCCCGAAACCATCCACTTAAAAAGTACAAAAAAAAAACATATCTGAAAGAAAATGTAGTATATCGAGTCAAAAGCCTTGATAGTTACAGACGTAGATTTGTTATGTAAAAATGAAAGAATGAAAAAAAAAAAAAAAATGGAAGGATAAAAAAAAATTTCGAATAAATTGAATACATTTTTCTTTTATTCAATAAAAATTTATAATAAGGAGGTATTTATAGTGAAGTCATCAGCAATGTAAGCAAAAATGCGAATAGCAAAAATGTTCTTTAAAATATTCCAAATAAAGAATTATTGGATCTAGAGGCGTGTTTTCTTCGTCTCATTCTTGGCTCGGAAACATGATTATCTTAATAACCCATTTTACATCTCTCAGAATTTGCGCTATGTTCCTACTGTTGGGCGCCAAAATCGGCCTCGAATTTGTTTTTTGGGTATTCAAAAGACATTGATACGACTTTTTTAACAGCAGACGATTTGTTTTTCTACATATTTTAAAAAATATTTTATTGATCCGGAAGATCCTATTTCCCTCAACAGTCCTTGTTAAGCCAGGATTACCGACGCCCAACACGTGAATATTTATTTTGAAACAATATTAGGGTCAAAATTTCAAAGCTCTTCAAAAGATATTCCGAGGTCTCAAAATCAATTTCCTTACCAGATTCAAATAAATTCTAAATTAACCCGAAAGATTTCACCAAGAAAACCTTGTTGAGTCGGGATCGCCCTCAAAATTAACTTCAAAATCAATTTTATTGGCGAATCTTTCCTAGAATTAAGGCCAACTACAATTGACTTAAGTGACTTAGACTAGATTTCGGTATGAAAAGAGAATTAAAAATTTTTTAAAATTAAAAATTTGTAATTTTAAAATTTCGTTCCATAACAAAACAAAGCTTATGCCTTTTAAGCCAATTGTAGTTAAGCCTTTATGCTTTCTATAAATATTTGGGCACCAGATTGAAATACACGCTTGAAAGATCTTCGTCAACATGAAGAGTGCCACGACTTTGTTCACTCCCTGTAGGAAGCCTGTGGTCAAGTGTCTTCAAGTCACCAGTTTTGTCGACTATTTTGGGTGACTTTTTAATGACATAGTCAACAAAGCGTCTATATACTTTTTACAATCCTTTTTTCTTTGTGACATTGTCAAAAAGAAGCGTCTACTACAACTTTTACATTCCTTTTTTTTCAACTGCTAAGCTGTGCTTCTTTACTTTTTTTATTATTTCATTTTTTTGACAAAGTCAATAGTGAATCAGTACAGTTTTACTATCGACATTTCGTTCAGGGGTTCTAATGAATCTCAGGTTTCAATATCTACACCTATGCAATAGTTATGTAGATTCGCATGTTAAATCTCTACAGCAGAGAGCGTTGCATGGGGTATAATTAGTCAGTAGAACTGGTGACAAAGCCAATAGGGAATCAGTACAGTTTCACTTTCGATATTTCCCTCAGGGCAGTTCTTAAAATAGAACTGTCACTTACTTTGGGCGGTAAATTTGACCTTAAAATCAATTATGTTGGCAAGCCAAGAGCGACCATAAAATCGTCAACAAGAAGTGTGCCAAAATGTTTTTTTGTGTGCTTAAAAATAAATTGTCTCCCACGTTGGGCGCCAGAGTTGATCTCAATTGATAATAAGATGTATGCTGTAATATTTAACCAATAGTAGACACTGCAGCTTCAAATAAAACAGTTCTTATTTCTCCAAGAGACCTTGTTGAATCTGTGCTAACAATTGTAAACTATTGTTGAGTAACTTTTCGGAAATACAAAATCCTTAAAGCCAGCCTGGCCTTTCATTTATTATTTCATAAACAATATCTATAATAGCAAATATTTTAGATTAGAGAACATACGAGAGCCGCTCAATAAGTCCGTGACTTTTCGAACTTCCCTCGTAGTTATATGAAATGCAACACTGCTCCCATCAAATATCACCTGTTAATAGACTACTGTCAAATTTTGAGCAAGTTCCATCATTAACTTTGCGTTTAACAACAGGATTTTTCGAGGTCCATAAAATAGGCATTGGTTTGATCAATAATTTCAGTATTGGAGGTAAATCTCTTTCCACCGAGCTATTTCTTTAAGTTTGGAAATAGGAAATAGTTACTGGGGGCTAAATCCGGAGAATAAGGCGAATGAGGAGGCAATTCGTAGTCTACTTCATGGATATTTGCCATGGAAACTAAGCTGTCACACGATTCCGTTGGTGGTCGATTGTGAGCAAATGCGGCAGCCATCTTGCAGAAAGCTTTCTCATACCCAAGTGATCATTCAAATTTGAAACCACTGAGCCATGTGAGATGCCTATGTGTTCCACAATCTATCGCACATTCAATCTCCGATCGGCCATATCGTGAATTTTTTCAATTGTTTTGGGCGTCCAGAACGTTCGGCATCTTCCGTGCTTGTAAGGCCACAACGAAAGTCTTTAGACCACTTTTTTACCATTGAAATCGATGGTGCAGAGTCCCCATAGTATTTATCAAGGTTTTCCTTGGTTTGACTGACGGTTATTTTTCGCAAAAAATAATGTTTTTAATGAGCAATCAAAATTCGAATTTTTTCCATTTTTAAAAAAATCCACGAGGTTGTATATTTTGAACAGCTGTTAAGCGCAAGGTAAGTGACGGAACTTGTTCATAAGTTGAGGAGCAGTGTTGCATTTCATAAAAATACAAGGGAAGTTCGAAAAGTCACGAACTTATTGATCCGCCCTCGTATTAGAGAACAACCTTAGTCATACCAAAGTTCATTTTGAATTCGATGTGAAAAGACTTTAGAAATATTGAAAAGAATTCCGAAAGTTTCTTGAAAATCAGACCATGTCCCCTGTAGACATTTTCATTTTAAGAACTTACCCTCTTCTGCTTCCCATTCAAGATTTTTGTTCTTAAATTTTAAGGTTACCATAAATGCCTCCTCTGTGTGCACACATACAATATTTTTGTTGCAGATAGATGATGATTGTTGTTGGTCGATGGATGGTGGTGCGGCTGCTGCTGTTTGTTACTTACATATTTATACATTTTGTTGTATGGTTTGCATCACCAATGAATTAAATTGTGTTGTTGCTGCTGTTGCATTGTTATATTGCTGTTGTTGTTGTGTTTTTATAAACAGTTCTTTTGTTGCATTATGTATGGATTTCAACTTTTAGCTTCTTTCCTTGCTGCCGTTTGTGCTTGTGGATCGTGATCGTGTTTATATTCTGCACAAAATTTTTATGTTCAATTCATGACAACAAAATTGGCAGTTTAGTTTGAGGTAGTGCCACAGAGTGTGTGTTTTTTACGTTTTTCAGTATTGTTGTTGGTGTTGTTGTTTTTTTATGAAAACTACAACAAATTTCTAGGAAAAATCTTTTGCAAATAGATTATCGTGATTTGTTGGAAATGCAAAAAAAAAAAATAAGAAAAAACTGGCAACAAAAATCAAAGAAATTGGTATAAATCCAGGCCTATGATTTAGTTACAATTGTTGTGTATTGGCCAGCATAAATAAATTTCGTATAAACTATTGTACCCTCTAATGATGTATTTCTGTTTGAAAAAAAAAAACAAAAATAAAACCAATTGTATGAAATTATTTGATACAATTCATGAACCTGAATAGAGTTTCCTTTAAAATGCCCCCTTATTGGTGTTGGCATCATTTAGTTTGTATTAAGTTGGTTATGCATTGCTTCGATATTATGTTAAGGGTCAACAAAAACTTCCTTTCTAATCAAATTATAATATTGTTTAGGTGAAGTATGCTTAGAATACCTGTATATGGTCATGTGATATTTGGGTTGGAAATTATCATTGAATTGCTCTACTTCGAATATCTTTTATGAAAACACATTCTAAGTAAATATTTCGAGATTTGTCCCTTGACATGCATACTGTGGTCTGTAATGTATTATTTAAATTATTTAAAAGAAAACGAAAGATAACCTTTCTGGATTCAATTGCAGGGATAACAGTATTTGCTGCCAGTCGCAGGAAAAAAGAAAAAAGATTTCATATCATATTTTCCCAGATTATTAGACAATTCAAATAGATACTAATGGGCAATGAATCTAAATACCTTCCTATCTGGTTACGGGATTATGTCCACAAATATTTTGGAATTAATTCCAATGAGGGAAATTGTGTTTATGAGTGGTAGAAAATAAAATACAAAAATATAAATATTATGACCCAAATTCTGAAATAAAAGCCCCCGTTTGTTCTTGTGATTACGACCCGAAATTATATCGGTCATAATCCCAACTTCCAGCTAAGGGGTTATATACGAAAACTTTAGAGATATAATCCCTAATAATCCACAATAATATCCGTTGGGGTTATGTCATGTCGCCGTCTTTACCTTGTTATGAGCGGTTATGGTAAAAGCATAAAGTACGGCATAGAAACCCTTTTCTCTTCAGCATCCTCAAACTGTCTTCAAAAACTCTATCAAAATTGATATCATCTCCTTTCTAGTTGTTATCCTCAGAGGTGTGTCAGGAAGAGTATTGTCTTAGTGATCGCATTTCCTTTAAATAGAAAGATGACCTAGCTGTTGTGAGCCAGATTCATTCATGTACACCCGTTTGACTTCTATGATGGTTAGATAAACTCGTCATTGTGGCTTTAAAAACTTGATGAAATGGGATTTCGGATTCACCGCTTCACACCAAATTGGATTTCATAAATTTTTATCACACAAATTATTACAACTACATATATGGAGGATATTTGACCCAACCTTCTTCCAAAAATCTTCTTATAGATATAGAAAGCAACAAAGCTAAAAAAAATTGCATTGAGATTAATACTAAGAAAATATATTTCCATTAAAAGTTGTAAGATTGGATCCTTTCAATTTAAACAGATCGAACTTTTTTAGATTATTTTTCCCAGTTAAAAAAACGATAGGATTTGGAATTAAATTTCAGAGGTGCTCGTAACATTTCCATCGTTGATATTAATAATCATTCCTCTGTCCGATTATATGAGCAGCTTACTAATCCCAATCCTAAAATAACAAGGGATCACTCACTGATTGCCATGAAATTTGGATATGCAGTGGAGAAGACAGAGTAACATCATAAGCCAAGCCTTATGAAGGCTAGGCTCAAAGACAGATTATAAATGACATACTCCATCAAAACCTGTTTAGAAACTCCAAAAGGGGTCTTGGTAAAAGGGTTGATTTTCCAGGGCTGTATGTTGACGCATAGGTGGTAACGTTTTCGTATATACACATGGGTGACATCGATATTGAGGAATCAGATACTCTTGATACCCTGGGCATGATAATTCAGAGTGATGTCTGCTAGATAAAGCGCATTCCAAGTGCCAAAAGTATCATTCAAGTCTCCTCTATTTCTGACCATCTATACCACATAATGGGTGATTTTTCAGAGGTTTCGTATTTGATTTAAAAAAAAGAAAAAACATAAAATTATGAAATCTTTGAAATGTATGAAATCTTTATTTGAGTTTATAGAATGGTCTATTTAATTCAATGTTTAATTCAATGGTATAATTCATACACTTAAAAAAGTTTGTAAGTTAAAATAACTGAAAATATCATTTAAAAGAAATGATATTTCATTTAAAAACCGGTCTACTTAATTTTCATTTAAATTAAATGTCATTTGTTATTTATTTTTAACTGTTGATTAATCAACTAACACATCCGTAAGAAACAAATGATATAATCAGTTAAAATAAATGTCAAAATTTTACCTACCAATCCTTAAAAAATAAATGTTTTTTTCATTTATTTGAAATTATTTCCGTTTTTGTATTTTTTTTAATATACTCGTACAATACAAAATGTATGTATGCATATGAAGCTATAAACACTTATTGTATGAATTTGTTTGTATATGTATGTGTGTTTATGAAGTTCTTGTAATTTGTATTGAAAATTTTTGTATATATACAACCAATTTAAATAAAAAAACAAATTGAAATTTTTTGAATATTTTTTTTTTGAAACAGATAGCAAACAAAATTTAAATTTGTAACAACTGTTACGGACAGAAATAAACCACAAGTTTCCGTTTTGTGGGTAAATTTTTATTAAATTTCAAACAAATGAAAAAAATAAATGAAACTGAAAAAAATGGTTAATGATAGTAAATTATTTCGAATAAATGTATAAAAAAGTTAATATAGATATTTCGTTGAAAAATAAATGTATGTTCCTTTATTTTTAAATGTAACGGAAAACTTTTTTATTAAACTACAAACAGTTAACTACATAATATTCTGAGTGTATACCTGGGTCAAATTTTGGCATAATCTCTCCAACATATCAGCCGGTATCTCACGAATAAATTCTTCAATATTGGCTTTCAGTACGTCAACCGTTACGAACTTGTCCCTGTAGACATGAGCCTTAACAAAGCCCCACAAAAAATTATCTAAAGGCGTAAAATCGCATTGCCTAGGCTGCCAATTGACCGGCCCCAAACGTGAAATAAACTGTTCACCGAATAAACTGTTATCCACCTAATTTGAAAATTGTTTCGAGTGCTGTGTGGTATATGGCTCTGTCTTGTTGAAACCACATGTCAGCCAAGTCCAGCTCTTCTATTTTGGGCAAAAGTTCTAATCGTCCCACGGTAGCGCTCGCCATTTACAGTAACGTTCCTGCCTTCGTCGTATTTGTAAAAGTACGGTCCAATGATGCCACCGGCCCATAATCCACACCAAACAGTGCATTTTTCGGGATGCATTGGCAGTTCTTGCAATGTTTCTGGCTGCTCTTCACAACAAATACGGAAATTTAGTTTGTTCACGTACCCATTCAACCAGAAATGAGCTTCGTCGCTGAACACAGTTTTCCGATAAAAAAAGTGGATCTTCATCTAACTTTGCCAGTGCCCATTCACCATTCGCCCATTCAATTGTCAGTCGATTCATGGTTAAATTATATACCAAACTATACATGTTTGACAGTAACATGTTACACGACAACAGATGAGCTGCCAAAAAACAGTGTTGCCAAAACGAAGGTTGCTAAAAAATCACAAAGAATGATCCGACCTTAAATGGAATACAACTCTCATATATAAGCAGCTTGGGCTCAAAAATCTACGTAGAAGTTTTTGGACAGTGTGCAAAGGATAGTGGGCGACCCAGCTCTGGTGACATATTGAAGCATTGTCGGAATATGGGGTTTGCGACACTGTTCTATCGATATTACCACTGAAAGTGTTCTGCTGAAATAAACGAACTCATACTCAGACTATGCGAGTCGATTGATACAAGTTTATTCTCTATGTGTCAACCAAAACGGTTCTAAGGATCGAAAGAAGAATTTATAGCCGCTTCCTAAACACTAGGAATTGCACGAATTAAAAATCAACCATATACACAAGGCCCGACCTTGTAATAGTAGAAATGTCTCCTTTTAAGTGAGATATTCATATTCCGCCTCATATCATCAACCAACCAAGCAAGGATTGATTGGTCTATGCTTAAATGAACATGAATGACAAATGTTGCTGTCACCTGCAAAATAATAGATTGCGTTCAAAATGAAACCGAGCAGGTCATTGATAAATGTCAGAAAAAGGGAAAGGGGAGCAACAGTCCCCTGAGGTGCGACTACAATAAAAAAAAAAAAAGACTTCGGTGGAGACCCCTACGACAACAACACTTATGTAGCGATTCTTAAAAAGCTCGACATAAATCGAGTAAAATAGCCACAAGGAGTGCCCCATTTCAGACTCGGTTAAATGCCTTGGAAATATTCAATTTGATGACGGATGATACGGTGATGAAATATAGTTAGTTAACAAGATTTTGGTTAACCATTGCTTAGTATATAAAGACATGATTGATATTGTCGGGATTCTAAGCCTCATTATTTTAAAGTTAAACTTTGGGAACCTTCCAAAGCTTCTTAAGTCCTCTTCGATTATTCACAGAAATAATTATTTATATTGTTTTTATTTTGAAGTTAAACATTTACAAGATCAAGGCATTCCCTTTTCTAACATGATTTTTAATGTCTCAAAAGGAAAACCAAAACTTGTATACATACTTTACTCTTAAACCATCTACGATCCCACAATAAGTAGGTACTGCAAATATGTGTAGTTGCTTGATACTTAAGTAAGCCAAAAGTTCTCTTAAGAAATCTTGCCGTGACTGAAGTCAGCCGATCGCAAACCTGGGAAAACTTACTTGTGTTTGAGGTAAAGGAGTGGTACGATCCTCAAAGCTCTAAATCGCTTGGCTCTCATGATATTTTATTTTTTTTTTATATAAATGTCGGTGCATCCATACACAATCTTTTAATATGTTAACAAAAATTTATATAATTCCATCTCAACTCACAATAATGTTGTTATTTCCGGTATTTCGTTTGATTGATTTTTTTTTATATTTATTTTTTGTCACATTATTTTTATCTCATTGAAATTTCCTTTTGCTTTGTGATCTCCTCTTACAGAAAAAGAAAAATGAAAATGTTACAAAATTATCAACTTCAATAATTTTTGTTATTTTATTTTGTCAAGTTACTCCCATTAAATTATACTTTGAATTTAAGTCAACATACACAGACTTACATACATCCATGCATATATGTGTACATAGTTGAGATGTTTGTATATAAAAGAAGGGTTTTTATTTTCCTTTGTGTATGTGTGTGTGTGTGTATGTGTTTATTATTTATATTTTTTGTATTCTATGTATTTTATGTAGAAATTGTAAACAATTTTCTGTCTATTTAACTTTTCACATTAATACCATAGAAAATGTAGATGTTGTTTATTTGCAAGTGTATTTGTGTGATTGTATATTGTATGTGTATGTGTGTCGTCGACTCATCTTACGCTTGTGAGCACAGAAAAAAGCTTTAACACAAAATATATACAAACTTATTGCAGAGATTAAAAAGAATTCATGTGTTACTATGCTGCCAACATAATGACGCCCAACCTAAATAATATTGTAAGAACATTTTTGGAAAACTCAAATGATTAGGCGCCATAATGTTAGTTAAAAGCTGGATCAGCTGGACTATAATAATATTTTACAATTTTGAGTGTAATTATTTCAATCTAATTTTCATACTCTTTGGTTGGGCGCCATATTGCAATCAAGCAACAACCAATTAGTTTTGAAGGTATGTATACTGAAACCTGTATACATCCCGTAAATATCGGGTGGATAACACTTCTAATATTTTGAAGATTAAACTGATTAGATGTTATGACCAGATTTTGGAATTGTGAGTTCTGTAGAATTCTCTCTTTCTTAACCCTGTTTAACACAAAATCTTTTACAGATGAAAAGCAAATGAAAAAAAAAGGAAAAAAAAAATATACAAACATTTTGTAAAGTCCTTTTGAAAAATGTTGGCAAAAAATAAAAGTATAAAAAACGTTTTACTAGTGACTACTTAACAAGTTAAACACAAGGTTTTCTTTCTTCTTCTTCTAGTTTTATATATTCTGTTTTTTTGTTGTTGTTGTGCTATTCAAAAGAAATGAAAAACACTTGGTTGGAATAGGGTTAGAGGTGGGTAGGAGTTTCTGTATAGTTGTTGGCTACAACACTGAGCACACAAAGACAGAAAGATACGATAGATAGCTAGAATGGATGGATGGATGGATGGATACGATAACATTTGGAGTATGAAATAGTTTAACAACCGTATGAATTGAAAAACAAACTTATGAAAAAGACATGGAGACAGACGGAGAGAAGGATGAATACACTCAGAAAAAAAAATTAGTAGAAAAATTTGTAAACGGTTTTCAATCGCACTCTACTATTTTTGTACTGATTTTTAGTAAAAAATTATTATTTAGCAAATCTTTTTGCTATTTACATTTTACAAATTACAGATTTTTTACAGAATATTTACAAATTTTTGTTGCTAATTTCAGAAATCATTTTACAAATTTTAGAAAACCGATTTGCTAAAATTAGCAAAAAATATTACTAATTTTAAAAAAGTGGATACTGAAGGAAATGTTATTTCTAATTAAAACTTACACCTAAAAACTTAAATTTCCTTAAAATGTTACATATATTAAAAAAAGGATCGGAAGTGAAGATACCGACTCATGTCTGAAAATAGGACATCCACTTAAAATAGCACTAAAAAGGTTTTTTAGTTCTAAAAATCCGCCCTAAAAACAATTAAAATTTAACCTTAAAAGTAAAAAAAAAAATTGACCAAAATATTTTTCAAAACAGAAATTACCAAATTAAAACAAAATGATTAATTCGTTTTTTAAAAAATATAATCAAAATTTTTGATGCTTGATAAGAAAAATAAATTCAGGGCTTTTTACTAATATTAATAATATTTAGTAATTTTTTTTGCTGATTTTAGCAAACAGATTTTAAATTCCACTTAACAGAAAGTCTACTAAAATTTAGTAGCGGCTACTAATTTTTCTAATAATTTCATTGTACTACACGTCAGCAGACATGTGTTGCTAAGATTAGCAAAAAATACCGCTGGGCTCAAATTAGCGTAATAACAGCAAAATTTTCAGTTGCTATTACAGACTTTTTTTGGTGAGTGTATATATATATAGACAGACAAAACGACCGACATACATATAGCATATATATATATATGTATTAACAAATACAAAAAAGGTTTACTCTTTAGCATGGTTGAATACTAAAATATACACAAAGTGTATACATGCATGTTTATGCATGTATAAACGTACAATGTAATATGTATCCCTGTAGGAAGCCTGGGGTCAAGTGTCTACAAGCCACCACTTTCGTCGACTATTTTGGGTGACTTTTTGGTGACATGTCCACACAGCGTCTATACTTTTTACATTCCTTTTTTGCAGCTGCAAAGCTGTGCTTGTTCTTGATTTTGTTTTTATTTTGTAGCTGCATGCAAAATTAAAGTTTTTAATAAAAATATAAAGAAAAATAAATTTAAAAGTTAAATATACAAATTTGAACAAAATATATAATGAATGAGCAAAAGAAATTACAAAAAACTTGTGAAAAAAAACAATAAATTTTGTATATAAATAAAAATAACAAGAAAGAGGCAAACATTTTTAGTGAAAATTGCAACTCTAGAGATTTTGTAGAGCCTGATGAAGATTTTACGGAGCCTGTGGATGATTTTGTGCAGTCTTTTGATGATTTGTCTACTTCAAAATTAAATTTGCACGAAATTTTTTTTTATTTTAATGAAATTTATAAAAATAAATTTTATTAATAAAATATCTAATTTAACAAAATAAATGCAACTGTTCCTTCCTAGTGTGGAAATCAAGTAAAAAGTTCCAAAAGTGTAGACTAGAATTACTAAAATGTACTAGTGAATCTCTGGTTCCAATGTCAACACCTAGTCAATAGTTGTGTAGATTCGCAATGACATGCACATGTTAAATGTCTACAGCAGAAAGCGTTGGCTGGGGCATAATTAGTCAGTAGTACTGGTGACAAAGTACAATAGTAAATCAGTACAGTTTCACTATCGACATTTCCTACAGGGATTTAATACCTTATGAACATACGCATGAACAATTATTATGTTCCATGTATGATGAATACTTTGTATAGTTACACTCATAGAAACTTAAATGTTTAAATAATTGTGTACTACTTGCAAATTTTTGAGTGTAAAATTTTGTGCAAAATGTATCTAATATTTTAAAATTCACTTTCTACAATTAAAAAACTACAGCACCACATCGATTGAAAAATTAAATATTAACAGTGATATCTCAGGACTAATATTTATTTAACTTAAATCCGCCTTAAAAGATGTGAAATAAACAGATCTATAACTCTAAAAATGGTTTAAGTAAAATGGGCGGATTTGACTCCAGCGATCTTCATATTCAAGGCTTGAAATAATTACTTTTTTATTGAAATGAATTCTTTAAGAATGGAAATCAATTTTTTAATTCAAAGAATAAATTTATTAATAAGAAAAAAAAACAGGAATTATTTCCTAAGAATGAAATTCAGCGAATGAATTCCCTGGCATTATAATTGAAGAATTATTTCACTAATGAATTTATTTAAATCTAGCTTATGAACATAAATTTTTAAGCAAGGAATTCTTTCCCTACTGAATGAATTTCTCATGAATAAAATTTTTAGTTTCCTGAATTTATTAAACTTTTTGTTAAATTCCCCGCAGAAATTTATTTTACTTTTAATACTCTGAAGGAAATAATTTTTTTATTCCGAGCATTTAAGTTAATGAATTAATGTAAAGAAGAACTTAACTTCTCAACTACAATGAAAGAAAAAACTTCATCAAAAGTGCCATAGATTGTCGTCCTAAGTAACGTTTCCTAGTATAGGGTGGTCCAACGATAATGCACGATGTTAATTTTAAATAAAAAAAAAGTTTTCAGAGAATTATCTTAATATCTTTTATTATGATAGAAGGATCCATGACAATTATGTGTGAAACAAAATATCGGCCAAATGTTTGCCACGGCCTCGGTGGCATACACTCAGAAAAAAAGTTAGTAGACAAAATTGTAAACGGTTTTAAACCCCACTTTACTATTTTTGTACTGATTTTACTATTTCTTACAGAATTTTTACAGAATATTTACAAATTTTTGTTGCTAACTTCAGAAATCATTTTACAAATTTTTGAAAACCGATTTACTATAATTAGCAAAAAAAAATTTCTAATTTTGAAAAAGTGTATATTGAAGGAAATTTTATTTCTAATAATTTAAATTTAACTTTCAAACTTAAATTGTCTTAAAATGCTACAAAGTCTGAAAAAGGGATCGGAAGTGAAAATAATTTTCATAACCGATGTCCAAAAATAGGACATCCACTTCAAATAGTACTAAAAACATTTTTAGTTCTAAAAATCAGACCAATTTAAATTTGACATTAAAATCTAAAAAATTTACTAAAAATTTGTTCAAAACAAAAATTAACAAATAAATATAGTAAATTTCTTTACTATTTACATTTTACAAATAACAGAAATTTTACAGAATAATGACAAATTTCTGTTGCTAATTTCAGAAATCATTTTACAAATTTTTAAAAACCGATTTGCTAAAATTAGAAAAAAAAATACTATTTTAAAAAAATTGGACATTGAAGGAAGTATGATTTCTAATAAATAAAACTTATACATACAAACTTAAATTGCCTTAAAATGTTACATAGGTTAAAAAAAGGGATCGTGAAAGTGAAGATACACAGCCGATTAATGTCCAAAAATAGGACATCCACTTAAAATAGAACTAAAAACTTTTTTAATTCTCAAAATCAGCCCTTAAAATAATTAAGATTAAACCATAAAATCCAAAAAATTTAACAAAATTATTTTCAAACCAAAAATTAGCAAATTAAATCAAAACGATTAATTCGTTTATGTTTTTACTATTTTTTATGCCTATGATTTTTTTTTTTAGTTTTGTCTAAAATATTTTTTGAAAAATAAATATATTAATAATAATGTGCCGAATTATCTTATCATTTAGCTCTTGAATTGTTCCTGGCGTACATTTTTCTTTTAAATATCCCCAAAGAAAGAAGTCCAACGGTGTCAAATCACATGATCGTGGCGGCCAATTAACATCGCCATTGAGTTTCTAGTGGGAAAAAGTCAATGTTTCGTTGGCTGTCTGGCAGGCCCATATCCTCAATTTCTGTTCACAAGAAGTTTGTTATCATATCGCGATAGCGAACACGATTCACGGTAACTGCTTGGCCGACCTCATTTTCGAAGAAGTACGGCCCGATGACGCCACCAGTCGTGGATTCTCATTTGCCCAAATGCGGCATTTATGCTTGTTAACGAATCCACTGAGGTGAAAGTATGCCTCGTCGCTGAAGATGACTTTATTTGTAAAGACACCATTCAGTTCTGTCTGTTAAACCTAAAATGGTCAGTAGGCTTCAGCTCTTGAGTCAATTGAACCTTGTAAGTGTTTAAATTCAAATCTTTATCAGTGATGTTCGTGAGATGTTCAATTGTTTGGCACGACGACGAGTCGAGGTTGACGGCTCTTCTGCCACACTATCTCGAACAACAGCAATGTTTTCCGAAAGCACAGGTTTTCGATTGTAGACGCATTTGGTCGATTTTGCTGACCAAAAAAATCACGAAGTGCCGAAATGCATTTCGTTTTGAGCGCCCATTTTCGTAAGAGGCTTCAACAATCTTAACACGCTGTTCAATTGTGTACTTCTCCATGGTTGGATTTGTCAAACACTGAAACAAAGAAATGTCAAATTAAGTTGGGCAAAGAACTTGACGTTAAGCTGTGACTCAGAATTAACATCGTACATTATGGTTGGACCATCCTTTATATAAATAACTCTTATGACTAATTAGCAGATTGGTCTTTAATTAAATCCTAATTATTAGTTTTTAGAAAAACTTTCAAACATCGATAAAAAATTAATTTTGCTATTGTCAAAATATATATGCCGAGGGTTGTATAATATTATAAATAGTACTTTTCGTTCGTATTTTTGTAAATCACTGGAATAATATTTAATTTGTAACAAAAGCTACTACTGTGTAGTAACAAATAATTGTCTTATAGTAACTGACACACATTTTTAATTTTTGTAAACTAAAACTGTTACATGAATATTTGTGATAAAGCCATTTTCTCTGAGTGTAGTACTATATTATTTTAACGAGTGTATAGTTTACCTATCTGTAGTGGTTTCAAATTGAAATGTGTAAAACCAACTTTTTTGGTCTTTAGCTTGTACAAGAATAACTGACAAGGAAAGTTTCCCAACCTCAACACTTCAATTTTAATAAAATTTTTAAATGTGATAGAGAGAAAAAATCAAAGATCGGCTAGTCGGCATGTGTTTCAGTTTTTTTTAATATTCGGGCTATTTTGGATTTTAAAAAATCCCTTTTATTATACTTCTCTTATTTATACTTCTTCAAACAATTTGTGATGCAGTTTATTTTCCAGCTGGGGTATAGCTCAGCTGTCCAGATTTGCCAAAGGTCTGCATCCTTTGAGGTAATTATAAAATAATACACGATAACCCAACCCTTTATAACGATGGCCGACAATACGACACGCATTTAGAGGAAACCACGTTTTGGTGTTCGAATCGAGAGATTTACTATAGAACACTGTGCGAGTTTTTTGCACTAATCGAAGGTAATATTTACCGAACTCTTGAAAGAGTTTCGGCTCGGCTAGTTGGATTGATTAGCAACCAACGAGGATAAACA
Organism: Eustalomyia histrio; assembly: GCA_949748255.1. NCBI lineage: Eukaryota > Metazoa > Arthropoda > Insecta > Diptera > Anthomyiidae > Eustalomyia > Eustalomyia histrio. The sequence goes on along the minus strand of OX456527.1, from coordinate 8,024,206 downwards.
GTGGTTTCCGTACTTGAATAATACGACTAACTATAAACAAGAATAATTAGCGGTTCTCGTGTTCAAATAATACGGCTGGCAAGTAACGAGAATAAACAACGGTTCTCTTGTAGGTAGGCAGGAATCGGTATAGAATTCAGGTAATACCCCGTTCCCGTTCCGTTACCCGATCCGACCCCTTACAGCATTTAACTCTCACATTATATGTAAATAATTTTCCCAACTTAATGAGAATTATGTTAGGTGTTGCTATAAGTATAATTTTGGGTATGGGTAAAAGTAGTAATACTGGGTATGAGAATTAAAAGATTCGTAACAGAACGTTGCAAATTAAGCAACCCTATGCTGATTTATAGTCCTTATGTATATCAAATTTCCTAATTTGACGAATATAAATATAAATTTATATATAATGCAATTTTTATTTAGAATTTCTAACGTATCCGATATACTGCCGAACAAAAAAGTTCCTATAAATTTTTAAATTTCTTCCCCCTATTCCACCCCCTAGATCAGCAAAGTGGTCGAAAAATTGGGACAGATTGTTCTCACTTTTCCAGATTTCATAAAAATCTGTGTATTTGGCTTTGGGAACTTTAATTGTGTTCAACTGACTGACTACATTCTCGTATGTGTGGCTTTCCATACCAGCTACAGACAAAAGTGTACCATATCCATGTCACACTTCCACACTCAACATATATTTACAGTAATTGATTGTAGTTTATTTAAAAATATATTTATAGATTTCTTTTAAAATGATTAAATAGCTAAAATATAATAAAAAAATATATTTTTCAACCGTTTTTTTCATTTATTTGAAGAATAAATTACATATATGGAAATACTGATTTTTAGTTACAATTAATATTTTCATTAAAAATGATTTATTCAAAAAATGGTTTTTATTTTTTTTTATACATAATTGTGTGATAGTTAAAATAAACAAAATATATCAAAAGTCATTTATTTTTACAGACTTTGTAGTTAAATTTTATGACATTTAAAAAAAACGAAATATCATTTATTGTTACGGATTTTGTAGTTATTTTGTTGACGGTTGAAAAAACGAAATAAAGAAAAAAATATTACTTTTTATGGATTTTTGTAGTTAATTAGTTGTCAGTTAAAAGAAATAAATAACGGAAATATAATTTGTTTTGGGTATTTGCAGTTAGTTTGTTAATAGTTAAACTAATTGAAAAATCATTTATTATTTAAAGATATTGTAAGTTGATTTATTGATAATAATTTTGTCTGATTGATTTTTAGCTTAATTGAATTATCTTATACTAAAAAAGCTGAACCAGTTTTGAATTAAATATATTATGAAATTTCCCCTACAAAACTCTAATGATAAAATCAAATTTTTGGTATTTATTATAAACAGGGAAACCGCAAATATGCAGTATCATGTTTTTTTCTGTGCGTCATATGGACTCATAGATAAACTATTTATCCGATTCAGAACAATTTAATAATTCTGGCATCGATTTTTTAGAGCATATTTTAGCATATTTAATCCTTAAGAGCATATTTTTGCATATTTTAGCATTAAGAGCATATTTGTGTCTTTTAGGGAATATTTTGACTTCTTTTATACATATGTGTTTTTTTTTTATTTTAATGTACGATAATTAATATATGTTAGCTTCCTCTCTAACAAAATTATTGATAAGGTACCAGAATGCTATACCAAAAAAGATATTAATAAATAATAAAAAGAATTAGAAAACAGCTGACTGGATCTTCAATAAAATCAGTTTTGGCATATGATGTCAAAGAAGTATTAGCTTTTAAATTCGCCCCATTACATCAGTTGATGTTGAAAGAACTTTTCTAATGTACAAAAATATACTTAGGTGTAACATACAACGTTTTTTATTTGAAAACTAAAATCAAAATTTTGTAGTTTATTGCAACAACAACGTTTATTGAAAATCGTATTTTTTATAAAAAAAAAATTGTCCAAACATTTAATAGCTGGTATGATGTAATTTTTCAAACATTTTCCTGTTCTTTTATTATACTTATTGTTTTAATCAAAAAGATTTAGTTATTTATTTTATTTATTAATCATACTATAATTACAAATTATATGTTAATACCCTAACCGAGCACTAGCAACAAAGGCCTTCGGCTCGTTGTAGCGAAAACAGACCAGAGCCTCTGGTGGGAATTGAACCCACGACCCCCGCACTGATAAGCTAGCACGCTACCAACTAGCCTACCGGGGCGCTTTAATCAAAAAGAAGAAACCGTTAAAAGAAAGGTTTATAAAAAATAAAAACGCAAAAATCACAAAAGAGTCCGGAAAAGACATCTAACCAAATAAAAAAAATTATATATTTTTTTTATTTGGTTATTTGGTTATTTATTATTTAATTATTTTTTTTTTATTTTACTAAATGTAGAATTGATTTAAATATGGAAAAATTTACAGTTTTTCGTAATACCTTTTAAAAATTTAAGTTCCTATTATTTAACATTCCTTTGTTTTTTCGTTTTAGTTGTATTGTTTATCTTATTTTTTTAATACGCAAATTTTTTGTGTGAATTTTTTTGATTTTTTATTAAAAAATATTTTTTTTGTTTAAAAAAATATATAAAACTTTTTTATTTTTACAGATTTTTTTTTTTAATTTTAAGGGCATCTTTTTATGTTTTTTGTGCATATTTTATGCGCATAAAACACTTTTTTTGGAGCATATTTGCGGTTTCGCTGATTATAAATAATATACTAAAAATTAAAGCGTAATTTCTCAATATTTTATCAAAAACAAGTAAAAACGGCTAAAATTCGGCTGTGCCGAATCTTTGAATACCCTCCACCAATGTTTTCTATTGTTTTTGATACAAACAATGTAAAAAACTTTTGAAGTAAAATTATGGAGGTGAACAAAATTTTTTGAGGTGAAAAACTTTTTAGGATGCGAAAACTAATTTTTTTACGTGAAAAGATTTTGAGGTAAAAAAATTTTTTTAGGTGAAAAAAATTGTTTGTGGTGAAAAAAAATTTTAGTGGTGAAAAAAATTTTTTGAGGTGAAAAATATTTGAGGTGTACAAAATATTATTAAAATCTAAGCGATTGGTGAAAAAATATGAGAAAATGTATTATATACCAGTCGCTACTATGAAATTGTACTAAAATACACCAATTTGTATCGAAAATTTAGAGGTATCTTCACGAATACGAATATATATACTTTATGGGGTCTTAGACCTATATTTCGACATGTTACAAACGGAATGACAAACTGATATATACCCTCACCATATATGGTGGAGGGTATAAAAATGAAAAATTTTAAAATTTTTATAGGTCAATAAATACTGTAAAATTTGACATCGATACGATATACATATTTTTAGCTGGACAGTAGGTATGGAAAGACCTACGTGTGCATGCTTTTTGTTCAATAAGTTGGTGATTGTAATAATATTCTGAGGACGAGAATGATGATTGATAACAATTGTTGTTGCAAACCACCTAAACCACTACACTTGTATAAATAACAAAAATCAACAACTACTGAAAAACATGGCTAAGGATGACTGACAATGATCAGGATGATGAGGAGGAGGAGGAGGAAGGATGATGTTAGTACTGATGGTGAAGAATACGTATATATATAGTTGTTTTTCCTACAAAGTCGATTTAATACAAAAAGAATACTTCTTCTTTGCCAGTTGTTTAAAACAGGAGTATGCAGATGTGTGTATTTTAGAGTGGGGTATTATAGTTCATTTCATTTACAAACTAGTTTATATTATATTCGATCTGTTGTAATTTTCATTAATTTTTTAAGAATTTTTTAAGAAACTGTTAACCAATATAATCTTAGAAAAAGTTAAAAGTAATTGGTGAATTAACTAAAAGAACAACTGGATCAAAAATAGAGATGAACTAAATGTACTGTATGAACTGGATTGCCAAACTCTAGTGCACTCAGAATATTATGTAGTTAACTGTTTGTAGTTTAATAAAAAAGTTTTCCGTTCGATTTAAAAGTAAAGGAAGATACATTTATTTTTCAAAGAAACATCTATATTAACTTTTTTATACATTTATTCGAAATAATTTACTATCATTTACCGATTTTTTTCAGTTTCAAATATTTTTTTCATTTGTTTGAAATTTGATAAAAATTTACCCACAAAACGGAAACTTGTGGTTTATTTGTGTCCGTAACAGTTATTACAAATTTAAACTTTGTTTGCTGTCTTTTTCAAAAAAAAAAAAATATTCAAAAAATTTCAATTTGTTTTTTTATTTAAATTGGTTGTATATATACAAAATTTTTCAATACAAATTACAAGAACTTCATAAACACACATACACATACAAATACATTCACACAAAAAGTGTTTATAGCTTCATATGCATACATACATACATTTTGTATTGTACGAGTATATTAAAAAAACAAAAAATACAAAAACGGAAATAATTTCAAATAAATGAAAAAAACATTTATTTTTGAAGGATTGGTGGGTAAAATTTTGACATTTATTTTAACTGATTATATCATTTGTTTCTTACGGATGTGTCAGTTGATTAATCAACATTTAAAAATAAATAACAAATGACATTTAATTTAAATGAAAATTAAGTAGTTCGGTTTTTAAATGAAATATCATTTCTTTTAAATGATATTTTCAGTTATTTTAACTTACAAACTTTTTTAAGTGTGTAATTATTTAAGCATGTTTGTACTCGCACGTAAAAAAATATACACAATGTTTTAAAACATTGTTGTTCTACGATATAATGGAAAGAAACATATAAAAACATGAGCATTTAGTATTAAAACATGATTAAAAAAACGGTTATTTATCATGTAAATTTTAACAAAGGATACAAAATTACACTGTTGGAAGCCTGGGGTCAAGTGTCTACAAGTCACCACTTTTGTCGACATGTCCACAAAGCGTCTATAGTTTTTACATTCCTTTTTTGCAGCTGAAAAGATAAGCTTGTTCTTGATTTTTTTTTATTTTGTAGCTGCATGCAAAATTAAAGTTTTTAATAAAAATATAAAGAAAAATAAAGTTAAAAGTTAAAAGTTTGAACAAAATATATAATGAGCAAAAGAAATTACAAAAAACTTGTGAAAAAAAACAATAAATTTTGTATAAAAATAAAAATAACAAGAAAGAGGCAACAATTTTTAGTGAAAGTTGCAACTCTAGAGATTTTGTGGAGCCTGATGAAGATTTTACGGAGCCTGTGGATGATTTTGTGCAGTCTTTTGAAGATTTGTCTACTCCAAAATTAAATTTGCACGAAAATTTTGTTTACTTTAATGAAATTTATAAAAAAAATTATTAATAAAATATCTAATATAACAAAATAAATGCACCTTATTTCCTTCCTAGTGTGGAAATCAAGTAAAAAGTTCCAAAAGTGTAGATAAGAATTACTAAAATGTACTAGTGAATCTCTGGTTCCAATGTCAGCACCTAGTCAATAGTTGTGTAGATTCGCAATGACATGAACATGTTTAATGTCTACAGCAGAAAGTGTTGGTCAGTAGTGAATCAGTACAGTTTCACTATCGACATTTCCTACAGGGTATTTTTACTGCTTTAAAAAAATACTAAGGATTTTAATTTTGAATATTTTGATTGATAACTCAGGCACCAAATGAGTTTCCACCTTAAAATTTTGCCACAAATGTAGAGAGGCCGTAATTTTTAACATATTTTTTTTTTCAGAATTTTAAAAAAATTGGATTTTTAGATATGGGTCTTTGAAGATTAAACTTAAAAAAATTACCTTTAACCTTTTAATACAAAAAAACTTTTGGGACACCATTTTGAAGGTAATGTTTTCAGCTTTAAAATGGTAGCAATATAAAAATTTTTGGTTGTATGCACTCTAATTAATTTCTGTTGAAATTTACCCAACTTATAGTAGGAAACTGTACTCCTACTATAAGTTGGGTAAATTTACTCTGTGTGCGTTAAGTTGGTGCACACAAAATGGGTAATTTTAAAAGGAAAGTGCGTACATTGTGACATGAAAAGTATTAAAGTGTGTACACACACATTGACCAACTATGTCTATTCATATCCAATTTTTCCCATTTCTATGGTAAAAATTTATAATAGAATAAACATGCTATTAATTGTTGCAACATATAACTAAAAACCTATAAAAAATGCAATAATTTGAAAAAAAAAATTGTTTTCATGAAAAAACTGGTAAACAGTTAAGAATCCCAAAAACTGGGATAAAAAATTACACTGTTTATGTGGCAGCACTGCATACACCAAATTTAATGTTTTTCAACACTTTAGCAACTTTGAAAATGTTGCCCTCTCATTTAAAAATGTTGCCGCTAAACTCTGTACCATGTTGAATTTCTGGTAGAGCGGGAAAAATACTCTATAGAAAATTATATACTTTTTGAGTTGCCTGTTGTCTTGAAAATATGTGGACCATGTATTTGAAAATTGTATTACAGTTTCTTTTGTTGTATGGACGTAGTATAAATGAATTTGATATTTATACGTTTTTTGCTTTTTTTAATTTTTTATATTTTCCAATTTTAAAATGTCAAAATATTTATTACCATTCTAATGTAGTATAATTACAAAATTTGTGAGTGAAATTTTAATATAATAAAATAATACTAATTTTAGACACAAAGTGTTTAATTGTAGACATATTATGTCTAAAAACACTTTTTGTGTGTATTATTGTATATGAAAGTGTTTACAAAATATATTTACGCATTTGGTGTTTGTATTTACCGAATTTTCGTATTATTACCTAAAACTTTACCCATTTTATTGTAGTAAATTTACAAACATTTTTTAGAGTGTAGTTTAGAAGTTATTAGCGACTTTGTATGGACACTTTTTCGATATTTTGACGTTTTTTCCAATTTTGATGACGTCATATTTCGAAAACCGAAAGGGTTTGGGTCGAAAGGTTAATGATTTAATAAATACTACCCATTTACAATATTTGTGGCGAATTTTATTAAGATCAGAGATGACAAATCCGAAAATGACAGTTTTCTGTGCGGTTTGACATAGAATGGCTCATCTCTCTTAGTTTTCGATTTTAAAATATGGCCCATTTTAAAAATCGGAAGGGGACGAAAAAGCACCAACTTTAAAACTTGAAATTCACCAGGTAGTGACATTGACCAGGTTAAACACACAGACATGACAATATTACATTTACATTTAAATGGTTTTTGTTATTTATTCTTAAATTTTGTTTAAACAACTGACACATCAGTAAAAACAAATGATTATTTAGTTAAAAATAAATATTAAAATTTTAGCTACCAATTCCGTAAAAATAAATGTTTATTCATTTATTTGAAATTGTTTCGATTTTTTGTATAATTGTTGGTATTTTCTGTTTTTTATCTGAAAAATTTAAAATCACACAATCTATAAACACATGTTGGGTGAATGGCCTTATGTGTGGTGTGTTTATGAAATTCTTGTAATTTGAATTGAAGTAATTTTGTATATAAGCTTTGTTTTTTTTTTTTAAATTTTATATCTATAGCTATAAATATTTGTAAAAAAACAACTATCCCTACTTATCTGACTTTTCTTTATTGTTTGTAAACAAATACAATTTCAACATTTGGGGCCGCCTTTGTACGAAAGCTGTTTTTTGTATATGGATTTCGCGGAAAGGCGAAATATTGTTTGCCCCGCTCTATCTTTACTTGCAAACGCATAATTTGTTGTTTTTAATATATTATCAAACTAAAAATACAACAATATCAAATATCTTTGTGACAAATATGTTTGTTTACATTTAAAAGATAAAAGACAATAATTTGTAAGACTTGGCAGCATTTTTATACATTCTTATTTTTAAAGTAGCTATAACTATAACTACTTAGCAAGTCTATATCTACTTAACTTTGTTTGGAATATTTATATAAAATTCGAAAAAAACAAACCTATAAACAAACAATTTAAGCAAAAAAAAAAAAAAAATTAAAAAAAATATTTTTTTTTTTGAACAGAGCAAACAAAATTTAAACTTGTAATAACTGCAATGGAAAGAAATAAACCACAAATTTCCGTGTTGGGCGTTAATTTTTTAAAATTTAAAATTTTTTAAATTTTAAACAAATAAAAAGAATAAATGAAACTGAAAAAATCGGTAAATGACAGTAAATCATTTTAAACAAATGTATAAAAAAGTTAAAAAAAATATTTCCTTAAAGAATAAATAAATGTTCCTATGATTTTAACTTAACTGAAAACTGCTTAATATTTTAAGTGTACAATATATTTTAACAATAAATTGTGTAAAATTTAACAAATAGGTTTTTAAAAATTTTTTTTTATAAATAATTGTGAAAATTAGCCCTCAAAATTAGTTGAAGCACTAAAGATTTTTAGTACTGTTACTCATTGAAGGTAACTAAAATCTTTGTTAAAATCAGTACTTCAACAAATTATTTGTTAAAACACAGAATTTTTACTGATAAATTATTTAAAGTGAATGTTTTTGTTTCAGCATAAAACGAAAATTTGTTTCTGAAGGGTTTAAGAAAATGCATTGAAATATATTAAAGTTTCAAAAATCAGCATAACTTGATACTGCCTTTTAAAAACTGTTGTGTAGTACTAAGACACCCTAAAATGAAACATTTGGTTAAACAAAATTCAAGTCAAGTTAAAAGTTTGTTGTTTGCATCTAAGCTTAAAGAGTAACCTGTGTAAAGGAATAATGTTTAAAAAATGTACCCACATTATTTCTTTTTTGTTTTTTATTTATTTTTTTTTTTTTATTTTAAGTTTTGAGTACTCGTACATACATGACTATTAACAAAATGTTTTGGTTTAGAGTTTTACCTTCTTATTTGGTTGGATCAGTGAGCGGAGTGTAGGTTGTGATTGTTTAGGTAGCAGTTGGTTTATTTGTATTGTCTGTATGTTTTTGGGGAATTTATTTATTTTCGTTTGGTTTCTGTTCATATTTGTACAAGACGGCAAAAAAGAAAGCAAAGTTTGTAACAAAACGCGTATAACCACACCCTAAAAATTTTGTTAAATACAAAAAAAAACAGGGTTCCCTTTTGCCACTACAATTCTAAAAATAAGAAAATACAAAACACTTTCGTAAAGCACAGTGACAGAAAAACATTTAAGAGTTGAGTTAAAAATAAATTTTAGGAAAAGCAGAGAGTGGATTTCCAATGGTACTCATAGCGAAATTTAGCTTAAAAGTGGTGTACAATAAAACTAGGAAAGGGCATTTATACTTGAAATAATAAATAGGTTAAATTAACTAAACGTGTAATTTTAAATAAATAAAAAAAAACAACCTAAGAACCGTTCTACTAACTTTTCATTTATATCAAAAGAACTTTTCATTTATTTTTTATTGTTAAAAAAAGTAACTTACAATATCAGTAAAAAATAAATAAACAAATTGTATTTACTTTTTTTATTTCTTTTAACCACAAAATGGTTAAAAGTAATGATTGTTAATTTTTTCGTGGTTTTTTTCAACTGTCATCAAATTATCCTTAATATCCGTAAAAATAAATGATATTTCATTTTTATATGTCATAACAATTAACTTAAAATTAATGTTGCATATCTTAACTATCAGACAATTAATTATAAAAAATATTTTTTTAACAAATCAATTAAAAATATTAACTGTACCAGAAATTCCGTATTTACATGTACGTAATTTAGTTTTTTTAATAAATATCAAAAAAGTTGAAAAATATATATTTGTAGGATTTTTAATATTTAATCATTTAAAAAATTCAATAAAAAATTTATTTATAAACTACAGTCAGTTACTGTAACAATATTTTGAGTGTATAAATTGAAGCACCCAATGCAACAACCGGATAACTCCACTTTTTTGCGAAATAGCTTTTTTAATGCAGAAAAAACCAAAAAAAAAAAATCTGCGTCGTTCGGTGCACAAAAAAAAAAGTGGAGTTATCTTGTTGTTGCACTGGGTGCTTCAATTAGTTAAATATTTATTTTAAAAATATGGCGTCACCCGAAATTACTTCAAAGGATAGTATTCTAATTTTATGGTTTTGGATTTATCTTCGAATTGTCATCATTTTCTTTTGCTGCTGACTTTTTATACCTTAACCCACTAAGAAGGAAGGTATTTTAACAAGGGATCCACCGATTTGGATGAAATTAGGATATAGGGATATACATAGATATAAAGTCAATTATTATTTTTCTGCCCAATCACACTTTATGAAGTTTAAAAATGGGTTAAAAATTAAACAAAATTACAAAGTTTTACAATCACGTGGCCTATTTAAAATCAATCCGCTGAATATTTATAAGAAAAGTATTTCAAAATAACTCCAAAACTGGCAAATGTACCTTAAGTTTCGTCGTGCATAGACCTTTGAATAAAATCCGCAAAAATATTGGAAATAACACTTCACCCAAGTGTTTTATAAAAGGGTAGATTTTAAATTTCCGAATTTGTGGTCTGCCCACAAAAAGCTGCACTTTACTTAAAGGATGCAGACGAAACTTAAACCAAGAAATAATTATTCAGAGCAGAGAGGACTGGGGCAACCCAACTGATCTACTTATACTTTTACACTGATAAATCCGGTTGATATCAGAACTTTTATACCATGGGCAGAATGGCAACAGTGTTTTAGACTAAGATTTTTGCAATTTTGAATGTTACAAATTGGATAAACAATAACGGATGTAGGGACAGGAATATCAGTATCTGTAGTCAGTCAGGTTGCGCTTAAGGCATTTGAATCTCCGATTACCTCATCTGGATTGTTAAGGAGTGCAGGCACAGGCTCAACGAGGTTTCTGTGGCGAACAGGGTCTGTTTTCTATGGGTAGCTGGTAATGGGGGTATTGCGGCTAATGAATTGGTCGACTCGTTGGCAAACATTGGGTCAGTTTCGATTGCCAAAAATACTCAACCGGAGCTGGCTATCAGCATGTTTGTATATAAAATCTGTTTTCCTTGAGAGGTGGTCATAAAAGGAGAAAACAAAGGAAGAAAAAGAAAGAATAAAGAAAAGAAGATATTTGATTAAAATAACAAAAGAAAAGAGCTGTCTCATGATTTAATTTTAGAATCCATAAACAAGACTTCGCTTCCCAAAATGATCCATATGATTCTGGAGAAAACTGGAAAATATCAGGCAAATGTGTTATCCAACGGACATTATCCCAATTATCGGCTTTGGGATTATATCGGAAAATGTTTCGAAAAGCATAGTAATTTGTTCCGGTTGCACATGCTAAAACTATTATACTTACACTCACCAAAAAAAGTCTGTAATGGCAACTGAAAATTTTGCTGTTATTACGGGATATTCTGCTAATTTGAGCCCAGCGGTATTTTTTGCTAATCTTAGCAACACATGTCTGCTGACGTGTAGTACAATGAAATTAGTAGAAAAATTAGTAGCCGCTACTAAATTTTAGTAGACTTTTTGTAAAGTGGAATTCAAAATCTGTTTGCTAAAATCAGCAAAAAAAAATTACTAAATACTATTAATATTAGTACAAAGTTTTAGATTTATTTTTTTTTTATCGAGCATAAAAAATTTTGATTATATTTTTTAAAAGATGTTTTATAGAAAATTATAAAAAAAATCAAAGGCTTAAAAATCTTAAAAATTGTTAAAACATAAACGAATTTATCATTTTGTTTTAATTTGGTAATTTCTGTTTTGAAAAATATTTTAGTCATTTTTTTTTTTACTTTTAAGGTTAAATTTAATTGTTTTTAGGGCTAATTCTAAAAACCCCTATTTAGTGCTATTTTAAGTGGATGTCCTCTTTTTAGACATGAGTCGGTATCTTCACTTCCGATCCCTTTTTTAATCCTATGTAACATTTTAGGGCAATTTAAGTTTGTATGTATAAGTTTAAATTATTAGAAATAACATTTTCTTCAATATTGACTTTTTTAAATTTAGTATTTTTTTTTGCTAATTTTAGTAAATCGGTTTTCAAAAATTTGTAAAATGATTTCTGAAATTAGCAACAAAAATTTGTAGATATTCTGTAAAAATTCTGTAATTTGTAAAATGTAAATAGCAAACAGATTTGCTAAATAATAATTTTTTTACTAAAAATCAGTACAAAAATAGTAAAGTGGGATTGAAAACCGTTTACAAATTTTTCTACTAACTTTTTTTTCTGAGTGTAATATAAAAAAATATTTTTCACGTCAAAATTTAGTACAATTTGTTTTCACTCAAATTTAATATACAAGACTATTATTTTTGTAGTGAAAAAAAAAATAATTTTTTACAATTTAAATTTAAATAAAACGTTTTAAGCCAAACTAAAATTAATTTTTACCTTGTAATCATTTTTTTGGCCTGTAAGAAGACTTTTTGGTTGCATTTAATAAAGAGAAATTTAAATTAAAATTACGATTTAAGGCCATTAAAGTTCGAGTGAGATTTTTTCGGGGGAAAAACAATTTACTGTCTGAAAATGTATTTAAAAAAAACGGTCAAGCTCCCATTTATATCCATCCAACCTATTAAACCTTAATTTTTATCACGATCATTAAAAAAAAATTTTTAAACCAACAGGCAATTTTAAATTTTAATTGGTCCATACTACCGGGAATGTACAGTAAAAAAAGTTAATAAAGTCTACAAAAAATGTTGCTGAGTCAGAACAATTTTAGTAAGGACAAACTAGTTTTGTTGAAATTCAGCGAACTGTCTGTCGTTAAATTCAGCAAAAGTTATGCTAACACCAAGTCGATTTTAAATAAAAAAAAAAATCTTGCTGAAATCAATAAAATTTTTTGCTAAATATAAGTAGACTTAAAAATTTGTAGATAAATTATATATTAGTTAATTTATTTTGCTGAAAATTTAAACATTATTTTTTTGTGTGATTCTGAAAATAATTTACAAAACTTTGTAAAATATTAAAATATCCTAATTTCCGCATTTACGACATGATTTAATGGAAAATTTAAAAATATTAAAAAATAATTATAAATAAAATTGAAACAAAATTAACTCAATTATTTGCTGCTGCATATTTGTTTTGTTTTCACTGAGTTCCATAAAGGATCACTATTTATAAATATTTCGTTTAGTCCCTATCTTTATTAAATTTAAATAATTAATTTTTTCTACAATTTATGTCATAAACAACCAATATATATTTTTCTTTATACACTCAGAAAAAAAAGTTAGTAGAAAAATTTGTAAACGGTTTTCAATCCCACTTTACTATTTTTGTACTGATTTTTAGTAAAAAAATTATTATTTAGCAAATCTTTTTGCTATTTACATTTTACAAATTACAGAGTTTTTACAGAATATCTACAAATTTTTGTTGCTAATTTCAGAAATCATTTTACAAATTTTTGAAAACCGATTTGCTAAAATTAGCAAAAAAAAAAAATAATAATTTAAAAAAAGTCGATTTTGAAGGAAATGTTATTTCTAATAATTTAAACTTATACATACAAACTTAAATTGCCCTAAAATGTTACATAGGATTAAAAAAAGGGTCGGAAGTGAAGATACCGTCTCATGTCTGAAAATAAGACATCCACTTAAAATAGCACTAAAAAGTTTTTTTATTTCTAAAAATCTTAGGGCTGATTTTTCAATTTCACCTTAAAAGTAAAAAAAAAAATTGACTAAAATATTTTTCAAAACAGAAATTTCCAAAATTAAACAAAATGATAAATTCGTTTATGTTTAAACAATTTTTTAGATTTTTAAGCCTTTGATTTTTTTTTTCATTTTGTATAAAACATCTTTTAAAAAATATAATTAAAATTTTTGAGGTCGATAAAAAAAATAAATCTAAAACTTTGTACTAATATTAATAGTATTTAGTAATTTTTTTGCTGATTTTAGCAAACAGATTTTAAATTCCACTTTACAAAAAGTCTACTAAAATTTAGTAGCGGCTACTAATTTTTCTACTAATTTCATTGTACTACACGTCAGCAGACATGTGTTGCTAAGATTAGCAAAAAATACCGCTGGGCTCAAATTAGCAGAATTTCCCGTAATAACAGCAAAATTTTCAGTTGCCATTACAGACTTTTTTTGGTGAGTGTACACATTCTCTAGATACACACATTTTTGTGTATGTATGCAAGAATGATATACACAACAATCTTCCAGGCTTGTATTTTTTATGTGTTGGAAGAGTTGTATTTTTAGTGTTTATTTTTTGTCTGAACTAAAGGGTGGTTAAATTTTAAGGGCCGATGTTGAATGTAAACCACACCTAAACGTCAAGTTTTTTCTGCATTTCATTTGATATTTCTCAATTTCAGACTAACTCAATTTGAAACATGGAAAGATACACAATCGAGCAACGCGTTAAAGTTATTCAGGCTTATTATAAAAATGGGCGTTCAAATCAAAAGGCATTTCGTGCACTAAGTGATTTTTTTGGTCAGCATAATCGACCAATTGTGTCCACAATCGGGAGAATTGTGGGCTTATTTCAGCAAACCGGGTCTGTGAAAATACCTGTGCATGCTCGCCCAGTTCGTTCTGCGAAAAACATTGCTGTTGTGCGCGATAGTGTGTCATGAGGTCGGCCAAGCATTTATCGTAAATGGTGTTCGCTATCACGAGATGATAACGAACTTATTTTGGCCAGCAATTGAGGATATGACGATATGTGAGTTCAACGGTGCCACTTGCCACGCACCTAACGAAACAATGGCTCTTTTGCGCGACAAATTCAATGGCCGTGTTATCTCACGTGGTGGCGATGTCAATTGGCCGCCAAGATCATGTAATTTGACACCGTTGGACTTCTTTCTTTGGGGTTATTTTAAAGAAAAGGTGTAGGTCGATAAGCCAGCAACAATTCAAGAGCTAAAGGATAAGATAATTCGGCACATTAACAGCATAGAACCTCAATTATGCCTCAGCGTCATAGAAAATTTGCACCATCGCGTGGAGTTGTGCCGCCGAGGTCGCGGCGGCCATTTGGCCGATATTTTGTTTCATACATTAGTGAACCATACCATGTTATCATAATAAAAAGAAATGACAAATAATTTGTGTTTTTTTATTTAAAATCAACATCGGCCCTTAAAATTTAACCACCCTTTATATTTAGTTGTGTGTCAATCTGGTCCCCAATATAAATGTTTTGATCATCACCATTTTGTTAACAAAAAAATTATTAAGAAATTAGTTCAAATGTAGTTTATTGCTGAAAAAATAAACCTAAAATTTCAGTAAAAAATTTTCTGAAAGCTTCTTAATTTTTATGAGTGTATATTAAAAATTTCTGATTTTAACCTTACTCTTGAAAATTTACAAAAATCTCACCTTAGTTGTTGTCTACCATACATAGTACTAATGAATTGAGTGGACTAATGAATTAATAATTTGATTACCATCGTATTAATATTAATTGAAATGAAATTATTCTTTTTTTTTATTACATTGAATAACATACTTCAGGCCCTATTAGCTTAAATAGGACAGAATTAAATTATTTTCATTATCATTTTTAAATTTGTTTGTGTTTTTATTCACTTTGGCACTACTGTGCTCATAGTAACCATGATCATAAAAAATATACACACAGTTTTTATAGATTGTGCAAAAAAATAAAAAAATAAAAACTGAAAAAAACGCAGCTACCACCTTTGTATGTAACTTATTTTTGGTAAGACGAAAAAAAAAACTTTGTACAATATGTTTAGACACAACACGATGGAGACAACAACGACGATGATGGAGATGGCTAAAATTGAAAAGGATGTGAGGATGACGATGTTGTTGCCTGCTGCTATTGATGCAGATGATGATGATGATGTTCTTTCTTGTTGGCTTGTTGGTTGGCTATAATGTGGTGCACTTTAAGCCTTCACATTTCTACATTTTGTTGGTTGCTCTTGGTTCCTTTTGACACTTGTATAGAAAAACCAAACACAAACGATTTTTTCATCTGTTTTTATTTTTATTTTTTTTATTTGTTGATTTAGATAAATGTGTATGAAACAAAGTGTATTTGCTGCTTCATAATGTTGTTTTTGTTTTTGCTGTGCTGCGAGGTCTTATTTTTTTTTTGCTCAATGTCTGACTGACTGGATGGATGGTGGCTGTTGTGTCTAAATGTATGTAACAGTAAATGGTATCAAGGAGCATTATACACCAACTTCCATATTACCACCAAGATATTTGGTATGGTTGTTGATATTGTATTATTATAAGCCATGGTAGGGTATGATTTTAAGTATTGTATTGTTTTCGACCAAAAAAAAAAAGTACAAAATTTAAGCCTCTACAGTGGCAACGTTTTGTTTATTATTTTTTTTCCTTCTTTTTGCTAAATACAAACAACAAAATACAAGAGATGAGACCCTAAAAATGGTTTCCATTTAGTATTGTTTAGTTTTTTTTGGTACTGAATTGGTAGATTGCTGGTAGGAAATAACAAAAAAAAAAATATGGTTGCAAACTACACCTACATTCCCCCAGCCAACACCAAAAACATATGAATGCAACATGCAAATATGGAATATAAGATTTTCAATAGTAGATAAACCATTGTTGTTGTTGTTGTTTGTTTTATTTGCAGGTTTGTTTTTAGAAGACAACTTTTGAAAAAATGTTAAAAACGTTTGATTTTGATTTTAATAAAAGTTGCTAGATTTCAAAGAAATTTTAGAACGTTGCAATGAATGCTATTGTTAAAGAATCTTTAATTCTTTTATAGGGTAACTTAAAGTTTCCTAAACACACACAAAATGTGATATTTATTCTCAATAGGCCTTTGGTTATTTTTAGCATATGTAGAGTTTTTTGAAACCAAAAGTGTGGTGTTTCGGAGTTCAAAATGTGAAGTCGACAAAATTATTATTATTTTTCAACATAATCTCCTTTTAGCTCAATACACTTAGTCCAACGTATCTCCAATTTTTGTATCCCTTCCAAAAAATAGGATTTTTCGAGGTCATTTCTTTCGGTTTGGAAATATAAAATAGTCATTGAGGACCAACTCCGGAGAATATGGCGGATGAGGTACCAATTCGTAGCCCAAATTATGGAATTTTGCCAATCCTTTGAAGTTGTCCCATGATTACGTTTATGGTCAATTGAGAGCAAACGCGGCACCCATTTTGCAGACAGCTTTCTTAAATCCAACTGATCATTTGAAATCGAAACCACACTGCCATATGAAATGCCTATGACATCAACAATCTCACGCACTTTTACTCTTCGATCGGCCAACACTATATCGAGGATTTTTTCGACATTTTCTGGTGTTCTGGACGGCCAGTTCAGTGTCATTTGTACTTGTGCGACCACAACGAATGTCAGTAAACCACTTTTTTACCATTAAAATCGATGGTGCAGGGTCCTCATAGTAAATTCCGTTTCTGCATTTATTTCGCTATGACAGCGTTGTCATAAAGTGTTTTTTCAGTGCAACTTGGTCACACTTAAAATAGTTTGTAAGTTAAAAAAACATAACTCAAATTTCATTTAAAAACCTGGTCTACTTACTTTTCACTAAAATCAAATATTTTTTTTATTTACTTTTAAATGTTGTTAAAACAACGGACACATCAGTAAAAACAAATGATTATTAAAATAAAATATAAATGTTAAAATTTTATCTACCAATTCCGTGAAAATGAATAAATATTAATTTATTTCAAATTTTTTACGATTTTTTGTATTTTTGTTTGTTTTTTGATTGGCAAAGTGAATGACCTTATGTCAACGAATGTAAACGAATTTAACATTTTGTTTTAAATTGCTAATTTTTTTTTTAAATTAATATTAGTGAATTTTTTGGATTTTAAAGTCATATTTTAATTGTTTTAAGGGCTGGTTTTTAAAACTAAAAAAGTTTTTAGTGCTATTTTAAGTAGATGTTCTATTTTTGGACATGTGTCGGTTGTGAAAAGTATCTTCACTTCCGATCCCTTTTTTCAACCTATTTAAAATTTTAACGCAATTTAAGTTTGTACACGCAGAAAAAACCTTGGTTGTAATATGATCACTTCTTCCATATTGTGCTTGCTGCAATTGGGTATGGTTGTCTAACCATCAACATGGTCGCTACCATCATTATTTAGTAAATATTTTACTATTTTATGATTGACACCTTCTATTTTATAACATGATTGGCTATAACCATACTGTGGTAACAAAAATTCTGACTATGAAAAAATATGATAATTATGCAACGATTAAATGCTAGCAAAAATCAATAAATAATTATACATAAAAAAAACATGACTAACATTTACAGTCATAATATTGTCTTGTGTTCATAAAAACCAAAATTTTATCAGTTCAGTCAGTTTGTTTTTACTATCAAATGTCTCAAAAAAACAATCATACAATCATTTTTTTACAAAAATTGGACAAATATCAAATGGGTAGAAAGTACCTTTCACATGTCATTAAAACATTTCATCAAGTGACCCATTAAGATCCAGTTATTTTTTTTTAGCTTTAGAAGATTTTTTTAAAGGGGTTTTTCGAAAATTCCTTATACATATAATATTATTTACCCTAATCAATTCATTTTCAAAAAGATTCTATTAAACGATTTAATATTTTTTAATTCTTTCCATTAAAAACAATTAGATTTTTTTTTTAAACATGTTTATTAATAAATTTCTTGTAAAAAGTTCTCAAAATATTAATAAAATATTTTTTTATAAGAAAAAGCCTGTAGAACCCATGTTTTTTTGTACACAAAATACTAGATCTTTAGAAATTTTTCTGATAAAAATATTTTTAGATTCTCTGGACTTTTCCTTTAACTAAAATTCTCAGATTCTACAAACTGTTTCTTAGATAAAAGTTCATATATTCGAAAAACAAAAACTTTCTTTGAAAGAAAAATTCATAGATTTTAAAGACTTTTCATCACTGAAAATACTTAGATTCTAAGGATTTTTTATAGTAGAAATGTTCTTAAATTTGAAGAGCTTTTTCATAGTTTCTAAAAATTTTTCCTTTAAGAAATTTTCTTAGATTAGGAATCATATAATGCTAATCCAGGAATCATAATATAGTTAAGAGGTGCCATAACATGATAATATTTTCAGCATGATTACATCCGATTATATTATGATAAATTCAATATAAAATGTTTATTTAGGACCATAATATGGTAATTTTTGAATAATAATATAACTGAAGGGACCATATTATGGTAAAAAATGGTTATTTTATTATCATAATATGATAACCATATTATGGTACGACTATGGTTGGCACAACCATAAACCTAAAAAATATATGATGCTCTTCGAATATGATTGCCCCAAACCATGTTTTTTCTTTGCGTGTATGTGTGAGGAAATAAAATTTCCTTCAATATTCACTTTATTAAAATTAGTAAATTTTATTTAGCAAAAGTTTGTAAAATGATTTCTGAAGTTACCAACAAAAATTTATAAATATTTTGTAAAAGTTTTGTAATTTGTAATTTGTTTTGTAAAAAAATTTACTAAATATACATTGTTTTACTAAAAATCAGTACAAAAATAGTAAAGTGAGATTGAAATCCGTTTACAAATTTGTATACTAAACTTTTTTCTAAGTGTATATTAGCGTAACTAATTGTTAGCCAGAAGTTATCATTCATTTAGGTTTTTAGCTTTTAGTTATTATAAGTCTCGTTAGTTTAGTAGGCAGGGCCACTCATCTGAGAGCCTGTGTTCAAATACCGACATTACCAAAAATTAACAAATTAACTCTTTTTTATAATTTAAAAATTTATTTTTAGACCACCTATTTTTTAGTTTTGAAAACACTATAAATTTTAATTTCGCAGTGCCATCTCCGATAATTTTTGAACAGCCGGCTTTCAGTTGTATGATGTTATCATTTTGGGGTTGGGAAAACACTTTTTGTCAGCAATTTCTCTACCTGTAGAGTGGTTTGCCACCGCTTTTCCGTTTGTATTTTTCTGACTGGGCAATTACTTAAGAATTTTAGTCTGCTTGGATTTTCATTTCTATTTCTTTGAATAAACTTGATGTTAAAAGTCGAAAAAATGCTAAGTTTTATTCAAGGTCTATTTATAAATTCATTAAATTCAAAATTAATTTAAAATCGGAAATCCATAAAAATAAAATTCATTCTTCAAAGCTCTGGTCATGACAAAGATGAATTTCTTTTCTTTTAAAGTTGTTTTGTGTTTTGTGGTTATTTTTTTATTTTGTTTTTATGCAATTGACCATTTCTAGGCATTTTAAGCCATTGTCTTTTAAACGTACATATTTCTTTGTTCTCAATCGTATAACAATTTTGATCATAATGAATGTTTATGCGTTTTATTTATTTTATCAATTTTTTTTTTCATTCTCCACAACAAAATGTCATTTATTGTGAAATTTTTTTCATTCGTTTTTTTTTTATTGTATTGAATTTCATTGTTACCAAATTATGCATGTTTATATTTTATGGTAAATTTTCCATAATTTATGAATTCATATCGATAAATGGTTGACTGTTATTGGTTGCAAAGAACTCATACGTATTTAAGGCATAAAATCTAAATTTATTAAGACTATATTTTAATATTGTCTATCTTTAAGAAGTGAAATAAGGTATTTTTTAAGAAAATCCCTGGATAAATTTCGAAGTTATGGCCAATTATTACACATGAATATAAAACTTTAAAAAGTTGATATTACTCATACGTACTGGTGTCCTCCAAAGTCGGTAAATTCGATTAAAATTAATCCAAAAACTGACAATATATTCAATGTTGTTATATGACTATTAATAATTCCAAAGACCTTTTTCAGTGCAATCATAGATGAAACCATTTTCAAGGCATCTCAAAATTGGCTAAAATCTGGATCGAAACATTTAAAAAAATAATTTTTTTAATGTAACGCAAATTTTCCGAATTAAATTAACTGTCATAAAAACTGAATTTTGAAAGGTGAAATAGTGACAAGTGGGGCATTTAAGGGAAGGTTTATGCTTCTTCCCCACAACTATAATTAGTTTTACTAGATTTCTAAAATTTTTATATAATTTCTATCCTTTATTTAACCTTTTTCTTTTATTTATAATTCCACAAATTTTCGAGCTTGTGTAGCAACTTCATAAATATGCTACACAATGGAGTAGCGAAATATTGAAAAAGTAAATTGAATTTTTTTATATAAAAAAAACAACCTTAAGCTCGAAGAATTGTGAACTTATAAACTTTTATTTAACGAATTTCCGGACACAGCCTCAGGAAAATCAACCATCAAGGATTGGTATGCTAACCCAACAAACAATACGTACAGTTTACGTACCGGTTTCGGTCCGTCATAAACGGAATCCAATTCCGTTTACGTACCGCTTTCTTTATCCGTAAACGGACCAGAAAACGGATTTTAAGGAACATCGAAACTGATTCGAATCCGTTTAAAACCCGTCAATGACGAACCGTTTACGGACCGGATATATCGGATGAAAAACGGAGTTGTCCGTTAATAGTCCGTCAATGACGGACCGTTTACGGATCCGTATTCGGTCCGTATTCGTACCGTTTTTTCAACAAAAAACGGATTTGTGTAAAGGCATATTATTTTAATTGTTAATACCAAATTTTTATTTTTTTTCTTTAAATTTATTAACCAATATATTTAAATTAAAATAACAAAACTTAATAAACTAAATCCAACAAATACCAAACAAATATATATCATGAAAAAAATAAAACAAATATTTAATTTTGGTTTTTAATTGTGGTACTTACGATATGATATTTTAAGCTGTCGGGCAATATTTTTATTTGCAAATCAACATAATTTTGCACACATCATCGTAAAACTTGTTTTCAATTTCATAAATATTTACCTGAGGAATATTTAAGTATTCGTTTTTTATTAGTAAACAAATCCAAAAGCAACGGAAGAAAAAATGATAAAAAACAGTGGTCCGTATATGACGGTACAAAAACGGACACACCAAAACGGAGTAAAAACGTATTGTTTTCGAAAATTCAATTATACGGTCCGTTAATGTTCCGTTTACGTACAAGCTTTGACGGATACGTATTTTCGGACCGTAAACGTACAGTAGAAGCCGGATTCATGAATCCGTACGTGTCGGAGAGTCAGTAAAAATGTTTCTTGGGAAGTTTAGACGTGGTGAAATGAGCACCGAAGACGGTGAGCGCAGTGGACGCCCAAAAGAGGTTGTTACGGACGAAAACATCAAAAAAATCCACAAAATAATTTCGAATGACCGTAAATTGAAATTGAATGAAATAGCAGGTACTCTAAAGGTATCATATTATTCACGAATATTTGGGTATGAGAAAGCTCTGTGCAAAGGGGGTGCCGCTCGAGCTCACTTTTGACCAAAAACAACGACAAGTTGATGATTCGGTGCAGTGTTTGGAGATGTTCAAGTGTAATAAACCCGAGTTTTTCCTCGAAAGTACTTGACAATGGATAAAACATGACTCCATCATTTCACTCCGAAGTCTAATCGACAGTCATCCGTGAGGACTGCACGTGATAAACCAACTCCAAAGCGTGGAAAAACGCAACAGTCGGCTGGCAAGGTTATGGCGTCTGTATTTTGGGATGCGCATAAAATAATTTTCATTGACTACCTTGAAAAAGGAAGGACCATTAACAGCGACTATTACATAGCGTTATTGGACCGTCTGAAGGACGAAATCGCCGGAAAACGGCCGCATTTAAAAAAAAGAAAGTGCTGTTTCACCAAGGCAATGCACCGTGTCACAAGTCAGTGAAAACGATGGCGAAAATCCATGAACTGCGCTTCCGCATCCACAGTATTCTCTAGATCTGGCCCCAGCGACTATTTCCTGTTCTCATATCTTAAAAGAATGCTCGCTGGGAAGAAAATTTTCGTCGAATGAAGAGGTGATCGCCGAAACTGAGGCCACAAATAGTACAAAGCACAAATCGTACTACAAAAATGGTATCGAAAAGTTGGAGGGTCACTATAATCAGTGTATCACCCTTGAAGGGAACTATGTTGAACAAAAAAAAACGTGTTTTACTATGGTAGGCCAGGGAATTTTCAATTGACCTGTTATTAAAAGGTTTTGTTTTTTTGCAGTTTTATACACTCAAAAAAAAAGACATAAACCGAGAACTAATCCAAATTTTCCTTTAAAATAGCTTAAAGATTTTCCTTAATTTAAGTCAAATTTTATTAAAATTTAGAAAAAATTTCTTAAAATTAATAAAAAATTATTATGTTTGGGTAAAATCAAATATATACTCAGAAATAGTTCATAAGTTTCCTAAGTAATATTTCTTGATTTTAGAAAAAAGAAACAAGTATATTAAATAAATATTTATCAATTTTTAAGAACAATATCTTAGTTTTAAAAAAATTCCATACTAAAATATAAAAAAACTAAGTTTAGTAAAAAAAAAAAATTAGAACATAATTTACTTCCATTTAGTTCAAAAAATGTGTCAAACTTAAAATGAGAAAGTACTTGAACTTAATGTGTGTTTATTTTTTTTCGCAAGTAGTAAAATTAACTAAGTTTTATAACGCCATTTCTAAATTCAGTTTTAAGTCTACCACTTTCTAATTTTCATGAATTGTTTTCTAAAATTTAGTTCAGGCAATTAAAAAGTAAAAAGTTTTTCCTATGTAATAATAAAAATTTATTTAATTTTATGAGCGCCCCGGTAGGCTAGTTGGTAGCGTGCTAGCTTATCAGTGCGGGGGTCGTGGGTTCAATTCCCACCAGAGGCTCTGGTCTGTTTTCGCTACAACTAGCCGAATTAACATATAATTTGTAATTATATGATTAATAAATAAAATAAATAAATAAATAAATAAATATTTAATTTCAGAAACTGATGAACTATTTCTGGGGAAAATTTTCATGCAACTTAGTTCAGATAAATTTTAATAAAATATTTTTTTTTTTTCAAGTAAAAGTTTTCTAACTTTTGAGTAATAATTACCTTAGGTATATAATTTTTTTTTTTTTTGGAAACCTTTTATCTTAACAGTCGTAAATATTAAACTTCAAATAGCTTAAAATATATTTTATAATTTTGTTAGCAAAACGTAAAAATTTCGAATTTGAGCTTTTTTGCTGACTGCAATACAAAATATCGCAAGCACATTTTATACATTACGGCCTAATAGCTTTCCTATAATTGACGTTGCACCCATTAAATTTTATATTTATCGAAGGCGCTAAAACTATTTTTTCCATTTAAAATGTTAATTAAAGTTAAAGCTAAAAATGCCATAAAATAAACTAATGACATTTTTTGTATTTTCCAAAAATAACAAGAAATGTAATTGTGATATTTTGTATTTTTGCAACAATTTCCTTAAATAAGTTAATTTAAGAAGACAAAGGACCCCCAGTGTTCCTTAAAAGAAATGCTATTAAACTTGATGTTAGAAAATATTGTCTTAATTTTAACAAGTTAAGTGCTAGTTTTTAGTAAAAAAATTATCTAATGAACTTACATAAAATAAAATTTTTCTTAAAACCAGAAAACATTTCCTTGCTAGCAGTAAAATTTAAGATAATGTACACTCAGAAAAAAAAGTTAGTAGAAAAATTTGGTAACGGGTTTCAATCCCACTTTACTATTTTTGTACTGATTTTTAGTAAAAAAAATTATTATTTAGCAAATCCTTTTGCTATTTACATTTTACAAATTACAGAGTTTTTACAGAATATTTAAATTTTTTTTTTCTAATTTTAGAAATCATTTTACAAATTTTTAAAAACAGATTTGCTAAAATTATCAAAAAAAAATTACTAATTTTAAAAAAGTGGGAAATGTTATTTCTAATTAAAACTTACACCAACCAACTTAAATTGCCTTTAAATGTTATTTAGATTGAAAAAGGGATCGGAAGTTAAAACCACCGACTCATGTCTGAAAATAGGACATCCCCTTAAAATAGCACTAAAAAGTTTTTTTTAGTTCTAAAAATCTGCCCTAAAAACAATTAAAATTTGACCTTAAAAGTAAAAAAAAAGAAATTGACTAAAATATTTTTTAAAACAGAAATTAGCAAATAAAAACAAAATGATTAATTCGTTTATGTTTTAACAATTTTTAAGATTTTTAAGCCTTTGATTTTGTTTTTAATTTTTTATAAAATATTTTTTGAAAAAAATAAATAAAAAAAAAAAATTTGATGCTCATAAAAAAAACTAAATTTTAAATTTTGTACTAATATTAATATTTAGAACTTTCTTTTGCTGATTTTAGCAAACAGATTTTAAATTCCCCTTTACAAAAAGTTTAATAAAATTTTAGTAGCGGCAGCTAATTTTTCTACAAATTTCATTGTACTACACGTCAGCAGACATGTGTTGCTAAGATTAGAAAAAAAATACCGCTGGGCTCAAATTAGCAAAATATCCCGTAATAACAGCAAAATTTTCAGTTGCCATTACAGACTTTTTTTGGTGAGTGTTTGAACTAACTAGGAGGAAATTTTACTGTTTTCCTATAAAAATTAATTCTCAATAGTAAAATTTTATATTTCAATTTTTCCACCAAGTAACTTAATTTTTCCAAGTTCTAGTTCATTTTTTTTTGGGTGTATCGAACAGGAAATTAGTTCATTAGATTTTATAATCTCAAAAAAAAAATCCTTAAAATTTAAACCAAAAGCTAATAAACTTCTCTACATAGCATATGTTTAAAAAAGAACAATGTTCAGCACGTACTACGTACCTCGACAATTTAACTTTATGGCAAAACTACTTATTCGTAAATAGGGTTGATGACACTATGTACTGCCATTAAGAATGGTAATAGCGAACATACGTTCCGTTTCATTTCTGTGCAATTGCTTGTACAGTATTATTTGCCTTTTTTTATACAATAATTTGATCCCAAGGGATCTAATTTGTGATTTTTTAACCATTTTTTATGAAAATATACTATATGTATAAAAAAAAAAATAACAACAAATCTTACAAATATACTGACTTATATACAAACAGCATCAATACACAACACTTACATACATACATACATACATACGCATAAAATAAGGATAAAATGTTATAAAGTACTGTTGTATATAAACCGCAATATATAAAACGTGATGTAGTACATGATGATATATTTTTTTTTATGGATGTTAGAATAAAATCAAAGTAATGTGTCCCTGAAGAATTTTATGAATTTATTAAATATAAAAACAACAGCAATAGATCATACATGGGAAGAATGCATTAAGGCATTAGGTTTTCCATAACAAGGTTAGTGTCAACACATTGACAAAGAACAAACACCTCAATGTTGTAATCCCAGGTATGCAATAAAAAAAAAAGTTGTGGTAATAAGAAATAATAAAATAATGTTAGTAGAAACATTAAAAGCAAATGAATTCCCAACAAAAAAGTAATACCAGAGCTTGTGTTACTTCAAAATTTCAATTTCAAAATCTTCAAATTTGTTATACATCAGAATGCTTTAGAGTTTTTTAACTTATGCGTGATTAGAAGCATCCAAATTTTTACCTTTTTGCATGTGATCTTTAATAAGTCCTCAAGATAGTTTTGTTCCTATTTCAAACAGCTCAACTCACTGTGCAGCGTGTTATTCGGCTAAGTTTTTGAGAACATACTCATTTAGTATTATCTACACTCAGAATATTATGTAGTTAACTGCTTGTAGTTTAATAAAAAAGTTTTCCGTTCCATTTAAAAATAAAGGACCATACATTTATTTCGCAAAGAAATATCTATTTTAACTTTTTTATACATTTGTTCAAAATGATTTACTGTCATTTACCGATTTTTTTTCAGTTTTTATTTATTTTTTCATTTGTTTGAAATTTAATAAAAATTTACCCACAAAACGGAAACTTGTGGTTTATTTGTGTCCGTAACAGTTATTACAAATTTAAACTTTGTTTGCTGTCTGTTTCAAAAAAAATATTTAAAAAATTTCAATTTGTTTTTTTATTTAAATTGGCTGTATATATACAAAATTTTTCAATACAAATAACAAGAACTTCATAAACACACATACATACACAAACACATTCACACAAAAAGTGTATATAGCTATGCATACATACATTTTGTATTGTACGAGTATATTAAAAAAAACAAAAAAAAAACAAAAGTACAAAAAGCGAAACAATTTCAAATAAAAAAAGGCATTTAATTTAAATGAAAATTAAGTAGACCGGTTTTAAATAAAATATCATTTCTTTTAAATTATATTTTCAGTTATTTTAACTTACAAATTATTTTAAGTGTATCTGAAATATAATCAATCAATAACCTTCATACTACTGATAGTACGATTAAAGAACGGACTGTGATCTATAGACTAACGAGAATTTCAAGCAAAAACCTGTGCCCCGGGGAAGAATTCACATATGTCGACAAAACACCTCCCATGGTAATATCGATATAATAGTGTACACTCACCAAAAAAAGTCTGTAATGGCAACTGAAAATTTTGCCGTTTTTACGAAAAATTTTGCTAATTTGAGCCCAGCGGTATTTTTTTTTTGCTAATCTTAGCAACACATTTCTGCTGACAATGAAATAAGTAGAAAAATTTGCTGCCGCTACTAAATTTTAGTAAACTTTTTGTTAAGTGGAATTTAAAATCTGTTTGCTAAATTCAGCAAAATAAATTTACTAAATATTATTAATATTAGTACAAAGTTTTTAATTTATTTTTTTTTTATAGAGCATGAAAATTTTTTATTTTATTTATTTTTTTTCAAAAAATATTTTAGATAAAATTAAAAAAAAATCAAAGGCTTAAAAATGTTAAAAACATAAACGAATTTATCATTGTGTTTGGTAATTTCTGTTTTGAAAAATATTTTAGTCAACTTTTAAGTGCTATTTTAAGTGCATGTTCTATTTTTAGACATGAGTTGGTATATTCACTTCCCATCTATTTATCATTTTAAGGCAATTAAAGTTTGTAGATGTAAGTTTTAATTAGAAATAACATTTCCTTCAATTCTTTTGCTAATTTTAGCAAATCGGTTTTCAAAAATTAGTAAAATGATTTCTGAAATTAGCAACAAAAATTTGGAAATATTCTGTAAGAGTTCTGTAATTTATAAAATGTAAATAGCAAAAATATTTGCTAAATAATAATTTTTTTACTAAGAATCAGTACAAAAATAGTTAAGTTGGATTGAAAACCGTTTACAAATTTTTCTACTAACTTTTTTTCTGAGTGTAACACAACTCACGTTCCGACAATGCTCCAATAAGTCAATTGAGCTGGATATCCCACTGTAATTGATATGCGTCCTTCTTTGAACACCGTCCAAAAGCTGCAAAATAGACTTTGAAGCCCTGCCCTTATATAAGAGTTGTGTTCTATTTTCGAATGAATATGAGTGGTGTAGACAATGAGAAGATCTGATAAAGTGAAATAGTTCTTGCACCACTTAAGAAACCCCAAACACTTGAATGCATCTTTCGACACCTGAATAATGTGATTTTTCCAGCGGATATCATATTAAATTCTCACGCCCAGAACATCAAGAGCATCTGATTCCTCAATATCGACAACAACCACCCCCCACCTTCCCTCGTGTGTACAGATGGCATTGGTGATCCCACGCCCCGTCTATGTGTCTTGCGTGAATTAAAATCGACCCTATTCACACCACCAAAGGCCTAGATCTGTGAGCGAATAAATATGAATGACAAATGTTACGTCATCTGCGAGAGAATTCACCAGATGGAACATATTGCAATTGGGTGGTGAATGGCAGGGTTACTGCCATACCCTTTTTCGTGATTGGCAGAACATTTAACACTTTCCAATACGAAATATACCCGTATGATGTAACAAATGAGTGGACGCGATATTGTCCAATTGTTTCAGCACCAGTGCTGGGCCCGCTGAATTGTTTACGTTGAAATTTGTAAGAACCCTTTTAACGGCACGAGCTTGAAAGAATGTCTTGGGCATATTATGAGTTACTCTCTCTAGCTCGTGCAGTGTTGCAATTTTTAGCAAATTTAACAAATATAAATTAAAAAAAAAATTGGAAAAAGTACAGTTTTATTTGTAATTATACTGAGGTGTAAAAATTGTTCAAATTACAGGGTCTGAGAACATATCCGTTCCATATCCATTTAGGGCATTTATGGATATTCCGAACACTTTGAAAACAGTATCAGTTGTGGTCAACAAATGTGTTGTCAATAGAATTTTGGCTATTACGACGACTATCCCAGCAAAACTTGCTATTACCAGCTAATGGAAAATAAAAAAGGAAAACAAAAATTGTAAGAACTTACACTTTGGTCAAATAAAAGATTAATTAAACCACCATGGGTGTCGTTGGAGGTCCTTGGGTTACCTAAGGCCTTGGTTAGCCCTAAGATGCTAAAATAAGTAAAACTCGTAATGAGTAAAATAAGTCATGTAAAATAAAAAAAAAATACTTAGTTTTTTTTAAATATTTTTTGATCGCTTAATGCTCGTAATTTCAAGCAATAGATACCTGCCGGTGCATAGATACCTAATGGTTTTTGTTCGTATACACGGTAGGTAACTAGGCACTGGTAGGTATCTTTTGCTTGAAATTACGGGCATAAGTGAGGAATCGAACCCGGGGCCTTCTGGTTGCAGAGCCCACAACCACCAATATAGAAAAAAAATTTGTTTAAACATATTACAGATATAAACAATTACGGAAGAACCCGATTTGAATCGAATTTGTGGTTACGGAATAAAATTCAGATGTGATAACTGAAAGTTTGTTTTCTCGGTACAGGATCTAACCAGTTTTTTTTTTTAGATAATTCCTATTAAATTGACGACTTCCTGGATTGGGTTTATATATCCAAACAAATATTGTTGGGTTATGTTCTTTTCATTGAGGTTAAAGTTAAATTTGAAATGCAAATAAATTCGTAACAATTTTATATGTTGGTGTTTTAAGCTAAATTGTTATAATTCTAAATAAATAATACTTGATGTAAAATATACGTACAACACAAATACCCTCCCCTTAAGGGTTTACATTCTGCCATTCAGTCTTAGATTGCCACAAATACTTTGGATTTTGTTTTGTTTTTTTTTTAGTTAAGGTAAAGTTATTCTTTTTAATAAAGTCTAACAAGAAGAGAGATTGACACGTGTACGCCTTTCAATTTGTTTACAAATCACTTAAGATACGAGTATTTTATACGCTCGGATAAATTCATTTGTGCGTTCGTTCGTTCGTTCATTTGTCCGGATTTTCTTTGTAATATTTTGTACAAACTTTGTCCTCCCCCCAACCCTCAAACCAAATCTATACGATAATGAATATGTAAGTTTGATGATGTGATGTGATACGTCTATATATGAGAACATACCTTACTGCATACAAAGTACGTACTCTACGTACTATAGTAGTCGTCGGGTGCGAAAATTATGTACTGCATACATGAAAAGTTAAAGTTGTGCAATATGCTTCCTCTCTATTCCTTTATTTAGTCTTCTTAGTGCGGCGCGCACACATCATCCGACCAGTACTTACTACACAACAGCACATCATGCACAGCGTGATATCGATGCCTTCCCTGGTGTCGTATACGTAACATAAATTGGTGGTAGTGTTTTCCTAACTTGATAACTTGACTGGGTAAATGAGTATGAAGTACTACTTTCAAAATTTTCTTGTTTTTTTGTTTGTTTCTTTTTTTTTTGGTTTCTTTGCTATCATGGATTATTGTGTTGTGTGCCGTCTGTAAGTGGTATGAGAAAACCGCAATTTTGTGGTTAATGACCAGGTATATTTTTTCATTTAGATTGTCATCAATAGAATTATGATGACTTAGGTAGGTACTTTATAACAAAACGAAACAAAAAAAAAATTAATATTCTTTGAAAAGTTATTTAAGAATTATGGGATAATTTAATTTGAATAAGATTTCCGTTACATAAACAATATTTTTCAAAGAGATTTTGAAATTTGAAATTGAATACAAAAAAATACATACATACTACATACATCTGAAATATATTTATTGACTACAGAAATTATATCGAGGGATGCTGACTCATGAATCAGAAAAAAAGTAGGGCCAGTAACAAGGTTTTAAACTCTCAGAACTCTTAATTCCATTTAAAAAATATACTTCAACTGTTCTAGGAAAACAATCATATAATTCAGATGATAATAATTACGATTGTTAAAACAATAATTTTCTATTAAAAATAAAATTCCCTTAATTCGTAGATTCAAATTTTTTTAAAGTGTATACATTATACACGAGTCGGCAAAACCCATTATCTGATTTTCTTTCGCTATAACTGTTGTATAACGTAAAAACTCATTTGCTTTTTAACTGATTATATTTAATTGCAGTTCTAAAATGTTTATGATTTAGCTGTGAAAAATTATATCCAACAAATGGCCGCGAGGGCGTTGATGTAAATTTGGGCTCTTTTGAATACCTTTTACATAACTATTGAAAGCATTTATCGGGAATCCAGAGTTTATTATTTTTTTTTACAGATTTTATCTTTTCGATATTCTTTAATCTCTCTAATACCCTAAAAGAAGTTTTTGACTAAATAATATATATATATATTATGTAGTTAACTGTTTGTAGTTTAATAAAAAAAGTTTTCCGTTTCATTTAAAAATAAATGAAAAAACATTTATTTTTCAAAGAAATATCTATATAAACTTTTTTATACATTTATTCGAAATAATTTACTATCATTTACCGATTTTTTTCAGTTTCATTTATTTTTTTCATTTGTTTGAAATTTAATAAAAATTTACCCACAAAACGGAAACTTGTGGTTTATTTGTGTCCGTAACAGTTATTAGAAATTTAAATTTTGTTTGCTGTCTGTTTCAAAAAAAATATTCATAAAATTTCAATTTGTTTTTTTATTTAAATTGGTTGTATATATACAAAATTTTTCAATACAAATTACAAGAACTTCATAAACACACATACATATACAAACACATTCACACAAAAAGTATCTATAGCTTATATAGGCATACATACATTTTGTATTGTACGAGTTTATAAAAAAAAATACAAAAAATACAAAAACGGAAATAATTTCAAATAAATGAAAAAAACAGTTATTTTTTAAGGATTGGTAGGTAAAATTTTGACATTTATTTTAACTGATTATATCATTTGTTTCTTACGGATGTGTCAGTTGATTAATCAACATTTGAAAATAAATAACAAATGGCATTTAATATAAATGAAAATTAAGTAGACCGGTTTTTAAATGAAATATCATTTCTTTTAAAGGATATTTTCAGTTATTTTAACTTACAAACTTCTTTAAGTGTATATATATATATAAATTATAATTTGCTTGAAAGCAGAAATATAGTTTACTATTTTTTTTTGTCTTTAAACTCTTTTTGTTCAATGAACAATTTTCAAGCGAGAAACATGAAAAGTTAAAAAAAATGGAAAATATTAAATTTTTAAAACACAGGAAAATATTTAAAAAATTGCCAAAAATATATTTACGATCGGGAAAACATTATTGATTTCAAAAAAGGTAGTTCAAAGTCTATACTTCTAAAATTAAATACGATTTCCAGGACTCACAAGACAAATTTTTCAAAATTAAGCACAGCTAAAACACTCGCACAGCTAATACATTTGTTAAGAGTATAGTGTCAATTTAGCTAAACTTCTCAATTTTCAAAAAGTGAAAATCACCAAAACTCTTGTTATGTCCCAGCAAAACAGATATTACCAAGTAATTAAGAGAGTAAGTACTTTCGTTCGCAATGTCCCAAAATTCATGCGTAAAAAAAGAGTGGGAATAATGAGTTCCCAGCATGGTTACTCATAGCGAGGAATTGAGTGCTTACCTACAACGATAAAGTAAGTAGTTACTCTTAATAAAACAATAGTGGAAATTTATTCCAGTACATTGTACATTGAGGTACTTCTTTCTCCCCTTATTAGTAAGTCATTATTTTGTTTTTTAAAGTAATGCAAAAAGTAACGACCTATCATTACATGGTAATCTACACAGTAACGAGCTGTCATTATCATGTTTTTGCTGGGGTAATTTTATTTTTAGTAAAATCCGAAACTATTTGAATCGTCTTCAACTTTTATTGTGCCTCAATCGCCTAAATAAAGTGATAAATCAAAAATTTAATATTTTGGTCATAGTAAGTTTTCAATGCCAAATCTAGAGTATAAATAGAGGATTAAAAAACATTTTTGGAGAACCATGGTTCAATCCACTCTCCCCACAAATTCCCTGTTTTTTGATAAATAGTTGCTTTATTTCTGTTTTAAAACCAACAAGTTTTGAAAGATTTTCGTAGATTATATTGCCGGAATAAAGGGTGTCAGTAGATCTTAAATTTCGTAGAGATCATATATTTTGAGCGGACAATAAATCAAAGAATGTTAGTTAAACAAATTTTTCTTTGGTTTGCTTTGATCCAGATTTGACTTAATTTAAGGATATTTCCAAAGGAGTGTTCGCTCCGATTTTAGTGAAAGCTGTTTTGAATCTTTATCCATTTTAGTCAAATCCACTTGATCTTAGGAACAGCCGCAGCAAAGAATCATAAAATATTTTTTAGAGAAAAGGAACATACAATACACACAGAAAACAGATTTGTGGTTGCAACCGAATTTTTCGCCAACCATCACTTTTATACATTTTTAATATTATCGTAATTACCCATGTAAAAATCGAAATATATATGAACATACATGATCATACATGGGCTTGTATATGATCATACATATGACCATATATCTTCGGATCCGAAATTTGAGGGTATATGGTGATATATGTGCATATATTATCATACATGCTCATATATTATTCATGTATGCTCGTATATGATCATATACGTCCATATACCCTCAAATTTCGGATCCGAAGATATATGATCATATATGAGATCATGTATGGTCATATATTGAATAATATATGGACGTATATGACCATGTATGCCCATGTATGATCATATACAGGCCCATGTATGATCATGTATGCTCATATATATTTCGATTTTTAGATGGTACTGAATTTTATTTACAAATTCCTAATTTTTATTGAAATATTTGATTGCTTTTCTATTTATAGATTATAATATTCTGTAAATAGATATTTTACTTAAAAGAAATGTGTTCCACAAAATTTATTTTAAAAATAATTTTTTTTTTAGGCCGTACACTGGGCTAGAACCGGCAACCTTTTGTTTGTCAGGCCATTGCTTTTTCTCTAGATTAAACTGTATTAAATTTTTTCTATAGATAAATTTAAAACTTGAATATTTTTCATGTTTGAAATTTGAATATTTTTGTTTAAAAATAACACAGCAGACACAACAGAAAATAAATTGTGTCTTTTAATTTTAATCAATAAAAAAAAATATTTTAAAATTCCTAAGGATTTGAATTTAGAATCATAAGACTAGCAGGCTGTGTCTCTATCCACTGCACTACAGTTACTTACATTAAGTTGCTGTTTAATTTTGAATATAAATATGTATATGAATAAAAATCAAAAATATAATACATTTCAAAATTTTATTATAATAATTATTTCGGCTGCTAATCTTAATATTTTATAACAATTTCCAGAATTGTGGAAATTAATGGTTGATTGCACTTATGTTGATAAAAATAAAATTGACATTATACTAAAATTGATTGGGAAAACTAGTATTTTAGATAGAGCATTAGTTTTTATTGAAACATAACTTATTTTATACTCTGTTCAAATCACAAAATCTTTGATAAATTTTTGGTTGTGGGTAAAAATATACCTTTTTCAATATTGATTAGAAAAACCAATATTTTGGATGATGTGACAATGTCACATCATCCATCCATCACATTGGGTTAATTTGATATTATTTCTAATTAAATTTTAACTATTCTGATGAAGAATTTTAAGTGCATACAATTAAAAATATTAAATAGGGATATAATTTGGTAATTGCAATAGAATTCCAACCAATTTATTTTCTGTGTGTAGATAAATTAAACATTTCCAAATTTTAAATCAATCCTTTTGATTTAATTAAATAGTGTTTTCAAATTTTGATGGCAAATTTTTTTTTCGGCACATGAGTTTTAAATTTCAGTTAAAATTTTAGCCCTGAGAAAAAACTTTATAGGTTTTATAATCAACACATCGCATTATTTTAAGGGCACTTAATACTGAATTAAGGTCGAGTACTTTATTTTGTGTTCTGGTTTTGTAAATAACCTCATTATGCACTAACTAACAATCTCTTTGATCTTCAATATAATTTTATTTTAAAACAGATACTTATCTATAGCATTTAATAAATCTGTTAACAAATTTAATGCTGGTAATGGCCACACTGCACTACGCACAGAGCTGGTTAGTAAGTAAATTATTTGGTTGGTGTTGGTGTTGTTTTTACTTATTTTTTTTGATGAAAACCAAATATGACATTTATTTAATTTGAAATCATTATTTTCATCGCGCATTGTAATTGATAAGCATCTACCCTTTAATAATGAATAAAAACGTCAACAACAATATCGTACGTACTGACGTCGTGTAACCAACAACAGCTAGAAAGTACTTCAATAGAAAAGGATCTGGAGAGTGAGTACACTTTTTGTTGTTGTTTGTTTTTGCTATTGTAAAGAATTGCTGTAAAGGTATGGGAGGGAGAACCCTAAATACAATAAACACCCTGTTGTAAATGTTGCTACTTCTGCTGTTTTTGTTTTGTTTTATTATTTATTTTTTTTTTTTTGTAAAAACGGACATAAAAATAAAGTCCTTGTAATAGTGACACACGTTGTAAACAAAACCTGAACACTTGAGATAATCGCCTTAGGGTTGTTTTTTGTTTTTTTTTTTGTTTTGCACTTTTGTTATTGTTGTACTTGTAGTTTAGTTTCGGTTATATTAACCCTATGTTATATTGAATTTTGATTACATTCAAAATTGTATTTTCTGTCAAAATATCATACACTCACAATATATTTTCCTTTACGGACTGTAGTTTATACGTAAAGTTTGTTTTTAAATGATCTATTGAATCATAGATCTATTGAAGTTCATAGATACATATTTTTTAACTATTTGAATCAGTCATTCAAAAAACAAACTATAAAAATTTACAGACATTCAGTAGGAGTTGATATTTTCAGTTAAATGTAAAATTTTATGTTTTCTGCTTCAAAAAATAGAAATTCATATAATTCCTTTTTGTTTTTTTACCAAAATAGTTTGTATATATACAAAATTATTTCAATAAAAATTACAAGAAATTATTCAAATATACATACACACAAAGCCAATAAAAATATATACATCTTTGTGTGTTGTGTTCTGTTTTGTAATTACATACAAATTAAAAAACTTTCAATTTGAAAAACAAACCACAAAAGTAGTTTTTTCTAACTTTTTGTCAGTAAAAATTTGATGGTTATTTTAAACGAACTTCTATTGTTTTTACTTTTGGTCGATTATTAAACAATGATTGAAAATAAACAACAAAATGGGTTGAATATAATGGAAAATCATTAGTCCTCTTTTTGATTGTATTTTCGATAAATTTAATATGTATTTTAAGTTGTTTTTAACGAAATAATATTGTGAGTGTATGGAAGGAAAGTGTAAGGGGTTTTATAAGCTCTGAGCTTTGCGATAGCTCTTTTTATACAAACAATTATTAAAGTTTTCTTAGAGACCTTGAATTTTACATATATGTAATATGACAAACTACGATTTCCTATCTAAAGATGAAGTCCAGGCTATGAATCGTACTCAGGATTACATAACACCTACAACATTTTATTTATAAAACTAAAATCTCGAGCCTGATAAAATTAAAATATATATAAAATCTTGTCATTTAGAGGGTTAATAACACAGTGTAAATGGCAGGTTAGTCGTAACTTATAAATGTAGTCCTCTGGTACTGGCATTGATTGTGTGTAACCAAACCAAGTGATATCATAATTTTGTGTATGTCCTTAAAGGTCTTTATTTTCGTGTGACAATAAATAAGTCCTGTTTTTACGCATATCAAAGCAATGAAGAAAGAAAATAAAAAAAGAAATTGAGATGTTATCACAGCAATAAGCATAAACTATTGTCGGCACATGTATCCGTTTATTTGTTATGACTTTGTCATTTTTTTTTCGTTACTAAATTTCACAAAGTACAATTGACTGTTGCTACTGCTGTCAAAAAAAAAATGTGCACTATAGACTACACTACAATTATTGTACCCTACTTCAAGTGAATAAATTATACAACTTATGTAAAGTCCATGGTAACGCATTAAAGATATGTAATCAAATACAACAGCTCAAATCCTTGATTTGGATTGGACTTATTTCAGAGATGGTTCTCAATACCAAAGTTTACTTTAGTTGTTCTACTTACAACACTTTTAGTATTAATTACGATAAAGAAAGGTAATCTAGTCATTAACTAAAGTCAGATTAACTTTTAAAATTGTCACAAGTTTTTAAAATCCATAACCGTTTAAGGTTTTATATTTAGCGGCTTCTTTCCTTTAGGAATTTTAATATACACTGACAAAATTGTTTTTTTTTTGTCATTAGTTATCTAAAAATTTGTATTCGTTTTCGTATACACTCAGAAAAAAAAGTTAGTAAAAAAATTTGTAAACGGTTTTAAATCCCACTTTACTATTTTTGTACTGATTTTTAGTAAAAAAAAATATTATTTAGCAAATTTTTTTGCTATTTACATTTTACAAATTACAGACTTTTTACGGAATATTTACAAATTTTTGTTGCTAATTTCAGAAATCTTTTTAAAAATTTTTGAAAGCCGATTTGATAAAATTAGCTAAAAAAATTACTAATATTAAAAAAGTGGGTATTGAAGGAAATGTTTTTTCTAATCAAAACTTTACATAGATTAAAACAGGGATCGGAAGTGAATATACCGACTCATGTCTTAAAATAGGACATCCACTTAAAATAGCACTAAAAATTTTTTTTTAGTTCTAAAATTCAGCCCTAAAAAGAATTGAAATTTGACCTTAAAAAAATATTGAATAAAATATTTTTCAAAACAGAAATTACCAAATAAAAACAAAATGATTAATTCGTTTATGTTTTAACAATTTTTAAGATTTTTAAGCCTTTGATTTTAATTTTGTATAAAATATTTAAAAAAAAAAATAAATAAAATAATAAAAATTTGATGCTCGATAAAAAAATTAAAATTTTGTACTAATATTCACAATATTTAGTATTTTTTTTTTTGCTAAATTTTAACAAACCGGTCTTAAATTCAGCTTTATAAAATGTTTACTAAAATTTAGTAGCATCTACTAATTTTTCTACTAATTTCATTGTACTACACGTCAGCAGACATGTGTTGCTAAGATTAGCAAAAAATACCGCTGGGCTCAAATTAGCTAAATTTCCCGCAATAACAGCAAAATTTTCAGTTGCCATTACAGACTTTTTTTGGTGAGTGTAGTAACCCGTCATGCAATTTCCAAATCGGTTACAGACAAATCTCAAAATGATGTCAATTGTACTGCAGTCATTGCTAAACACAAAAATTTAACATAAATAAATTTCGTTCTAATACAAATATTTATTAACTAATCTTTTCCCGTTTTTATTTAATAAATTTTGTGTTATATTTTATTCTTGAATTAAAATAATGGCAATTAATGGCAGGCATTATGGTAGGAGCTAAGTTTCTTCACTTAATATGAAATCTGACAATTGTTTGCTATCATGTTGGTGGTAAGTTACTTGCTTGCGACACAGTCTGCATTTCGCAAATCATGAAAGTTTTATGGTAAGAATACCGGTTTTTAAAGAAAGATAAATGTTGGGGATAGGTCATAATCCCAAGCCTACCGGCTTAAAATCGTTGTTGTGACGCCGCCGGTAATTTTTACAAATTAAAAATTCTAAAATTTCAAATATTTTTATGACAAATATTTTTGTTTACATTTAAATGAGAAAAGACAATAATTTCTAAGACTTGGCAGCATTTTTATAAATATTTAATTTTTAACTAGCTATATCTATAACAACTTAGCAAGTCTATATCTACTTAAATTTGTATGGAATATTTATATAATAACGAAAAAAACAAACCTAAAATATATTTTTTTTAAATTACCACCCTGTAGGCTCAGAATGACCTATATAGTATAAATTGTTTATAACTTTTTTGTTTGAGCAATTATTCTTATTCTTAGTTTTATTTTTTTTTTTTAATACAGTATGTTACGATTTTTTTTTTTTTGATTAAAATTGGTAAGTGGTATCCATTTTCTGCTTCGCTCATACGTGCTCTTTCATTCACATTTTCCATAACTTTGCACAAAATTTCGGGAGTAATAACCATGATTTCATTACAAATGTTGGTTTTTAGTTAGGGATGGTTCTTGACTTGATGACATACACTCTTTTAAATATCCACAAAGAATATAGTTAGCAACTGCTGAAACCAGCAAACATGGAAGCCAGTTAAAATCGCTTGTGGACTTACTGAATACATCCCTGATTTGAAATCTCAAATGTAATTATTTTGGTATGTTGTTCGAAAGTTTAGTCTTCCACATTAAATTTCTTAAATCTCTTTTTACAAAATGCTGAAAAAGAAAACAAAGAAAAAAATATTAATTAAAAAAGTTATAACGAATTTGAATTATATACAGGGTGGTGCATTGGCCATTGTCTGATTTTCTTTCGCTATTACTTACGTTTAAAGTGAAAACTTATTTAGTTTTTAACGAATTGCGTTTATTCGTACCTATAAATTTTGTTTCAATCGATTGTGGAAAATTAAGACTGACAAATGGCCGCCAACGGCTTTAATGCAAATTTAGACTCTTTTTGTTTACATTTTGCATTACTGTGCGCCGCATTTGTGGTGACACGTTCTCAATTTCGTCTCGAATGTTGTTCATTAACTCCTCTAAGGAGCGGGGCTTGTTTGCGTACACCAAAGATCCCCAGAGGAAGAAGTCCGGGACAATTAAATCGGGAGGGCATTCTTCAAAAAATGCATTGTGACGCGTGCAGAACGACAAGTCCCGACCTGTTGAAATCTCAAACTCTCCAAATATAAATAATCATCTTCCGGTAAGAAAAATTCAGTCAGTATGGCTCTATAGCATTTGTTCCCAAATGGGGGGTCTAGACACTCTGGAGGTCCGTAGCTGCATCCAAAGGGGTCTGAGAAGAGTTCGGAAAAAATTTTCAAAAATAAGAAGGGAATAAAAAATAACATTCCAATGTCAGTTGCAATAATTGCATTTAAAAAAATTCAAAATATAATGAATAAAGCGCAATTTTCAAAACTTTTGAAGGAAATAAGAACTATGTGTAGCTTAAAAAGAAATTCTGATAAAAAGTTGGGGTATAATAATACTTAAGACTTTGCCGACTCTGGCTTTCTCAGACTCTAAAAAAAAATCATCAGAGTGTGTTTAAGAATTAATTTTTTTAGGAACCCCTTTAAATCCTAGAATTTTAAATTTTTTTAGGGTAATTTAATTGAAATATTCTTCCAAAAATTTTATCTGGTAAATCTCTTAAATTCTGTAAATACTACAATTATCAAAACGTTTTTCCATCTTGTACTTTTAACGTCTACTATTTTTTCTGGAATACATCGGATGTAAATGTTTTTACTTAAATATACAAATTTTAAAATTTGGGGGTGCGTCAGCCAGTAAAAATGTCTCAAGGGGTCCGTGCAGTAAATGTTATTGGGAACCGCTGATCTATAGCATTACCATCTGGTTCTTTGAAAATATGGCACACCACACAGTGAATTTGAGAGGATGTAATAGTATGTACTTCATAAATCTTACGGCTGCATTCTAAGCAGTCATTTGCTAACAACTTTTAAAACACCTGTCAAGTCCAATGGCAAAATAAAGCGTAGGGAATGCCGCATAATGTTAAATTGTTGAGCACTTTTTATTGGGCTTGCTTCGGACTCCTATACCACATTTGCATAAACTGCTTTGATGTTTTGAGCCGAACGGCTGGTTAGGGGCTTCGGCTGTTTCCTGTTTTGTATTAATATTGGATCGCTGGACGTCGAAAACATCCTAATTGTACAGCGCCCGCACAATTGAGATGTTTTCGCCGAAATTCAAGTTTCGTTAACACCACTGAAGAATTATTGTGCACAAATATTCATTGTTATTCACTTTAAATTTCCAACTTGTTCACTTCACGAATGTCAAAACCAAACTGACATTTGTAACAGTGGCAGCACTTTCCAATAGAGTGGTATTTATTTTGCCACCTCGTATTAACTCAATTTCGGTCGCCACAAACAAATATATCGGTGGCTACAACCAAATAATTTAAGTACACTCAGAAAAAAAAGTTAGTAGAAAAATTTGTAAACAGTTTTCAATCCCACTTTACTATTTTTGTACTGATTTTTAGTAAAAAAAATCATTATTTAGCTAATCTTTTTGCTATTTACATTTTACAAATTACAGAATTTTTACAGAATATCTACAATTTTTCGTTGCTAAATTCAGAAATCATTTTACAAATTTTTGAAAACCGATTTGCTAAAATTAGCAAAAAAAAAATTATAATTTTAAAAAAGTCGGTATTGAAGGAAATGTTATTTCTAATAATTTAAACTTATACATACAAACTTAAATTGCTTTTAAATGTTACATAGGATTAAAAAAGGGATCGGAAGTGAAGATACCGACTCATGTCTAAAAAGAGGACATCCACTTAAAATAGCACTAAAAAGGGTTTTTTAGTTCTAAAAATCATCCCTAAAACAATTAAATTTAACCTTAAAAGTAAAAAAAAAATGGACTAATATATTTTTCAAAACAGAAATTACCAAATTAAAACAAAATGATAAATTCGTTTATGTTTAAAAAATTTTTAAGATTTTCAAGCCTTTGATTTCTTTTTTTCATTTTTTATAAAACATCCTTTAAAAACTATAATCAAAATTTTTGATGCTCGATAAAAAAAATAAATCTAAAACTTTGTACTAATATTAAAAATATTTATCAATTTTTTTTTCTGATTTTAAATTCCACTTTACAAAAAGTCTACTAAAATTTACTATCGGCTACTAATTTTTCTACTAATTTCATTGTACTACACGTCAGCAGACATGTGTTGCTAAGATTAGCAAAAATTACCGCTGAGCTCAAATTAGCAGAATTTCCCGTAATAACAGCAAAATTTTCAGTTGCCATTACAGACTTTTTTGGTGAGTGTAGCAAGAAACTTGGTTCTCACTATGAATCTGTTTTCTGTGTGTATTATCTGGATAATGTATTAATTTAGAGTGGACTCTAGTGGACTTGGGGTCATATTTAAAATATATGTAATACCTTATTTTTAATTATTTCGTTTTTCTACCTCCCCCCAATACTAATCAGGCAGTAGTAATTATATTACATACCTATAAGTTTTCCTTCTTAAATTTTCAAACATAATGGAATTCGGATATTTCCTACATGCAATGCAATTGTTTTCTTTACCAGCTGAGCTGACCTCGTGAGTATTTCCTTCTTCATGGGGTCTGCCTGTCAATTCAATAGAATTCTCTAGTATCCCACTGTTTCTAAAATTCTCAAGATTTTATAAATAATAAAGGGTATTTATAAATTCGGTTTAGTCTTACCTAACACTTTTACTACTATGATTATTTCATTTTCAAACTCATATTTTATAAACCACCCCATCATCATCATCATCATCGTCGTCGTAGTCATTGTCGTCCTCATTATTATCAACTAATTCACATGAGATTTGTCTGTGTGTGTGTATGATTTGTTAAGGTAAAATGATTTTTCGGAGATATTATTTCTATTGTAAACGTTGACATATTGTCGGCTAATCAGTTCCGCCGCAAACTGATTCAAACAGTGCCATATAAGAAGACTTCAGTTGAAAAAAAAAAAAAACGAACAAAGATACACATATTCACCAGTACCAGGAAGGGTTCCCCCTTTTGATTTCATTACAGCTATGGTAATGTTTATGTCCTTTCTTTATGATATCCTTAGCGTTAAGGCAATATGAATCCTTTAGTACTCCCCTGATATTTAAACCGTGTTTCAAATTTGTTACGTTCGTATTGTATGTAGAATATGTTGGCTGTACGGGCAAGCCCATTTTCAGCCACATAATG
This sequence comes from Eustalomyia histrio, assembly GCA_949748255.1. Taxonomy (NCBI): domain Eukaryota; kingdom Metazoa; phylum Arthropoda; class Insecta; order Diptera; family Anthomyiidae; genus Eustalomyia; species Eustalomyia histrio. The sequence continues at coordinate 7,981,118 of OX456527.1, read as the reverse complement.
AGTGCGTCGTTGTCGGGTATGTAAGTTTTCCGTAATGCGTGATTTTGTTTGATTTTTCAATTAGGGTGATTTTGTTTTTGATTGCACAATCATCAACACTTACAGCCTTATTGTACATATTTAACTGTCATAACTTTTACTTCATGCTGGTATTTATTGAATTTTATTTGAAATTTTTCGGTTATTTTTCTGGGTTGATTTAGAAACTTATGTCCTTATTAAGAAAGTGTTTACTACTATTTGATTAGAAATAATGAAGTGTAATGATATTTGAAGGGTTACGGTTATGTTACGAACATTATTTTTAATGTTTAAGGATATTAGAAATAAACATTAGATTTTATTGGAAAAAAATTAAGGAACTTTCATGCTGTTAACTCATAGTGCGTTAAATCTTATAGAGACTTGTTAGAGTTTGTTGAATCGAATAAAATGAGCCAGGGTACTTAAAACTTTAACGAATTAAAAATTTTGGGATTTGGGAATATGTTCGATGAACTTTTGATCATGATCCAAACAATCTAAATGATAGTTTGACCGAAATATAACTAATTATATTGATTTTATATATAGAAGCCGGAGGTGGACATATCCCAGAGAGAAAATCCGTCAGGCTTAAAAAATATTTTATCAAAGAAGCCAATATTAGACATACACCAATCCAGAAAGCCCTAAATTCTGGTCACATGTAAAATCCCTCTATTGCAAAGTAACCAATGAGCGCAATAAATATTTCGAACGAAAAGGAAAAAAAAATGTTCGGGAATATCAGCATTTTCATGTTATAAAAAAATTAGAAAATTTAAGGGGATTTTGACTTCAACGGGTTGTGCGTAGAAGGGTTAAAAATCACATACATTAATGCTTATTTAATTTATACAAGGGGTGTTTCGGGATTTTTTCGCTACTGTTTTGAAAGTTCGTGGTTTTCCTGACTTTTCCGAAGCACCTTATCACCTATCTTTCAAATAATTAAAATAGGTGGCAACTCTGGATTAAAGACATAGATAATAAGAATATCAGATTTTTTGAATTTCAAACACATTTTTATACAAAAAAAACTGTGTAGTTTTTTATCCTTCTTTTGACGTGTGGTTGCGCATCTGAAAAAACTCGAGTATCTTAGTTTTTTTTAACTCTACCACATATCCAAGTTTCATTTAGATATGGAGGTTCTTGAAACATTCATGTAGGGGCTGCTTACAAAACACTTTATCCCTATGTAGGTAGACCCGGCGTTTGACAACTGCAGGGGTTAAGGATTTATTGGAGTTGAAACTGAGCCAATGTTTGCCAAAAAATTGACAATATTAACGCCCCTGTTACCCGGAACCCACAGAAAGCAGTTCCTGTTCCCCATATAAAACTGGTTGAATTTGAACCTACACTCCTGAAGAATCATATATGACATGAACGGAGATTTAAGGTCTTGTGAACAGCCTGATAGTCACTACAGATACCAATAGTAATATTCATTAATTTTTTATCTAGTATCTATTTGCCAAATTCAAAATAGCAAATATTTCAATCTGAAAAACTATCCCTATTTGCCATTGCCATTAAAGTATCTGGTTTCATAATTCAAATACCAACCGGATACAGTACCGTATCTAGATCCGTTACAGTAAAAAGAATCAGAAGAATTCCGGCGTTGGTTCGAGTTCGATATAAGGTGTCACGTCCAGCCAGTTAGATTAGAGGAATTATCGAAATCTTTAGAAACACTTTAGTATTTGAAAAATTCCAAAGTTTTAATTCTTTGCAAAAGAAAACATGATTTGTTTTTGCAAAATTTTCCATAAACATTCCAAATACATAATCAAGGAAAATATTTCTGCAGAGGTCAAGTTGGACTACCTTAACAACCTGAAAGGGAACTTAACATCTATGGATGATTTCTACCCCAGAAAGTCAAAATCACTTCATTGGTGTTGATAGGCAAAAAGTTAGTATGCAGATACGCATTCTAATTGGGATTACTAGATGAACTGTCCGGACTGTCCACCTCATGTATTCCGGGAAGGGACCTGATCCTCATTATATGAGTGAAATAATTAACAAGGCAGAAGATATTGAGAAAAATATAATTGAAATTGACGAAAAAGTACATTTAACAAATATCGTACATTTAACAAATATGTGAGGGAGCTAGATCCAAAAATGGTCCAATTTTCTTTCAATTTGCTGGCATAGTATTGTATTCACAACCGAAAAAAAACAGATTTCAATGGTTTTATGTGATTTAATCCTTAAGCCTAATTCAGATCGAGCAAAACAGGGACCGATATAAACCATTTTCTATAAAGTTCCTCCTAACATACCAAATATCATTCAACTTATTTTTGAATTGCGACCTGTATTTTGATCACAAGATTAATTGCATTTTTAGAACAGACCTAACTAAAGTCGATTGGTATACTTAAGGTGTAGGTCCATTGTTTTTGGTAGTTATAAAAATCAGAGCAAACCGATTATACCCTCTCCACCTAGGTTGTAGTGTTGCATTGATACATATCACTAGGCAACAGCCATTTTGTTATTTGGTTCTAGCATACTTTTTCTCATGGATTTGGACCTACTGAACACGAAAATGAATTTTAAAAATTTTTCTGTCGATTGGTTTGCGAGATACAAATTTTTTAATTTTTTTTTTTTAATTTTTGGAGGTACACTTACTATTTTGAGCATATCTTTAGTCTTCTTTGACCTATTTTATCCTACTACTACTCAAATTAAAGACAATTGAGCCGTCTACAACTTATTCTCAGAAAATTTTCAAATCGGGTTAGTAGTTTTGATGTTGGCGGCTTAAAAAGGTTAAAAAACTGCGTTTTTTTAGTAAAAATGTGGCTGAAAAATTCATATAAAAATTCATATAAAATGTAAAACGCGATGTTAACAGCGATTTTAATTTTTTTACGTATAGCTGACACTTTTCCAAAGAAAATAAGCCCTTACTTAACAAAATCTGATGACAAATGGCCGACTTATTATTTTTTTGGTAAACGACCGAAATTCCGCTATTTCACGATTTTTTGATTTTCATTATTTGCACAGCTTACCTACCCAACGCAAACGAATAAATACATTTGAACTTAATTTAAAATAAACAAATTAGTCTTCGTATATTATTTTTTAATTTATTTACAGCACTACATGCTCAATGTATCGCACAATTAGCTAAACTAACGAAATTAAACTAACTAATTAAATTAAGCAAATCAACGCACAAAAAAATGAGTAAAAACAAAGATATAAGTGTACATTTTATGCCATGTGGAAAAACTGCTGACTTCTTCTTTGTTTTTTGTATTCGCTGCAATCGGTCTCACGTATTAGGGTCCAAATATAGTCACCCATCATAGCCGTGTCATAGTTGCCCTGATAGCGTCGTTCCATAGCCTTCAATTCCTGATGAAAGCGCTCGCCGTGTTCGTCGCTCACGTCTCCTAAATTCTCAGGGAAAAAATCCAAATGAGAATCCAGAAAGTGTATTTTAAGTGACATGTGCACTCCCATGGCTTCATAGTTCTTTACCAGATCCTCAACTATGTCCTTATAATTCGGGCTTTTGTTGTTTCCTAAAAAGTTTTCCACAACAAGCCTGAAGGAATTCCATGCTGCGGCTTCGATGGGTGATAACAGCTTTGGGAATTTTTCATCTTTCAACATTTTTTTTATCTCGGGTCCTGCGAAGACTCCTTCTTTAATTTTTGCCAGCGAAAGGTAAGGGAAAATTGACCGTAAATAGGCAAAAGCTTCACCTTCTTTGTCTAATTTTTTGGCAAAATTTTTAATCAAACCCAATTTTATGTGCAGCGGCGGAAGTATTATATTTTCACGGTTCTCTATTAGTGGTTTGCGCTGAACATTCGCTTCTCCAACTACAGGTTTCGTTCGTACCGGCCATTTTTTTTTTATATAATGCTGATCATCAGCGCGGCTATTCCAAAGGCACAGAAAACAGCAATGTCGCGTATAGCCTCCTTGGAGTCCACACAGAATGGCCACAACTTTAAGGTCGGCGCATATTTTCCAATTGTATTTCCTATACTCTATGCATTTCAGCAAAATGTCCATAGTTTCATAGTTCTCCTTTGAATGAACCGCATGAGCAATAGGAACAGATGGCTTTTCATTCCCATTATGTAAGAGAACTGCCTTCAAGCTCTCTTTGTTGCTGTCAATAAACAACCTCCATTCGTTGGGGTTGTGAATTTGGTGAAGCTCTTGGAACAAGCCTGAAATGTCGCTGCAAAAACATATTTGGTCTTTCTTTGTATAAAATTTTGCATACTCCTTGTGACGGTTTCTGTACGCTGATACTTTCACTTCTGAAGCCGCAAATCCACACTGTATCATCCGAGACGCAAAAAGTTCTCCTTAGTGAGACCAAAATCGCGCACCCAATCGTTTAGTTCGGCCTGTGACAGTAATTTTCGCTTTGCACCCGGCTCAAATTCGCTTGCATTTGACTCAGACTCTTCTTCTGACGATTCTGCTTTTTGAAGAGATGCACCAGGGCACACTGGATATGGCACATCATGCGAATGTGGTACTGGAAGCGCAAACGATCCCACTTGAGCGTAGTTCCATTTAAAAAATCTTCCTACCCCACTGTTTGTGGTGAGGCAAAAATAACAGTCTGTGGAATGGCATAGCGGCTTTTTCCACATCATTGGTGTATCGAATTTCATATGGCGGCTAAAATTAAAATAAATTACTATATTCGCTATGTATAATGTGTTTAAATAAAAATTCTTACCTTCCGCCAGCTGCCCAGTTGGTTAAGATTATATAGCAAAGATCACACAGCGACTTAGGTGTCCATGGTTCTGTGATATTTGGTGAAATACCAAAATAATTCAAATAGTGCAATTGTACTGCTGGAGTAAACTTGTGTGCGTGATTTTTTTTTATAAACTGGCCACAAACATTGCAGAAATTGTCTGGATCGTTCAAACACTCGAACACACGTAGTCTTTTACTCATTGTCTTCCTTGCGTTTTCTAAATATTAACTTCTTTACACTTTCACAGACAGTTTTGAAATGCAATTGATAACCGTGTCTCCTTATGTTTAAATATGTATGAGCATGTAGTGCTGTAAATAAATTAAAAAAAAATATACGAAGACTACTTTGTTTATTTTAAATTAAGTTCAAATGTATTTATTCGTTTGCGTTGGGTAGGTAAGCTGTGCAAATAATGAAAATCAAAAAATCGTGAAATAGCGGAATTTCGGTCGTTTACCAAAAAAATAATAAGTCGGCCATTTGTCATCAGATTTTGTTAAGTAAGGGCTTATTTTCTTTGGAAAAGTGTCAGCTATACGTAAAAAAATTAAAATCGCTGTTAACATCGCGTTTTACATTTTATATGAATTTTTATATGAATTTTTCAGCCACATTTTTACTAAAAAAACGCAGTTTTTTAACCTTTTTAAGCCGCCAACATCAAAACTACTAACCCGATTTGAAAATTTTCTGAGAATAAGTTGTAGACGGCTCAATTGTCTTTAATTTGAGTAGTAGTAGGATAAAATAGGTCAAAGAAGACTAAAGATATGCTCAAAATAGTAAGTGTACCTCCAAAAATTAAAAAAAAAAAATTAAAAAATTTGTATCTCGCAAACCAATCGACAGAAAAATTTTTAAAATTCATTTTCGTGTTCAGTAGGTCCAAATCCATGAGAAAAAGTATGCTAGAAACAAATAACAGACAAAAGTTTGTTATTTGTGACCTAGTGTATTTAGCCATCATTTATTTCTTATACAAGACTCTCACATTTCCTTTCAATAAAATTGTGTACGATCTCAACAATGATGTCTTAATATTTCCACAATTGTAAAACGATGACAAGCAATTTCATTTCATCTTTTTGTTTTCATAACGCATCATTACACCTTCCGTCGTTATTATTAATTGAATTTAAACAACAAACTCTTATATTTGTAACTGGTTCTGTGGTTCCGACGTTTCGGTTTTGGCTTCTCAGAGTTTATTGTAGTGATTTTCATGATGAACAAATATAACAAACAATATAGACAATGAAAACATTGATTGGTAATCATCAGCAAATTCATTGATCAAGAAAGAACATAACAAACAATAATAGAATTTAAGTAACGATCAGTGATTGTGAATGTTGTTACTGTAATTTAGATCATTTTGTTGAATAGTTTAAGTAATTTACACTTGGAAAACTAATTTGTGATGGGGTTTGAAATAAGATCTTAAACCACAAGATTGGACACTATCATTATGGGTATCCAAGTTGTTATCACCGAGGGCGGGTCAATAAGTCCGTGACTTTTTGGATTTATGCCCTCTTAACTAAAATGGCAATACTCCTCCTGTCAACAGGTATCTGTCAATTTACTCCTGTCAAAATTTGATCAAACTGCGTCATTTAGTTTTTATTTGACAGAGATTGATAGCAGACTACCGCGTGATTTGAGGAGCAAATGAAAAAAGTGAATTTCGTGTGATCATTAAGCATTATTTTTTGCAAAAAAAAACCTTCACTCAAACCACTTGATAAATACTATCGGAAATCTTTTTACTGAATTTCATTGTGGCCGTACAAGCACGGACACTTGAGGTCTCTACACCCGAAACAATTGAAAAAATTCACGATGTGGTGTTGACCAATAGGAGATTGAAAAAGCGATAGATTGTGGAAGCTATAGGCATCTCACATGGCTCATTGGTTTCAATTTTAAACGATCACTTGGGTATTAGAAAGCTTTCCGCAAGATGCACGCAAAGAAAAAACATGGTTGGGAGAATCTTATTCGAAGAGCATCATATATTTTTGGGTTTATGATTGTGCCAACCATAGTCGTACTACATTATTGTTATCATATTATGATAATAAAATTTACATAATTTTACTCTCATATGGACCCCACAGTTATATTATGATCCAAAAATTACCATATTATGATTATAAATAAACATATTATGATGTTTAATTTATCATAATGTGATTGCATGTAATGTATGCTCAAAATGTTATTACATTATGGTCCCCATAACTATATTATGATTTCTGGATTATCATAATATGATCCATATAAAATTTTTATATACAATGTTTTTGACAATGAATTGATTATTGTAAATAATATTACATGTATAAGGAACTTTCGAAAAAAAACCCTCAAAAAAAAATTTTCTTGAGTTTAACAAAAATAAATAAACTGGATCTTAATATGTCAATTGATGAAATGTTTTAATGCCACATGAAAGGTATTTTCTGATATTTGTCCAGTTTTAGTAAACAATATATGATTGTTTTTTTTAAGACATTTTGGTTTTTATGAAAACAAAACAATACTCCTATGAGGACTGTAAATGTCAATGTCATGTTTTATTTGATGTATAATTATTCATTGATTGTTGCCAGCATTTTATGGTTGCATAATTATCATATTTTTTTTATAGTCAGAATTTTTGTCATCACAGTATGGTTGCAGCCTATCATGTTATAAAATAGAAGGTGGCAATCATAAAATAGTGAAATATTTACTATAATAATGATGGTAGCGACCATGTTAATGGTTAGACAACCAATAATATGGTTGTGACAACCATACCCGATTGCAGCAAGCACAATATAGTAGCAGTGATCATGTTGCAACCATGTTTTTTCTCTGCGTGTGGGTGCTGCGTTTGCTCACAACTGCGTTTGCTGACAACTTCGCATGGCAAAAATCCATGAATTAGGCTACGAATTGCTCCCTCATCCGCCCTATTCTCCGGATTTAGTCCCGAGTGACTATTTCTTATTTCCAAAGCTGAAGAAATGGCTCCAACGATGAAATCATCTCACTTACAAACCTATTTTGATGACCCCTTCCTTATGAACGATAAAGATAAGGGAAAGAACAGAACCTTGTGGTACCCTTGAAGTTAACTAAAACTCGTCGGATGAGATCCCATCCAAAACACGTAAAAAGCGGTCTTTGAGAAAGCTCGAAATAAATCAAAAGATGTTATTACCGACAAGTGCGCCGTACCACATAAGATCGACTGCCTTTAAGGTATCTAAAGCAATCAGCTGGCTCTTACTGAATTGGTGAATGAACTTCGTATCATCGACAGCCCAAAAGTGAATTTAATCATGCCCTCCACCGTCTTCGAGAGCGCAGAGCTAAACATTGACAACCTTCGAGTATGAGTGGATTGAAGAAACGTTGGGAGCCAAAGTAAAGATGATTTACTTGCTACCAATATTATTATACCGTCGGACACAATTTTGAACGAAGAGCAAAATCCAATATGTTTTGAAATTATTCACAATATGGAAAACATAGTACTTTGGAGAGCGCCCCGGTAGGCTAGTTGGTAGCGTGCTAACTTATCAATGCGGGGGTCATAAGTTCGATTCCCACCAGAGGCTCCGGTCTGTTTTCGCTACAACGAGCCGAAGGCCTTTGTTGCTAGTGCTCGGTTAGGGTATTAACATATAATTTGTAATTATATGATTAATAAAAAAAATAAATAAATAAATAGTACTTTGGACATTGGAAACTTTATTAGTTAGTTTTAAACTCTTTCTTTTAAAGAATGGCAACACTCAGGAAACTCTTCCTACTAAATAATGTGATGCTTTCTTTGGAAAAGGAATAGAGGAGAGATGAAAGATGACGAAAGACAAATGGCTTCAAAATTGGCAACACTGTTAATGCGAGAGATGATAAATTTCAGAACAGTTACTGCCCGCCATCGGAAAAGGAGTTGGCGAAATTTTTGAAGTTTTTTTGGGAACACCGAATGAGGACGTTGCGTTAGGTGTGTGGAATAGAAAATTCATAATAATATTATTTAATATTATTGATGTTGCCGTCGCTGGGGATCGAACCCGCAACCTTCTGTGTAATATTCTAATGCGCTAACTATTACACCATAACGTTAACAGAGTTGCTACACTTTGAAAAAAAAAACCCAAGGGTTGTGGAAAACTTTGAAAACTCTGAATCCAAAACATATACAGGTTGGTTGGAAAGTTCTTGCGCTCGATATGAAAGAATACTGTTTTTGTTACGAAATATTTTTTTTATTCAATATAATCTCCTAGAAGCTCAATACACTTGTTCCAATGATCTCCCAATAATTTTATCCCATCCTTATAATGGTTTTCGGAAGCTCTGCAAAATAACCGTCTACGGCTGCTATGGCCTCTTCATTCGACGAAAAATGCTTTCCACGAAGGAATTGTTTGAGATTTCTGAAGAGATAGTAGTCACTGGGAGCCAAATCTGGTGAATACAGTGGATTTTCAAGCAATTCGTACTTTAATTCTTTGAATTAAGCCATCGTCAAAACACTTTTGTGAGCAGGTGCATTGTCTTGATGAAAAATGATTTTTTTCTTCTTTAAACCAGGTCTTTTCTCACGAATTTTTTCATCCAGCTGATCCAATAGTCTGCAATAATATTCAGAGATGATTGTTTTACCTTTCTGAAGATAATCAATCAACAAAATTCCTTTTGCATCCCAAAAAACTGATGCCATAACCTTCTTTGCTGATTGTTGTGACTTCACCTGCTTTGGAGCTGAACAACCAGCTTCAGTTTACTGTAAACGTTCTTGTTTCAATTTAGGATCATGGTGGTAGATCCAAGTCTCATCCATAGTTATAAAACGACGCAAGAAGTCGGTTTTATTCGGCTTAAAACGCTCCAAATTACGCTGAGAAATTTGTTTTTGATCCAGTTTTTGTTGAATTGTTAATGTGTGCGGCACTAACTTTCCAAACAGTTTTTTCATACGTAATTCTTCATGTAAAATATGGAGTACTCGTTCGTCTGAGATGCCTATAGCATTAGCAATTTCACGCTTAGTCAAACTTGGATCTTCACTAACCATATTATGTAACTGCTCAATGATTCTGCTGTGATTGGAGTTTTTGGTCGTCCTTCGCGTGGATCGACTTTAAGGCTGGTACGACCACGTTTAAATTCACCAGCCCAAAATCCAACGGTGCGTTTTGAAGGCGAGGACTCCTTATACACTTCTAATAATTGTTCATAAATTTCCTTTGCTTTTAAACCCTTCAAAACAAAGAATCTAATGACTGCACGATATTCAATTTTGTCCATAATAAAAAATCAATGACACGTCAACTTCAAAGGGCTTGTAAAAAAAGAAAGAATTGACAGAATGACTTGCAACTTTGCATGTGTTCTCAGGACAGTTATATCAACTTGAGAAAAAAAAGTTTGGAGCTAGCAGTGCCATCTCTTGGTGAGCGCAGGAACTTTTCAAACAACCTGTAGACAACACATATAACAGTAGGTATCAAACTTCATATTTTTAAGAGTACATCAATACTACACAATACCAGTTTTAAATTTCCAAATATTTTAATAATTAACACGTCTAAAAGTTGCTAAGAAAAGTTACTACATTTTGAAATATTTCTAAGTGTATAAAAAGTTTCATTGCGGCTAACTATACTTAGTTCATACTTACTATACATAGTTAGTGAAGGTATTGTTGTGTACTTTATACCGCCAAGATAGTGACAAAAATGACGATGGTGATGGCAATAATTATGGACGACGGTTGAGTTTGGTAATACACAATGACGGAAATAACATGTGTTATACCTTGTATTGTTGGAAAGTATTTATTTATTTTTTATCTATTCTATAGCTTTTTAAGACGATTTTCGTGTTTGGATTGGTTGCTTATGTATTTGTTTTATATGAAAAGTTCTCTATTATGTATGAAAAATATACAATATGTTGATCATTTTTAACAGTAGATATTTATTATTTTGATTTTTTTTATATTTCAGTTTTTTCAGTTATTTTTATGTCATATCAGAACAATTACAAGTAGAATTTTCAATACAAAAACTAACAATAGGTTTAAACAATTGATTCCAAATAATAACAACAATAATAACAAATAAAAAAAATACAATAAAAAAAAATACAGTAGCAAAAACCTGAATAAAAAACAAAAGTACCAGAAGCAGACACTGTAAAATCGTAGCAATGACAATAATTTAGTGAGTGACAACGTCATTGACACGTTTGCTACAATTGTGCATTGTAACAAGTTTTCAAACTACATACAAAAAAAAATAAACTAAAATCCAAATACACGTTTATAAGCAAACGATACAAATGAACGGCAGAAAAAAATGTATAAAGACATTATCGATACAATAAGTAAGGTGGTTAAATGAATGTCTAGTGTTTCGTTCGTTCACTGGCTTAACGTGGACAAGTATCTAAATTGTAGATTGAGCTAGTGGAATGAAGAAAAAGCTAAAGAAATTTCAGATTGTTTGTTTAATTTGTGTATTCTATTTCTTTAATTTATTTCTTTAAATTCTTCCTTGTCATTGTGTATTTTAGTCAGGTCATTATTGAAATTTCGTGGATGAAACATTGTAACCGTAGAATTATGTAATAATTATAGAAATGCTAGATTAACAATTTATGGAAAAGAAAAATATATGACACTTTGCTTCCAGAACTTCTCTAGTGAATAAATGCTGCAGTGAAACCTTCTATATTAGTTCTTTAAACAATCTACATGCAAATAAAAAAATAAAATATTTGCCGAAAAAATACAATAATAAAATAGCTGTATTTAAATTGTTTTCATAAACTATGCAAATTCTTGCAAAAATTCACCAAGTTGTTAGCTGCATAAAGTAACAGCTTGGTAAAATTATACAAGTTATTGCAAAAATTTTAGAAATTAATGTGGATAGAGCTATTATACTTATATTTTTTTTTGGCAAACATTAGTAAAATTATCTAAGCTTTGCAAATTTTCTTAAAAAAATATTAGGCAGAGCTTTTCTACTTTCTTTGGAAAACATTTGTTTTGTATGTAAAACAGTTTTACATTTTGTACAGACAGAAGTTTGTAATTTTTAGAAGGAGTTGAAGAATTTTTTATTAAAGAATCTTTACGCTTTTGTACTAATCTCTCTCTCCAAAAGAGCACGCCAAAAAAAGTTAGTAGAAATATGTGTAAACGATTTTTAATCCCACTTTACTGTTTTTGTACTGATTTTTGGTAAACAAATTATTATTTAGCAAATCTTTTTGCTATTTACATTTTACAAAATTTTTACAGAATATTTAAAAATTTTTGTTGATAATTTCAGAAATCATTTTCCTAATTTTTTAAAACCGGTTTGGTAAAATTAGCAAAAAAAAATTACTAATTTAAAAAAAGTGGATATTGAAGAAAATGTTATTTCTAATTTAAACTTCCACCTACAAACTAAAATTGACTCCTAAGACGCTGGTGGCCGTGATTATCAGTTAAGTTGGTGCGTTCGTGATCGTCCTCAATAATTTATTTTGCATTCTCTGAATTTTCCCTATATTGGACGCAGAGGCAGCACCCCAGAGCTGAATTCCGTAGCACCATATGGGTTTCATGATCGAATTGTAAATGAGTAATTTGCAGTCCAGGCCTAGTTTAGAGTTTTTGCCAGTTAGCCAAGCGAGTTGAGCAGTTTTTAGCCTCATCTGAGTTGTTTTCGCATCTATATGATTTTTCCTCTTGTTTCGACGGTCAAGGTGAATACCGAGATATTTCACATATGTGTGTTGGGGTATATTCAGATTATTAATTTTAATGGGTGGACACGTCTCTTTTCTCAGTGTGAAGTAATGTGGATACATTTCTGTTCATTCACCTTAATTCTCCACTTATCCAACCAAGCTTCCAATTGTGAAATGTGAGTCTGTAACATTCTAGACGCTATTTTTGAGTCATCGTGGACGCTTAAGATTGTAGTATCGTCAGCGAAAGTCGATGTGTGGGTATTAATATCTAATGGCATGTCTGAAGTATAAATGATATATAACAGAGGACCCAAAATGCTACCTTGTGGAACTCCGGCTTGTATATCTTGAGGAGAGCTGACAAAACTTTTTTCAGCAAGAGTTATTTTAAACAGTAGACCTTCATGCCAAACCTTATCGAAAGCGTGTGAAACATCGATAAAAAGGGCAGAGCAGTATTTTTTCTCCTCGAACGTTTTTCTGACAACAGTTACTGTTTGTATTTTTTGTTTTTTTTTTTTTTAATATACTTGTACAATACAAAATGTATGTATGCATATGAAGCTATAAACACTTTTTGTGTGAATGTATTTGTGTATGTATGTGTGTTTATGAAGTTCTTATAAATTGTATTGAAAAATTTTGTATATATACAACCAATTTAAAAAAAAAAACAAATTGAAATTTTTAGAATATTTTTTTTTGAAACAGACAGCAAACAAAATTTAAATTTGTAATAACTGTTACGGACACAAATAAACCACAAGTTTCCGTTTTGTGGGTAAATTTTTATTAAATTTCAAACAAATGAAAAAAATAAATGAAACTGAAAAAAATCGGTAAATGATAGTAAATTATTTCGAATAAATGTTTAAAAAAGTTAATATAGATATTTCTTTGAAAAATAAATGTATGTTCCTTTATTTTTAAATGGAACGGAAAACTTTTTTATTAAACTACAAACAGTTAACTACATAATATTCTGAGTGTACAATGAATTTAGAAGAAAAAATTAGTAGCCGCTACTAAATTTTTTGGTAAACTTTTTGTAAAGTGGAATTTAAAATCGGTTTGCTAAAATCAGCAAAAAAAATAGTATAAGAATTCGTAAGCGCTACTAAATTTTAGTAAATTGTTAAAGCTGCTATTTTATTGTTTAATGCTGCTATTTTATTTGAAATTGCCTTACGAATTCGGATATACAAATTTACATTTTTTATATTAGACAAAAAATCAAAGGCTTAAAATAGCAAAAACATAAATGAATTTATCATTTTGTTTTGAAAAATAATTTTTTAATTTTTTTTTTTTTTTTGATTTTTAGGTCAAATTTTATTTGTTTTTTTGATTTTATGTGGGTGTCCTATTTTTGGTCATGAGTCGGCTGTGAAAAGTATCTTTGTTTCCGATAACTGACAAATTTTGCCCACAGCATTTTTTAAAAAACAACTCACAAAATTTGTAAAACTACTGTTTTAACCAACTTATAATCTGATTACTATTTCTAAACGACTCTGTGTTCTGTTATAACGAGAAAAGGGACAATGCTAACTTATTTTGGAATTTCCCCGAAGCATAAACATTTCAAATTTAATTTCTTTTTAGTTTTTGGTTCCATTTTTTTTATCCAAAATATTGTTTTCTTTTGATTTAAAATGTATCTATGGAAAAAAATCATTATTGCAAGAACAAAAATCAACTATTTAAGTTTAATTATATTGCAAGTTTTAATATTTACATAAATAATTTGTAATCTTATTATCATTTGACTGTATTTCTAGTATTTTTAAAGTAATTCTATCATCTTTTTATTTTTGTAATAAATTAATAGAAATATCAAATAACGTTGTTAAAAAGAAACATTAAAAAATAACAACCTCTCCCTTGATATAAAAAAAACAAGGTATCAATTTATACCATCTTTAAATTAAAAAATAAAATGAAATAAAAAATTTACAACAAAGCGGGAGGTAAAGAAAAAAAATCAAACTTATTGACTATAACTAAATATTTAAACAAATAAATACAATAGACTTCATCAAAACGTGTTTAGAAGATAAATACCTAAAATTTACTTAAAGTTCATAAAATGTATTTAAGACTCGCGTGTTAATTGTCATAATAAACAATCAAATTGTACATACAGAAATTCTCACTTACATACACACACACTCATACATACACAAATATATAGAATTATACCATATTGATTTTGGCCACAAATGGTGGTCGGTATTTCATACTCACCATATGTGGGAGTATTTGAATACACACACACACACACACATCCATTTGTGGTTTTGATTTTTAAAATCTACTGTATATCGACAAATATCCAATACTTCATATAAACTAACAACATTAAGGGTATTCACATCAAAAATATTATTCTTGTAAAAATCGAAATTGGGAAATTGTATCATGTGGGATGTGAGCGCCGTTTTTGAAATCAAAATGTAGCAAAATGTTCATAAAATTATATTATTTTATTTATTTCTCTTTTTTAACTATTTTTTTTTTGCTTATGAAAGAATTGCAACATTTTTTTTAGTTAAAAAAAAGTGTTGCCAAATTTAATATTTACATAACTAGTGTTGCTTATTTTACACTGATAGAACTTTGTGCGTAGTATTATTGAATTTATTCATTTGAATGTCCCTAAAGGACGGTTTCATTAAATAAATGTTTTGTGAAAGGGATCATTGATCTGAGAAAATTTCATTTAGAGTATAAAATTTGTTGCATTAGTTAAAAATAAACATTATAAAAGTTTTTATATAAATTATGAAAAAATGCATTATACACTCAGAATATTATATAATTAACTGTTAGTAGGAGCATACATTTATTTTGCAAAGAAATATCTATTTTAACTTTTTTTTTATACATTTGTTCGAAATGATTTACTGTCATTTACCGATTTTTTTCAGTTTCATTTATTTTTTTCATTTGTTTGAAATTTAATAAAAATTCACCCACAAAACGATCATTTGTGGTTTATATGTGTCCTTAACAGTTATTACAAATTTAAATTTTGTTTGCTGTTGTTTCAAAAAAAAAAATATATATATATATTAAAAAAATTTTCAATTTGGTTTTTATTTAAATTGTTTGTTTATATACACAATTATTTTAATTCAAATTACAAGAACTTTATAAACACGCACACATACACAAACACATTTACACCGAAAGTGTCTATAGACAAATATACATTTCGTAGATTAAAAAATAAGGAAAAAATACAAAAACGGAAAAAATTTCAAATAAATGTTTAAATCATTAATTTTTTAAAGAATTTGTAGGTAAAATTTTAACATTTATTTTGAATGACTAAAACATTTGTTTCTTACGAATGTATCAGTTGGTTAATCAACATTTAAAAATAAATTACACAAGCCATTTGATTTAAATAAAAATTAGGCAGACCGGCTTTTTAATTAAATATTATTTCTTGTAAATGACATTTTCTGTTATTTTAACTTACAAACTATTTTAAGTGTATTATTATTATTAATGAAGTGGTTTATAGATTTTATAAATACATAATTCATTAAAATACCGATAAAGTTATATAAAATTATAGAAATTAAAAAAAAAACAAGAAAAAATTAATGACACTGAGAAAAATGTTTACCAAGAATGAAGTAATTAAGCTGAATTTTAAGAAATTTGGAAATGATTTGGCTCCAAAGAAATTTTTACTTAAATCACCAGTTTCTCACAAAAAAAAAACAAACAATTTACTTAAATTAGGTAACTTTTTTTTAAAATAAGTAAATTTCATGTTGAGTTTTTTGGAATTTAAGAAATTCTCAATTCTTTTAGGAATGATAATGAAAACATTTAATCAAATTTAAGTAGTTAACATACTTGGTTTAAATAAGTTAAAATGTTTAAACTAAATTTAAAGAAGTTGCATATTTATATTTTATCTTTTCATACAATTTTAAATTTCCGTAAATTTTTAGTTTATGAATTCTTAACATTTAAGATTTTTCACTAACGTTTAAAAAAAAAAATATTAACTCAAATTTATAAAGAAAAATTCCTCACTATTTTAAAGTTAATGAACATTTTTCTAAACTAAAATCAAATAAATTTTAATTAACAGGTCAACTGAGAAGTCCCCGGTCTGACACATAGATGGCGCTACTATATGATTTTTAGTTAGCCCTAACCTTTGAAAGACACGTGTATAAATTTGACAGCTGTCGGATCATTAGTGTGTGAATTATAGCATTTGACACAAAATGATTTCGAATGACCGTTAATTGAAATTGAATGAAATATCAGGTACTCCAAAGATATCAACAGAACGTGTACATCATATCATTCACGAATATTTGGGTTTGAGAAAGCTCTGTGCAAAGTGGGTGCGCGAGCTCACTTTTGACCAAAAACAAGTCAATGAAAACGAAGGCGAAAATCCATTAAACGGGCTTCGAATTGCTTCCGTATCCACTGTATTCTCTAGGTCTGGCCCCCAGCGACTATTTCCTGTTCTTAGATCTCAAAAGAATGCTCGCTGGGAAGAAATGTTCGTCAAATGAAGAGGTGATCGCCGAAACTGAGGCCTATTTTGAAGCAAAGGACAAATCGTACTACAAAAATGGTATCGAAAAGTTGGAGGGTCACTATAATCAGTGTATCACCCTTGAAGGGAACTATGTTGAATAAAAAACGAATTTTGCCAAAAAAAATGTGTTTTAGTATTGTAGGCCGGGGACTTTTCAATTGACCTGTTATTTTAGGCCTTGTGCGAGGTGGTTATGTAAAATCTAAACTTAATCAAAATTGACAAAAGGGTTTGAAATTGTTTTGAAAAATATGTGAAAATATTTTTAAATTTCAAAGAAATTTAGAAACCTGAATTTAGTTTAGATTTTATTTAGCCAGTTCGCACCCACCCTTAATTTCACCGTACACCTTTAAATCTGAAGTATTTTTGCAAGGTGATTTCCAAAAAAAAATTTTTTTTTTTGCCGAACGCCTTTTAAGTTTTTTTTGTTATATTTTCGGCATTTATAGTCGGATCTTAAAGTGTGAGATATCAATGTTTTTTTTGTTTTTTTTTTTTTTTTGAGGGACCAATGTTTTGCTCTAAAAGGCATTGAGTTCAAATATCCCATTCTAGTATTTACCTACCAGATCTCAGTTCCTACCATCCTAATGTACACTTACAATATTATTACGTTAAAAATAATCTAAAATTCATATTAAATTAATCGAAAATACAATTAAAAAGAGGACTACTGATTTTTCATTATATTTAATTATTGTCGACAAAAGTAGTAAAAGAAATCGAAATTCGTTTACAATAACCATCAATTTTTTACTGACAAAACGTAGGAAAAACGATTTTTGTGGTTTGCTTTTTAAATTGAAATTTGTTTTATTTGTATGTAATTTTACAAAGCACAACACACACAGATGTATATTTTTTATTTTCTATGTGTGTATGTATATTTGAATAATTTCTTGTAATTTTAATTAAAATAATTTTGTATATAAACAAACTATTTTGGTAAAAAAACAAAAAGGAATTATATGAATTTCTATTTTTTGAAGCAGAAAACATAAAATTTTACATTTAACTGAAAATATCAACTCCTACTGAATGTCTGAAAGTTTTTATAGTTTGTTTTTTGAATGACTAATTCAAACAGTTAAAAATATGATCAATGAATTTCAATTGATTCTTCATTTAAAAACAAACTCTACGTATTACTTTTTTAATAAAATACAGTCGGTAACGGAAAATATATTGTGAGTGTACCTCCCAATGTCAGAAAATTATTTTTTGCTAAGGAAGTAATTCCATAATTCCAGCAGAACACATTAATATTTTTTTTGCCGAAAGTAGGGATCGCCTTTTTAAATTTTTGGTATTGGTACTTCGCCTAAAAGGTATTGACCTTAGTCAAATTTAAATTTTTAAACGAAAAATTTAAAAAGGTGACCCCTACGTTCGACAAAATATTTCGAAATTACCTTGCAAAAATACCTTATATTCGAAATTGTACGTCATCATAATCGACCAAATGTGTCTACAAACGGGAGAATTGTAGGCAAATTTCAGCAAACCGGGACTGTGAAAACACCTGTGCATGCTCGAATGGTGTTCGTTATCGCGAGATGATAACGAACTTATTGTGGCCAGGAATTGAGGATATGACCCTGGGCGATATGTGGTTTCAACAGGACGGTGCCACTTGCCACACAGCTAACGAAACAATGGCTCTTTTGCGCAACAAATTCAATGGCCGTGTTATCTCACGAGGGGGCGATGTCAATTGGCCGCCAAGATCATGTAGTTTGATACCGTTGTACTTCTTTCTTTGGGGTTATTTGAAAGAAAAGGTGTACGTCGATACAGGTTGGTTGAAAAGTTCCTGCGCTTGAAATGAAAGAACACTGTTTTTGTTACGAAATATATTTTTTTATTCAATATAATCTCCTAGAAGCTCAATACACTTGTTCCAATGATCTTCCAATAATTTTATCCCATCTTTATAATGGTTTTCCGGAAGCTCTGCAAAATAACCGTCTACGGCTGCTATGGCCTCTTCATTAGACGAAAAATGATTTCCATGAAGGAATTGTTTGAGATTTCTGAAGAGATAGTAGTCACTGGGAGCCAAATCTGGTGAATACGGTGGATGTTCAACCAATTCGTACTTTAATTCTTTGAATTTAGCCATCGCCAAAACACTTTTGTGAGCAGGTGCATTGTCTTGATGAAAAATGATTTTTTTTCTTCTTTAACCCAGGTCTTTTCTCATGAATTTTTTCATCCAGCTGATCCAAAAGGCTGCAATAATATTCAGATTTGATTGTTTTACCTTTCTGAAGATAATCAATCAACAAAATTCCTTTTGCATTCCAAAAAACTGATGCCATAACCTTCTTTGCTGATCGTTGTGACCTCACCTGCTTTGGAGCTGAACAACCAGCTTCAGTCCACTGTAAACGTTCTTGTTTCAATTTAGGATCATGGTGGTAGATCCAAGTCTCATCCATAGTTATAAAACGACGCAAGTAGTCGGTTTTATTCGGCTTAAAAGCTCCAAATTACGCTGAGAAATTTGTTTTAGATCCAGTTTTTGTTGAATTGTACGATGCACTTTTTTTGCCTGTAGGTTGTTACGATATTAGTGTACATACTGTGGCAATTTATAACGAAGATATTTGGAAGACCATTTGTCGTCTTTGCAACAAATAACTCCAGACATCGGCCTTTACGCAAAAAAATGTATTTTACAAATCACCTAAAAAGTATTGTATGGCGAAAGAAAAAAAATCAATGAATTGTCCCTGAAGTATACTTATTACCAACAAAATGTTTTTTATTTATTCAGCCCAAGTGGAATTATTATATTAGGGAGAAATGTAAAATTGTATCGAAACTCAATTTTATAATTTCAAAAAAAAAAAACCGACAAATTTTCTTTAATTGAAAATTATTGAAAAATTCTAATGAAATCGATAATACTATGAACAAAAATTCTATTAGTGTATTATTTTAAACACACTTTTAATAATTTTACATACACTCTTTATGTCTTTATTATTCCACTGTGTTTGTTGCTGGGTTAAAGGAAAATTTTGCCAGTTTTTGTAATTTGAATTGAATACCCCTAATGTAATGCATTATTATTATTATTTGTATAATATGTTCATTTGTTTATTTACTTATTAATTTCCAATTGAACTCATGTGAATATTGATTTATTTATTTATTTTTCTGCATCAATGTTTGGCAGTCATCCATTTAAAGTTTTTGTTTTATCTAAATATTAAACTTGTAATGAAAATGTTTTAACCGGATAAGATAAAAAGCACGTAGTTTGTTAAAACTCTTATACATTAAAAATAATCAGTACATTATCTACTTACATACCTAATGTTGGATTTTTTTCTTGTTGTTTTACATGTTAATTTGTTTTTTAAGACTGTTAGAAAATTATTAGTTATCCTGATTTTTTTAAGCTAACAAGGCCTAACGCCTTTAATGTAAATAAAACAACTGTTTATTTCATATAGCCTGATGTTTCGTCAATTTTTTGTTGACTTTATTAAATATCGTCTAATTTGAACATTTTAAAAAATTTTACAAATTTTAATAATAAAACTAAACTTTTTGCAGACTATTTGTGATCAATTTGGCGTATTTCGCGAAATAATTACCCAGCAAAAATGAAGCTCCAAAGAAGCAATAAAAACATCATTACTATGGCAAAGGCATCACTTCTTTTCTGATGGTTTCATCGATGAATTTAACATAAGCGTGTCATAGGATGGAAGTATTTAAATAAAGCTACTACCATTACTTATACTTTACTCTAAGGAAGCAATGATAATACAATGATTAGTTATTCTGATGCATGAGTGGAAAATGTTTATATACTTTGTAGTATTTAAGCTTTGATGAAAATTTAATTCATAGGACGGCAGAAAAATAAGTTTAAGGAAGCCAAATTTATGCATTGATATTAGAACAAGCAAATAATTCTGCATTAGTGTAAAAGCATTTTTGAAACATTTTTCAAAAATTTTAATGTTTAGACAAATTTTAAAATATTTTTGGATAATTTAAAAACTGGCTGTACAATTTTGAAACATTTTTAGACAATTTTAAAATATTTTTGAACAATTTTAAATAATTTTTGCACAATTTTTAAACATTTTTGGACAATTTGAAATAATTTTTTCACAATTTTAAAATTATTTTGATAAATTCTGAATTAAAATTGGAAATGGTGTAGTATTAAATAATAAACATATTGCAAAAATGCACAGATTGCGTCGTCATAAATATTTAAGGCTGAAAAAATGCAAATGACAGGCCAGCTAATTTCAATTAAAGGTTAAAAAAAATCTGTTTTTCTTGATTTTTCAAAACTTTTATAAAAATTGCAAAACTGCATAAATTCTAACCCTCATAAAATTTTATTTCATTTTATTTATTACTATACAAAAACTAAAATATAAAACATCATTTAATAAAAAAATTAAAAAATTTTATCAGAACTATTTTTTCAATTTGAATAAATGCTTTAGATTCAAAAAATATACGATACACTATAACATATGCTTTAGAAGTAATGAAGTGTGATTTTTTAAGATATGCAGCGGGTTTATGTCCAGATCACTGCATTTGAAATATGAACACATGAATTCTTTTGGAAGTGCCTTAGAATAACACCAAAAAATCATAAAAGAATGTCAACTGAAGTTTAGGAAGCAATGAAATAAGTTATAGTCACAGAATGACTATCATTTTTTTGCTGGGTGTATATTAAAAAATTTGTATGTTTGAGGTTTAGTAATTTTCGCCCATAAATGAAGATATTAAAAGCTCCGAAATCTTTTTTTGCACCGAGGCGCTATATTTTGATACATGTGGTAAACAGGTGGAGACAAAGAACATTAAAAAGTTAACATTTTTTGACCTTTTGTCTTCCGAATGTACACTCAGAAAAAAAAGTTAGTAGAAAAATTTGTAAACGGGTTTCAATCCTACTTTACTATTTCTGTACTGATTTTTAGTAAACAAATTATTATTTAGCAAATCTTTTTGCTATTTACATTTTACAAATTACACACTTTTTACAGAATATTTACGAATTTTCGTTGCTAATTTCAGAAATCATTGTCCAAATTTTTTAAAACCGATTTGGTAATTTTACCAAAAATTACTAATTTACTTATTTCAAAGAAGTGGATATTGAAGGAAATGTTATTTCTAATAAAAATTACACCTACAAAATTAAATTGCCTTAAAATGTTACATAGATTAAAAAAAAGGATCGGAGGTGAAGATACCGACTCCTATCTTTAAATAGGACATCCCCTTAAAATAGCACAAAAAAGTTTTTTTAGTTCTAAAAATCAGCCCTAAAAACAATTAAAATTCGATTAAAAGTAAAAAAAAAATTGACAAAAATATTTTTTTAAAACAGAATTTACAAAATTATAAATTCGTTTCTGTTTTAACAGTTTTTAAGCCTTTGATTTCTTTTTTTAATTTTGTCAAAAATATTTTTGAAAAAAATATATCAAAAAAAGTTTTGATGCTCGATAAAAAAAAATAAATATGAAATTTTGTAGATCCAGAGAAAAGATTGTTTGCAATTCGATCAAAACCATTAACATTTTTTTGTTAAAACTTTATTTTATTTGGAATAACCTATTATCCATCATTATAGCAAAAATTTGGCATTAGGAATTAAAAAAAGGAAAAAGAACTAAAAAATTATTAGTATTTCCAATCAAATTTACGAATAAAATTCGTTAGAAATTGTGTACAGTAGAAGCAACCATTTATTTAGTAAATGTACTGGAAAATTAGTACGATCTATTAAATTTATTAATAAATTGTCGATATTCGAAAGTGGTAATTACAAATACGGTTGTCCTGATCAAATATATCATTAAATGAGGATTTCAGTTGAATCAACCGAATTGTGGATTCTATTGGTTATAGAAGCCACTAAAGAAGAAGTAAAACGAATTTCTGCTATATTTATTTTCCTAAAAAAATATTTAAATTCAAAATTATTCATTAAAATTTATAAGAGTTTGTGGGTAAGTGGGTAGAGAGCTAGCCTAGTAGTGGTAAATTAACCGGGATAAAGGCAAACATTTAAAAAAATATTGTTTTTAATTAAAATAAAATATTAAAATATTTAAATAACAAATATATCAAAGAAAATTAAATTAAATTGTGGTGCAGTAAGCAAGGATCTGAATGCCCAGGTTCGATACCGGAAATAAAATTTTGTTAAACGTAATAATATTTCTGTGGAGTATAAATATTAAATTGTACAACTGAATATTGGCTTTCACAACTTAAAATATAATTTAATATAAAGACAGTTGTCTTAACCGCCAGAATTCGATTGGCAACAAATTCGGTGGACACAACTGATATTGTTTTCTGCGTGTACTTGTTTTAATAATATTTAGTAAATTTTTTTTCTGATTTTTTCAACAAATTTCATTGTTCTACGCGTCAGCAGACATGTGTTGCTAAGATTAGCAAAAAATACCGCAGGGCACAAATTAGCAAAATTTCCCGTTATAACAGCAAAATTTTCAGTTGCAATTACAGAGTTTTTTTTGGTGAGTGTAGTATGTTTTTATTTTTTTAAAAAATCATTAAAAATTATAAAACCTCTTGGTCCGAAAAATCAAAGTCTTATTTTAAATCAAAAATCTTAAAATTTTCAAATCTCGAAGGGGGTGAAAAAGCACAAAATGCATTCTATAACTGCATTTGCATTATAAGTAAATTTTTTTTCTAAATGGGTTACTTTCTGAATAAAAAATCGTAAAGTAGATAACTGCAGCTTTCAGATCCTTTTGAAATTTTAGAAATCGTTACTTTACTTAAGGAATTGTGGCTCTTCAAAGGTTAGTACTTTTAGCTTTTAGAATAAAAGCGCGATTTTTGAAATTTTAATGATCTAGAAATAGGATTGTCTATATGACTCCTTAGAGTCTTCCTGTACACAATATGAAGAAAAAAATTAATATACTCTTATTTGGGTAAAATTCTAGGATTATACTTAATTTATTGTTAATAAATTCCGGAGCTCTTCTAGTTCAGTAAACTATTGCTTCAACTATTGTAAAAGTACTTCATGGCGTATGAGCAACATTTAATTTGAATAAGTTTGTTGCTCATACGTTGATTCTATTACTCAACGATATATTTTAATATTTATCCTTTATTTAACATTTTTCTTTTATTAATAACTAATTTATTCTTTCAGCTTAAGATTTGTTTTTTACAAAAATATTATTTATTTTTCAATATTTCACTTCAAAATTATTATTTTATAAAGATGCTACACAATGAAGCAGGGAAATATTGAAGAGTAAATAATAATTTTGTAAAAAACGAACCTTAAGCTCAAAGAATAAATTAGTTATTAATATATTTAAATTTTAAGTTTACTTATAATTTTAAGGTTTTTATTAAAAACAAAATAAAATAAAGAGTGAAGAGTTTGAATGATCAAAAAATTAGTACATATATTTTCACTGTTTTTGTAATCTTGGTTTCGGCGTTTTTATAATGTAGCAAAATGTACAAATAATTTCAAATTGTTCCATTCCTCATTCAAAATCTAATTTGGTAATTTTTATAATTGATTCCAAAATCTGTCCTTTTTTGTTTTGTTTCAATTTTATTTTTAATTATACCCTTCACCACAGGTGGAAGGGTATATATAAGTTTGTCATTCCGTTTGTAATTTCTACAACATTGATCTTAGACCACCCTATAAAGTATATATATTCTGGGTGCTTATGAAGAGCGAAGTTGATTTAACGATGTCCATCTGTCCGTCTGTGTGTTGAAATGGGGTTTCCGAAGACCCCAGACATGATGAGGACTTGATTGTTATATATTTCTGTTACATGTTATCCATTTCTGTTTGCTTTTAAAAATCTGCCAGATCGGTTGATAAATGGCTGAGATATTAGCAAAAAACCAGGACTACCTCCATTTTTTTCCGTAAAATCCCTTTGCTTTTATATGTATGTTGAATATTACGCATAACAAAACATCAGTTGTCTAAACGCTATGTCACAAGTGCTTTTTTTCTAAAGGCGCTGGTTCAAATCCTACACCCGGTCAATTAAACTTTTTTTTGTAAAATTTTTTTTATTTTCTTAACACTTTTTTTTTTTTTTGTTTTTTTTTTTTTTTAATTTAATAATAAATTTAAAAACATCAAATTTTTTTTAAAAACCCTCTGATACAAACAAAATACAAACGGTTTTATTTCTATTTTTTGCTCCGATTTAAAAGAATTTATAAAAAGATTTTTAAACCATTTTATTTCTCATATATTATTTTAGAGCTGTAATATGACCTATGGATACGTCTTATATATATTTGCTAAAAAACTCGGGAATATCGGTTTAGATACAAAAAAGTTATGCCCAAAACATAAATTTTTTTGAATACCTATTTTCTGGAACCATAAATCTTCCCGAGTCCAAGTTTTATCACCAAACTAAATGGTTAATTTCCTCTTAAAGGCGTCCGTATATAAATCTGTCGATTCCATATATGTTCATATATAAACTTCAGTTTTTTCCCAACCATGGTAAAGGGTATATAAGATTCGGCATAGCCGAATTTAGCCGCTCTTACTTGTTTTTTGTTCAATTTGCAAAAAAAATATTTTTTGGTAACAATTATGAGTTACCTCAAAGCTTTTTTTTAATTTTAACGCTAATTTTATTGTTAAATTTTTTATTCCAATTTTACATACGAGTATATATTTTTTTTGTAAAGTTTTAGTATGCCTTTTTGTTAAATTGTTTTTAAAACCTGCTGGCTGCAAATGTGCTTGTTTTAATATTTTCTTTCACTGTGACTTTGATTATAATTTTTAAGATTGAGATTAGTAATGTCTCAAGAAATATAAGAAATCAAAACAAGAAAATTTATCAAGATGTAATTGACAGTTCAAGTAGCATAACAAATTTGTATGGTTGTATGTAATTTATAAAAGTACTTTACATTTTACACGTAGATATTATCAAGATGATGTTGATGATGATGATGAAGTAAAAAAATCCCCCAGAACCTTTCTTATTTGGGAAATATGCATATGCATATGTTTTTAGTAAAACAGGCATACGTTAACTCTTAAGGATAATCCTTAACCGGGTTAACAGGCTCAAATAACAAATATGTGAATAAACGAACATAAACTCAAATACACCAAGCAACATTTTTATAATATTTCAAACATCAAGTAAACTTTCTGTTTGCTTAATGATATGTATTCACGGTATTTGGATTTCATTTAGATTTTCTACTACTGTTCCTTAAGCCTCTTAACATCTTAATTTTATTTTATATAATATAGTAATGTAATAAACACCAACACACAGACACAGACACACACACACACACACACACACACACACACACACAGATAATTACATGCAACTCATTTGGGTGGCATTTATTTGCATAGAGAAATTTGTATACATAAATTTACTTGTCAGTTTTTCATTGTAAATACAATAATGATTTCTGCTATTAAATATTTGCAAATATTTAGTAATCGGAATTCATTGTCATAATAATATTAATAGATTTCCCTGTAATAGAATTTAATTAAATATAGAAAAAATGCCAGGAATAATTTACTTTTGAATCTCATACGCAGAGAAAATAGCATCATGTCATGATTGAAATTCGTAATGATCATAGTATGATCCTAGTGCTCATAATATGATTCTAAGTAATGAAAGAAATCGTCCTCAGTGATCATAACATGATCATATTTATGATTGTTAGGATTATACTATGATAATTTAGAATCCCCTGTCTGTCATGCCTAACTATATAATTTCTTTGCATGCTTAATAAAGCCACCTCGATCTCGAACGAAAAACTAGTCGAACGAAAGCAAGTCACTCGAATTCGAATCAATTTGGGATTCTCTATTTCGAAAGCCTTCGATCGACTTGACTTACGTGTGTCAATTTTTGTTTCTTACGCATTTACAAATCACAGAGATGCCAGATCATATATTTTGAGCATTACTGCTTAAAGACAAAAACAACCCTGCTTAACAGTGATCTGCTGTATATGACAAATGAAATAAAAAAAATAACAATAAACAAATCAATTTTTATTTGGAAAGTGTGTTTATTTGTGAAAATTTTTGTTATCGATTGGTTGTGGGTGAAATTGTTGTTTGGAGAGCTTTTCTGTTGCCTGTTGTCTGTTCGGTGCGGTCACTGCTAAAGTCCTTGTAAAATAAAAGATGTAAAATTTCGAGCTGTTCGAAATAAAGAAACCAAATTTTGTATGAAAACAGTTACGTTTTCATTCGACTTGTCGTTCGAGTCATCGTTCGCATAGAAATAGAGTTAGTGAAACCCAAATCAGTTTTCTTTCGACCAGAAAGCGAACGAACGTGTTCTTTCGAAATAGAGGAACAGGCTATAAATGTTCTCAAAATTGGTTGAGGACACACACAAGGGCGTTCTCAGGGCCAATCGGCAGCAAAAATATTATTTGTAGAGCAATTGAATTGAAAATTTTGTATTAAAGTGGTTATGGGGCACCAGAGGCAAAACAGCAAATTAAATTTTTAAAAATTTAAAATGGCGGAACAATAATATCACCCAAATGGCTCAAAAATTCTTTTAAAATTTAAAAGTATTAAAAATTTGCAAAAACTGCCTCGAGCTGTAGGTTCAACGACCTTTATATGGACTATTCAAAATAACTGATACAAAATCGTTGCGAAAAATTTAAATTTTAGTCCAATTTACCCGTGTAAAAAATACCAGATCTGACTAAAACTCATTAGATCGAATTGTATCAGATATAATCAGATTTGGCTCAATTTTGATCAAATTTAGGTAGATCTGGCGTACCATATAAAAACAGATCCAATTTAATCTAGTCATAAAATATCTAATAAGATTCAATAAAAACTCCTATATTTGCATATACATTGGGTGCTGTTAGAAACGGCTCAAATGAGTAAGATTTGCTACTAGATCTGATATCAGATGTTAACACCAGATATAATCCGACCAGATCTGTTTATATATGGCCAGCCACGACTATTACCAAATTTTCCAGATTTCTTTAGATTTAAACAGATAAGTCACTAGAACAGATATGTCATTATATCTCAGTGGCATAAGTTGATGGTCGCTGGCTGGTGCACTACACAAGGGCCCATGGCCGACAGGAGCCCTTTGTTGAGAGTAGTAAATAGTTTTTTTGTATGAATTTATTTGTTTGTGTACTTTTTAAATGTATAAAAGTGTTAATGCCAAAAGAAGAAAATTGTTTACATGCAATTTTTTTAAAGTGGTTCAATATATTAGTAACCAAATAATAATCACAGCACTGGCATACAGACAAAACTTTATTGAATTAATTCGCGAAAAAAAATAATTCTCTTTGTATATCAGCGAGTTGATTCAATATTTTATAATTCAATTTATTAAATCATATTTAACCCATTGACTGTCCCCAAACAAAAAAAAATTTATAGCGTACGTCCACGTACATAATCTAGTTAAAGGAAATAAGACTAATTGTGTATCACATATGATGCGCAAGCGTATCAATCATGATGCCTGTGCATCATATGTGATACATTGGACAGTCAAAGGGTTATAGTAATAATTGATTAATCAATTAATCAAATCATGTCAAACATTATTTTACACAATTCCAGTGACCTCTGCAAGTGCTGAAAGGTCATTTAGTAAATTAAAAATTATTTGAGAAAGAAGATAGGCCAATCTAGAATATTCAATCTGGCAACGATTACAATAGAAAATTAAATGGCATCAAAATTAGGTGTAACAAAATGAATAGAAAATTTTGCAAATCTAAAAGCATGTAAAGAATTCTACAATTGTACCGTTTTTAATGATATTTTTCAATTAAGTTTACAGGATTTTTTGTACTTGTTAGTGATTTTGATTTTTTTTTTTTTTTTTTGTTGGGGGCACAATTTGCTGTTTTGCACACGGGCCCTGGATGACATAGCTACGCCACTGATATATCTGATAAAATCTAGTACCAGCACCATTTATATGCAATTATATCCAATTAATTCTAAACAGATCTAATCGGATCAAATCGTTTTTACATGGCTATTTAAAAATTTGTATTAAAGGATATTTTATGATCGCTTTATATAAATTTCAATTGGAATTGAAAAACCAAAAATAGCTGGTGAAAAACTGTTTTACAAAAGATCTGAGTAGTCGTTTTTACAAGTCCAGTCTTCCAAAAATAATCTCAAAAATTGCAAACTTCAAAACTGGCGGAACAAATCTGGCGTCGAAGAATTTATTTCAGTGATTTTTCGTATTACTGGAAATTTCTTATTGGGTCCGTTAAGTAAGAAATCTTCAAACAAAATTCAGAACTAAAGTAATATTTTAGTAAAAAATCGTACTTAGTGCTGAATATAAAACTGGTCCTGAATGTGTTTAAATTAATGAATTGAATTAGCGAATCTATTCAAATTTAAATTCAGTCAACATTCAGTAAATAATATTCTTTTAGTTTTCTTTGATCTTCTTGATTTGTGTAATATTCCTCATCGAGCTAAAGATCATTTATTTATAAAAAAATTAATTATAAATATTTATTTATCCCAATATTTCGCCACCACATTGGGTGACTTCTTCAGGGGATAATAAATAAATATTTATAATAAATTTTTTTATAAATAAAAGATCTTTAGCTCGATGAGAAATATTACGTAAATAATATTCGTTACCCTACTATTCATATATACTCGTATGTCCTGCTATGGTAAAAAAAAAAATCAACTTTATATTTTTTAAGCCAAATGTCAAAACTTCCCCTTCTTTACAATATCTATCAGGCATCCAAACGTGCCAAACATGTTCAAAAGGTAGGACGAGTTTTGTAGTATGAAACTCATCTCTTCATCTCTTCTTAAGTCGTGAGACATCATGCTATTGCCACGATTTAACAAACCATGCACTATGTTTGTTGGCTGGTTGGTTGGTTTTGGGTTGATATTGCACCCGTTCTACACTGAGAGTTGCACGTGTACCTCATTGTTGGCGTTGTAAAAATCTTTACTTTAAGCACGTGCAATAGCTTTTTTTTATTTTTTTTGCCTCGACAACTCAAACAAACAAAAGCAAAAAAAAAGAACTTAACACACAAACAAACATCATTATCATTATTATTTGTTGGTTAGTTGTTTGTTTGTTTGTATGTAAAAAGTTAAAATGATGCCGTTTTTTTATATTCCATCCATCCATTAAAACTCCATGTGACCTGCGTTCGTGGTGTGTCCTCCGTCGTTAGGTCACAAAGAAGTTTATGGTAGAACAGTGTATACCTGTTTAAATAATAAAAAAAAAAAACCCACTAAAATACATCATCACATCTCGTCAAGCCACCCATCCCTTTTTAGGTATTTAATAGTATTTTCATAGATTTTGACTTTTTCTCGTTACAAAAGCCCAAGAGTTTGTTTGTAGCCCTATAAAGCTGACGTGATTTTTTTTTGTCAAAAGCACAGCATGCGGTCGTATAATACTCCTTTTTTTGTGCAGCGTTTATATTTCAAACTGCCGTAGGCTTAATGATCCTAGGGGGTGCTACATCATTCCATTTTTTTGGGTGTGAGCAATTGTAACACATAAGTTGATGTCATGTTTCCAAAAGAAGAAATTCGTGTCATTTGATACTATTTGGTAATAAAATACTACTGTGTGCAATAAGATACAAATTTGTTGCTGTTTTATGTGATTAATTTGTCTATGGTGAAAGATTCAAGTACTATTTTGATTTAAAGGAAGTTATTTAACAAATAATTATGGGAAATGAAAAAAAAAATATATATTAAATGGAAATATTGGTATGGGAAAGATGTAATAAAATATTGTTAACGAAAGTCTTAATAAAAAAATTCTTAATTTTTGAGACGGGTTGTTATAATGTTTTTTAACTCTGTTAACTAACTAGCAAGAATAAATCAGCGTTATTATATAACTGAGTTTCTAGGGGAAATGGAACCCACTGAAATTAAACTGAAATTTTCCAAATGGAAATTAAGTTTTTAACAAACATTCATAGATCGAAATTCTTTAGAAAGTATACTTTCTTGATTGGAGATATTGGGTGTTGGCTTCTTATCGACAACCTTGTTATTTATTTTAAAGTGTGTTTTTTCTCAAACAAATTTTAAACATATTTTCGTTACGGGATCTATCAAATCAGAAATTGATATTCGTGTTGCGTAAGTTCATGGTGGCTTAAGTTCATGGTCGCTGGGTGGTGCACTGCACAAGGGCCCATGGCCAACAGGGGCCCTTTGTTGAGAGAAGTAAATATTTTTTTTGTTTTATGTATTTTTTAAATGTAAAAAAAAATTGTACGTTAATATAAGAAAATTATTTGCACACATTTTTTTTAAGGATTTCAATATATTAATAATTAAATAACATGATAAAGGGGCCTTAGACATCAATCATGCTGTCAGGTAATATTTCCACGATCTCTGCAATTAAAATTTGTTTTTTTTTTTTTGACATATTAAAAGCACTGTTTGAAATAACGTTAAAAAGTACAAACAAGGATTAATGTACTGAGGCCAAAATGTTAGAAATTTAGACCATAATATGCATCAAGTTTTTCAAAAAATTATTGCAAATTTTAGCGCACTAGAATGCCGTCATGGAAGTCTATACAGCAATGCAATTTTTTTACACAATTCCAGTGACCTCAACAAGTGCTGAAAGGTCATTTGGTAAATTAAAAATAATTAAAAACTATTTGAGAAATAAAATAGGCCAATCCAGATTATCCAATCTGGCAATGATTGCCATGGAAAACGAAATGGCATCAAAATTAGATGTATCAAAATTAATAGAAAATTTTGCAAATGTAAAAGCACGCAAAAAAATTTAAACAAAAGTTTTCAAACTTACCACTTAATGATATTTTTAATATTTTTCAGTATTTTTTGTACTTGTTGTACTTGTTAGTGCCCAATTTGATATATTGCACATGGGCCCTTGATGACTTAGCTACGCCACTGGTTTTCAACTAAAAATCTGTAATCCAAGGCAGTGGTATAAAAGTTGTTGATAGATGTAGAAAATGGTTTTGAAAAAGCTTCAATCAATTTGGAATTAGTCTTTATAAAAACCTGAATTCATGAAAAATTTTTCTTCATTCTCTGCTATTAACGAGAAAAAGCGGACACTTCGAATATCCAAAATTTATTCTCCGCAGATACTGTTATCATTACATGATTCTTAATATAGTAATATACACTTAGAATATTATTGAATTAAATGTTTGTACACTCAGAAAAAAAAGTTAGTAGAAAAATTTGTAAAAGGTTTTCAATCCCACTTCACAATTTTTGTACTGACTTTTAGTAAAAAAAAATTATTATTTAGCAAATCTATTTGCTATTTACATTTTACAAATTACGGAGTATTTACAAATTTTTGTTGCTAATTTCAGAAATCATTTTACAAATTTTCCAAAACCGGTTTTGAATTCCGCTTTACAAAAAGTTTACTAAAATTTATTAGCGGCTACTAATTTTTCTACTGATTTCATTGTACTACACGTCAGCAGACAGCTGGGTTAAAATTAGCAAAATTTCCCGTAATAACAGCAAAATTTTTGTTGAGTGAAGTTCAATAAAAAAGTTGTCCGTTCCATTTAAATACAAAGGAACATACATTCATTTTTATATATTAACTTTTAAAATGACAAACATACATTTTGTAGATTAAAAAATATAGAAAAAATGCAAAAACGGAAAACTTCCAAATAAATGTTTAAATCATTAATTTTTTAAGGAATTGGTTGGTAAAATAATTAAATAATTAAATGATTTTAAAACAGTCACTGAACCTATTTTTACTACGTTCTTATTGGAAATTTCAAAAATACTTCTTTAGGCAACTCGCCTGTACCCCAAGAAATATGTATTTTCAATTTCAAATTTTTAGCCATTAGTGTTTGTACAGGCCGTTAATAGGAATACTTTTCCCCGTTTGCACTCGCATTTTTACAATATTCCTGGTAAACGTTCCAAAAAGTTCATACCTTGGGGAACATATAAATACCATGCTTCTAGCCAAATTATGCTAATTTGAGCCCAGCGGCATTTTTTGTTAATCTTAGCAACACATGTCTGCTGATGTGTAGTACAAAGGCATTAGTAGAAAAAATTAGTAGCCGCTACTTAATATTAGTCAACTTTTTGTAAAGTGGAATTTAAAATCGGTTTGCTAAAATCAGCAAAAACTATTTACTCAACATTATTAATAAAATTTCAAATTTATTTTTTTTTTTATCGAGCATCAAACTTTTTTTATTTTTTCCAAAAATATTTTAGACAAAATAAAAAAAAATCAAAAACGAATTTATCATTTTGTTTGAATTTGGTAATTTCTGTATTGAAAAATATTTTTATAAATTTTTTTTTTTTAATTTTAAGGTAAAATTTTAATTGTTTTTATGGCTGATCTTTAGAACTAAAAAAACCCTTTTAGTGCTATTTAAAGTGCACTCACAATATTATTTCGTTAAAATCAACTTAAAATACATATTAAATTAATCGAAAATACAGTCAAAAAGAGGACTACTGATTTTTCATTATATTCAACCAATTTTGTTGTTTATTTTTAATCATTGTTTAATAACCAACAAAAGTAGTAAAAACAATTGAAAGTAGTTTAAAATAACTATAATTTTTTTACTGACAAAAAGTTAGAAAAAAACTACTTTTGTGGTTTGTTTTTCAAATTGAAAGTTTTTTTATTTGTATGTTATTACAAAACAGAACACAACACATGCAGATGTATATATTTTTATTGTCTTTATGTGTATGTATATTTAAATAATTTCCTGAATTTTTATTAAAATAATTTTGCATATAAACAAACTTTTATGGAAAAAAATAGGAATTATATGAATTTCAATTTTTAGAAACAGAAAACGTAAAATTTTACATTTCACAGAAAACATTAACTTCTACTGAATGTCTGTAAATTTTTATAGTTTGTTTTTTGAATGACTGATTCAAATAGTTAAAAAATATATTTCTAAGAATTTCAATTGATTCTTCATTTAAAAACAAACTTTACGTATAACTTTTGAAATAAACTACAGTCGGTAACGGAAAATATATTGTGAGTGTGGGTGTCATATTTTTAGACATGAGTCGGTATATTCACTTCCGATCCATTTTTTTTAATCTATGTAACATTTTAAGACAATTTAAGTTTGTAGGTGTAAGTTTTAATTAGAAATAACATTTCCTTCTATATCCACTTTTTAAAATTAGTAAATTTTTTTGCTAACTTTAGCAAATCGGGTTTCAAAAATTTGTGAAATGATTTCTGAAATAAGCAAGAAAAATTTGATAATATTATGTAAAAATTGTGTAATTTTTAAAATGTAAATAGCAAACAGATTTGCCAAATAATAATTTTTTTAATAAAGATCAGTACAAAAATTGTGAAGTGGGATATTTTTACTTCTGCTTTTGCATCTCTTTTTTTTTTTGCTGGGTTATAAATAAAATTTGGAAGACTCTACTTATTGTGCATTTGATGTAAATCACTACTCCTTATTATTTCTTTTTATATAATATACTGCATTATAAAAGGAGTCTACTTAGTGCTGATTTATTTAAAAATATCTTTGCAGACACAAAATTATTTAAATTTGTATTTGAAGTAATACCAGTAGTTATACAAATAATTTGGAATATTTATTTAACATCTAACTGATATTTAGGATTTAAAACATATAATTTTGAACCTGTTCAAACTATAAATCAAAATTCTAAAATTATTTTTGGTGGGTGTAATTTTAGAATTGTTTTTTTTTTTTTTTTTTTTGATAAAACATATATCAAATCACATTTAGAGTTGTACAGTGACATGCAATGCAATGTAGTGCAAAAATAAAAAAGAGGACAACCAGAAGCTCATTATTAAATAACTTGCGTGACTTTGATTTTGTTACGAAGTGAAGGAAAAAAAATTTAAAACATGCCACAGACACAAAATTTCCAGGATTTCTTAAAAAAGCACACAACACACATGCATTTATAATAATTTCAAAACTATCATTTAAATAAAATATTCATCTAGAATACTGCTAATATTCTGGTTTTTTTATTTTTTTGTCTTTTTTTTCTTAACATATCATTCGACATTAGTAGAAAAGGTTTCGTGTTTTAAGTGACGATGGTGGTGAGGACGTTCAAGATAATATGTGCTGCTGCTGATGATGATGATGACGATGATGATGGTATCGGTATAAGGCAATAAATTTGATTTTAATCAATAACAGATCTTGGCATATCTTTTAAACTTGTGTGGCTTATAAAGCAAACAACATGCATGTTTTAGTTATCTTCCAAACATGGAATATAATTTTGTGGCTATTTTCAAAATTCATTCTATGAAAAGCCAATTAAGTGGTTATTTGATTTTTTAAATATTTATTTTTCAAAATAACCTAGACCCTACGATGAATCCCATCAAATCTAACCAAAAAACTACAATTTTATTTTGTCCACAAAATACGGTAGCATTCGTTAAAATTCCTTTTCATTTCATAAAATCACCCAATAACAAAAACAAAATAAATAAAAAAGGAACGGAAGCGTTTAAATTTTTTCACTTTTATTTTACCAATAAAAATATTTGTCATATTTTCTTTGTACACTATTTGTGTGTAGTAAATATGTATTTGAGAAAATTATAAAAGTTCTCATCTCATGACTTCAAATTATTCATCATTTCTATAGATGGTTTTCAATGAATGCCGCGCCTTAATGTGCCATATCACAAATTTAAAGGAAGAAGAACTCTTAAGTTGTGCTTAATTTATTTAAATATGATTATGTTTTTTTATTTATTTTTTTTTTATTTTTTTGATGTACGGGCTCATTAAATTGACAGCCATTTAAAGCATCATATAGTATGGTGAAAATCCATTTAAATTTGATATTAAAGATTTTTTTTTTATGTTTTGACGGCATATGATTTTATAAACGATTTATTTTAAGGCTGTTAATATTTAAATGTGTTAGATCTTGGAATATATAAAGAGATATAAATATGTATATGCGAGGGATAATAGATAATTAATAGAATTTAAAAGTTTTATTTTAGAGATTTAACCTTAATAAAGATTGAATTTAAATTCAAATAAATTTAGATTCATATCAGTTTATTCAAACAATAAAATATTTTTTAAATTCATCTATATAATTTTTTTTCTGGAATAGGAAATTCTTATCAATTCAATAATAAAACAATTAATGTTAATTTTTTAATTGAATGCATTACGGAATTAATTGACTATGGTTTTGTTATTTAAAAACATATTTGATTGGAAAAATTTAAAACATATTTATTTGTGTATGCCCAGCTAAAAATATACAGTATTGGCCTCACTGTGGATTTTACACTCAGAATATTATATAGTTAACTGTTTGTAGTTTAATAAAAAAAGTTTTCCGTTCCATTTAAAAATAAGGAACATACATTTATTTTTCACAGAAATATCTATATTAACTTTTTTATACATTTATTCGAAATAATTTACTATCATTTACCATTTTTTTCAATTTAATTATTTTTTTCATTTGTTTGAAATTTAATAAAAATTTACCCACAAAACGGAAACTTGTGGTTTATTTGTGTCCGTAACAGTTATTACATATTTAAATTTTGTTTGTTGTCTGTTTCAAAAAAAATATTTAAAAAATTTCAATTTGTTTTTTTATTTAAATTGGTTGTATATATACAAAAATTTTCAATACAAATTACAAGAACTTCATAAACATACATACATATACAAACACATACAAAGGTGTTTATAGCTTCATATGCATACATACATTTTGTATTGTACGAGTTTATTAAAAAAAAAACAAAAATACTAAAACAGAAACAATTTGAAATAAAAGAAAAAAAAACATTTATTTTTTAAGGATTAATACGTAAAATTTTGACATTTATTTAAACTGATTCTATCATTTGTTTCTGACGGATGTGTCATTTGATTAATCAACATTTAAAAATAAATAACAAATGCCATTTAATTTAAATGAAAATTAAGTAGACCGGTTTTTAAATGAAATAAATGATATTTTCAGTTATTTTAACTTACAAACTATTTTAAGTGTAGTTTTTTTAATTTTATTAACCTATACAGTATATGTTAATAAAACATACATTAAGTAATGGATAATTTTATAAACAATTAGTTAAAATTGATAAAACATATAAAAGCACAAAACGAAACGTAAAAAACAATAGCACCCCCTTAAATTATGTTTAAAAATTTTGCTACGCTACTGGATATTTGGAATGCGAGTTAACGGTACTCATCTGGAATGCATGGTAAATATCATAAGAAAGGAATAAAGGCAGAAGTAGTGTTTAGAATTTAAATTTTGGAAAGTCCACAGCTTAATAAGAACAATGGCGAGAAACAAATACTCAAGTCAATTTAAAATGAAAATTATCGATGACTGGAGGACTGGCTTATCACGACTTGTACTGAGTAAAAAATTTTCAACAAACCGATCAGTAATTTCCAGGCTGATTTCAAAGTTTTTGCAGACTGGTCGAATATCAACGGTGCATTCCGGAGGACGTCTGCGTAAAACCTCTCGATGTGATGATTCCATGATCAAAAAAGCACTGTAAAAGGATGCTACAGCGTCTTCTAGTCAAGTAAAAACAAGTTTAAGTTTGTCCATTATCGAAAAAACGATTCGTACACTTAAAGAAGTTTGTAAGTTAAAATAACTGAAAATATCATTTAAACGAAATGATATTTCATTTAAAAACTTAATTTTCATTTATATTAAATGCCTTTTGTTATGTATTTTTAAATGTTGTTTAATCAAATGACACATCTGTAAGAAACAAATAATATAATCAGTTAATATAAATGTCAAAATTTTAGCTACCAATCCTTAAAAAATAAATATTTTTTTTTTCATTTATTTGAAATTGTTTCCCTTTTTGTATTTTTTGTTTTTTTTTTTAATATACTCTTTAATATGTATATATGCATATCTATTGACACTTTTTATGTGAATGTGTTTGTGTATGTATGTGTGTTTATGAAGTTCTCGTATTTTGTATTGAAAAATTTTGTATATATACAGGGTGGTGCAAAAATAACCTTCCGATGTTTTTTTGCTGTAATTTAAAAAAAAAATTAAAAACTTTGATTCCTCTTGTGGTTTATTTTTATTTGGTCTTTTAATTTTTTTTACATCAAGTCGAGAATATGATGTCATGTAAATGGCCGCCGCCACAGTTGATTGTCATTTGAGCCCTTTTTATGGCATTTTCCATCACTTTGGCCAAAACTTCCGGCGATAGGTCCTCACATTCTTGACGGATATTGTCTTTAAGAGCTGCAAGAGTCTGAGGCTTGTTGACATAAACCCGCGACTTCAAAAAGCCCCACAAAAAGAAGTCTGGAGCGGTCAAATCAGGCGATCTTGCTGGCCAGTGCAAATCGCCAAAACGGGAGATTAGGCGCCTTCAGCATATAGGTTGTGGCACGTGCAGTGTGTGGCGTTGCACCGTCCTGTTGGAACCACATGTTTTGCAATCCCAATTCATCGAGTTGCGGCAAAAAGAACTGGTTGATCATTGCTCTGTAGCGCTCACCATTCACAGTAACCGTTTGGCCCGCGACGTCTTCGAAGAAAAAAGGTCCGATGACTCCTCCAGCGAAAACAGCACACCATACAGTGACTTTGAGCGGGTGTAATGGCTATTCGTGGGTTACACGCGGATTTTCAGTGCCCCAGAAGCGTAAATTTTGCTTATTTACGTACCCGCTAAGATGGAAATGGGCCTCATCACTCATGATTATTTTTGATGAAAAATCATCTTCAATATTGCTTAAATAAATAGTCACCAATATTTCGCGTTCTGGAGCAGTGTAGCGTAACATTGTTTATTAACGTGTATTTCGCATGTGTTTACTACACAAATGTCAAAACAGAACTGGCATTAGGGGCCAATCGCAAAATTTATAGCATTTTCTGATAGGAGGATTACTTTTGCGCCACCTTGTACAACCAATTTAAATAAAAAAAACAAATTGAAATTTTTTGAATATATATTTTTTTTTTTTTTTTTTTGAACAGACAGCTAGCAAGATTTGAATTCTAATAACTGTTACGGACACAAATAAACCACAAGTTTCCGTTTTGTGGGTAAATTTTTATTAAATTTCAAACAAATGAAAAAAATAAAAAAAATTGAAAAAAATGGTAAATGATAGTAAATTATTTCGAATAAATGTATAAAAAAGTTAATATAGATATTTCTTCCAAAAATAAATGTATGTTCCTTTATTTTTAAATGGAACGGAAAACTTTTTTATTAAACTACAAACAGTTAACTACATAATATTCTGAGTGTAGAAGAGCAGTAGAAGCAGGATTATTCAGCCGACGACAAGAAAAAAAACCGTTCGTATCAGCAAAGCACAGAAAAGCTAGACTTGAGTTTGCCAAGGCCCACATGGATTGGAGTGTCCAAAAATGGAAGACAGTGCTATTTTCTGACGAATCCAAGTTCAACTAAAAAGGTTCGGCTGGAATAAGGCGTGTACGCAGACCAAAAGGAACAGACCAAAAGCAGCAGTTAAGCACGGAGGAGAAAATGTAATGGTCTGGGGTTGCTTCTCAGGTCAAGGAATTTGGCCAATACATAAAATTGAAGGGATTATGAATCGATTCATGTATCGTGATATCTTGAAGGAAGTAATGTTGCCATATGCTGGCGAAGAGATGCCACTTAAATGGATGTTTCAACAGGATAACGATCCCAAACACACCTCCAAAGTTGCTAAAGACTGGCTACAGAGCAATAAGATTAAAGTTCTAGATTGTCCTGCTCAATCCTTCGATCTCAATCATATTGAGAACCTGTGGGAGATCGTTAACAATAAAATAAATCGAGAAAATTGCGGAAATTAAGATGATTTATTGCAAGCCGTAAAAATAGCCTTTGAAGGAACATCGCAAGACACAAAGAAGTGCCCGTAGTGTCGAGAATATTGCTGCTGCTGATGCTTCAGTTGAAGAAAGCCCAAATGTGTCTCTCACACGTCGTTCTCAAGCGTTGGGCATCTCTGTGACGTCGTTGTGACGAATTTCGCGAAAAGATCTTGGCATACATCCTTACAAGATCAAATTGACGCAAGAACTGAAGCCGCTTAACCACCAGAAGCGTCGTGTGTTCGTGAATTGGGCTGAGCAACAACTTTGAAAATGATTCGGATTTTCATCGAAAAATCATCTTCAGCGATGAGGCTCATTTCTGGCTGAATGGCTTCGTCAATAAACAAAACATGCGTCATTGGTCAGACAGCAATCCACACCTACTCCATGAGTCATCATTGCATCCCGAAAAAATTACGGTTTCGTGCGGTTTATGAGCCGGCGGGGTCATTGGGCCGTATTTCCTCCGTGATGATCAAGACCGGCACGTAACTGTGAATGGGAATCGCTACCGTTCAATGATAACCGAATATTTTTGGTCCCAAATGGATGATATGGACTTGGAGGACATGTAGTTCCAACAGGACGGCGCCACAAGCCACACAGCTAATGTCACAATAAATTTATTGGAAACCAAGTTTGGAGAACGTGTTATCTCACGAAATGGTCCAGTCAATTGGCCGCCTCGGTCGTACGATTTGACGCCGCTCTATGCCAACAAGCCAGCGACGATTGATGAACTTCGTACGAATATCGAACGTGAAATTGCAGCAGTATCTGCCGATTTATGCTTGAAAACCGTCGAAAATTGGGTTCAGCGTCTGGACTTCTGCAAGCGTGCCCGTGATGGCCATGCAAAAGAAATCGAGTTCCATACATAATGGCATCGAACGTACTTTTATAGGAATAAAGAATTTCATTGATATCCAAAACCGTTTTTGTTTTATTTAAAAAAACTTTTTAAATAAAACAACTGCATGTCCATTACATGCAGTTGAGGGAATCATATTCGAAGAGCATCATATATTTTTGGGATTATAATTTTGCCAACCTTAGTCGTACTATAATATAGTTATCATACATATTTTGACAATAAAATAATCATAACTTTACCATAATATGGTCTCTACAGTTACATGCAAAACTATGATGCAAAACTATGAAAAATTTCTTTAAATTTAAGAATATTTTTTAAGGACTTTTTCAAGTAAACTTCTTTAATTCTATGGACTTTTTTTTAA
Source organism: Eustalomyia histrio (assembly GCA_949748255.1). Lineage (NCBI taxonomy): Eukaryota > Metazoa > Arthropoda > Insecta > Diptera > Anthomyiidae > Eustalomyia > Eustalomyia histrio. The sequence continues at coordinate 7,939,740 of OX456527.1, read as the reverse complement.
GAAGTAGTATTTAAAAATCTAAGGGCTTTTTAAATAAAAAAACATGGATTCTTTGGAATTTTCCTAATGCAGAAATTCTTAGATTCTAAGGACATTTTGAAGATTTTTTAGACAGTCCTTAGATTCTAAGAAATTTTCTGTTAGAAAAAGTTGTTAGAATCTAAGCAGATTTCTACGTGAAAAAATTCTTAAAATCTAAATATTTTTCATGATGAAAAGTACTCAGAATCCAAAAATTTTTTGTTCAAAAAAAGCCTTAGAATATAAGTATAAGTATTAGAATATATGAATTTTCATCTAAGAAACAGTTTGCAGAATCTGAGAATTTTACTTAAAGGAAAAGTCCATAGAATCTAAAAATATTTCTATCATAAAAATTTCAAAAAATCTAGTATTTTGTATAAGAAACCTTTTCATACAAAACAACTCTTGGGTTCTACAGACTTTTGCTTATAAAAAATTATTTTGAAGTTTATATTTTAAAGTTGATCTTTTTAATACTTATATGTATGAAAATGTATTTTTAGTTTGACTCGAGATCATAGGAAAAGTTTTTTCAAATGAAAAATTTTTTCCTTATTTTTTTTTTTTTTTTTTTTAATTTTAGTAAACATGGAGAATACACAGAAAAAGTTATTAGACACCAGCCGAATGGAATGCACACAAAGAATGTTGATGAAAGTCGTTGCTGACCAGAAAATGCATTCCATTCGGCTGGTGTCTAATAACTTTTTCTGTGTATTCTCCATGTTTACTAAAATTAAAAAAAAAAAAAAATAAGAAAAAAATTTTTCATTTGAAAAAACTTTTCCTATGATCTCGAGTCAAACTAAAAATACATTTTCATACATATAAAAATTATTTTATTTATTTTCTAAGTACTTTTTCCACAAGAAAGTCGTTAGTTTGCAAGAAATTAATTAATAAAAATATTTTTTTTTTAACTTGTAATTGTTCTTATTGAAAAGATTTTAAAAATAATATATTATTACTTAAAATCGAGTTCAAGATCCTTTTATAAAAAATAATAATAATGATTATTTATTATTTCTTTTCCTCCAATATTTCGTCACCACATTGGGTGACTTCTTCAGGGAAATTATATAATTTTTTTCAACAATAAAAACTTATATATATAAAATTTTAAAAAAGGCGGGAAATCATAAAAATACTTTTTGACAATATGAAAAATATAAATATCATATGAAACAAAAATATTTTAAGTTTAAAAAAGATAAGGAAACAAAAATGTTTTAACAAATATTTAAAATGAAAATATAACAGAACAAAAAACCATTTTGAATTTCATATATTATTTAAAATTAAAATAATTAGCTCAGTTCTTATTCACTAAATGTCTATAATTTTGGGCTATATTCGCTATATCTGTTTTATAGTTAATGCGTTGTGTAGATGGTATTTTCATTATCTGTAACATTTCTAACATATATCTACGTCTGTAATTATTTTCTATGTTCAAAATTATCGTATTATCAAAATCAGGATAATGATTAGAGTTATTGCAGTGTAATGATAATGCTGTTTTTTGTGTAGGAATGGTGTTCTTGTATTTTTGATCTGATTTATGTCCTGCAATTCTGGTTTTAAGTTTATTTTTTGTTGTACCTATGTATACCTTATTACAGTTTCCACTATTATTACCATTACACGGTATTTTATAAACTAAATTTGACATTTCCGATTTATCTATTCTGTCTTTTGTGTTGCTAAATAGTCTACTTAATGTGTTATATGTTTTATGTGCTACTATATATTTCTTATTATCATAAATTTTTGATCTTTCTAACCTTTCAGATATAAGAGGAACATAAGTTAGAGATTTATAAATTTTAGGTTCAATAACGTTTCTTGTGTTAAAATTATTTCTGTTCTTATATTGCCTTATTAAATTACATGTTAGTTGAATTGGGTAATTATTATTGTTTAAAATATTTTTAATCTTTTCTATATTTTTTCCGTGAAATTCTAAGTCGCTAATATTCAATACCCTCTCAATTAGATTCTTTGCTGTATTAATTATGATTCTTCTTGGGTGTTTCGAATAATAGTTTATAATTCTTCCAGAAGCTGTGGGTTTTTGATACCAATCTATTAATAATCTATCACCTCTTCTCTTTACCAATGTGTCTAAATAAGGAATTTCAGAATCATATTCCTTTTCAATCGTAAATTTTATATTATCATGAAACGAATTAAATGTTGATAAAATATTATCAACCGAACTCTCTGAAATAATACAAAATAAGTCATCAACATATTTTGTTATGATTTTTGGTTTTATATCCAATTTTTCAATGCAAGAATCTAATAATTTCTCCATTACAAAATCAGCTATAATTGGAGAAGCTGGAGATCCCATTGGAAGTCCTTTTTGTTGTATAAAAATTCTATTATTGTATTTGAAATATCTATTGTCCATTATACAGAATTTCAAAATACGTAGAAAAAGATTCTTCTCAATTTTAGTATGTTCTTCGATAACATTCCATTTTTCTTCAATAATATCTAAAGCTATATCTATTGGTATACTTGGAAATAAAGATATAACATCAAGTGAAATTAATCTCTCATTACTTTGTATCCTTAAATTTTTTATCCTTTCTCTAAAATGTAAAGAATCTTTTACATTATATTTAGAGTTTTGTGTTACTTTCTTTAGAATACTAGTAACATATTTACAGAGTTCATAAGATGGGGAGTTAACAAATGAGCATATTGGTCTCAAAGGAAATTGTTCCTTATGAATTTTAGGTACTCCATATAATCTAGGAGCTGTAGCTACATTTGTTTTAAGTTTGTTCTTTTCTAAAGATGTAATAATATTTAATTTGAAAAGATCTTCACTTAAATTATTATTTGTTCTCTGTAATCCGGAAGTTGGATCCCTATTTGTCAATTTATATGTAGTAATATCACCCACAATATTATCCATTCTTAAAATATAATCCCATTTATTCATAGCTACTGTGGTATTTCCCTTATCAGCATTTAAAATAAGCAGATCCTTATTAGTTTTCAAAAATCTTCTTGTCTTATTCACTTTATCTAACATAAATTTATCTATATTTGTTAATTGTTTTCTATTTAAATGACCATTTATAATATTAGTAAATCTATTCCTAGCTGTTTCTTGTTCTTCCTTTCCTGTTAAAGTCTGTATAAAGTCCTCACCATCCGCTATAATTTTCAAAACGGGAAAATTTTCCCTTTTGACCGGAAGTGCGTGTTTATGTCCTAACGAAAGAACCCATTCTACTTCAGAGGGGATTTCAAAATCTGATTTGTTAACAAACCATTTCTTATTCTGTTTAATATTTAATTGATTCTGTTTTAAATTAATAAGGCAATTAAATTTCTTCTTATGTACCTCTTTTACCTGTAAACTTAATTTAATAGCTAAATTTTCTTGGTGTTGAATGAATGTGTTGAATAAATCTTTATCTAAACTTTGAGCCAAATTCTCCGATATATATTCCAATTCTCTCTTAGCATTTCTCATTGTTTCATGTTTCCGTTTTATTGCCAAATTTAAAATCTTGTTTTGTAAAGATTGAATGAATCCTGATATAGACTGTCGAATTCTATTGATGCCATTTATCTCGAAAAGATTAGAAATATTTTTAGTAGAATTCTCTATAAATTTAGGAATTATACCTGATTTTCTGCAACGTATCAAAAATATTATAGCTGCCCTTGATTTTACAATTTGGTCCTTAACAGTCTTATACCTATTGATTTTCCTTTTTATCTCCTGGTTGGTCTTTAAATTGTAATGATAATTCATTTTTATTCTGATGTGCTCTCAGATTTTCTCTATATTTATCCTCCTTTTATTCGATCTTCAATATTATAATATATTATTACTTAAAATCGAGTTCAAGATCCTTTTATAAAAAATAATAATAATGGAGGAAAAGAAATAATAAATAATCATTATTATTATTTTTTATAAAAGGATCTTGAACTCGATTTTAAGTAATAATATATTATAATATTGAAGATCGAATAAAAGGAGGATAAATATAGATTTTAAAAATATAAAATCTTTATATAAAATCTTTTTGACAATGAATTTATTAGTGTAAATTATAATGTTTTATGTATAAGGTATTTTCGAAAATAAAACCCCCATGTGAAAATGATTTATTTAAGTTAAATCTATTAAGTTTGCAAGTCTTCAAAACTTCAGCTCTCCTTCTATTTGGAATCTACAAAAAAAAAATGCTTCCCCCTTTACAATACTTAATATTAATTCCTTTTTCTTTCAAAATATCAAAAAAAAAAAAAGGACATAAAAAATGCTTGTACCAATAAATTCTTAAATACATTTATAAATTTCCATAACCATAGTAATAACTTCAAAAGAAGATCAACACACAATGTAGTATACATTATTTTTAATCCTTGTAAAATCCTGTTTTCCTTAAACTTTATGCATCCCTAATTTATTATGAAAAAAAAATCTTTGATTTGTCAGTTTATAAAGCATAAAAACAAAAAATTAAAGTAAAACAAAAAACTTACGATAAAATATAATTGGCATAATCCCATGAAATCTTTTTTTTTACAGACTTTTTTGTGTTCTTAAACCCTGTGATATTTGACATCACAAACACAAACAGAAACAGAAAACAACAGCATAAAAGGTATCTGCTGACAACAAAAAGTTGTAACATTGATAGTGCGTTCACATGCTATTTGAATCGGCAACAGAAGCAACAGAAACGAAAAATAAAAATTAAAAAAAAAACATATGGTCAAGTATGAAATCTTTTGATGGTCATTTGTATGTATGACTGTAAAACGATGGATGTATGATGATTTTTTTTTAATTTTTCCTTTTTTTTTTTGATGGAAATTGTATAATGTAGCAATATATGGATGAAGAGATGTGGTTGGTTATACTCATAGTTTAAACAAAATTTTAAATTTTTAAACCATTAGTGACTCCCGGCATCGAAATGCAATAAAGTAAATACCTAATAATTAATATATTTTTTAATTTAAATCACATATTTTGCCCAAAACACGTCTAAACATTTAATTAAATTACATTCGAATCGATAAAAAATATTGAAATCTTTTGATTTTACTTTCCGGCACTTTTGTAGAAACGAGACTCTTGGAGCAGTTGGCACTTATAAAGTATTTAGTAAATTTATAACATTATTGAATTAATAATGAGCGTTTTACAGAAGAGGCCGCCACTTGTATTGTAAATGAACTTATATTCCAGTTTCCAATGTCTTGTCGCTAAGAGAGTCTTTGGCAGCTTCTGTCATTTGGTTTAAACATAAACAATAATACTAAATGTTTCCTCGAACATGCCAAATTTTATACCAAATAAAGTGTTTTTGCAGGGACTTCTTTTTCATTGTATTAGTGCGGCCGAGGGTCATCGAATCTTAGTGGAAGTTTACGGTGAGCATGCTCTACATGAACAATCGTGTTGGAGGTGGTTTGATGGCTTTAAAAGTGATGGTTTCGAGCTCGAAAACAAGAAACGGCCGGGTCAACCCGAAAAGTTTTAAGACGAAGAAATGGAATCATTGCAAACAGAAAAAAACCGCAATGTAAAATCAACATGGAAAAATGTTAATTTCAAGTCATTGTAAATTTCTGCAAAAAAAAAATAAATTAATTTAATATTTACGTTATTTCATATAAAATTAACAGTTAAACATGTTAATTTTTAATTAAAAATTGTTAATTTTAAATTGTTAACGTAAAAATAAAATTGTACACATTAATTTTTATCTTTTACAAGGTAAAAATAACATTGGTCAATGTTAAATTTTTAAAATTGTAGTTTTGTAGTAAAAATTAAAGTTTTTCAAGTAAAATTTACATTGGTTTGTTTAAAAACAATACTAACCAGTGTAAAATCAACACTAAAATCAAATAAAAATAACAACTATGCAGTGTAAAAATAACACGAAAAATGTTAAAATTAAATGTATTCGTAAAAAAAATTCAAAAAGTACCGCTACTTTTAAACAACAAAAGACAAGCATTCCTATTGTGTGCTTAACAAAATGGTTGAATTTTATTCTAAAAATATAACAATGGCTGCCTCTAACAATAATAAAAAGAATTTAAAAAGTCTGATACAAAACCTTGTGTCTCTTCAAGAAACCATTAATTTCGAGAGCGACGTTGAAATTTAATTTTAAATATACCAGTGGTTCAAAATACAAATCAAAGTTAGCAACTAGACTAGCTGTTGAAAACTTTTGACTTAAATGAAGTAAAGCCTTATTTGACAAGAAAGTATCTATTAATCTATTTTTTTTTTTTTATTTCTCTAACAAAAACTAAATTATTGCTTAGGAGCTGAAATAACATATGAAATCCTTAAAATACTTATCAAGAGGACATATAGGAAGCTATACAACCTTTTGTCCTTCGTGCCTGTTTCCGAGAAAAATTATTTATTTGGAGAAAAAGTGAGGTAAAGACAAAGAATTTTAAATAATCTATTTGTTTATTTTTGGCTAACTTTTCCATAATTTTGCTATGTTACAGTATGGTATTGATGAAGATACTTGTCGAATCGGTTGCCATTAAAATAGTATGTTGGTTACAAAATCAATCTAATGTTAGCACAACAAACATTCCCGATTCATCCCTTCCCAGCAAAATAAGAGCTGAGGAAGAAGTAGTTAAACACTACATCTACTGAACCGGAAGTTGTGAAAGTTTCGGTGAATCATTAATGATTTTAACATTGACGTGTCATTGGGAGGAAGTAGTTTGTTTCGATGCTATGAAAAATCGATAATCAGATGGACTTTTTCACTGGGTTACGCAAGTTGTTAAATATAGGGAATACAAAATAAATATAGTGAGTGACTTTATTTTAAAGTTAAAAATGTGATTTGGAACACGCCAAGAATTATTATTTCGACTAGGACAAAGTGGATATAACTGGTATGCAAAATATGTTTTCAATAGGGCATTAAATGACTGCAGGAATTAACCATTTATGGACTAACTAAATAATTGTTTTTTTTTACAAGTAAGGGTTAATATCAACATTTTGGAAGTTGTTTAAAATGACTTCTCACAAATCAAAAAATTTGCACTTAACTTCTTTGGATGTTCTGAAAAAGAGATTCGTAAAGAATAACATCCATTTTATTTTGCTGGATTTGCACACCAGATGGGGGTTAAAAGCTATCTAAGGCAAACTAAGAAATCAGAGTTTCGTTTTTTTGTAACCATTAATTGTTGTTATTTTTTTTTAGTCTTAAACTTATTTTAGAAGACAGGCTTAAAGGAAAATCTATTACAAGTTTTTATGAAAAAAATTGTCAACTAACCGACTCTTTTAGTGGAGATTAAATAAATATTATATTGAAAGACATTTTTTATCGCAATGTAAAATTATCGCCAAAAGATTTGCCAGCAATATATGAAAAAATGGAAATCTTTTCTTGTGCAATAAGAGTACGTATTTTATTTTACCTAATTAATTACAAAAATTTATTTAAATTGTTTATTCTTTCAGGAATACTTACCACGAGGTAGGAAAGCGAATCCTACTGGTAAACTTTGGGAAAACTACGTTAACCAAAGGGCAAAGCAAGTGCGTTTATGAGTGAAAATCAAAAATAGTTTAGAAGATTCAGATTCGATTTCCAATAAGGATTGTTCTGAATTTGATGAACCAGTTTTACTGGCCTTAAAAGCTTCTCCCTTAAGAGAGTTTTCTAACTGGGACGAAGTTAGAGATAAATATCAAAGGATATTTTTACTAAGACAAAAAGGAACTGAAGACCACTTCATAATAATAGCAAATCTGACGAACTAGAAGTTTTACTTAACTTAGAAAAATAATTCATTATTAACTTGACTTTTTACAGTTAATAAAGTGTGTTCAGTCCTAAGTTTATGTTCTATGTTATGAAGTTGAAATTCTCAACCTTGATGATCATTTCCAATCATATGTAGTAGGCAAGTTAAATGATGAAATAATCTTAAAAGAATTCCATGAATTTGCACCTTCCACCTTTACATTTTTTTTAATAATGGTAAAATATATTCAAAAAAATAAATTTTTGTATGTATGTACCACTCACAATATTATATCGTTAAAAACAACTTAAAATACATATTAAATTAATCGAAAATACAATCAAAAAGAGGACTACTGATTTTGTATCATATTCAGTCCATTTTGTTGTTTATTTTCAATCATTGTTTAATAATCGACAAAAGTAGTAAAAACAATAGAAAGTTGTTTAAAATAACCATAAATTTTTTAACGACAAAAAGTTAGAAAAAACTACTTTTGTGGTTTGTTTTTCAAATTGAAAGTTTTTTTATTTGTATGTAATTACAAAACACAACACAACACACAGATGTACATATGTCTATTGGCTTTGTGTGTATGTATATTTGAATCATTTCTTGTAGTTTTTATTGAAAAAATTTTGTATATATACAACCTATTTTGGTAAAAAAAACAAAAAAGAATTATTTGAATTTCAATTTTTAGAAACAGAAAACACAAAATTTTACATTTAACTGAAAATATCAACTCCTACTGAATGTCTGTAGATTTTTATAGTTTGTTTTTTGAATGACTGATTCAAATAGTTAAAAAATATATTTCTATGAATTTCAATTGATTCTTCATTTAAAAACAAACTTTACGTATTACTTTTTAAATAAACTACATTCGGTAACGGAAAATATATTGTGAGTGTATATATGTATGTACAAATAAATGAACAAAATGTAAATTGTTTTCTACTGAACCAACATTGCTTTACAGTTATTTTAATATAGAAATCATTTCAAATTAACATGAAATTTCATGTTATTTCAATATGGTCATAATTTTTATTTTAAATGATTTAAAAGTAAATTTTAAATGAAATTCGTGTTGATTCAACATGATATTCATGTTATTTTTACATTTTCTACTGTTGATTTAAAAGGACTTAAACTTAATTTTTACATAATAATGCCTTAAATTTTACTGGAATAAAAATGTAAATTTTACATGATTTCCAATTGTTTTTATTTAAAAAAAAAATAATTTTTGTTTTATTGTAAAATCATGTTAAATTAACAGGAAACGCTAATGAAGCAAAATCATTATTAAAAACTGTTAAATTAATTTTCTTTTAATTGATTTTACAATGATTTTTTTCTGTGTGTGGGATTGAATGAATCGACAGTTAGCCACCAACATCCTTGACAAAGCCAAATATTCATAGCATGAAGCTTTTGCTCTCCCCTGTTGATCACAGGGGATCGTTATCGGTCTTATATCATGCTTTTGAGCCGTGCACTGAAGCCAAATCGGCAGGAATACACTCACCAAAAAAAAAAATCTATAATGGCAACTTAAAATTTTGCTGTTATTACGGGAAATTTAGCTAATTTGAGCCCAGCGGTATATTTTGCTAATCTTAGCAACAAATGTCTGCGGACGTGTAGTACAATGAAATTAGTTGAAAAATTAGTAGCCGCTACTAAATTTTAGTAAACTTTTTGTAAAGTGGAATTTAAAATCGGTTTGCTAAAATCAGCAAAAAAAAAAATATTAGTTAAAATTTTCAAATTTATTTTTTTTATCGAGCTTAAAATTTTTTTTTTTTTATTTTTTTCAAAAAATATTTTAGACAAAATTAAAAAAAGTCAATGGTTTAGAAATTGTAAAAACTTAAACGAATTTATCATTTTGTTTTAATTTGTTAATTTCTGTTTTGAAAAATATTTTAGTCAGTTTTTTTTTTAATTTTTAGGTAAAATTTTTATTGTTTTTAGCCCTGATTTTTAGAACTAAATAAACTTGTTAGTGCTATTTTAAGTGGTTGTCCTATTTTTAGATATGAGTCGGTATCTTCACTTCCGATCCCTTTTTAATCTATGTAATGCAATTTAAGTTCGTATGTGTAAGTTTTAATTAGAAATAAAATATCCTTAAATATCCACTTTTTAAAAATTAGTAATTTTTTTTTGCTAATTTTAGCAAATCGGTTTTGAAAAATTTGTAAAATGATTTCTGAAATTAGCAACAAAAATTTGTAGATATTCTGTAAAAATTCTGTAATTTGCAAAATGTAAATAGCAAAAAGATTTGCTAAATAATAATTTTTTTACTAAAAATCAGTACAAAAATAGTTAAGTGGGATTGAAAACCGTTTACAAATTTTTCTATTAACTTTTTTTCTGAGTGTATGAAGAAAGTCATGACAAAGTGATTTTGCAGCATGATAACGCTCGGCCACATTTTGCAGAGCGGTCAAGACCTACTTGGAAACACTGAAATGGTATGTAATACTCCAGCCGCCATATTCTCCAGACATTGCTACTTTCAACTACTACTTGTTCCGGTCGATGACTTGACCTAGCGGAAACTTCCTTTATATGAACAATGCAAAAAAGCGTTCGATGATTGCATTGCCTCGTACGACGATTCGTTCTTCCGAGCTGGTATCAGAAAATTGCCAGAATGATAGCAAAAAGTGGTGGCGATGACGGACAATACTTTGAATAATACACTCAGAATATTATGTAGTTTACTGTGTGTAGTTTAATACACATAGAAAACAGATTTATGGTAACAACCGAATGGTTTGGTTAGAATCACCGATATATTTGTTTGTCACAACCGAAATTCGGTTAATGGAAAAGAATTTTGGTTGAAATAAAATATTTCAATTATATCAGGAAAACATTTGGTTGGGACAACTAAATAATTCTGTTGCTGCAACCAAAATATTCAGTTGGCAAGGAGTTAGATTGTCACGATGAATCTGTTTTCCCTGTGTAAAAAAGTTTTCTGTTTCATTTAAAAATAAAGGAACATACATATTTTTTTTCAAAGAAATATATATTTTAACTTTTTTATACATTTGTTCAAAATGATTTACTGGCATTTACCGACTTTCTTCAGTATCATTTATTTTTCTTCATTTGTTTAAAATTTATTAAAAATATACCCAGAAAATGGAAATTTGTGGTTTATTTGTGTCCGTTACAGTTATTATAAATTTAAATTTCATTTGCTATTTCTGTTTACAAAAAAATATTCAAAAAATTTCAATTTGTTTTTTATTTAACCTTTAGGGTACGGAGTCTAGTTTTTGACATAAAGTCCCCCACTCAAAAATGGTTTTTATTTTGTTTATAAGCTGGCATAATAATATTAGGAAGACTGTTAGAAAAGTAAAAAACGATTATTTAATTAAATTTGCAGCATTTATTTTCAAAAAATTAATTTTTGACATAAAATAAACTTATAATTATAATTAATTATTAAAATAAAAAACACAAACTATGAAATTCAATTTTACTTTAAAAAATATAAAATACAAAAAAATAAATATAAAAATTCATTGCATCAGCTCCATCTCCATCGTTATCGATAATTTCTTTATTCAGAGTCGCTGGAATCCATAGTATGTTTTAGACAAACGATTTTCTTTTCTTCAGTTCTATGTTCATTGCAAACAATATATACATATATAATATATGCAATATATTTCTCCGAATGGATTCGTCAGTACTCCACATTTCTTTCACATTTTCTCTTATACAATGAAGCGCTCCAGCTGTTATAAGTACTCCGAGAAAGGCATCCAATTCACCTTCTGTTACTTCTTTCCAGTTTTTGTTTTGCCTTTGGGGATACTTTTCATTGTATTTGTCTAATACTCTTTTGGCTTCTTCGTTAGTATGAAGACAGATTTGCTTTTTCATCATTGGTGTTATAAGATGATTTAATATATCATCCATTTCGGTTGCAGTACTCATGTAACTAGTTACTCCTGGAGTTACGTTCACAATATTGCATGATAACCTACGTGTATGTGGAAATGGCTTCGAAGACCGAACTCGACCAGACTTGGCAGTGTAATATTCTGCATTCAAAGGAAAAGCATCATCATCTTCACTAATATCAATATCCAGAAGAATATCTTCTGCTTCTTCTTCAAGTTCCCCAATCTCGTCTTCCGTTTCGCTGATTTCACTCGCATAAGCATCAGGTATACAACTAGAGTTGTCACTGTCACAATCTGTGTCCCAAGGATCTTCCTCACTATCACTTCTGGCATCAAAATGGTCTTCTATTTGTCGCTGGGATAATTTTTTTCTGCGGTTTTCCATTTTTTGTCCTAAAAACCACAAAGAAAATTTGTAACGTAAAGTACGACGTGGGGTAACTTGGGTCCCCCAAACGAAAAACTTACCTTTTAAATACAAATAAATTAATATTATAATGCCACTAATACGTTTTTATATAGTATTTAAAATAAAACTCGACTACCTAAAAGAAAAAAGAGAGAAAGAAATTATTTTCGAAGTTATTAAAGAAAAACTAATCTTGGGGGACCTAAAGTCCCCCACTCCGTACCCTAAGGGTTTAATTGCTTGTTTATATACAAAATTATTTCATACTCATTCACACAAAATGTGTTCATAGACATACATACATTTTGTAGAATAAAAAGCAAACAAAAATACAAAACCGGAAACAATTTCAATAAAATGATTAAATTATTTATTTTTTACTTAATTGGTAGGTAAAATTTTAACATTTATTTGAACTGATTAAATATTTGTTTCTTACGGATGTGTCAGTTGTTTAAACAACATTTAAAAATAAATAACAAAGGGCATTTAAAATAAATGAAAATTAAGTAGACCGGATTTTAAATGAAATATCATTTCTTGTAAATGGCATTTGCTCTTATTTTGCACAATAAATCCGTAAATTTCGAAAAAAAAAATCCACACAATTATTTCAAGGCCCAATAAATGCTTTGAAATCGTTATTCTCAAAACTGTGTTTTAGGAAAAAATATGGTTTAATATCATCATGTTTGATTGTGTAAACAAAATGAACATAGTAATATCATAATATGATCTTAAATTATCATAAAATTATCCTTTATGGTCTTAAAATTATCAGTTAAGACCACGTTTGGATAACACTAATTATCGTTTCTTATTCTCAATGATAACATGATGCTCATAAAACATGCATTGAAGTTTTTTTTTTTAATTTTTTTTGCGGAAAAAGATTTTTTTTTTTGTTGGTAAATCTAATTTTTTTCTATTTGGGTTATTTTTCATTTCTTTTTTTTGGTATTTTTTCGTACTTTTTGTAAATTTTTTTATTTTGTTTATTTTTTCAGTAAATTTTTCATTTATTTGGGGAGATTTTTCATTTGGGTGATTTTGCCTACATCCATGTTTGTGGCATTCAAAACCACTTATTGTCAGATTTAAAACTTCTATCAGAATTATTGTGCTGTGATTCTGTCACACTCTCTAATAAGCTGTGTTTAAAAAGAACCTCCTTTTTGAAATGTTGAAGGATAAAAATTTAAGTTCTAAAATCCATCTATTATTTACTGTCTCAAGCAGATCAATTGTTGGATTTTAAAGATGGTCCTTCATGGATTAAATATAAAATATGGTTAAAATACTTGGTCAGTTTTTGGTGATGACTATTGGTAAATACACAACAGGGAAAACACACACAACTTGACAATGTGATATATCTACCATAGACACAGTCACATACACAGTGCTACAGACATCAATGTACAGAGAAACATAAATACGTATCATCATAATCAACATCATAAGTTTGTTAAGGTTTATTGTACATTTTGCATTATTTGCCATGGTTGCAAAATGCAACCATATTATATATAAAGTACTATAACGTTTTTTTGTAGCTTGTGAAGCTGAACACAGGCTAAATAAATATATTCCGTATGTATCGTAAACATTCAACCATTCAGATCTATAGGAAAAATTTATGCGTTTTACACAAACAGGCAGACAGACAGAGATCAATCCATACTACAACTACTACTTGACTAAAATATTCATACATTTATTCAAAAATTAAATTGTACTTGTACTACTACTAGTAAGTATGTAATGTGTGTAAAGGGTGGTTAAATTTTAAGGGCCGATATTAATTTTGAATAAAACACAAATAATTTAGGAAATTATTGTCATTTCTTTTTACTATGATAATATGGTATGGTTCAATTATGTATGGAACAAAATATCGGCCAAATGGCCGCCGCGACCTTCATCCATCCGATGGTCCAAATTTTCGATGACGCTGAGGCATAATTGAGGCTCTATGCCGCTAATGTGCCGAATTGTTGATGGCTTTCTTTCAAATAACCCCAAAGAAAGAAGTCCAACGGTGTCAAATCACTTGATCTTGGCGTCCAATTCACATCGCCACCACGTGGGATAACACGGCCATTGAATTTGTCGCGCAAAAGAGCCATTGTTTGGTTAGATGTGTAGCAAGTGGCACCGTTCTGTTGAAACCACATATCGTGCACATCCATATCCTCAATCTCTGGCTTCAAGAATTCCGTTATGATCTCGCGATAGCGAACACCGATGGCGAGTCGAGGTTGACGGCTATTCTGCCACACTATCCGCAGAACGAACTTGGCGAGCATGCACAGGTGTTTTCTCATTTCCTACAGACCCGATTTTCAGAAATATGTGCACAATTATCCGGATTGTGACACATTTGGTGGATTATGCTGACCAAAAAAAAATTACAAAGTGGATTTTGATTTGAACGCCCATTTTCGTAATAAGCCTGAATAACTTTAACGCGTTGCTCGATTGTGTATCTTTCCATGGTTCAAATTGAGTTAGTCTAAAATTGAGAAATGTCAAATGAAATGCAGAAAAAAACTTGACACCTAAGTGTGGTTCACATTCAACATCGGGCCTTAAAATTTAACCACCCTTTATGTATGGATATAAATTTAACACGGAAGCATTATTGTGGACGTACATTGAGGATGATGACAGTTGGTTGGTTCGTTGTTGGAATGAATGGTTAGTTAGTTGAAAGGTTGGTATGACTGTTTGTCTACACATACTACACTCAGAAAAAAAAGTTAGTAGAAAAATTTGTAAACGGTTTTCAATCCCAATTTACTATTTTTGTACTGATTTTTAGTAAAAAAATTATTATTTAGCAAATCTTTTTGCTATTTACATTTTACAAATTACAGAGTTTTTACAGAATATCTACAAATTTTTGTTTCTAATTTCAGAAATTATTTTACAAATTTTCGAAAACCGATTTGCTAAAATTAGCAAAAAAAAAATTACTAATTTTAAAAAAGTGGATATTGAAGGAAATGTTATTTCTAATAATTTAAACTTATACATACAAACTTAAATTGCCCTAAAATGTTACATAGGATTAAAAAAGGGATCGGAAGTGAAGATACCGACTCATGTCTAAAAATTGGACATCCACTTAAAATAGCACTAAAAAGTTTTTTATTTCGTTTCGTTTATGTTTTAAGAATTTTTAAGATTTTTAAGCCTTTGATTTTTTTTTTTCATTTTGTATAAAACATCTTTTAAAAATATAATTAAAATTTTTGATGCTCCATAAAAAAAATAAATCTAAAACTTTGTACTAATATTAATGGTATTTAGTATTTTTTTTTTGCTGATTTTAGCAAACGGATTTTAAATTCCACTTTACAAAAAGTCTACTAACATTTAGTAGCGACTACTAATTTTTCTACTAATTTCATTGTACTACACGTCAGCAGACATGTATTGCTAAGATAAGTAAAACATACCGCTGGGCTCAAATTAGCAGAATTTCCCGTAATAACAGCAAAATTTTCAGTTGCCATTACAGACTTTTTTTGGTGAGTGTACAAATACACACATATATAACTATATATGTACGTTGCTGGTTAGCTGTCACGTTGAATCGACATGTTTTTATTTGAATCTTAAAATATTGTTTAACTTCCGCTTTTATGAATATCAACACAACACACACTCACACAAAAGCTTAAACGCCCAAATGGCACAAAGCTGATACAAAATGTATACAAAAACCATACAAAAAATAAGGTGATGCCCGAGTATTATTATAACTATTCCCAAAAGGGGGTGGATTTTTCTACATGTAGGTACATACAATTTCATAAATCTTTTGTAAACTATTTGACCCTTTTAATGAATGATGATAACAACATTAATAACTATAATTATTTAGACAAACAGATACAGATACAGATTCATTGTATGAGACAGACAAAACATACAAACACAATAAACAATTGAACTTTAAATAAATCAGAAACAAAAAACAACAACCTACAAAGTGTAAACAACATCAAGGATCATGATGCCGCTATATTTATATTTGAGTTTTTCATTTTCAACACGCTAACTAACAATGGTTGTAAAACTGTGACTTTTGTAAAAAAAAAAAACAAAAAGAAAAAAAAAACAATAACAAATAAATTTAACATTTCATATAAAGGCATCATACAGAATGATCAAATTGTATTTAAGCAAATTTTAAATTACTCAAAAAGCTTAAGGCCTGGGAGCGAACTACAGCATTTGTGATTGAATGAACTTTCGTATCGAATAAAATTTCATTATCAAATGTCAAGGCGTATTATTACATTCGATCTGTAGCATATCGAATTTATAGCAAATTTCGTTACTTTATAATATATCCAAGGCCCATTCGATTCAATTTATCAAATTTCAATGAAAGATCTTTATATTTGTGATCTAAAGCATGCGAACAAATATAAAAGACCTTCATATGGGCACTAGATATAAACAAGAACCGATTTTAACCAAAATCCCTGGGTTCATAGCGCCAATTTATTCAATTTCATTGAAATATCTTTATATTTGGGATCTGTAGCATTCAAACAAGCCCAATTAGGGGGAAGTTATATGGGAATTAAGTCTAAACATAGACCAATTTTAACTAAACAAACAAAAAAAAAATTCATTGCGACAACCGAATTTTTGCCAAACAAATGGTTTGGTTGGAGCCACCGATATATTTGTTTGCGCCGATAGAAATTCGACAAATACAACAGAATTTTGGTTAAAAAAATATATTTCGAATGTGTCAAGAATACCTGTTATTGCTGCATGGTTACAACATGATCACTGCTACTATATTATGCTTGCTGCATCGGTTATGGTTGTCACAAGTAAGTTATTGGTTTATAAATAGGTTTTAACCATCAATATGGTCCCTACCATCACTATTATATTAAATATTTTATTATTTCATGATTGCCACTTTCTATTTTATAACATGATTGGCTGTAACCATACTATGAAAACAAAATTTCTTACAATGAAAAAAATATGATAATTATGGAACAACAAACAACAAATTATGCTTTGACATTTACAGTCATAATACTGTCTTGTTTAGTCATCCAAGTAAAAATTACAATATATGATCATTTTCACCAGGGGGGTTTTATTTTCGAAAATACGTTATACATATAACATTATAATTTACCCGAATCAATTCATTGTCAAAAAGATTCTATATAAAGATCTTATATTTTTTAATTCTCTTCAATAAAAACAAAAAATGTATTTTTTTTTATAAATGTTTGTTAATTTATTTCTTGTAAAATAACGAATTTCTCATGGAAAAGCATTCAGAATATTAATAAAATCATTTTTTTTTTTTCAATAAAAAAAATCTCTAGAACCAAAGAGTTGTTTCACACAGAAACATTTTTAGATTCTATGGACTTTTCCTTTAAGTAAAATTCTCAGATTCTTTAAACTGTTTCTTAGATAAAAATTTATATATTCTTTAAAAACTTAGAATTTAAGGCCTTTCTTTGAATAAAAAATTCTTAGTTTATGAAGCCTTTTTGAAGGACTTTTTCTAGTAGAAATATTCTTCGATTCTAAGGACATTTTCTAAAAGAAAAATTCTAAAAAATCTTAAAAATGTCCTTAGAATTTATTTTGAAAGAAGTTTCCTTGATATCAATTTTTTTCTATATATGATGATAAATGCTCTTCTAAAATGATTTTATATGCGTGCAAACCAATGAATCTGTTTTCTCCATGCAAAATCAACAGAGCTTCATCCGATACCGAATTTCTTCAAAATCTCTTTATATTTGAAGGCAGTTTTGTATAAAAAAGTTTTAAAAAATTTCTGAATTAAGAATTTCAAAGATTAAAAAAAAATCCTCGCTTCTTAGGAAAATTTTAACAAATGGTTTCGCATTTTTTATTAAAATATATTATGGTTTTTTCATGCGTTACAAAAAAAAAATCACATTAACTTTTCTATGGGCCGAAAATTCTTGCGGTGTATAGGCCTAATCGAGGAACTTATAATAATACTACGTTCATTCTGAACCCCAAAATACGTATTATCCTTTTTTCAAGTTTTTGATTTAAAATTTGTATGAAATTTGAAAGTCCAAAACTTGTAAAAAGCGAAAATACGTATTTTGGAGTTCAGTATGAACATAGTATAAGCCAGCTTTCGGTTTGAAAAGAAATTTAACAATTTATATTTATCCTCTATTTTTTACAGTTTTTGTTATGAACTTTAATTCTTAAATCTTATATGAAGGATAAATATAAATTGTCAATATAAAATAGGCGACCATCAAAGCATTAACCCAAAAAGGGCATGGATACTGAAGAGGGTTGTGCAGCGACAACCGAAAATACTAAGTATTCTATCCTGGTGGCTCTGATCGAATTTTTTAAATTTTTATTAACTATAATGTACCAATAAAAATTTGCATGCTTAATTGCATTAAAAAAGAGTTTATAAATGATTACATGATCTAAAATCCTTATAAATACCATTCAATATAGAAAAATATAAAATATTAAGCTTATATTTGCTTTGTGCATGTTAAAAAATTTATATTTAATTTTTTATTTGTACAGTCTTAAAAATGTATTTCAAACTACTGCTATCAAGTGCGTAAATTATTATTTAAAACAACACACAATGCTTATAAATAAGCATTTTATGTTTGAAAAGTTAATTTACACATTTACGTCTTTCTATAAACACATATTGGTGTAAATTACACGATTGATATAGTATTTTTTTATTTTTAAGCACAAATGTTTAACTATAAAACTTTATGCGTTATCAAAAATGTCAATAATTTATTCTTTTTTTAATAAATATAAAACTTAAAAACATTTTGGTCAAAAATGATGATAAAAACTGTTTTAGATAATAAATGGATAATTCAGTTCAAAAATGGAATTGCAAATCAACGCACCATGGTAAGTAGTAACGATTTTCATTAATTGTTAAAAAAAGGTAATGCATATTTTTTAATATTTTCTTGTAAATTTATGTTTATGTTAATAGCCGCAAAAAAATATCCTTTATTTGTTATTGTTTGTCAGAATATGAATCAACCATCGAATAAACAGGTTTTTAACGAAAAACCAGGAAAAGGCTGAAGAGTGTATGTTGATTTTTTTTTAATCGCTCGCATTGTCCACACGGAGATCCAAAACTCCAGATCCTGGTATCTAGACAAAGATTTTTGGAGAATGGTTTCTTCAAGAAAAGTATTGTTATACATATAACTGAAGAATTCAAAATGCGTTTTGGTGTTATTACATTTAGATGACTCAAAGAGTTTTGTGAAGAAAAATAAATTCGGTTAACTTGAAGTTCTTTGTGCACGCTTGATTTTAACAAAAGCTTTTTTGTAATAATTGTTTTTAATTATTAAGATATATGTTAATAAAAAATGCGAAAACAAACATTTGTTGGTTTCTTTTAAAATTTCGGAAATAATTGCGAGAATTCATTTTAGGTATTTAATAGAACAAATTTCCATAAAAAACAATAAAAATTCCTGTACATATTTATGTTTTCTTAGACATAACAATTTAAAATTTACACAAATGCAGTATGTTTCTAATATAATTTACAGTGTTTTATTATTACTTTTTGTGTCTACATTTGAATTTTACACACTTTTAGTATTTTCAAGGTTTAAAAGATAGGCATTAAGTTACCTACCATTATGGTAGTAAATCTAAATGAAAATTTATTAGAGTGTAGGTAAACATTTTGGGCAATTTTTCATATTATTATATGCGTCCAAATTTATACAAAAACGATCATTTAGATCTTTTAATTTTGTTTTACGATTTTGCCTACAGATTTCTAGTATGAACATTAAGATCCTCCAAATGAAAAAAAAAAATTCGAATTCACGAACTCCTCAATCCTACAAATATGCCATTATGGAAAAAAAATATGGTTTGTTCTTTTATTTTAAATAAACTAAAAATTGAGAAAAAATATATATAATTATTAGGATCGCGACTCATCAAATCTAATATATTTTTGGGTGTACATTACGAATATGAAATCAAAATTATATTCGGAGTCGCCTATTTTGCGAAAATTTCATACAAAAAATGTTGAACTTTGATCAAGAAATTTGCTTTTAATTGCCTCTAGGCAAAATTATTTTTTTGAATGATTATGTATCCGCAGAATGTATTCTTGTGGGAGACAGAATTTTTGTTAACAATTTAATTTTAATAAAAAGGTTAACTTTTACGCTCAGTTTCAAGGGTATCTATTATCCTTTTTAAAATTAAAAACAATGTCATGCCTAATGAAAGCCCTCGGTAATTAGATTGCAAAAGTACAAGAAGTTGAACATTTCGATGACAAACTAGATAGTTAGAAAAATAGCACAAAAAAAATCGGATTTTGTTGAATTTTCAGAACCCACTGATAATTTAAAAACCACAATTTTTTTCAAATTTGATTGCAGATTATTAATCTTCATAAAAATTAAGATCAGATTTGAGAAATTTACTCATATAAGACGTAAGCAAGTTAAATTCTTACTTACATCTTTTTAGACAATTTTGATTTTTTTATTAAAATATGTATTTTTACGTATGAATTTAAAAAAATCACGAACTAATTAAAAGTTACTGAATTTTTTAAAATATTCGTCTCATATTCCTTTTATGAACATTAGTTAAGACTGTATTGGAAAATTTTGTTTTTGTATAAATTACTCTAACGACAAATTACTAATTTTTAAAATGTAAGTTTTTGTGCTGAAACTTGGCATAGAGAGTTTTTATACATTAAGAAATAGGGGCAACATTGTGGAGATTGTAAATTCAAACTTTGATGTTTTCTTGGACCACTCTAATGAACATTGTTTAAATGTGTCCAAATGATTAAGAAAATATAAACATTTTTAAATACTTTTTAGCATTTTCCAAATTTTTATACTCAAATGAAAGGTAGTTTTATCTAAAATCAACTGTATGTTAGCATAAAAATAGCTTTTTTCGTTGATTTGTGAGTTAAATAGAGATATTTACAATTGGTATTTCGGCACAAAGAATGTTGATGAAAGTCGTAGCTGACCAGAAAATGCATTCCATTCGGCTGGTGTCTAATAACTTTTTCTGTGTATTCTCCATGTTTACTTAAATTAAAAAAAAAAATAAGGAAAAAAAAAATTTTTTTCATTTGAAAAAAACTTTTCCTATGATCTCGAATCAAACTAAAAATACATTTTCATACATATACTTAAAATTCAATTATTCCTGTCGTTTGCGGAAACGTGATTTGATGAAACCCCTTGGAGTTTAAATTCGAATTTAGGAAGCTCAAATACTGTTTATAAAAATCGACTGTTTTACAATTTTGTTAAAATATATCTGGTTCACATTGTAAAATATAATGCACCAACGATTATCCTTTGTTCAAATATTATTGGATACCAACCTGTTTTCGAACATCCTTTAAACATACAAACACCAGTGGTGCTTCGCTGTCTAACTATAATACTCTATCAGTTACCAAGGAGTCAAGTTTTTCTACTCCTCTGTACAGTCGCTAATAATGCTAGCAACCATATTTTTTTCATATTTTTTCTATTTGTTTCCCTTATAGATGGCATGTCAAAGTGTGAGCAAACAATACATTTTTTTTTTTGTAGGATTATCCTTTTTTTGCCAGCTGAGTATGTATATTTTTTATTTGTACGATATGACTGAATGTAAAGATTCATAGGTATGAATACCTAGTATCAGTATTTATGTTGATGTAGATTTATTTATTATCCATATATGAGTAAATGTATACGTATATATGTGTGTGTGTGGATGTGTGTTTGCATTCAGATTTATATAAATTTAAATTTTTGCATACAATAAGCTTTTGTTATTTGTATTGATTGATTCATGGTATTGTATTTTTTTTTATAAACATTATATTTGATACATGCAATCGTTTGTTTTTGTTTTATGATTGGATTAAAAAACTATAATATAAACTAACAACGATGGTTAGGACGATATTATTTAAAAAAAAAATTAATTTTATATTTAAAAAATTTGCAATAGGTTGAAAATATCTGCAAATACTGCAAGTTGTGTATAATTAGTAGAAAAATCCAGAAAATAAATCCCTTGACATTATTTAATCAAACAAGAATAATAAAAATACATACAGGTTGGTTGAAAAGTTCCTGCGCTCGAAATGAAAGAACACTGTTTTTGTTACGAAATATATTTTTTTATTCAATATAATCTCATAGAAGCTCAATACACTTGTTCCAATGATCTTCCAATAATTTTATCCCATCCTTATAATAGTTTTCCGGAAGCTCTGCAAAATAACCGTCTACGGCTGCTATGGCCTCTTCATTCGACGAAAAATGCTTTCCACGAAGGAGTTGTTTGAGATTTCTGAAGAGATAGTAGTCACTGGGAGCAAAATCGGGTGAATACGGTGGATGTCCAAGCAATTCGTACTTAATTCTTTGAATTTAGCCATCGTCAAAACACTTTTGTGAGCAGGTGCATTGTCTTGATGAAAAATGATTTTTTTCTTCTGTAAACCAGGTCTTTTCTCACGAATTTTTTCATCCAGCTGATACAAAAGGCTGCAATAATATTCAGAGTTGATTGTTTTACCTTTCTGGAGATAATCAATCAACAAAATTCCTTTTGCATCCCAAAAAACTGATGCCATAACCTTCTTTGCTGATCGTTGTGACTTCACCTGCTTAGGAGCTGAACAACCAGCTTCAGTTCACTGTAAACGTTCTCGTTTCAATTTAGGATCATGGTTGTAGATCCAAGTCTCATCCATAGTTATAAAACGACGCAAGAAGTCGGTTTTATTCGGCTTAAAACGCTCCAAATTACGCTGAGAAATTTGTTTTCGATCCAGTTTTTGTTAAATTGCTAATGTGTGCGGCACAAACTTTCCAAAAAGTTTTTTCATACGTAATTCTTCATGTAAAATATGGAGTACTCGTTCGTCTGAGATGCCTACGGCATTAGCAATTTCACGCTTAGTCAAACTTGGATCTTCACTAACCATATTATGTACCTGCCCAATAATTTCTGCTGTGGTTACAGTTTTTGGTCGTCCTTCGCGTGGATCGTCTTTAAGGCTGGTACGACCACTTTTAAATTCACCAGCCCAAATTTCAACGGTGCGTTTTGAAGGTGAGGACTCCTTATACACTTCTAACAATTGTTCATA
Organism: Eustalomyia histrio; assembly: GCA_949748255.1. Taxonomy (NCBI): domain Eukaryota; kingdom Metazoa; phylum Arthropoda; class Insecta; order Diptera; family Anthomyiidae; genus Eustalomyia; species Eustalomyia histrio. Next base: position 7,916,357 of record OX456527.1, on the reverse strand, counting down.
AATTTCCTTTGCTTTTAAACCCTTCAAAACAAAGAATTTAATGACTGCACGACATTCAATTTATTCTATATTAAAAAAAAAATCAATGGCACGTCAACTTCAAATGGCTTGTAAACAAAGAAAGAATTGACAGAATGACTTGCAACTTTGCATGTGTTCTCAGAACAGTTATACCAACTTGAGAAAAAGACTTTTGGAGCTAGCAGTGCCATATCTTGGTGAGCGCAGGAACTTTTCAACCAACCTGTACATACATACATATATGTATAACATCATGACATTTTGTAAATTCAGTTTTACTGGACGTATGAGTTATTTGTAATTTAAACTGTGCTACAATAGTTGTATCTTTATTATTTTATATAACACGTTCTATTAATTTAAGTTGAATTATAAAATTAATTTCTAAGACATCTTAAATATGAAAACTATTCTACACCAAGTGATTCATAAAGAGAGAGAGACATGACAAAAAAAGAAAAACACATAAATACAAGACAAATGTTTTTGTATCCATCCATCTACGTTTTTTTGTAGCTACTACAAGTGCAGTATGTATCGTAGTTGTATTCCTGCTTGTGCTGCTGCTGCTGCTGTGTGAAAAAAATGTAGCAATAATAATTGCAAAAAAATATACTTTGAATTGTTTTTTTTTTACAACACGATTATTAGAAAATATTTTAACTGATTGTTAAGAGACAGACATTTGATACAAACTTCCATACAACATTCAAACGTACAAACAACACTTGACAAATGTTACGGCAACAAAATGTTGCAGCAGTAGCATCGCAAAATTGTATTACAAGACGACTGAAAACTTTGAAATAGCTTCATAACTGCTTGTCATTGCCTTTAACGAAAAAAAACACAGAAACTTACAAATCTGTCAAAATGATGGAAAAAACGGTTGAAAGATGTTAAAAGTATGAAACAAAACAAAAAAAGAATGTAAAATAAATATACACTCAGCAAAAGATTATGTATTATACTTTATATGAAATACAATTCTTAGATGAGTATGATTAGAAATTGTGACCTACTTTTTAAAATACACCGTAGAGAAAATGCGGTCATCTGAAGGCCGAGCACCCGACCCGTGACCGCTGCAAACACAGTAGCGGTCTGAAAGTACCTACTTACCATATTCATCATACTGGTAAACTAGAACAAATATTGTGACATGTCCCGTGAACGGTGAAAAGAGAACGGTCTGAAAACATACCCTGTGACTGGCGGAAACAGGGTAGATACAGCCGATATCATTGTAGGACAGAGAAAATAATAACAACGTGTTTACCTAATTCCTTGTAAACTAAATGTTTTGGTTGCAGCAACCGAATTATTTGGTTATCCCAACCAAATGTTTACCTGATACAATTGAAATATTTGAAATTTTGTTGCATTAACCGAATTTCGATTGTGATAAACAAATATGTCGGTGGCTCCTACCAAACCATTTGATTGGCAAGAAATTCGATTATAACAATGAATCTGTTTTCTCTGCGAGTGATTCAAATATACTTAAGAAAACGTCTTCGAACGTTCGATTCCCAGCGACGGCAACATCAATTAAGAATAATAATATGTATGAGTTTTTATCTCTCATACATATCGCCAGTGCTGTCAGTTTAGGGGATTTATTCCCAAATGGGGATTTGATTTCTTAGGTGGTGATAAAAATTTCCGTTTGGGATTCGGAGATTTGTTGGGCATGACAACAAATTTAAGAGGATTTTTGGGGATAAAATATTAACAATATTTTCTTCTCTTTTAGTTTTTAGTTTTATCTCAAAAACTACTACTTTTCAGGAGAGACAAAAAAAAAACATTTTATAATAAACTTTTGACATTTTTTACATTTTAAATTAATCATTACTTTTTAAATTAAAAAAAAAAAAAAACTAATTTTTTCCATTTAATAAAAAAATTAGTATTTATTATTCGTTAGTAACATTAAATTATGATCTCGAGCCTGATAAAAATTAAAAATATATAATTAAAACAAATAGATCGAATAATATACAAAAATTTACATTAAAAAATATATAAAAATGTCACGAGTATATTTTAAAACGTTTTTTTGTCTCTCCTGAAAATTAGTAGTTTTTAAGATAGTAAATAGATAAATAATCTAGTATCAGATTCGAAAAAATATCCTGGCCGGTATTCGATTAAAATAATTCGTTCTCTTTATCAAATATAATAAATTTAAATGTACAAAAAAAAATTACCGCTGCAAATGATTTACATTACAAAAAGTTAAAGTTAATAAAAAAGCATGAATTTTATATTAAAACATTTTGCGGATTTTTGGGGACCAGAAAATAGCAATTTGGGAATTTTTGGGGATGGAAAATCAATATTTGCGGATAAAGCCTTTACAAAAACTGACAACACTGCATATCGCAACGTCCACCTTCGGTGTTTCCATAGCACTTAACCCCATCGAAATAAAAATACTTGACAGGGAATGAACTAAAAAAGCTTCAACAATTCCTCCAACTCTTCATCAGAAGGCGGGCAACAACTGTTCTAAGAATTATCATCTCGCGCAATTATAGTGTTGCCATATTTGAAGCCCTCCATCTTTCACCAGCTTCCATCTTTTCTCTATCCTCTTTCCAAAGAAAGCAACACACTAATTAGTAGGAAGAATTTCCTGAGTCTGGCTACTTCTTTAAAAAAAAAATAAATAAATAATTGTAGGAAGTAATGTGTCAATTGACCTCAACCGAACTATTCAGTGGTCGATCATCAGAGGTCATATCACAAAATTGCTACAACATATTTCTTGTCATTTTGTCAACTACCTAATTTTTATAATGTACCCTACACCACTACGAAGTCGGGGTACAATAAGTTTGTGCTGATGTTTGTAACTGCCAAAAATATCCAGCTTACCGCCACCTAAGAGTGGGGGAATCACTTCCTGCTTTGATATGTTATCAAACAATAGGTCGCAAATATAAATATATTTGGATGAAAACAGTCATTTTCTGCTTCTTTATTGTATTGAAATTTTATTAAAACTTCTTTAAATTTTTTTTGAAATAAAGAAATGCTACGGAAATAGATTTTAAGCAATTTTAATATTGGAGTTTATTTTATTTGGTGTATTTTTATAATAAAATATTCATCAAATTTGATCATGAAAAAATTCCCGACAAAATCAAATAACCCCCAAACATTTTAAGTCACCTTATAGGGAGATTATTGCGTAGAGTCAAATAGGTGACATTCTTTTTAGGTAAGTTCAAGGACCAGTCACCATGACTGATTGAGTCACGTGACAGATCCTGTGAACCTTTTATCTTTTCTTTTCATGCATACTTGGAGAATCGTTTTTCTATGAGTGTATTTATATGTACATACCGACAGGTACTTGAATACTTTTACAAATATACAATGCTACATGTTTATCGGTCTATGTATAAAAACTTATACACTTATATAGAGTACGAATAAATATGTATGTACGTTTGAATTTATATACGAGTGAATGTATACATGCATACACACTTGTACATATTTTTTTAAAGTAAACATTTTATAGATGTTTATTTGTATACATAAAGTATGTACAATACAGTACCGATGAAAAAAATAGCAATAATTGTGGTTTTTGACCTAAGATCCAAATCTATTGACTTTTTGAAGTAAGGCATCCTTCTAAATGATAAAAAAAACCTCCTAAAAGATAAATGAATGTCGACAGCTCCAGTTAATGTTCAACATACTTGTACTACTTTATCCAGCAAAATTTTAGTAAAGTATGCAATCTACTCATGCATTACCTAGTAATGATAACTTCTGAATAATTTAAAAAAATAAAATAATGACCATTCTTACATATAACAGGATGTAAAAACGTAAAATAGTAATTGAGATATTTTTTTTATTTATTTATTTTATTTATATTAATCATATAATTACAAATTATATCCTAATACCCTAATCGAGCACTAGCAACAAAGGCCATCGGCTCCTTGTAGCGAAAACTGACCAGAGCCTCTTGTGGGAATTGAACCCACGACCCTCGCACTGATAAGCTAGCACGCTACCAACTAGCCTACCGGGGCGCTCAGATATTTTTTTGGTGTATGCTAGAGGTTACATTTACATTTTAAGCAATCAAGTATTATATAAGTTGATGCCTCAGTGGGTAGAGGTATCGACTGACGACCAGAGAACCAAGGTTTGATTCCTAGCACACCACCACGTTAATAAAAATTATTAAATAATTAAATAATTTTTTTAATAAAAATCTATTTTTAGGGCCTATGCTCCTTATAGCAACGACGGGAACATATATATATTTTCAGACACATTACTTTTTCCATCCTCGTTACCAATTTATAACGGTCCACCTTAGGGTTCATCTCTAGTAAAATTCTTCAATGAACTAAGGTGGCTATACTTTATACATTATTTGGTAATGTGTGGTTTTGCTAGATATCTACACCTAGATAATATCTTCTTTAAACCCAATGTAACATTTTTATAAAAACTTATGAAACATTTCATAAATAACTCGTATAATGATGACCAAAAAACTGTATCCAAGAAATGCTTCAAAAATACTTTGAAATGTTACACTGGACATAAATCTATGAATCATTTCATTGACATGATAATGATTTTTCTGTGAGTGTATATAGTAGATCACATCCCTTTTTTGTTGATTGTTACATCAGTCATAAATTAAACAATTTTCAAATGTACACTAAGAGAGAAATCAATAAAGTTTCGCTGGAACTCGTCATAAAATTTTATGAAATTGTATTTATAAAAAGTTTTATACTGTCAGTGAAAAAGTTGTATTAAAAATTAGTTTCATACAAATCATATAGTTGTTTATACTCTCCACCATATATGGTGAGGGTACATATCAGTTTCTCATTCCGTTTGTAACATCTCGAGATCCTTATGCAATTTTAAGTCGATTTAGCGATGTCCGTCTGTGTGTCTGTTGAAATGGCGATCATGACGCGGAGACGCAAGCGGGGGTGCCTATTTTTATCTGGATTGTTGGACATCCTCCCGAGCAGTTTAGTATTGAAAATGATCAAAATCGGTCCAGCGGTTAAAAAGTTATAAGTGAAAATGTGAAGATACCTCTAAATTTTCCATACAAATTCGTGTATTTTGGTACAATTTCATAGAAGCGACAGGTACAAAATATATTTTCTCATATTTTTTAATCAGTCGCTTAGAAATTAATAATATTTTGTATTCACTTTAAATATTTTTCACCCCAAAAAATTTTGTTCACCTCAAAAAATTTTTTCACCTTCATAATTTTACTTCAAAAGTTTTTTACATTATTTGTATCAAAAACAGTAGAGAACATTTTTTTAGGATATTGGTGGAGGGTATTCAAAAATTCGGCACAGCCGAATTTAAGCCTTTTTTTACTTGTTTTTAAATTAAATTTAAAATTTTTCATTTACTTCGTAAAGAAAGCTTTCTTAGTTTACAGAAAAATTTCATTTAAACTTGTCCAATAAAATTATTTCTATGAAGAAAAAAATTAGTTAATTCAAGAATAAAATACATCAATTTTTCTTCTAACGGTTTTCTCGATATATTTTCGAATTATCCCTAAAGAGAAAAACTATGGTTCTAAATTATTCGACCCGTTAGGGCATCATTTAAAAAATTACAAAAATTGAATATCCGCGGATATTCGGGTTGATTTATTGAAAAAATTGACGATTGATTAATCGTTTAATCAATAAGAACATAAAGAGCTGTTTTCTTTTTAAATATCAAGTATACTACATTTGTTTATACGTAAAGTGTTTCTTCAGGATATTTCAAACAATCCCGAAGCTTTTTAAAGAATCCTGTGCCCTAGGATCTAGAGTTTTTTTGGGAGCAAAGCAAATGTTTGCAGACAAGTTCAGTGGAAATAAACCCTTAAACCTAAACAGATAAACACAGTTTGGACAGTGTTTTACCATTTGTCAATAAAGCTACTTTTTTATAATCTTTATTTGTCACTGAAGAGAAATTAGAATATTTTCTAAAGAAACAAAAGCTGCCTTCAAACAAATTCAATAAAAAATCCTAAAAGACGTGTACAGTTGTTGACACAACTTCCAATATTCCCTGGCACTTTCACTTACTGTTTTGGGCTTTAGAGTGGATCGACCTATTTTAACCGATTATTCGAGTCGAATAATTATTTGAGTTTTAAATTATTTATTTCGACATTAACCGAAATAGAGACGATTAATCGAGGAATCTGTTAATTGATTAAACGAATTGGAAACAAAAGAACCTGTTCATTGGTATCGTGCATATTCTAAATGTTGGATTAACATTAAATTGCCGAAAACCCTCAGTTGTGCTATTACTTTGACCGACACTGCCACTGTGTATGTTTGTATATATATATTTCAAGAATAGCGAGTTTATCCTCTTGAATTTCAAAAAGTATTACGAGTAGCAACAACAACAACAACAAAAAAACATTTTTGTGGATAAAATAAGTTATTGTTGAAAAAATGGAAATGAAAACATAAAATCATCATTGAAAATCACAGTTAAAGTATGTGCACGCGTGCGGAACATTTTATTTATTTATTCTTTCAGATTTTATTACTCGTTTTTTTTTTTCATTTAGCAATGAAACATATTTTATGAATTTTTTTAAGAAGTTGTTTTAAAAAACCCCACAGTAAACAACTTGCAACAACAACAGGACTTAAAGAAAAATTTTCGTAAAGAAAATATGTTTAACAACAAAAAAACAAATGGGAAGATGTGGAGTAAAAAGAAAACAATATCCAACAGCAATAATAATAACTACTACAACAACAACAAGTATAAGAAACATTTATAAAGAAAAAAATATTAAAAACAACAACAACTACGACAATATTACTCACAAGAGTCACCACGCCCTTTTGTGCGATTGGTCCTTGCGGGTAGAAAAGAATCATCATAAGAATTTACGTGTGAAAAAATGATAGAGAAATACTACAACATGCAGCAACAACAACAACAACGTGTAATATATACAACAACAACAATAACAGCACTAACACTCTTACAAATAAAAGGGATGTAGAAAAAGTGGCAACAACAAAATTTGAACGAACACAAAAAATCAGTCAAGAAGAAACTGTGCAAAAAAAAAAAAACAATCTACAAAAAACACCAACAACAAACAAAATCAAGTATCATAAAAAGATGGGTGGCAATGTTCAAAGAAAACAACAAAATGAAAACAACAAAACCTTGTTGTTGTTAAGCTACTGCAGAAGCTACGACGAATTGTGGTCTTCTTGTAGCAGTGACGAGGTTTTGATGATGAAAATGATTTCGATGGAAGTCTTCGATTGTATTATTTGTACAGCATCTGGCCACTGCATTAAGAACGGTAAATAATATGATGGTAAAACTTTAAGAAAAATTCATTATTTATTTCACATTTTTAATCTGTATTTAAGTTACATACAGGCATTTTAAGAAATGTTGTTTTTAGAATGGGTAATTTATCATATATAAATAATAACCAGAGTTAAAACTTAAACCATTGTTAATAACATAAGTCCATGCATAGTTCAATATATAACGATACGTGATCTCATATATTACCATTTATCTCTAAATCCAAAAGTAGAAGACTCTGAGGACTCTTCAAAAAGAGTCTCATAGTTAAGTTTAGTGGAAGTAAAAAGTTTTTTTAAGCAAAAAATCTATCCTAGGACAACTTTTGGAACTAGTTGTTGTTAGTTATATCTTACATTTAGTACAGATAAACGAGTTCAGGTAAAATGACCTGATTTAAACCAAATGCAAATTTGTCTTGTAGGGCATAAAACTAAAATTTACATTCTTTTGAATTTTCAAAAGAATTAAAACAGAAATTAAAAATATTCTATTGTATTTTCTAAGTCAGATATAGTACACTTAAAATAGGTTAAATAACAGAAAATACCATTTAAAATATATGATATTTTATTTTATTTAAAAACCAGTCAACTTACTCTTTATTTAAATCAAATGGTTTTTTTCCTTAAAAAATAATTTAAATTGTTTTCAGATTTTTTTTTTTTTTTTTGTATTTTTGTTTATTTTTGTTTGTTTTTTAATCTACTAAATATGAACTCAAACTTTCTATAGACACATTTTGTATGTTTATAAAGTTTTAGTAATTTGAATTGAAATACTTTTGTTTACAAACAAACAATATAAATAAAAAAATAATTTTGTAATTTTTGTAATATTTTGAATATTTTGAATATTTTTTTTTTTTTTTTTTGAAACAGACAACAAGTAAAATTTCCGTTTTATGGGTAAATTTTTTATTAAATTTCAAAGAAAAAAAAATAAATGAAACTTGAGTTATAATAAATATTTCTTTGAAAAATAAATGTATATTCCTTTATTTTGAACTGAAAACCTTTTTTTTATTAAACTACAAACAGTAAACTATATAATTTTATAGGTGTATGGTATATGTTATAGGTGCAATACTTTCTATAAAATATATATGGGATATGCTGTTCATTTTATTTTTTAAGACATTAAGTCATCGCTTTATTCAAGTCAAATGATTTATTGGCCTATGTCTAACTTAGGCTTAGTTCATTAATTATTTTTTATGAAAGCAATAATTTTGCACTTCTTCTTAGCCACAACCGTCTTACTGGCGACACGCTACTGTCTTTTCAACTTCTTTTTGTCAACTGCCCAACTTTTTTTTCTTTTTTTTTTCATTTAACTACTTCTGTCTCTATGCTGTATAATGTTCTGTCATAGTCATTAAATTTTATGTGCGTGTTGTCTGTTCAATAATAAGCTTTGATCCGTGTGACAGGCTAAACTCACCAAAAAAAGTCTGTAATGGCAACTGAAAATTTTGCTGTTATTACGAGAAATTCTGCTAATTCGAGCCCAGCGGTATTTTTTGCTAATCTTAGCAACACATGTCTGCTGACGTGTAGTACAATGAAATTAGTAGAAAAATTAGTAGCCGCTACTAAATTTTAGTAGACTTTTTGTAAAGTGGAATTTAAAATCTGTTTGCTAAAATCAGCAAAAAAAATTACTAAATACTATTAATATTAGTACAAAGTTTTAGATTTATTTTTTTTATCGAGCATCAAAAATTTTGATTATATTTTTTAAAAGATGTTTTATACAAAGTGAAAAAAAAATCAAAGGCTTAAAAATCTTAAAAATTGTTAAAATATAAACGAATTTATCATTTTGTTTTAATTTGGTAATATCTGTTTTGAAAAATATTTTAGTCATTTTTTTTTTACTTTTAAAGTTAAATTTAATTGTTTTTAGGGCTGATTTTTAGAACTAAAAACCCTTTTTAGTGTTATTTTAAGTGGATGTCCTCTTTTTAGACATGAGTCGGTATCTTCACTTCCGATCCCTTTTTCAATCCTATGTAACATTTTAGGGCAATTTAAGTTTGTATGTATAAGTTTAAATTACTAGAAATAACATTTCCTTCAATGTCGACTTTTTTAAAATTAGTAATTTTTGTTGCTAATTTTAGCAAATCGGTTTTCAAAAATTTGTAAAACGATTTCTGAAATTAGCAACGAAAGTTTGTAGATATTCTGTAAAAATTCTGTAATTTGTATAATGTAAATAGCAAAAGATTTGCTAAGTAATAATTTTTTTACTAAAAATCAGTACAAAAATAGTAAAGTGGGATTGAAAACCGTTTACAAATTTTTCTACTAACTTTTTTTTCTGACGTTAAAAAAACTTTTTAGTGCTATTTTAAGTGGATGTCCTCTTTTTAGACATAACATTTAAAAGAAATTAAGTTTGTAGTTGTAAGTTTTAATTATAAATAACATTTCCTTCAATAACCTCTTTTTTAAAATTAGTAATATTTTTGCTAATTTAGCAAATCGGTTTTGAAAAATTTTTAAAATGATTTCTGAAATTAGCAACAAAAATTTGTAAATATTCTGTAATTTATAAAATATAAATAGCAAAAAGATTAGCTAAATAATATTTTTTACTAAAAATAAGTACTAAAATAGTAGAGTGGGATTGAAAACCGTTTACAAATTTTTCTACTAACTTTTTTTTCTGAGTGTATTAGCCTACATATATTTAATCAATATTTTTTTTTTTAAATAGATTTTGGACTGTGAATTAACTTTAATAAATATTGTGTTTGGTTGGTGGACTAATTAAATAATGCAACCCACAAAGTGGTTGATTATACAGATCAGGGTAACCCTATTTCTAGTTATCACTTTTGAATAAAAGGAAAAAATGCATCTACTGTACACAAATACTAAATGAATTTTATTTTTTAATTTGATTGGAAATACTAATAATTGAATAATAGAATTGTTTTTTAATTAATTTTTTTCTGATGAATTTGCAATAAAATATATTTGCTTTATTGATGGATAATAGAAAATTCCTGAGAAATAAATAATCGAATTGCAGCCTTTCTTCTGTCTCGGTGTCGGTAAAAATTTTAAAATAATTTGGTTATAATACAGTGGCCATGTGCTATGCATAAAATCATTTTTGTTTTGCGTATATAAATATAAGTAGATAAATGTTTGTGTGGATTTTAAATCGTATCGTATTTATTTTTATTTTTTTTTTGATTCCTTTGAAGTCTGCTGTCTAGGCCGTTCATATTTTTGATTTAAAAGTTTGTTACTTTTACCAAAACTTTATTAATTTTTGTTTTAGAATTGTTTATTTTTTATATTCTAGAGTAGGTATTTATTTTTAAATCATTTAAACTTTGTTCTTTAATTTGTCTTCTTTTTAATTTTATATAAAGAGTCTTAAAATTTTTAAACTATTAGAATATGTTTTCACTATGGCCATTGTACGAAAAAAGTTATTCCTAAACACTATTTTTTTTTTTGTTCTTAGTTTGGAAAGTTAAAGTTCAAGAAAATATAAAGTCATACACAGATTAAGTTTTTAATTAAATTTTTAAATAAAAAAATAACTTTTTACATTGAATGAACACTAAGAGAAAGGCTGGAGGTAAGATAAAGTTGAGAAAAAATTTACGCTAAAGATTTAGTTTTTTCTAAAGAAAATTGTGAATTTTTAGAAAAAAAACTGCCTTAATTTCACCTTGCAATATTATATTACACTCACAATATTAAAATCTAAAATACTATATAAACAATCTAAAATACATATTTTTGTTGTTTTTTTTTTTTTTTTGCTTCAATAATTATTTAACAATCGAAAAAAGTAGTAAAAACAATCGAATGTTGCTTAAAATAACCATCTATTTTTAACTGACAAAAAGTTAGAAAAAAACAATTTTTGTGGTTTGTTTCGGTTAAAAATTAACCTACCAATTCCGTAAAAAATAATTTAAATTGTCTTCAGTTTTTTTTTTTATTTTTGTTTGTTTTTTAATCTACTAAATGTTTACTCAAACAGTATATACATACATTTTGTGTGTATGTGTAGGTATTGTGTGATATTATTTTTTTTTCTATTGGCATCAGACGTTTTTATAAAAAAAAAAATACTCGAATTTGGCGAGTCTGCTGTAGGAACAGTTCACGAGAATTTGATGTCTTTGCTGTAGACAAAAATGATTTGCATTTTAAGTTATTTTATAGAAAAATCTCCTCAAATTTGAGACATTTGCTGCAAGAAGAGATTCCCAGAATCTGATGGCCTTGCTCTAGAAAAATTCCAAAATATTTATTAGGCTTTTGTTGCTGGAATAAGTTTTCAGAATAATCGGTTTTTTTAAATGGAGACTTTGTTTAAAGTCAGAGGTTTTTCTACATATTCCTCAGAATCGAGGATGCGGCAAGCCTTAACAGTCTTAGTGGGACCCAAAAGGACGGTGCAAAATGGAAAAAGTATTGGAGCCACTTAATGTTTATTTATATTCTTTATGAAATGTTTTTTTTAAGTAATATTATACTACATACGCGCACCAAATATAGTTCACTTAAGCAAGCCGATATAAATCCATGAAGTGCGTCGGTTGTCATCTCGAATGGATTTTGGCCATCACGAAGTATGCGTCTCAGCACTCTCAAAAAATTCCTATAAATTATTAAATTATTTACTGCAATGAAATGCTTGTAACATCATTGTCTTACCTTTGTTCATCCCGCATTTTTTGAGTAATATCCAATAATATAATTAATTCAGAAATTTTTATATACATTTTTAATAAATTTTACAAACTTAATTCACTTTGTTTACGTTTTTCTCTGTTTTGACGTTTGCTTTAAATTTTGGATAACATTGAAACATTTTTTTCATAATACATACGAGAATCGCAAATTATGTATTTGTGAAAAGTTCGAGTGAAAAGTGCTTATGAAAACGAAAATTAATTTTTTTTTTTTTCACTTCACATTATCACAGAACAAGAGTTGACCCCCTGGTTACAAATCAGAAAAAAAATCTGTAGTTTTATTCTTATTTAATCATTTATGAAACAAATCGAGCTCGCCAAATTGCTGCTCAACTTTGAGGAAGAGCCATTTTTATGGATCTCGATAAAAATCATAAATATTATGGAGCCAGAAATTCCGGCACCATCTTGTTTTTATTGAACAAGGGTAGAGTATTTAAAACCGAAACTGAAAACCGGTTTATAGTTTTTTCATTTTTTAAATCCGACCGGTTTAGGTTTTTTATAAATTCGAATGACCGGGTTTTTGGTGTTCGTTAAGAGGTTTCTTATTAAAATATATATTTTACTAATTTTTACATATATATTCAACTATTTTAACTGCCGTTGCCAAACGGGACAATATATTTCCTTAGTTAAAATAAACAATTCACATTGCAGTCAGTAGTAAGAGTTATTAATTAATTAATAATTGTAAGTTAAATTTAAATAATGCAAAAATTATCAGCCCTAATTTTTAGTGTCATATTTTTAATTGAAATATGGATTTTTCTTATAAAATTTTGGGAAAGAATCATTTTTGAGGTTTAATTTTATAAAAAATAATATCAATTTGCGAATTTCATAATATTTTTGAAAATGCATATGGTGTCTAGGTAAAATAACGTTTTATAAAAAAATCACCAGATTTTCGGCTAATAGCACGCAGAGAAAAACCATGGTTGCAACATGATCACTACTACTATATTATGCTTGTTGCATTCGGGTATGATTGTCACAATCAAGTAAATGGTTTATAAATAAGGTCAAACTGTCAATATGGTCGCCACCATCATTATTATAGTAAATATATTATTATTTCATGATTCTATTTTAAAACATGATTGGCTGTAACCATATTGTGGTAACAAAAATTCTAACTATAAAAAATTATTATTATGGAACTATAAAATGCTGATAATAATTAATAGATAATTACAATATAAATCAAATAAAACAAAACCTTGTCTTTTACAGTTTTCATAAAAACAATATCAGTTCAGTTACCCATGTAAAAATGATAACATATAATCATTTTCACCTGGGGGGTTTTATTTTCGGAATTGCCTTATACATATAACATTATAATTTACACTAATCAATTCATTGTCAAAGAGATTATATATTTAAAGTTTTAATATTATTTAAGACTTTTCAATAAAAACAATAATAAATTTAAAAAAAAAAATATGTTTTTAATACATTTCTTGTAAAATAACGACTTTTTTATTTTTTATTAATAAACTATTTTTTTTTTAAGAAAAAGTTATTTTATATGAATAGGTTTCTTATACAAAATACTAGATTTCTTGATTCTAGGAACTTTTCCTGAAAGTAAAATTCTCAGATTGTGTATACTCTTTCTTAGATAAAAATGCATATATCTTTGAAAAAACTTAGATTCTAAAAAATTCTTAGATTCTGAGGACTTTTCTTCGTAAATAATATTAAGATTATAAAAACTCTTTCTAGTAGAAATATTCATAGAACATAGATTCTTAGAATTTAAAATTATTTTGAAGTAATTTTCGTTAACAAAAAGTCCATAGAATCAAAGAAGTTTTCTTGAAAAAGTCCTTAATATCAAATTTTTTCTTAATGAAAAAAATTTCTTAAATAAATATTCTTAAGTTTAAAAAAGTTTTTCATAGTTTCGAATCATAATACACTTAAAAAAGTTTGTAAGTTAAAACAACTGAAAATATCATTTAAAAGAAATGATATTTCATTTAAAAACCTGTCTACTTAATTTTCATTTAAATTAAATGCCATTTGTTATTTATTTTTAAATGTTTATTAATCAACTGACACATCCATTTGAAATTATTTTGCATATGAAGCTATAAACACTTTTTGTATGAATGTGTTTGTATATGTATGTGTGTTTATGAAGTTCTTGTAATTTGTATTGAAAAATTTTGTATATATACAACCAATTTAAATAAAAAAACAAATTGAAATTTTTTGAATATTTTTTTTTTTTTTTTGAAACATACAGCAAACAAAATTTAAATTTGTAACAACTGTTACGGATACAAATAAACCACAAGTTTCCGTTTTGTGAGTAAATTTTTATTAAATTTCAACCAAATGAAAAAAAAATGGTAACTGATAGTAAATTATTTCGAATAAATGTATTAAAAAGTTAATATACATATTTCTTTGAAAAATAAATGTATGTTCCTTTATTTTTAAATGGAACGAAAAACTTTTTTATTAAACTACAAACAGTTAACTACATAATATTCTGAGTGTATAACTATAAAATTATGGTAAAATATGGTAAAATTATGGTTATTTTATTATCATAATTTGATAAGTATATTATAAGACGACTATGGTTGGTACAATCATAATCCCAAAAATATATGATGCTCCTCGAATATGATTGCCCCAGCAACGTTTTTTTTCTGCAAACTTAATCCGCTGGATCAAAAGAGAAAATAGCGAAAACAGAAGTGCAGAGTTTCTTAAACATTTGTGATACAAATGTAATAAAAATTCGACGATTCAGTGTATGCAAGTGCATGAATCCGCCCAACTGGTAGGCATTTCTTAAAAATATTACAATTCTCTAAATATCTGTGTTTTAATATGATTTTTTGAATTTTTTACAGCCATTCAAACATTTCTTTGATGACGGTTTAAAGTAAAATAAAAACCGGTTAACCCAATTTTTCCAATAAACCGAAAACGCGTTTTTTTTTTAAACGCCGATTTTTTGAACCCTACACTCAGAAAAAAAAGTTAGTAGAAAAATTTGTAAACGGTTTTCAATCCCACTACTATTTTTGTACTGATTTTTAGTAAAAAAATTATTATTTAGCAAATCTGTTTGCCATTTACATTTTACAAATTACAGAATTTTTACAGAATATCTACAAATTTTTGTTGCTAATTTCAGAAATCATTTTACAAATTTTTGAAAACTTCTTTGCTAAAATTAGCAAAAAAAATTACTAAATTTAAAAAAGTCGATGTTGAAGAAAATGTTATTTCTAATAATTTAAACTTATACATACAAACTTAAATTGCCCTAAAATGTTACATAGGATTAAAAAAGGGATCGGAATTGAAGATACCGACTCATGTCTAACAAGAGGACATCCACTTTAAATAGCACTAAAAAGGGGTTTTTAGAATCAGCCCTAAAAATGATTAAATTTAACCTTAAAAGTAAAAAAAAAATGACTAAAATATTTTTCAAAACAGAAATTACCAAATTAAAACAAAATGATAAATTCGTTTATGTTTTAACAATTTTTAAGATTTTTAAGCCTTTGATCTTTTTTTAATTTTGTATAAAACATCTTTTAAAAAATATAATCAAAATTTTTGATGCTCGATAAAAAAAATAAATCTAAAACTTTGTACTAATATTAATAGTATTTAGTAATTTTTTTGCTGATTTTAGCAAACAGATTTTAAATTCCACTTTACAAAAAGTCTACTAAAATTTAGTAGCGGCTACTAATTTTTCTACTAATTTCATTGTACTACACGTCAGCAGACATGTGTTGCTAAGATTAGCAAAAAATACCGCTGGGCTCAAATTAGCAGAATTTCCCGTAATAAAAGCAAAATTTTCAGTTGCCATTACAGACTTTTTTTGGTGAGTGTAGTGGGAACAAGCGACCTAATATCATTTCTGTTTATAACCGAACTATTCGATGGACATTATAATGGGTTGTCATCACGAATGTGTTTTATATGTAAGTTGCTAAAAAGCATTTTTCTTAAATTTTAGATATTTTTAAAATTTAAATTAACTCACTATTTATTTCATAAGATTAAATAACGTCGGCAGTGCTTCCTTGAATTTAAAAAAAATTACTATTCTATTCATCTCAATTTTAAAAGAACAAATATAAATTAATACCCATTTTGTAAATTTGCGGCCATAATTTTTATAATTTACAATGAATATGTTTAAGTTAATTTTAGTTTAACACTAAAAATAGTTTAAAACACGTTACATCAACAAAAAAAAAACATTATACAACGGCATGTGTTTTTTAACACCAGACATTTTTCTTTTTTTTTTAATGAAAAAAAAACTACAATATAAAATAAAATACCAACAAACAAACAATGTGTGGCTGCTGGCAGCATAGCGTGGCATGTAGTAAACATTAATGAAACCGTCAATTAAATATTTACAAGTGTCAACACAGCACGTGTTTTAAATGATAACCGAAATTGCAACTAATTGTATTAAAAACCGAAAACGAAGCAAATTATATGCATACACAAATGCAGAAACACATACACACAACACAGCACATATACAGCCATTACTTACACACTGAGGCACGATTTAAGCAACGTGCATAATAATGATTAACTTTAATTTGCTAGAAAGCGATTATTGTTGGTGTTGGTTTTTAATACTGGCGTAGTACTGCATTCTGCAGAGTGAATTTTATTCCTATCTCATTTGCACTTAGATATTTTTTGTATCACGCCATCTTTATATTAGTACACTCCATTCTACAACGCGGATTATACTTCAGCACTGTAAATGAATCTTTAATCAAAAATCTCTCTATAAATAAGTATTGCCTTAATACAGATATAGTGTAATAAGATTGGGATATGCAAATGTGTTTGTATAGATGCGTAACTACTTGGCCTGGGTATTTCTATTTGTATATTATATCCTGCTTTTATCCACAGTAGAGGATATATGCATAGCTGCCAGATTTGACGATTTTTGGTCATGCAGATTTTCTTATTACTGTAGATTTAAAAGGATCTCTTAGAACCACAAGTTTTAGGCAAATATTGTATTTTTATGAACATTTTTAGGACATTTTGTAAAAATAGAAATATTTTCCAATTTTTAAATAAAATTTCATTTATATCAGAATATAATTATTTTGCTTTAAAAAATACATTTACAAATAGTTTATATATCAATGATTTATTGTGTTATTTTAAATATTCAATTTACACTGAAAAATTTATCTATCAAAACTGCTTAATACTGTTTTACAAACAGTTAATCTAACTTTTAATCTGATTACTATTTCTAAACTACTCTGTATTCAAACTACTTATTATGTACAACTCTGTGTTTTGTTTTAACGATGGCAACACTAAAAAACAGACACACATAGTCATAGAAAAATTAAGGCTATGCTACGTTTCCACTTGCGTGTTTGGAGCAAATCATGTTGTTTTGACGGAAAAAAATATATGGGAAAACATGTACGAAACAGTGCTTTGTTTCAAAACACATGCAAAACACGTTCAGTGGAAATGTAGCCTAAGACGCTGCCGCATAAATATTTTTATATATTGGTAATTTAAACTTACAAAGTTAATCTTAACTGTCAAGTACAACTTTTAACTGTGAAAATATGCAAATGTAAACGGTGAATATTAAAAAAGTGAATTAATTTGATAGCCTAAACGAGCTATAATACCTATCTTCACTGTCATATTTTAATTAAGTATCAGCGTTGCTGTTTGTTTTTCACATTTTAAATACAAATACACTGAAAAAAAATCGTTGAAAAGTAATAAATTACATATTTGATATGATAAAGCTTTTTCGCATAATTTATGCAAATAACGAACTATAGGGAAAATGAATTTTAATTTAATTAGAAAAATCAGTTTAGGGAATTTATCCCCGAATTGGGGATTTTATTTCTTGAATGGGGATACAAATTTCTGTTTGGGATCCGGGAGATAACGGGGATTTTTCGGAATAAAATATTAACAATATTTTCTTCTCTTTTATTATTTTTTTCAACCCTGATAATATTTTACCAGTGCAGATATGTAAAATGTGCATTCTTTTGAATATTCGATATTACTCAGTACTTTTTACATTTATTCTAAAAGGGGGTTATATTTTTATATACAAAAAAATTCAACTCTGAAAGTATTGATTGAATTTTTTAAGTATTGAGTACTCAATATCCAAATGATCAATACTATTCCAACTTTATAGCTGTGAGTAGTTTCAAGTTATACAAATTTGTCTTATACAAATCGAGGACTTGCTATCGCAAACTCGAATCTCAAAAACTACTTATTTCGGGAGAGGCAAAAAAAAAACATTTTTAAATTAAAAAAAAAAATGCTTAAAAATGTCTCGAGTTTATTATAAAACGGTTTTTGTCTCTCCTAAAAATTAGTAGTTTTTGAGATACGAGGTTGAGTTAGTAACTCATTTCTTATTTCGGGGAATTTTTAGTTCGACCGCGTGCTATAGAAATACGTGAAGATGTTCGAATCCGATTTTAGGTCCTTATTGTGGAGATCTAAACAATGTTCGCCACAAAAATAAAACAAAAATTCTTTCACCAGATTTGGATTTGGGACTTCCCTCCAATTACCAAAATCTCCACCAAAATTCGGTATCATATTCGAAAAAAAAAATGTCCTAGCCATTCGTTCCCTTTATCTCAAATTTTTTATAAGTACAAATAAAATAAATTTAAATGTACAAATTACTACTATGGAGAGTAATTTTTTATTAAGCCGTTCAGAATTAACTATAGCACATTTTAAACCAATATTTTTGTTGAAGCATTCTTGCTTGAGATACAATTTTTTTGGCGCTAGGTTCTGGTAGTTCTATTGAACACCTTGTGTTTTTTTTTTTGATATCGTTTAAGCTCTAGTGTAACACACTTACTAACATAAATTTTTGTTCTTAAATTATATTTATTTTTTTTCAACGGAAGATGCTGTCTTGAACTCCGTGTACGTATATTAAAATACATAGCACGTTATAGATAATTGCAGTAAGCGACTGACATGCGGAAATATTATAGAACACTGAACAAAATTATAAAAATATTTAATATTTTAAAATGTTCCGAGAATACCTCCACACATTAGAGGGAACCTCAATGGTGGAAACAGATGATGATCAATGATTTTTGCAAAAAAAGAAAAAAAAAATATCGTGAAATTTACAGTTTTTCAACAAAAAATCATCTGGCAACACTTGATGCATGTCTTTTTGCAAAACCTCAAATGCAAAATTGTACAAACAAATGAAATATTTACCGATTAAACTTCCTAACTTTAATGTTATGAACAAGTGTAGTTACCGCTGACACATACTCGCATACTCACTAACTCACCTATACAATTGTACAGCCAAAGATGCATGTTTAGTTCTCATATGTTGCATTGTGTTGTTGTAGTATGCAATTTTCATGTAAATTCATTTTGTTGTTATTTTCATTTAAAACTTTAATTACAAACACATGTTAAAATTAAATTGCTTCATTGATGTGTTTTGTTCAAACTCATCGTTCGTTGTACGTACGTTTATGGTGTAAGTAAATGTGATCATCCCAAAAAAAAAAAATAAAAAAACCAAAAAAAAAAGTAACCAAAAACCGAAAAAGTATTTAAACAGTGGTGGAATGCATTTTGAACATTTCCGCTAACTCCATATTTAACATTAACATTGACCGGTTTTTTTTTTGTTTTTGTTTTTCAAAAGAGACCTTTCCTTGCAGTAAGTAAGTAAGTAGATACAGATACATATATTTGTAGTATGTATTTCATTTCGTAGGTATATTTATGTTTGCTGATACGAGTAGTTTGAGTGTTGTTGGTTTTTTGCTATAAAATAATATTGCTTTCGTGACACTTAACTGTTGTCACTTGTTCCATGTTCTTTTGTACACCAGATAAGGTTATCTAGGATTACAATCATTTTGCTGTGGTACTGAATAAATTTATAAGTTTAAATTTGTTCACTGAACAAATCGAATTTACATACAAGTTTTAAATAAAATAAAAATGGATTTTCTGTTAAAATTCCTTTAAAAAATTCTACTTTTTTTGTTTGTAATTATTTATATTACTAAAAGGGAATAAAGCTGCAACTCCCTGGAATAATCACCCTTATTCTAGTTGTCGTCATCGACACAAGACAATGTTGTCTTGGGATTTTTTTTTTTGAAATTGGTATTCCCGTTGTCGTTATCGAAAATAATTGATAACTGTCGACAAGTATTTGGTATTCTGTAAGAAAATGTGACGACGATATTGTCTTGAAACGACTCTGATTTTGTCGACACAATTATTAGTAACGACTTGAGGAAAAGTAATGACTGAAAAAAAAAACGGAAAAAATGGGATGAAATATCAAATTTATTAAATGCACTTGGCCCACCGAGAATAATGTGAGATGGATGGCAGAAGGTAAAGAAAGCATGATAACATAAAGTGCATTATAAAAATATAACAAAATTTATTTATAGGTTTGGCGAGACTTAAAATTTAAAGTTAAAAAGAAAATGGTAGCCAACAAAGCCGAGTGTAATGCTACAGGTGGCGGAAGATTCAAGCAATTTATATTGAGCCCGCTGGAGGAAGCTGTGGCAAATCTTCTACAGTTTCAGAAACAGCTGAACCCTAAGTTAAAGTCGTTTCCAACACTGAGCTGGTACGACCCCTGGGCTGAAAATCTTAATGTAGCTGCCAACTTTATTGTTTTGGAAATAAATGTGGACTTGATTCCGGTTTTCAAATTAGGTGCTATTGTTTCCAGCACATCTTTGAAGGCTGTTTTATTCAGCCGAAAGTAACTTTCAAACCTTTTAAAAAAATTAGAAGATTGGCATTCTTTAAAGTAACAGACTTTGATTTTGCTACTCACTTGTTATCCGCAGATTAAAGATATTGGATTTCTGTATGAGAAGTCTTCTTTAAAATACTAGATTTTCTTTATTTTCTTCATCACTGCTATCAGAATTTAAATTACACATAAAAACATTTTTTCGCAAAAATAATAAACAAAATAAATCTGCCGACTCAATTTTTAGAGATGTGTTTTTGTTTAAAATGATAAAGTGTCGATGTCGTTACAACACTGTTTTAGAATACTAATTTGGTGTCGGAGTGATTACGACGTCGAAACAAAGTGATGTTGACTCAAAAACGACGACGACATTGATAACGAAAACTAGAATAAGGGTGAATATGTTTAGGTCAGGCCAGAAATGTTTCTTTTTGAATTTTTTGCTTACGCTTCGAAAAAGATATATCTTTATAGAATAAATTCGCAAAAAAAAATATATTTTTTTTGTAAATCAGCGATTTGATTCAATCACTACACATTAAGTAATAACGTTACTAATTCACTCACTCATTCAACATCGCCCAGCCCAAACCGCAAGAGGTAGGAGGCTGATGTTTTGGTATGCAGGTTCCCCCTCCGGCGTAGACATCCGCTAAGACGGGGTTTTTGGAAATTCCTTAGGTGAGGGGCAAAGAGGGGGAAAAGCTCCCCTTTCACGGCCTGCTCAATACCCTTTAGCTAGAAACCTGAAATTTAAAATATGCCTTGCTGGGAGTATGTGCTAACTCCTTGCTGAGGTACCTTTTGGAATTTTGACGAAAAATCTTCCCCTTTACGGCCTTCCCAAACCGTTGGACATGGGAAGTTGATATTTGGTATGCAGGCTCCTTCTCTAGTGTAGATAAGGCTCCTTCTCTAGTGTAGATAAGACGTGATTTTTGAAAAATCAACCATGGAGGGACAGAAAAGGGTGAATTTCACCCCTTAAAGGCCTGCCAAAACCGTTAGAGCTGGAAAGTTAAAATTGTGTATATTTGACACACCTGCACGCATAAAAAAAACATGGTTGGCACAATCATATTCGAAGAGCATCATATATTTTTGGGTTTATGATTGTGCCATCCATAGTCGTACTATAATATGGTTATCATATTATGATGATAAAATAACCATAATTTTAGCATAATATAGTCCCTACAGTTATATTATGATTCAAAAATTATCATATTATGATTCTAAATAAACATATTATGATGTTGAATTTTGTTTATTATGATCTTGAATTTTAGTTTAAGTAAAAGTCCATAGAATCTAAAAATGTTTTTATCAGATAAATTTCTAAATATCTAGTATTTTGTATTGTATTTGTGTAAATAATATTATATGCATAAGTAATTTTGGAAAAAAAACCCCTTTAACAAAATCTAAAGTTAAAAGAAAAATTACCTGGATCTGAAATTTTTTAATGCCTGCCTCATGAAAGGTAGAAAACCCATCTGACATTTGTCCAGTTTTAGTAAGCAATATATCATTATTTTTTAAGACACTTTGTTGTAAAAACAAACTGGCTGAACTGATAAAATTTTGGTTTTTATGAAAACAAGAAAATATTATGACCGTAAATGTCAAAGTCATGTTTTATTTGATGTATAATTATTTATTGATTGTTGCCATCATTTTATGGTTGCATAATTATCATATTTTTTTCATAGTCAAAATTGTTGTAACCACAGTATGGGGTCAGTCAATCATGTTATATAATAGAAGGTGTCAATCATAAAATAGTAAAATATTTACTATAATAATGATGACAGCGACCATGTCGATGGTTAAAAAACCAATAACGTGGTTGTGACAATCATACCCGATTGCAGCAAGCTTAATATAATAGAAGTGATCATGTTGCAAGCATGTTTTTTCTCTGCATGTGAGGAGTAGACATCTACCCAAATAGGATTTTTGTAAATTTTACACCGAAATAGCAAAATACCTGAAATTTTAAACATGTATTACCTGGAGTATGGACTAACTCGCTGATAAGCTACATTTTAGAATATTAGACAGGGACGTGGTGAAATGGAGTTTAAAATGATGAAACCTTTAACAGGTTGGCGAAACCGCTGGACCTAGGAAGTTGAAATTTGGTTTGCAGGCTACTTATCCAGTTTAGATAACAGCTAAGAAGTCAATTTTGGAAAATTCAACGGAGAGGGCAAAAAAGGAGAAAATTCTCCCCCTTGACGACATGCCAAACCCGCTGGGCAGTTAAAATTTGGTACATAGGTTCTCACTCCAGCGTAGACTTTAAACAAAGTTGGATTTTCGGAAATTCCTACTGGGAGGTGCAATAAGGAGAAAAGGGTCCCCCGACCGGCCTGCCCAAACCGCTGAAATTAGAAAGTTAAAATTTGGTATGCAGGTTCCTTTTTCAGTGAAGATAACAGATAAGACGTGACCTTTGGAAAATCTAACGCGGAGGGGCAAAAAATCGAAAATTCTCCCCCTTGACGACAAAACCGCTTGAGCTGGGAAGTTAAAATTTGGTACATAGATTCCTTCTCCCATGCAAATGTGAAAATTTACAAAAGTGCAAATTTGCATTTTGCAAAAGTTCAAATGTGAAAATATGCAAATGTGCAAAAGTGAACATTTAATTATTTGATGGTTTGATAGATTGATGGTTTGATGGTAATGTTAATTTGCAAATGTGTAAATATGTAAGTTGAAATTTGGTGCAAAGGTTCCTCCTGCAGTGTAGACATTCACCTAGGTTGGATTTTTGGAAATGTGTACGGGGAGGGGGAAAAAGGTGAACAGTCTCCTCCTTAATGGCCTGCCCACACCGATTTAGACAAAAACATGAAATTTTAAATATGTGAACTGGAGTATGTGCTAACTCACTGATCTGCTACATTTTCGAATTTCAGCCAGGTACATGGTAAAAATGATGGTTCAAAGGGAAAATCCTGAAATATATGCTACCTGGAGTATGGGCTAACTTATTATTGAGGTACATCTTAGAATTTTAGTCTGGAGCTTGGTACAAATTAGAGGCTCCGGGTAATTATCTGGAAACTCCGCATCTACCCGGGCGTTAGCCCGGGCAAGCCCGGGCAACGCTAACAACGTAGCCTTTCAAATTATTAACAAATTGTCGATATTCAAAAGGAGAAACTACAAGTACGGTTATTCTGATCAAATATGTCATTTAATTAGGGTTTCAGTAGAAGCAACCGAATTGTGGATTGTATTGATAGTATACATCACTAATGATTGGTATTGATAAGCAAATTTTATACTAATAATTGTTTTCCTTACAAATTGCTTAAATTCAAAATTAGCCATCAAAATTTATAAGTGTTTATGGTGTGGTGGGTAGCTCAGTTCTCCAAATTTTCAAATCCTAGAAAAGGCAAACATTTAAAAAATTATTTTTTTTAATTAAAATAAAATATTTAAAAGTTTAAATGACAAATATATTTAAGAAAATTAAAATAAGTTGTGGTGCAGTAAGCAAGAGTGTGAACTATAAATCTGATTGCCCAGGTTCGATAACGGAAAAAATCTAAAAATAAAATTAAAAAAAAATTTGTGGAACGTAATAATATTTCTGTGGAATATAAATATTAAATTGTACAACTGAATATTGGCTTTTACAACTAAAAATATAATTGAATATGAAAACAGTTATCGTAACCACCATTATTCGATTGGCAACAAATTCTGTGGCCACAACTGATACTGTTTTCTAGGTATATGAAGTAAAAAAATAACTGTGAAGTGAAAATGAACAATAATCTCGCAAAGCAACTTTATTCGGAATTGGCCCCTGAGTCTCTCGAAATTCGTCTTAACTGGGGTTTACTAATATACAATTTCATACTAGCGTCTGGTGTATAAAATATTTTGTGATATTTTTGAACAGGCGCTTAGAGGTGAATAATGTTTTATAAAATTTTTACTTGAAAAAATTTTTTACATCAAAAAAAATTTTTTTTTTCACTTATAATATTTTCACATATAATTTTTTTCTACATTATTTGTAACAAAAATACCGTGGAGGACAGGGGTAATAAATTTGGTGCTATAGCACTTTATATGGTACTATTAGAGACATAGAAGTACTAACTATGGTACTCATTTAGCTCATTTGGTACTATTTGCAAATGTTTCCCTTTTTTATTAATTTCTTAATTATGACATCTATTTTGTAATAGAATTTCGTGTAAATGCTATTTCGAAAGAATGTAATTTTTTCGGGGATTAAAGTGTTGTTTGATACTATTGCTACAATTATAATCTCAAAAGAAGTTTGGTAACTAAACAATTAAAGATATAAAAACATTTTTTTATATTATATTTTTATATATTTTTGAAATTTCTATAACATGTCCATTATCTAATGGATGTTTAGGGATATGTGGGTTTAAAAGCAGTTACCAGGGAAGAAAACTTCTTGAGGGGAAAAATCCTTGTTTAGCGATGTCATAATAAAATCTCAACTGCAGTCAAAACCAACAGCAACTGCTTACTACACAAACAACTGCAGTCACTAACAAACTTTTTTGAGTGCACAAGCATATTTTTTTACAATAAAAAAAAACTTTTATACAAAATTGATTAATATTTTTCTTGGTGTCTTTTCGGAGACAAAACCAAAAAATTTTGCCACCGCAAACATTTTGTATTTGACCATTCTACCCAAAAAGAAAAAGAGCAGCTACCATTGAAAGGTAAGTGCGTAAAAAGTATAAGAATTTAAAATGTTTAAACTTAACTGGTTTTGTATTTACCTGGTATGTATGACTGAGTATTTTATGTCTGTCAGTGGCTTTATGTCGATCTACCAATTCCATAGAATTTCGAACATAAACAAATACAGCAAATGTATTGAAAAATCGCCTAATTGGTTCAAAATTCCAATCTAACAAGCTGCCTTTTATTTTATTTATTTTTTGGTTTGCACCAACAGCATCAAACAACATTTTATATACTGAATGCTGCCTTTTTTTCTTTATTTTTGGTTTTTTTTTTTTTTTTTTTTTGTTTGTTTCGATGTTTTGTATTATTTGTATTGATTTGATGTAGTTTTCAATAACAATTTTGGGTAGACAATCCAACATCAACCAACACATTTGATGCAATCGTGTAATCGTGTGACCAAATGCGAAAACTAAATTCGCCAAAACCATATAGAAAATTAAGTAAAAAAGCAAAGAGAAACATGATTGTTTATATATGTTACATTATAAAGAAATAACAAACATTTTTTACAAACAAAAACAAAAACATATTAACAACATTTTTATGTCTAAAAATTGTATAAACATTTTATTGCAATATATGGACTAAAAAACAACATGTTTATTTTCTATAAATCTAAATAAAACGCAAAATATGTAATTTTTCAACAATTTTGTAAATAGTACATAAATATTTGAGAGGTGCTTTGCATTGGAGTTGAATAAGCATTTTTAGTATCAATATTTGTAATATAATTGAAAAAAAAAAATATGCAAAAATTAAACTTCCGTTTTATTTAAAACACTTACCTTTTCATACAGAAATATTTACAGCCGGTAAATAAATACTCAAACATTTAACAAAAATGCACACTTTTTTAATTGTATACAAATAATTGAAATTAGTATAAAATACTACAATCAAAAAACTACCCTGTTTTCTAAGAGAATACAATTTACTGAAAAAAATTATATAATTTTTATATTATGTTTAACTCCTTTGAATTTTACAATTTTTTTGCATAATTTAAAATATTTAAAACAAAATTTAAATTCTATTATTATAAAATTTTATTGTATATTAATTTAAAAATGGCTACCTTTTAATATCCTTTGAGTGTTGTTTCATTTACGCATCTTTAAATTTTAACACAATAACATAACAGCAAAAAAAATAAATGAAAAGTTAAAGTTATCATCCAATTGATAGAAAGCTGTTATGTTTAATCAGTTTGAGGACCATTGGTGCTAAGATGCAATCTGTTAATAACAGTTCGTTAGTTATTAACAGCGTATTTGTCAGCCGTTGTTTTTAACAGAGTGTGTATATTATAGCTTCTTAACATTTACCAGGGATGGAAAATGGGATTTTTTTGGTATCAAAAAAAAAAAAATATATTCAAGAGTACTATTTTGACCCCCAGAGTACTAAATTTTAAAAATTTTTTTAACAAAAAATGAGCACAAAAAGTATATAAAACTTGTTTTTACATAAAATCAACATACGTTAAAAATATATATTTTTATAATGAACAAAAAAAGAAACATATTCAATAAGAGATCGGGTTAATGTAATTAATAGAGTATTCAAAAACCGAAAACCGGTCAACCGGTTTCTTTTTTTTTAAACCGATCGGATTCGAATATTTTGTAAATTCTAAGAAAACCGAAAACAGGTCTTTTTTGTCCGGTTAACCGGTTTTTTTAATGGCATCACCAACTGGGTTACTTGGTCTCTTTTATTTTTTCCGAACACGTTTATAATCGTTTGTTTGGTTATGAAGATTTAGATGTTAGTGATAGATTCCGATGAAGACTTAACTTTGGATATTCCAAATTCAAATAGTTTAATTTCTGATCTAAATAACACAATAAACAGTGTTTAAAATCATTCATCATTATATGTGGCCTTCTCCGAGAAAAGGGACCTAGTGTGTGAAATTGAAGTTTTGAGAAAAACGCATTTAAAGTTTCATAACGCATTATCACTGTGAGCACTCCTTCAGTTGGGAGATGCGATTTGGTATGGCTAGTTATAATTGGGTGCCGACTTTGGTGACGTCTTGTCTATATGGTGACGTATATTTTTTTGGTTTTAGAGTGACAATTTAAAAACAATTTAAAATCAAAAAAAGTAAAATTATGTTTTTCTAATTTTTATCGATTTTTCCAAGTTCGTTTTGTACGTTTTTATAGGGTAAATAAATTTGTATCAGAAATCTAACTCATTTCATCTTATTCTATACCCTTTTAGGTACCAAAATCCACTCTTAAGTCCAAACCCGTTTTTTGACACACTAGGTCGCTTTTCTCGCAGAAGGTCACATATGATGATTCCATATATGTTGCTTGATAAATGCGACGAAAGAACTGGAAAGTTGGAAAATTTATGTAATTGTCTTTTGACTATTTGTCCAACATCTACTATTAGTGAAAGAGTATTTTCTAACTTTAGCTTTATCAAAAGCAAACAAAAAAATCGCCTTAAAACGAAACATTTAAATTGCATATTATTTCTAAAATATTATTTTAGAAGTGAATAATAGATTTTCTTTTTACATATTTAAAATGTAATATTAAAAAAACTTATTTAATGCCAAACGTTTTAAACGTTCAAATTACTAAAGTAAAAGTTATTTAAATTAAAAAAAAACGAAAAACCGGTTGACCGGTTTTTTCTGCAAAAACCGAAACCGAAACCGGTTTTTTTAAAATTCGATTTTTCGAAGAAAACCGAAACCGGTTTTTTCAAAAGGCCGGTTTTTTTGAATACTCTAGTAATTAAAAGAAAATTATAATTTTTTTATACAACTTTCGAAAAATTAGCAAATCGGTAAGGACTTGTAAGGAATATGACTGATTTCTATATATTTTCTTATAGATAATCTCTTTAAGTCTAAAGCTTAAACCAGTTAGTGAAAGAGTCTGGGAACAGTGGCAGTTCTATAAAACTTTGTGAATTTCGAAAAAATTATTCATACCATATTTTTTTAAGAATTTGTTATTAAATTTCTTTGAAGGCAGCTCTTGTTTATTTAGGCATTTTATATTATTTGGAACAGTGTCATATAAAGAAAATAATAAAAAATTTATCGACAAAATATTCACTTCGGTATAACACTATTTACAGTGCGTTTTTAAGGGTTTACGTCTTACATTTTCTTTTAAAAAAGTCGTCAGATTCCTCTTAAAAACGGAAGATTATAAGTCATGATTCTTTAAAAAATCTTACGATGCTGTGAATTGTCCCAAACAAACACTTTAGAAACCAACGCAATAGACTTAACTTGATATTTCAGAAAAAAACAGCTCATTGTGTTCTTATTGATAAATGAAAAACATTTATTTTGCATTAAACGATTAATCGATTAATCGCCAATTTTTCGAATTAATCGACCCGAATAACCGATTAATCAATATTCGTAATTTTTCTAAAAATTACCTAACCGATTAACCGGCAGGGTCAAATAATTGGAAACACTACTAAAAACACAATGTAACGTTTATTGTATTTAGTAAGTAAAAACGAATGAGAAAAAATCAAGGAGTTGCCATACTACATAAACATTGAATATAAATAGGGAAAATGTTGAAATAATTAAATATCAAATTTTTATTTGGGAAAAATATGCGAGAGTATCAAATGCGTGTCGGTAGTATCACAGTACTTTCTTAAATCAAATAGTATAAAAAAAATACAATTGTATCAACTTTTCCATCCCTGACATTTACGTTTACTTTTCTTCATTTAACAGCAATAATATCTGTTGCTGCATATAATAACATAACAGCCTAAAAAACAAATGTTAAAATTGTCCAATTGGAAGAAAGCTGTTTTTATACAGTTTTAGGACTATTGGTGCTATGATGCAATCTGTTAATAGCAGTGCGTTAGTTGATAACAGAATTTTTCTCAGTATTTCTTTAACAGAGTTCTTGTACATTAAAGCTTCTTAACAATTCAGTTTACTTTCCTCCATCTTACAGCAATAATATATGTTCCTGCATGAAAGCTTTATGAAAGAGCTTTTGTTTGTATACCCAATAAACAAAATTTATTAAATTTAATTATTCAACGTATTTTTATTCCTCCAACATTCTTTAGTTTTATGCATAAAAATTAATTATATCCTGCAACACTGCGTGTCCCAATAAACAAAATTTATTAAATTTAATTATTCAAAGTATTTTTATTCCTCCTACATCCTTTAGTTTTATGCAGAAAAAATAATTATAACCTGCAAAGCTGCGTGTCCCAATAAACAAAATTTATTAAATATAATTATTCAAAGTATTTTTATTCCTCCTACATCCCTTAGTTTAATGCAGAAAAATTAATTATGCCCTACACCGCTGCGTGTCCAGAATATAATAAATTTTGTGCTGATGTTTGTAGCCACCTTAAAATATACCAATCAACTCAGTATCACTATCACTTGTTGGAAGAAATTTAGTATATAAGGTTCTATTGTCAATCCCAATTTAATTTAGTTAAAATCGGTCAATATTCAGACCTGTCGCCCATAGAAATGTTGTCTCTGAATTGGGCTTAAAAGGTATTTAGAAATGCAGAACCGTATATATACTTGGTAAAAATTTGGGATGTGAATGTCATATGGAACTAGAGTATTCAAAAGCCGAAACCGAAAACCGGTCAACCGGTTTCTTTATTTTTAAAAACCGATCGGTTTCGAATATTTTGTGAATTCGAAGATAACCGAAAACCGGTCTTTTTTGTTCGGTTAAGCGGTTTTTTTAATTACATCACCAACTGGGTTACTTGGTCTCTTTTATTTTTTCCGAACACTTTTATAATCGTTTGTTTGGTTATGAAGATTTAGATGTAAGTCTGATAGATTCCGATGAAGACTTAACTGTGGATATTCCAAATTCAAATAGTTTAATTTCTGATCTAAATAACACAATAAAGAGCATTCAAAATCCTCAAAAAGAGACTGTACAAAATCATTCATCATTATATGTGACCTTCTCCGAGAAAAGGGACCTAGTGTGTGAAAGTGAAGTTTTGGGAAAGACGCATTTAAAGTTTCATAACGCATTATCACTGTGAACACACCTTCAGTTGGGATATGCGATTTGGTATGGTTAGTTATGATTGGGTGCTGACTTTGGTGACGTCATTCCTATGTGGTGACGTATTTATTTTCGCTTTTAGTGTGACAATACCTTTGCTATTGTTGCTGCTCTGTTCGTTTTCAACTATCTGTTCACTCTCAGCAAAGGGTTGATGTGCGTATACTAATACGAAGAACATTGTAAATAAATTTTTATCAGAAATCTAACTCATTTCATTATATTCTACACCCTTTAAGGTACCAGAATCCACTCTTAAGTCTTAAGTTTTTTGACACACTAGGTCTCTTCTCGGAGAAGGTCACATATGATGATTTCATATATCTTGATAAATGCGACAAAAGAACTGAAAAGTTGGACAATTTATATAATTGTCTTTTGATTATTTGTCCAACATCTACTGTTAGTGAAAGAGTATTTTCCACTTCTAGCTTTATTAAATTTCTGTTTTTTAACAAATTATATAAGTTTTTTATTCAAATTAAAAAAAACCGGTTGACTGGTTTTTGTTTTGCAAAAACCGAAACCGAAACCGGGTTTTTTAAAATTAGATTTTTCGAAGAAACCCGAAAGCGGTTTTTTCAAAAGGCCGGTTTTTTGAATACTCTATATGGAACCATCAATCACGCCTCTAAATTTGAAGAAAATCTAAATTTGGCCCTGGTTCCCATGTGAACCCATCTTCACGGTACTTACTAAAATTAACTATATTTGGTACATTATTTTCTTGGTAACTTGCCTAATTAGTTTCAATAAAACATCTACTCAACATATTTTTTTTTTCTTCAGTAACTTTTTATATATATTTTTCATTACTCTTTCACATTTTTATGTATATTTTATATATATAATTGTATATATATCAAAATAAAGTTATACAAAATAGTATAAAACATTATAAACAAATTAAATTAAAAAAAAAAATAATAATAATAAATTTTAATTTAAAATTAAAATTAAACTGCACTCATATAAAAAATATTTTATTTATACAATTAGGTATACACTAACAAAAAAACTACAACTATTTAGAGAGTTTTTTTGTTTGTTTTATGCTACATTTAATAATTCTCTTAATGTCAATAATCTATATTACGATATATGACCACATATTACTTTTTAGTATTCAACCGATACACTACAGGGACTTAACTTAAATTAACTTAATAATTAATTTTTTAAGTTTAGTTTAACTTAGAGTATTATAAGTAAATTTTATTCTTTTGTGTTTTTTTTTTTCTTTTTGTATCTTAGAGCTGTAAAAAAATAATAATAATTTAAAATTTATCACGAAAAATTCGATCGTTATCGATTTGAATTTAACTCAAATTCTAATTGAGTATAAAGTTTATTTGTTAATAATTGCAGATTTTTATATTTTCTTTGTTAAGAGTTTATATTAATTATGGAGTTTGTTTAGTAAAGATAAAGTTTAATTTAAAATTCATTGTATAATAGTTTGAGAAAGGAGTATGTATGTTTTCTTTTTTTTTTTTATTGTTTAAGTATATAAAACATTAAGTTTTATGTTAAATTTGGCAAATTTTGTTTATATGGTATTTTAAGATTTTTAAAATGTAATAAAAGAAAATTAAATGAGAGATAATAAATATGAAATATCGAATTTTTAAGCACTTGGGATCGGAAATTAATAAATTAGAAATCAAACATACAACAAAGTTTATAATTTAAATTTTTTCAAAAAAAAATTTATAAAAAAATAAGAATTTTTTTTTAGAAAACTAGTTTAAACAGATTAAAGCTTTTGAAATCAAATTTATAAGAAAAAAAAAACATGATCCATTTTATTACTTCACAAATATACAGCACTATTCTATAAAACATCTTTCACTTAATACAAATTCTTGAAATTGTTAAAATAAAAATGATATTCCAAAAACGTTATGTTTTTTGTTTGTTTTATAAGTCAAAGTTATCTTTTAGAATAGACTCCTGTGTATTGAATTTCCCATAATAAAGATATTTTGTTTAACATCTACTTGTAACATTTTAAATTTTATAGTTTTTTGTTTTTGACTTATTACAAAACACTGAGCTTTTTTTATATATATTTTTTAAATGTTTTCGACTATATGTTTCACATTTTTGAGTATTTTTTTTTTTATAAATTATTTGTTCTTTTTTTAATTACTAAAACTACGATTTTTTATATAGAAATCACTAAAACTACTGAACATTTTTATTCTGTATTAGTATGTGTGTTATTTACTTATGCATGTAATTGTGTATATTATATACATGTAAAACATTTTTTAGTAATAAAAAACAGTTCATCTATAATAATTCATTTGTATACACAAAGAGAAATTTTAGGCAATTCGGCAAATAAAACTATTAAACACATCTCTTTTAATATCAGCTGATTTGATGTGGATAATAATGAAGATTACTAAACACAACTGGAGTTCGTTAACTCAATAAATTAATATGAATTAGTTTTCATATAGCTTTTTCCTTTTAAGTTCTGAGTTAAGGAAGAGATATTTAAAATTAACACTGTGTATTTTCTATTAATTTAAGAAATTTTCCATGATCTTTAAATGGATGAAGAATATCGTACACTTTTAAATACACTAATGACAAATGTACGAAAAATTTCTAAAAAATTAATGAAAAACCATCATGATTTTGATAAAACATTTTCATTAAACAGCTGTTACCTTTCATCTGTAAACTGAAAATGTTTATTAAATATTGAAAACATTTTTTAATTTTAAGAAATGTTTTATTGCTTCAATTTCAACAAATTTTCATCGAATTTTTGAAACGATTATAAAAATAATTTTTTAAGTGTACAAAAATTAGTTAGTAACAGTATTAACACAATGCAATAGTCCACGTTATTTTCATACAATTAGAGATAACAAATGGTGTACCGATTTCCATGACAGATAAAACTAAGTTTATATTCTCGCCGGAATTTTTTATTCACTAATTTTGTCCTTGCTAATGTTACCATATTTTCACATTATCATTGTAATTTGGAAAACAAAAACATAGTAAGGGTTTTCACTTTTGGTAGTATATTTACAACGATTTTATATTACAAAGCGTGAACGACTTTTTCAAGTATTTACTTTCCGCATAAATACAGCTATTGTAAATTAATCAATCAGCTGATTTTTGTTTTGTTTTTCATCTATTTGAAAACTTAATATATCAAAAAGAATTTAAAGTTAACAAAAATACCTATAATTACGGAAAAATATAAAATTATAAATATTTTAGAGCAAAATGCAATTAATCAAATAGAATTTGCAGAGATTCTGGGCTTGAAGATACGGTATTACTTGTAATAATAAAAACCAATATCTGCTGAATTTCACTATCGGTCCATCTTTTATTACTTATTTTTCACGCTTTTGTTTTAAGTTGGATTTTTCATTATTTTGATCCATTATTTAACTTTATTTTAACAGTGACCGCATAATGAAAAATAAAAAAAATCAAACAATAATTTTGGTTGCTAAGCGATCAGCTGTTTTAGTCTTGTAAATGTACAACATGTATTTACTATACCTTTTGGTGTTGTATTTTAACAACACTCTAGTAAATTTTAGTTCTATACATTTTGTTGTTGTGGTGTAGTAAATGGTAGTACTTTTACTATATCTACAACCTTTACAAGGTCTACAAGAGTAGTTTACTACCAAGAGTGAATACCCTCAGTATGTTTTGGAAATAAGATGCAAAGATTTTAGATTGATCAAAAAGAAATTCTTAAAAATATTGTAGCATAAATGACAATTATTTCAGTTATCCGATACCGTTTCTATTCCGTTTATTTTTTTTCCGTCACTACACAGAGAAAACAGATTTGTGCTGACAACCGAATTTTTAGCCAATCGAATGTTTCGGTTGTGGTAACCGACTTTTTCAGTTGTGACAACAGAATACCAATTGAGACAAAAGAAATTTGACTGTAATAATAGTATTTCGGTTGCCTTAATAAAAATTCGGTAAGCACACCCGAAAAATTCGGTTGATGCAGTCGAACCATTCGATTGGCAACAAATTCTGTTGTCAGCACAAATCTGTTTTTTGGGGTGTAGTTAAGAGTCTATTTTTTATTGTGCATATTCTGTTAAACATGTCAGCTCACACTGAGAGAATTATCTTCATGATATCAATAAATTTCTATACAAAATCAATGAGGTTTCTCTGAAGCTCGTCCATTGAAACTTTTGAATAAATTAATGTAAGTTTTCATAAAATTGTATAAATTTTACTAAAATTTATCCACTTAATGCCATTTAAAAATTAATTTCATTTTTTATTATTTTAAATAAATTTTTTGTTCATTTGGAGTTACTTTACCTTCATAAATTCTCATTCATTCAATAAAATTCTCTTTGTGTAATTAATTAGCTTCAATTAGATCTTAAATTATACTATATATTATATATTCACCGTTCTTTATATCCAAATGTTTACTATTGAATTTATTTCCATTTTTTGCGCAGATAATCCATAATTTTGCATAAATGGCACATGAGACATTAATATTATTTTTACTTTACTATTCGTTGACCATTCACAATTGTTAACAACATTTTATTTAATTATTTTTTCTGAACATTTAACACAATTTGTTGTCCTATATTTTTGTTTGTTTTAAACTAGTATAGCAATTTTTTTTTTTTGTTTAAGCAAAAATGTTTTCAAAAATTAATAAAAAAAACAAGTAATAGCGAATATTTTTGACTTTAGCGAAATTTTCCGCTCAAAAGTTTCTGCCAAAATAGACAATTTCGGTTCACTAACTAATCAGCCTTTTGCCATACAAAAATGTTGGATTTTTAATAATGTAAAATAATTGCAAATTTTTTTTACAATCGATAGAAAAACTGAAGTTTTTAATATATTTTTTCGATCCTCAGTAAAATTCGAACCCATGTCTGGCAATAGGCACCTTCTCGAATAAATTTTATATTTAATTTCTACATATTAAACATTTTTGCAATAAAAAATTTAGAAAATGTTAAAGAAATCTAGTTCTGGTACTATACAGGTTGAAATAGTACTATTTTTAAAAATGTTTAGTACCTAATTATAATCCTCATTTATTGTCCCTTCCATAAAATGTGTGTATATAAAATAAGACCTTTTGGCAAAACTAATGTTTCCAATTATTCGACCCTGCCGGTTAATCGATTAGGTCATTATTCGAAAAATTAAGAAAGTTGATTAATCGGTTATTCAGTTCGATTAATCGGAAAAATTTTCGATTAATCTATTAATCGTTTAATGCAAAATAAATGTATTTCTTTCATCAATAAAAACACAAAGAGCTGCTTTTTGCTGAAATATCAACTTGGTTTCTAAAGTGTTTGTTTAGGACAATTGAAAGCATTCTGAGATATTTTAAAGAATTATGCCTTATAATCTTAGGTTTTTTACAGAGAAATCTGACGACTTTTTAAAACGAAAATGTCAGACGTGTTCAGTGGAAGTAAACTCTTAAAAACGCAGTGTAGGTAGTGTTTTACCGAAGTGGGACATTTTGTCGAAAAAGTTAATTTTTATTTTCTTTATAAGACACTGTCCAGAATAAAATATGCCTAAATAAACAAGAGCTGCCTTCAAAAAATTCACTAACAAATTTTTAAAAATATGGTATAAATAGTTTTTGCGTAACTCACAAACAAAGCTTGATAGAACTGCCACTGTTCCCTGACTCCTTCACTATCTGGTTTAATTTTTAGAGTTAATAGAAAATATATAAAAATCACGCGATAAAAATCACTGTCTTTGTGAAATTTAAAATTTAAATTAGCAAATTCTTAAATTTGTTGATTAATCAAATTGGAAACAAAATTCCATGTTATTTTTTACTTTTTATAAATTTTTCATAAAATTTAATTTTTTTTTTTTAGAATTTAAAGCATTTTTATATTATTATTTTATAAGTAACGTTACAGACTACCCAGACAGGAAACATCTGATTTAATCAAAATGGCGACTATAAAATTAGTAAAAGGAAATGTCAAAATTGCGATAATACACAGAAAGGGATAGACATACAAAAAAAATATGTAACATAAAATTTATATGGAATTTGTTTTTCTATCTCATTTCGCAAATCAGTGCAATGTCAAAATAACCATACGGTTAGATAATTCTTGTTTGACATATGTCATTGGTAATCTGTCTGTGTAGTCTGTGAGTAACGTCATCGTGCTTGTTAAGAATATATCAAGTCACGTCTTTCATTGCTAAGGAGAAAAATATATATTTTTATAGGATTTTTATTAAAGCTCTGCTTAGAGACTCTAGCTTTTCTAAAACTTCGCGTTCTGATGAGATCTTTTATCAGCTCGAAATATGTTACATGTATACGCAGGTTAAAAGTTCTATTTAAATTTTTTGAAAATGAAAATATAATTTTATATTATTAAAATTAATTTTTTAAAGTAATTGAAACAAAACTAAACATTTTCTATCATATTTTCTAAAGTCTTTATAACATTTACTTTGATTCAGTTGATTTGTAAATGATTTTATTGTATTTTCGTTGATGTTTTTTTCTACCAAATTTAAGAAAATTAGAAAGTTTTAAGAAAAATTACAGAAAAATTCATATTAAGAATTAAACTGGTTAAATTTTTTGTTTCGACTTTAATCGAAATAGAGAAGAATAATCGAGGAATCGATTAACCGAATTGGAAACACTAGTCAAAACTCAACACACTCAGAGAAAAAATATGGTTAATCACGATTGGAAATATCAAATGATCATAGCAAGATCTAAATTATCATAAATGTTATTATAACTGATTATATTACGATTTCTGAGGTTGATTTTATCATCATTTAGCAAAAATAAAAAAAATATCATTTTTCCGGTTTGAACTTTTTGAATCCTTGATATTATTGGAGGGCATTGCCTTTATATTTGATTACTCATTATCCCTTATAAACTAATGTTTAGGCATTTAAGCGATTTTATAACTAAATTTATTCCATAAAATACCGTAATAAAATCGTTAAAATATGGGCACAATTATCCCTAATAGTATCAGCGTCTTAAAAATTTCATATGGAATTTGGATTCGGCATGGTAGCCAATTACCGTTATTTTAAAACTGATACGGCAACCAATCTTGTCTTTAAAGGTCATATAATGATTATTTAGATCATGTTATAATTGTTCTGCAATTCAATCATATTGTGATACATTTTTTCTAACTCTTCTTTTTCGAATTATTTTACGATTTTATTAATAAACTCAAAAAATTTTCGCGGGTCACCAAAGTTAACCCGCCCACACCTAATTCAAGCGCTTTCATTATCTTAAAAATTTTAGAAAACATTTTTGTCTTAAACTTTCTTAACTTCTAATCTAATCATACAAATATCCTGACTAAAGTAATAATTTACATTTTTGTTTTTTTTTTTTTTGTTTAAATTACAATTATAAAAAAAAATTTTGTTCTCTTCAAGAAAAGGCATCTTAGTAAACAGTTTTTTTCTCAACATCTTAATTCTAAAAGATTTTCCATTGCATCGCTTCTAATACCACCAACTTAAATCCATAATGAGCCTATAGTTTCAGTTATAATATCCATTACATCTTGCCTTTCCATATCCTTTAAAATCATCAACAGCTCCACAATGGTTTGTGAAGCATGTGTCCGCTGACTTGCACGACATTCCCATAAATTGAGAATTTGTTCTGTGGGTGAAGGTTTTGTAGCAAAATAAGCAATATAACGATCGGTATTGAGTTTTTTAGCCAACAAACGCCAATCACGTTCATCTTCTCGTGGAGGATCTAAGGCCGAGCAAATTCTACGTTTGGTATCCCTGGGTAAGTGTATTGTGTTGAGCGGTAATGTGGCCTCATTAACATAATTACCATGTGGATCTATAGTAACTGTACTTTGACGCTCCAACGAAGAGTGTGGTGAATGATTGGTGGGATGTGTTGGTGGTTGTTGCTGCTGCTGCTGCTGCTGTTGCAATTGGCGACTTATACTAAAGGAATGCACTTCTGAATATAAATGATGACTATCACTGCACTGAGCAAAATCTACGGTTAAATCATTGGCCGAATACAATTGTTCATTACGTTTGATAATAAATTCACAATGTAATACGGAATTATTCGATAGTATATGATTGTAGGGTATTATTTGTTCGTGCAATTCAATTTCATTATCCGTATCCCACATGTCTTCTTCGGAGTTACGTAAACGTATATTCATATTACTGTTATTCAGATAGAAAGCAAATGCTTCACTTTCACCCATAAAGGAACCACCCAATTTCGATTCGATACTCGTACAGATATCGCGACTATTAGGAAAATCTTTGACTATATAAATTCTCAGACTGCAATTGGTACTTGAGGGTGTAAATTGACTAAATGCTATTAAACGCATTTTTAAAGAATTCTGCATACAAGCTGAGGGTACTCGCGGTTCGGCTACCACCACAAAACGTCCCAATTGTTCAGTCATTATATAAACATGTTGTGGTTCCAATTGCACAAATACGGGAGTATTAATAGTTTCCTCTCCAATGGCTATTATCTTACGCCAATTAACATTTAAATCATCATGATCGCTATCCGCGTAATAGACGAAAACATTCCATAGATTGGTATCAATTAAACAGTGGGGAATTTTTAGTATCACCGGTTTTAGGAATGAATAATTGCGTGGTGAACAGTGTACTATGGTGCTCGAAACAACCAGAGATTCAGAATTGGGTATGGTAACCCGCGAGGTTTCATCACTGACCAACATTAGCGAAACATGTTTACGCATGCTTTTACCAATAGAATGTTCGGGTATATAAAGCATAATTTCACCATTGTAGAGATTTAAAGAACCCCCACTACAATTAAGTTGATCATAGGTAGAACATTTTGATGCTGATAGACCACCAATTTTAGCCGTAACATCATATGTTGAATTAGCTAAAAGAAAAAAATTATAAAGAATTAAGTATTTTTAGGAATAATTTATGTTATTGGATTGTTAAGGAAATATTGAATGTCGTCAACTAATTGTAATGCATTTAAATACTTCAGTCTTTAAATAACTAACTTTAAGAATAGCATAAGTTGTTAATACAAACGTTTTTAATTCCCAATGAAAAGAATTATAAAGTGAGGAAAAATATTTCTTTTTAAGTCAAATCTCCAAAGTCCAGTCATCAAAATTTATTGTAGGCTTCCATTAAAGGAAAGATTTTTAACATTCTTAAGTTTTTTTTTTCACTCACACAAAAATGTTGATCCTTTTAGGAACCCATGATGCCAACAGTTGTGGCCTATTTGGAATCATTCGACTTTAGTATTTTTGAACTTCATTTAGAAATCCACGAATCCAAATTTTTATTTTATAATAATAGCACATAAAAGCTTTTAATACAAAATTTAAATATTTATCTTCCTTTATTCGATCTTCAATATTATATTATTCCTTCAAATCGAGTTCAAGATCTTTTTATAAAAAATAATAATGATTATTTATTATTTCCTTCCAATATTTCGTCTCCACATTGGGTGACTTCTTCAGGGAAATTATATAATAATACAAAACTAAAATTTTGAACATTTGTTAGGTGGCAGGATAAATCCCCCTCCCCACGGACATTGACCGCATTTATATTATGGGAATTATGACCCAACATTTTTTGGATACAATTCCCGAACATGATGTAAATTACCGTTTATAAAACGGTTATAGTCCACAAGGGGTTTTAGGAGGATTATGAATTAATGTTTTTTTTTACTAATTATATCCATTTTCAAGGTAAATGTCACTTCGCAAAAAAGTCTGCCTCAAAAAAGAAGCCTGAGGACATTCCAATAAGGAGAAAGCTACTTTCCCCGGCCGAAGGCCGCTATGCGGAAAAGATTTCTTCACAAAATGAACAGCCTTTAGCCCAGCCGAAGTTCGGTTACGCAGAAAAACTTTACTGTGAATTATGTCGCATTTCAAAAACAGTCTTAATCCTCATTTTAACTGTGGACTATAACCAAAATCATGTTGAGAAAAGTCGCCGAATTCGCAGAAGTGAAAAGTCTCCCAAAACTCCTTACGCTGGGAGTCACACTTAGTTAAATACTAGTTAATCCAAAAATTTGTTGTTGTTCTTTATGTAATTTTTTGACATTTAGTTTTGTTCAATTGTTAAGTTACAGTTAACCTAGTATGAGATTCAGGACTTAGGACAGCTCTTTGGTTAAGAAGAAAGCGATTGGTAAGACAATATATTTAGGGACAACACTCGACCCTTGATCAGAGACTTTTACGTATAATTAAATTTATGGAGATGTGAGCAACTTCTGAACAAGTGAATCATTTTCTTAGACAGAACTTTATTCAATTAACATGGATATGGAATCATCCATTCATTTCTCTGTGAAGGTATTGCTACTATGAAACAACCCAGTAAATATGGAAATATGAAAGCGATTTTCCAATCGTATTGCCCAGAAGAAAAACTTTATTGCGTCAGCAATCGTCTGCGTAATGCGGAAGATACCCCAGTTTTTAGAAAACGTGTCCCGAAAGCGATACTTCCAAGCAATTTGAAACTGATTCTTCTAGATGATAAAAAGGCAATCGAATAAACTCAGAAAAATTACCAAATTAAAAAAAAATTATAAATTCGTTCATGTTTTTATAATTTTAAAGACATTGATTTTTTTTTTTATTTTGTCTAAAATATTTTTTTTTAAAAAATAAATAAAATAAAAAAATTTTAGTGCTCGAAAAAAAATTTGAAATCTTGTACTAATATTAATAATATTTAGTACATTTTTTTTGCTAATTTTAGCAAACAGATTTTAAATTCCACTTTACAAAAAGTTTATAAAAATTTAGTAGTGGTGTAGGTATCGCTCAAAAATAGTTTGGAAGTTACGAAGAATATATCACCAAACTATCAAGTAAAAGTTAAAAAGGACACATTTCCAAAAGAAACAAATTCTTTTTTATTTTTATATAACCAAAACATTTAGTTCTTAACAATCCATTCTATGTTTTCAATTAAAATACTTACAGGTATCTGCTGTTGAAGTATCGGGAGTATCAGTAAGATAATCTACACTTAAATCATCAATAGGATTCACATAACTGCACAAAAGAAATTAATAATTAAAAAAAATTCCTGTTCATTTCAATAACAAACAAAAAATAACAAAACTTACTTGGCTGATAAATTTGGAACATCATAATGATGTTCTGATATGGAACAATTACCATGATGGGTGGGTGGTAAAAATCGATGACCCGGACTAGCATAATCATAATTATCATTAGCTGTTTCAATATGCATGCGCATATCTTTCTTACTAATATCGGGTAAATATTTAGGATCCATAACTAGAGTAACAGAAAACATACCTATCAATAAAAATTTCAATTAACAACCAAATTTACCACTTACCCGTCCTAGTCATATTATAGTGTTGATTAACCCTGATGCCTTTGCGGGCACAACATATCAAAGCAGCACCAAATGCAAAAAATACGGCTGTAACAAATGCTAAACCCAAGTAGAGAGTCCAATCGAAATCTAAAAATCAAACAAAAACAAGTGAAATTGGTTAATTTAATTGTAATTATAGTGTGGATTTTTATCTGGTGTGACCCATTAAATGGCTTGTTAATTTTGGTTGCTTTGCAATCCAATCAAACCAATTCATTGCCTCTGCCTGTGTCTGTGTGTGTGTGTGTGTGTGCACAAATCTTGATTTTATCATACAGCTAAACTGACAAAAGGAGTACACGAACGAGGGCGCTTTTAAACAATCATATACCCTGTCATTTCTACTCGGTAATTAATTTCCCCACAAAAATGTTAAACATAAAAACCAGATGACATCAAGAGTAGCAGTGTAATAATAAAAAAAAGAGAGTGCCACACATGACGTCTTCTTGTTTCGTTTTCAGTTTCAGTTGATTGTTTTTTTTTTCTTTCATTTATTTTCAAATTATGTGTAGTACATACAAACGCAAAAGGATGTTGCATAAAAACACAGTTATGTGTCACAAACACAATACAAAAGCAACATTAACGTATAACAGCAACAGCAACAACAACAACAATGGGCTTCATCACCACGACCATAAACAGCGTACGATGACAATTATGCTGATGATGATGCTGAGCAGGAAGATGGGGCCAAAACGAAGATGAATAAGAAGTCTGATTTTCAATACAATACATTTTCAATTTCAAACATAAAACATTCATAATTCTTTCCCCATCCCCCTCTCCCCCCCCCCCCCCCTCCACCCTTATGATGAAAATAATAAAAAAAAAACGCACATTAAATACACATATTGCATGTACTTACCATCTTTGCCTATTTGACAATATTCCCCTCGACATTCTGCTGTCTGTATATCTTTTCCACTACACTGAGCCTTTACGCCACCATTATTAGGGATGAGGAGACTAGTGCTGCCACTGCTGATTCCACTACTGCCAACAATGCCGTTACTTGATAAACCGCCAACGCTTAAACCTGCATCTTCATCATCCACCATCAACGATGTTGTTGTAGTGATACATTTCCTGCGTCTTATTTGTATGCATTCAGCAGAACATGAACTCCATTCACTCCAGACCGACCAACGTCCCGCTGTGGATAAAAAAATATGAAACAGAAAAACAAACAAATAGTTAAAATAATTTAAACTATACAAAGTGCATAAGAAGTATTTCAAAAACAAGACAAACCATCAGAAAAACGAATATAAAAAAGACTAAAACCAAAGAAAAGAAACCATGAAATTAATACTTTTGTTGATTCAACATAACGATGATTATGATGACAAAAGCATACCACCACATTACACACCACTCTACTACTCTATTCATTCAACTCTAAATCTACTCGACTTTTCTTAGTCTTCTTCTTGTTCTTCTTTTTCTTCTTCTTCTCTAGGCATTATCATAATCATCACATCATCATTATAAGAGCAGCATTAGCGAAAAGACACAATATTCTAAAAGTCTTTATTAAAAGAACCGAGGTACGAGCATTA
Organism: Eustalomyia histrio; assembly: GCA_949748255.1. Lineage (NCBI taxonomy): Eukaryota > Metazoa > Arthropoda > Insecta > Diptera > Anthomyiidae > Eustalomyia > Eustalomyia histrio. The sequence goes on along the minus strand of OX456527.1, from coordinate 7,872,533 downwards.
AGCATTGAGTATTTTTAAGTTTTTAGACATACATGCTTATTTCCCTTTCATTGTTATTGTTGTTGTTGTTACATAGTCATTGTTGTTGTTGTTTTTATTGTTCATAGTTCATAAAACAATTTTGTATGCCAAAAAAAAAAAATAGATATTAGCATGTTTTAACAATAATTCCTTTAAACAGCTTGGAAAAAATCCTAAAGTTCGTTTACAAGTGATTTCCTGTTGGATGCTGATGTTATTTTCATGAATAGCGTAGCGTAGCGTATACGTAATATTTAATTACAGTGTTTACAGAAAGTATTAGAACAGTGATAGACAATTATAAAGGGTGTCCCAAGAAGAACGCAATTTTTAAATCTGGCAACATTCGAAGTGTCATTGTTTGACATTTGAACAATTGTTATTTTTTGCTAGTAGAAGGTACGAGGTTAGTAAAAATGGAGCGCTACACGAATGAACAACGCATTCTCATTGTGAAATTGTTTTACCAAAATGGTGAAAGTTTTGCGGCTACAGTTCGCAAATTGCGATCAATTTGGGGTCACAATAATGCTCCAAAAGAGTCAACTGTAAAGAGATTAATGGATAAATTTGCCGAAACTGGGTCTGTTAGTGATGTAAAGACAACAACGAGCCATCGACCAGGTCGATCGACCGAAAATGTCGCAGCTGTACGTGATGATGTCGCTCAAACTCCATCCACCTCAATTCGACACCGAGCTCAGCAAATTGGTGTCTCCAAATCCACTTTGCAGCGAATTTTGACGAAAGATTTGCATCTTCATGCATACAAAGTTCAATTGACTCAGGAACTGAAGCCAGCTGACCATGGACAGCGAAGGGAGTTCGTTAATTGGGTATTGGAGAGACAACATGAAAATGCTGATTTTGCCGATAAAATCATCTTCAGTGGCGAGGCCCATTTTCATCTTGATGGCTTCGTCAATAGGCAGAATTGTCGCATTTGGGGTGAGGAAAATCCTCGAGTGATTCACGAGAAGCAAATGCATCCTCAACGTGTCACTGTGTGGTGTGGTTTTTGGGCTGGAGGAATCATTGGACCTTTTTTTTATGAAAATGAGGCAGGTCAAGCGCAAACAGTCAATGGTGTTCGGTATCGTGAAATTATAACCAGTTTTTTCTTGCCTAGAATTGAAGAAATGAATGTGGAGGGCATGTGGTTCCAACAAGACGACGCCACATGTCATACAGCCAGAGAAACAATTCAATTGCTGCATCAGTCATTTCCCGGTCGTGTTATTTCGCGTTTTGGAGATCAGAATTGGCCGCCTAGATCGTGCGATTTAACACCATTAGATTTTTTTCTTTGGGGTTTTTTGAAGTCGATGGTTTACGCGAATAAGCCGACGACGACTCAAGCCTTAAAAGAGGAAATTGGACGCTGCATTAATGAAATACCGCAGCATTCATGCAAAACGGTAATTGAAAATTTCATTAAAAGATCGCGTGCATGCCAGCAAAGCCGCGGCGGTCATCTGCACGATATATTGTTCCATACATAACCTCATTCTGTCTACTTTACGATATAATAAAGTTTCACGATTTTTTTTTAAATATCTGTGTTTTATTTGAAATTTAAAAATTGCGTTCTTCTTGGGACACCCTTTATAAGGTTTGTTTTTTTTCGAATTTTATATATATATATATATATATATATATTCAATACAAATTTAAGTAGATATAGACTTGCTTAAAAATTTAGAATTTAAAAAAATGCTGCCAATTCTTAGAACTTCTTGGCTTTTCTCTTATAAATGTATACAAAAATTATTGAAATTTTTGTATTTTTAATTTAATAAAATATTAAAAACATCAAAAGCTAACAAATTAATTATGTGTTAGTTAGAAAAGGTAGAGCAGAGGGCACAATTGTTCTATTTCGCGTCCCGGCGAAGTCCATATACGAAAACAGCTTTTATACAAGGCGACTCCAAAGGCTCAAATTATATTTATGTACAACAAATAAAGAAAAGTCAGGTAAGTAGGTATAGTCGTTTTCTTTGCAAGTAACGATGATTTTTTTGCTATTTGGTTTTTCAGTATAAATTTTTTCAGTGTAAAAGAAAAGATTCGTGACATGTGGCAATGCCAAAAATGCTCAGTAAGGTTTGCCATTTCACCATAAATAAACTGACAAAGAAACAAAACTTGCAAATCATTGTATTTTATTATCAAAGAAAATTGTCTTCAGGGACTACGTTCATTTTTGACTCAATGGGTACGTCAACAAACAAAATTGCCGAATATGGTGTGAAGAGCAGCCAATGACTGCCTCAAGAGCTACCAATATACTCTGAAAGATTCACATAATTGGACCGTACTTCTTCAATAACGATTAAAATTGCAACGTTACAGTCGATGGAGCTAGGTGTCGTTCGATGATTACCAACTATTTTTTGGCCAAAATGGAAGAATTGGACTTTGTTGACATGTGGTTTCAACAAGACGGTGCCATATGCTACACGGCATGTGATACCATAAGAGGCGACTTTGGTGAGCAATTAATCTCAAGGGGCAGTCCGTTAACCGTCAGGATCATCCCAGTAAACAAAAAGTAGCAAAAGAAGAGAAAAAGAAGCAGTGATTTTGATTTCGGTGTTGTGAAAATTTGGATCGGAACCAATGATTTTTACATAGGGGTGTCATAGGGTGGAAGTTTTCTTTAATGATCCTTTTTCATTGCATCTAAAGCCCTTCTTATGGTTTTGTGAAAAATGAGATCTTTTAAAGTTCCCAAATAAATTTTGAATTTACCAGGGCATCAGTAATCGGTCCTTAGCCTCATTTTCACAATCCCTTTTAGCTTCTACCTTGAAATTTAACTGACACATTTGTTGTTGTTTTCCATATAAAGTTTGAGTTTGACTGTTGGTGAAATTATAACGGACGGGACATTCAGTAAACGGGCCTTATTTTTAAATTACTTTATTCAAAATTCTTGCAATTTTTACTACAATAATTTCTTAACTTTTTGTATCAATAATAACTATGATTTTAAGAATTTGATATATGGTAAATTGTAAGTTAAAGATTAAAACCATGGTTGGCATTCAATATTTTTTCATAATAAAGGTAGTTGACTACCACAGCCACTTTAAGACCGATATGAAAATTTTAAAATTGCGATTCCATTAAAGGCATTTTTCTTTTTGTTTATTCGGGTTTATTGCGCTATTTACCGGCATGATTTTGAGATATCTTAAACTACCTTTAAAATAACGCTAAACTACCGAAACACCGATTTATAACGGTATTTTGCAGATATAACCCAATGTAACAGGTAATATTATGAAATAAACGCCGTGATAATTGAAGACAGAGGTCACTATTGGAACCCTAGTTTTAAAATTTTCGTATCGGTACTGATCAGAGCGTGGTAGACAACTACCGTTATAATGAAAAGGTAATGCTTACCAACCATGATTGAAACAAATCACTTAAACTTAAAGCATAGTTATAAATGTCAAATTTACATAGAAATATCTATGATTAATTTTTAACTTTGGTTGTTTTTAAAATAAGTTACCCGTCATAGATTTGAAAAGTGTAAAATTTCATTAAAAATCACAATTTCGAAAGTTGTGAAAATGAATTGCTTTAGAAGAGAAAAATATGAACTAAACGATACTTTGGAATCAGTGAAAACGAATCACTTCCATTTATTTTTGCTGGGATGCGATTTGACCACATTAGATTATTTTTTGTGGGTAAACGTGAAGTCTCATGTAGAGGGACAACACAGCCACAATTCCAGCCCTGAAAGACAACATTACAGCTGCCATTGGTGAGATATCGGCCGAAATACTGTAAAAAGTATGTCAACAATGTAGCTCACGTATGAAACACCTACGACGTAGCCGCGGACTTCATTTACATAACCGAGCCATAAGGGCCTTATGTGGTTAATTAAAGCTACTATCTAAATAACAAACTTCTAGATAAATCACATAATTACAAATTATACCCTAAATCCCTAACCGAGCTCTAGTAACAATGGCTATTGGCTCGTTGTAGCGAAAACAAACCAGAGCCTCTGGTGGAAATTAAACCCACGACCCCCGCACTGATAAGCTAGCACGCTACCAACTAGCCTACCGGGGCTAATATTTAAAAAGGCATTTTTTCGCATTCAATCATCGCCCCAATAAATATTTTATTCACTTTTGTAAATTTCCTTTTTTTTTTTCAAAACCAAAACGGTTAAAAAATCACCTTTTATTTATAAATACAAAATTCGAAAAAACCAAACCTATAATGTAATAAGTATTTAGAACTATTTGCTAGTTATGTTGTGTCTATGAATATATCACCAGAAAGATTTAATCTTAAAGTTTTATTATTTAGAAAAATGTGGCTTAGTTTCCACAGACAATAACAGTTAAAATGAGAGTGCAATTTTATATAAAGGGAATGGGGCGTATTCTTGGGAAATTATTATCCAACATGCATGATCACGATGATAATGAAAAGTTGTGAATCGATAATCCATTAGTTTCTTTACGAAGAGTATTCTTGATTTAAGTCTTTGAATCTGATACAAATGGTAAAATAACACAAGAGTATCGATCCCCTGGACAAATCGATGAACAAGTAGTCAGACTGACATAATTATAATTGAGTTAGGGCCAGAGTTGGAATTAGCTCTATCGCTTTGGCTCTTGCTCATATTAAAAAAAGGAACGATCCCAAGGGAACTTCGTATGATCATAGTTATAATTCGAGCAAGAGTTGTAAGAATTTGCTCTTTGGTGGTCAATTTTATTTATTTATGGTTGTAGCCAAACTTTTATACTAAAAGTGTTTGCAAAGTGTAGTAAGTGTTGTATGTGTGAATCGATTAAAAATCAGAGTTGTTAAAATTTTTATTTCACTATAACGACGATTTTCTTTTGGGTATTCTTTTTTTAGCATACTTAAAGATACACTCAGAAAAAAAAGTTAGTAGAAAAATTTGTAAACGGTTTTCAATCCCACTTGACTATTTTCGTACTGATTTTTAGTAAACAAATTATTATTTAGCAAATCTTTTTGCTATTTACATTTTACAAATTACAGAATTTTTACAGAATATTTACAAATTTTCGTTGCTAATTTCAGAAATTATTTTACAAATTTTTGAAAACCGATTTGCTAAAATAAGCAAAAAAATTACTAATTTTAAAAAAGTCGATATTGAAGGAAATGTTATTTCTAATAATAAAAACTTATACATACAAACTTAAATTGCCCTAAAATGTTACATAGGATTAAAAAAGGGATCGAAAGTGAAGATACCGACTCATGTCTGAAAATAGGACATCCAATTAAAATAGCCTTAAAAACAATTAAATTTAACCTTAAAAGTAAAAAAAAAATTGACTAAAATATTTTTCAAAAAGGAAATTGCCAAATTAAAACAAAATAATAAATTCGTTTATGTTTTAACAATTTTTAAGATTTTTAAGCCTTTGATTTTTTTTTTAATTTTGTATAAAATATTTTTTAAAAATATAATCAAAATTTTTGATGCTCGATAAAAAAAAAATAAATCTAAAACTTTGTACTAAATTTAGTATTTTTTTTTTTGCTGAGTTTAGCAAACAAAATTTAAATTCCACTTTACAAAAAGTTTACTAAAATTTAGTAGCGGCTACTAATTTTTCTACTAATTTCATTGTACTACACGTCAGCAGACATGTGTTGCTAAGATTAGCAAAAAATACCGCTGGGCTCAAATTAGCAGAATTTCCCGTAGTAACAGCAAAATTTTTAGTTGCCATTACAGACTTTTTTTGGTGAGTGTAGCACACTAAACATATGTTGTATCATCCTATCTTAAATTTGTGTATTTATTTTAACAACTATGTTTTTAAGAGGACAATACAACAGATACAATCCTTAGTACACTCCTTGTGAACAACTTAACTATATTATGTCTTTTACTGCGCTGTTTTATCAATTGCCGATCTGAATATATCGCTTCTGGAAGTAACGTCGTCATATGACGACGCTTGTATAATAAGGGTTAACGGACCATAAACCCTGCTTTCTGTTTGATAGTCCATCTCCGAAAATTTGCGGTCAAAAATTCCAAACTAGGAATGATTGAAATGTTGAAATTTTAAAGTATTTTTTTTTCTGAATTTATATAAGTTGGTAAAAAAAGAAAACTTTTATTTGGATGAACTTTGAATTTTGGAATTCTGTCTGAAATCCAATTATGAAACCAGAGATGCTAACAAAAGTCTGATACAACTCAGACTATAGCATGAATAGCGAAAAAGGTCGAAACTCGCCCTTTGCTTAAATCGAATGAAAAACTTAAAAGGAGGGACAACCACTGATAGCACTGAAGTTCGGTTATGTCCTAAAGGAGAGAAAATAAACGATGTGTGTACCCCCTCACATTAAGGTGGCAAAATGGGAAAAATAAAAGGCCGTAATCCTAAAATGCATAAAATTGCGTAACAAATTTCCATTGTTACTAGGGACTAAAAATGTAACTGGGGTCTTTCATACAAAGTTCGTATAAATTTCTCTTAAGGCTCAGAATCTGGACCTAGCAAAATAAATTTTCTTCGAAGAAATGTAGAAGCATTACCAAATTGGTAATTTTCCATTAGTCCTGTTAATGTTTTATAGCATTGTTTTTGAGAAGTACTCTCTTTACTTCCGGTTAAAAATTATCCTTAGATATTATTGAACATCTGAAGAGTTTAAGAGGAAGATCTAGAACTTTTTAAACATTTTATCTAATAAATTATTTAAATTCTCAAAATCTTTAAATTTGAAGTGGAAATTTGATCTCGAACCAATTAAGCCGCAAAACCTTAAAAAAGTTCTCAGAATTTAATATTTATTAGAAATTAATTATAGTGTCCTTTATTTATCTCTTGGTATGTTTTTATCTTGAACATACTGTTGGTATTGTCTTTTTTTTTTTTGTTATTATATTTGCTGTTGTTGTTAGTGATGTATTGTGCGTTTTTAATAGCAACGCAATAACGTATTGACATTAAAACCACCCCTACATGGATATTTTAGATGTTTGTAAGTGTGTTTACGTTTGTATTTAACTACATCATGGATGGTTATTTCCACTTTCAACATTCTCATGCAGCTTTTGTTACATGCGGGTATTTTTTTGTATGACGATGCTCTAATATTACTGTTGCTATTAACTATAACTATGGTTAATAGTAGTGCTAAAGTTTTAGCTGGTGGAGCAGGGATTTAAAGGAATAAATTCTATTTTTTTATACACCCCTTATAACTGCAATAGCTAAGCTTGGTAACTACGCAGCGTTCATCAAACTTTATATATTTTAATATATAAAGTTTGATGAACCTTCAGGTTGGTTAAAAAGTTCCTGCGCTCGAAATAAAAGAATACTGTTTTTGTTACGAAATATATTTTTTTATTCAATATAATCTCCTAGAAGCTCAATACACTTGTTCCAATGATCTTCCAATAATTTTATCCCATCCTTATAATGGTTTTCCGGAAGCTCTGCAAATAAAAAATGCTTTCCACGAAGGAATTGTTTGAGATTTCTGAAGAGATAGTAGTCACTGGGAGCCAAATCTGGTGAATACGGTGGATGTTCAAGCAATTTGTACTTTAATTCTTTGAATTTAGCCATCGTCAAAACACTTTTGTGAGCAGGTGCATTGTCTTCATGAAAAATTATATTTTTCTTCTTTAAACCAGGTCTTTTCTCACGAATTTTTTCATCCAGCTGATCCAAAAAGCTGCAATAATATTCAGAGTTGATTGTTTTACCTTTCCGAAGATAATCAATCAACAAAATTCCTTTTACATCCCAAAAAACTGATGCCATAACCTTCTTTGCTGATCGTTGTGACTTCACCTGCTTTGGAGCTGAACAACCAGCTTCAGTCCACTGTAAACGTTCTTGTTTCAATTTAGGATCATGGTGGTAGATCCAAGTCTCATCCATAGTTATAAAACGACGCAAGAAGTCGGTTTTATTCGGCTTAAAACGCTCCAAATTACGCTGAGAAATTTGTTTTCGGTCCAGTTTTTGTTGAATTGTTAATGTGTGCGGCACTAACTTTCCAAACAGTTTTTTCATACGTAATTCTTCATGTAAAACATGGAGTACTCGTTCGTCTGAGATGCCTATGGCATTAGCAATTTCACGCTTAGTCAAACTTGGATCTTCACTAACCATATTATGTACCTGCTCAATGATTTCTGCTGTGGTTGCAGTTTTTGGTCGTCCTTCGCGTGGATCGTCTTCAAGGCTGGTACGACCAAGTTTAAACTCACCAGCCCAAAATTCAACGGTGCGTTTTGAAGGTGAGGACTCCTTATACACTTCTAACAATTGTTCATAAATTTCTTTGCTTTTAAACCCTTCAAAACAAAGAATCTAATGACTGCACGATATTCAATTTTTTCCATATTAAAAAAAAATCAATGACACGTCAACTTCAAATGGCTTGTAAACAAAGAAAGAATTGACAGAATGACTTGCAACTTTGCATGTGATCTCAGGACAGTTATACCAACTTGAGAAAAAAAAGTTTGGAGCTAGCAGTGCCATCTCTTGGTGAGCGCAGGAACTTTTCAATCAACTTGTAAATGTGTCTTATCGTTTTGATAGAAGTTTTGAGTTTGTATATTTGGCGCCCAACGTAAGAACATATAAAGATTTCAAAGTTTAAGGCTTCGAAGATTGAATTCTGCTTTGAATGAATTTCCCAAAAATCGAATTCAATTAACATTTTAATCGAATCAATTCCCTTTTAAAAATTGTAGAGAATTCGTTCGATCGAATTCAGTTCTAAAGAATTTAATCAATTTATTTCATTATTTAGGAATTCTTTCGATTCTTACTCATTCGATTTACAATTTGGGAATTTAATCAATGATTAACTTCTTTCATGTGATTAAGCAATTTAGGAATGACATTCGATTTTCTGTATTCGATTAAAACAAATGGAAAATTAAAAATGATGTTGTTTTATTACAATAAGTTTAACGATTTCTTAAAAGCACCAGAAAACAACAAAAAGCAATTATTGAATTCACAGTTAAAAATCATAACTTTGTATACATAAATCGCCAAAAGTGAAAAAATCGTCAAAATTTTAAAAATCACCAAAAATTTAAAAAATCATAATTAAAAAACCGCTGAAATTGGAAAATATCGCTTTAATTAAAAAAAATCATTAAAATTAAGAAAAAAGCTGAAATTGGAAAAAATCTTTCCAATTGTAGAAAAACGCCTAAATTTAAAAAACGCCAATATCAAAAACGCTAAAATATAAAAAATCGGCAAAATTTAAAAAACAGACAATACTGAGAAAAAACCGCCAAATTTAAAAAAGAAATTGTACAAGATCTAATATTTCTCTCTCTCTCTCTCTCTCTGCAGTAAATAGTTCTCGAGATAAACGCGATCTGAAAATCTAGCCAGCTCCAGAAACCTCTGGAGCAAAAAGTTTTTTCAATGCTTTTATTTTTCGAGATATCGGCAATAAAAATTGGTATCCAAGCGATTCACTTTGATTATTTTTTTTATTTTAATTTCTTTTTTAAATATTCGCGTTTTTTTATTTTTGGCAATTTTTTTAAATTCTAGCGTTTTTTTGTTAGACGATTTTTTTTTTTAATTTTACCTTTTTCGCAATTTGCTCAAGTGTAACGATTTTTCCAATTTGGCGAATTTTTTAATTTTAGCGATTTTTTTAATTTTAGCATTTTTTTATTTTGGAGAATTCTGTTTTGGCGATTTTTTTTTTCAGTTTCGGGGATTTTGTAAAATTTTGTGATTTTAGTGATATGTATTTTATTTTGGTTTTTGTTTTTTTTTTAATTAGTTTTATGTATTGAATTTTATTTAACTGTGAATTTGAATGAAGGAAGTCGAATGTTATTCCCAAATTACTGAATCGAATGAAAGAAAATCGACCAATAAATCGATTGAATTCAAAATTTTCAATTTGAGTAGCCGAAAATCGATTGAACTCCCAAAAATTGAATTCCTATCGATTGAATTGAGTGATTGACAAATCGAATGATGAAAAACGAATGAAGCCTTTTAAAATTAAATCGTAGTTTGAGAATTCAATCATTCCATAGTCAATCAAAATTGAAGATCAAATCGAAAGAAGGATTGAATGAATTCTTTAGAAGCTCTATGGTATATCAATGAAATATCTCTCCTTTCGGAATTTTTTTGTTATTTCATCAAAAGTTAGATATTTCAGTTGGGCTACATCTATTAAAACACCTCTTATTACAAGCATAACCTTTTAAGGAATGTCAAATAGACAAAATCTTTAAGAAATTAAAAGTTTTGGTAAATAATAGTGATCACTGGAAGAATATAATTCCTATTCTTAAAGTTTTTTTTATCAAATTTCTTTCTAATAAATAACTTGTCAAATTTTCTGGATGCTCCTTACGTTGGGCGCTAACATTCAATTTTATATATTAATGAGGATAAATTCTTTCACAACTCTGACTGCTAATGCTTGGGACTGAGTTTTTTAGGACGATTCTGCTGCTTATAATGTTTTCAAAATGACTATGATGTTACTTTTTTTTTTGCTTTTTGTTTCTCCGATGTCTGTCGATGGTTTCCCTGTACTTATTATATAGTGGGTGAATTAAATGACGTCATTTACAGAATTCACAAGAAAATTTTGTTTGACTGTTTTTGAATGATGGACTAAAATAAAGTGGTAACGATTCAAACTAGTGTCTGTACACTCAGGATATTATGTAGTTAACTGTTTGTAGTTTAATAAAAAAAGTTTTCCGTTCCATTTAAAAATAAAGGAAATACATTTATTTTTTAAAGAAATATCTATATTAACTTTTTTATACATTTGTTCGAAATAATTTGCTATCATTTACCGATTTTTTTTCAGTTTCATTTATTTTTTTCATTTGTTTGAAATTTAATAAAAATTTACCCACAAAACGGAAACTTGTGGTTTATTTGTGTCCGTAACAGTTATTACAAATTTAAATTTTGTTTCAAAAAAAAAAAATATTCAAAAAATTTCAATTTGTTTTTTTATTTAAATTGGTTGTATATATACAAAATTATTCAATACAAATTAAAAGAACTTCATAAACACACATACAAACACATTCACACAAAAAGTGTTTATAGCTTCATATGCATACATACATTTTGAATTGTACGAGTATATTAAAAAAAAAATAAAAAATACAAAAACGGAAATAATTTTAAATAAATGAAAAAAACATTTATTTTTTAAGGATTGGTAGGTAAAATTTTGACATTTATTTTAACTGATTATATCATTTGTTTCTTACACACATCCAGTTGGTTTAATTTAAATGAAAATTAAGTAGACCGGTTTTTAAATGAAATATCATTTTTTTTACATGATATTTTCATTTATTTTAACTTACAAACTTTTTTAAGTGTATGTAGAGTAAAATATTGTCGATGGAGTGAGATGCTGCAAAAGTGTGAGGAGTGAATGACAATGGGCTGTGTGAATAAAAAGGTAGATTATACTATATAGTATTAAGTACTAGTACTAGCTTTTACTTATTAGTACTAGCTATGCTGAAAAGTTTAAACTACAAAAAGTGTGAATAAATCTTTGCTAGTACTACGTAGCTAGTACTGAAAAGTGATAGCTAGTACTGGAAAATTAAAACTGTTTGAGAGTTGCCTCTGTTGAAAAATATGGTTATTTTCTTATAAATTATGGTAACACTATAAGTTTGTTTTGAGTTTTTGGCAAGATGGGCGACAAAAGTAACACGAAGTTTTTTTCAATTTTAGAAAAATATAAAATTCTTTTTAAAAAGTCGCAAGTGCCGTCAGTGAGGGTGGCAAAAGAGAATGCCATTTCTTCACTCCATGAGGACTATCTCCTAACGTTTGGCCAGGAAATAACAATTGTCCAATTAAAAAAAAATACAAAACATACGAAATGATGTTAAAAAGAATAGTGATTTGCGTGCAACAGGCAACAAACCAATACATTTGAAAGATTGGGAGAAAGGTTTGCTGCAAATAATGGAGGAAGAATCAAATCCAGTCTTTAATAAAATTCCTGGTAAGTTTTTTTTATTTAACTATAAATTTGATTGTGTCAATTATTTTTTCTAGGTGCCATGGATGTGAGCTTTGGTGTTGAGGCTAACAAAACGCCGGATTGTGTGGAGCTAGAAGTGACAAACCCAGAAGCGACAAACCCAAATAAAAGAGAAGTTAGTGATGAGATGGAGGAAACGATAAACGTGAAGAAAAAATACAAATTTGATGATGAAACAGAGGAGACCAAAAATCTTAGCAACCAAGAGCTTCAGAGACTGGTTCTGTTAAGACAGCTAAAATGTTTAAACTTAAATATAAGTGAACGGGAAGAAAGGAAGAAAGAACAACAAAAGAAGGAAAAAGAATATCTGGATGATGGAAGCATCAAAAAAACAAGAAGAAATGTATGTTGAAATACTAGATGAATTTTTTCAAGATTAAATATTTTAATTTTATTCTTTTATTTTAATGAAACCAGAAAGCTTTAATTTATGAGTGATAATTTATTTTTTAATTTAAATAATATAAGTGACCTGAATTTAATAAATAAAATTTATTTTTAATGTATAGAACATAATTTAAAATAAAAAATAATTTAAGAAATATGTGATAATGAACTGAGTACATTTACAATTTCTTGCCTTCTCCTTTTGCTTAATTCTGTGAAATTAGCTGACGGGTCTGTAACAATTTCCTCCTCTTCTTCATCATCTTTATCCTCTTGAAAAGCTTCGGGTTCATCAAAATCTTCACCAAGAAATTTTGCTATGTTGTGCAATACCGCACAGCTTATAATTACTGATGCAACTTTTTCCAGAGCAACACGCACTTTGTATTGCAAAATAGGGAATCGCCTCTTTAACTGTCCAAAGCAACGCTCTATTATAACACGATTTTTTGCGTGTATTTTGTTATACTTTTTTTCCTGCAGATTCCTTGGGGTTTTAAATGGTGTTAATAGCCATGGTCGAATGCCATAGCCGATATCACCTAAAATGATTGCATCGCTGTGCTGACTATTCATATAAGTGAAAATACGAGATCGCTTCAAAATTCGGCTATCGTGAACTCATCCTGGCCAATTGCAATCAATTGAAGTGAACTCATCGTTAGCATTACAGGTAGCTTGTACGTTGATGTTGCAAAAACCCTTTCGGTTAATATACTCATCGCCATGATTTGGTGGTTTTTGTATTGCAACATGCGTACAATCTATTGCTCCAATAGCGCAAGGAAAGACAAAACGCAATGCCCACTGTTCTTGAGCCCTTTTTATTTTGCCACTATTATTAGGAAATTTAATCCACAAATGCGCTTTATCGGTGACCTTCTTTAAAACCATTTTCACTGTTTTACAAACGGTTGTGCGATGTATTCCTTCTTCTTTTGCAATTCGCATTTGGAAACCAGGATCGCTTAGAAATCGCAGAAATATTTCCATCCTTTTTATTTGTGACAAGGACGCTCCCCTGTTTTCATGGCTTTCTTCCAAAAAATGTTGCGTTAACCATTTTACACTTTCTTTTTTAAACCTATATAAGTTAAAATAGTCTGCTGGGTGAGAATGAGACCGCACACGATATTGTTTTGTTTGGCGAATGTTCATAAATGCAGCCATATTCAAATAAAACCAAACAAAAATTCACTTTTCGACTAACTAACCAACAATAAACTTATTTTCAGCACCGCAATGATATGCTTACAAAAATTTAAGTTAAAACTATGAATTTTAAGTACTTACTAGTTTTTATTCACACTTTTTTCCAGCAAACACTGGAAAAACTAGTTTGTGCTAGACTGCAAAAAGCACTAGCTTTAGCTGAAAATTTTATTCACCTCAAAACTAGATTAAACTTTAAATTTGCTAGTTTTAGCTAGAACTACATTTTTATTCACACAGCCCAATGTTCAATTTTGTTGTTAATGTTGTTGTATTGTCGCTAACACTGTTTTATGTCTTCAAAATGAGCAATTTCAGTGATTTTGTTTTTTTCATTTAGTGTTGTACATTTGTGATTTTTGATGTAGGTTTTGGGGATGGGGGAAAAGTAGCACTTTGTAGTTGTCAGGAGGGAGAGTTGGGGATTCGAAGAATAAATAAAAGGAAGGGGGATAAACGGAAATATACTATACAACTTAACAAATAGTTCTAGATACATATATATTTTTTCTTTTCATAAATTAGTTTACTGCGAAAAAAAATCTCCATCTCGATTTGTTTTCTTTTGTTAGTTTGGCAAATGGTGGGGGAGTTAGGTTAAGAATAAGTGAGTGAGAGGATGTTCTTGTAAGTATATTGAAATAAAACAACAAGGAATAGATAGTTTTGGTTTAAGTGAATGTCGGTTTGGTTGACTGACTGTGTTGTGTTGCGTTCTGTATCAATGAATGAATTGAATGACAATAACAATTGTTAGGAATTGTGTGTGTGTGTGTGTGTGTGTGTCTGTCTATCCGTACGTCCTTCTATCTTTATGCTTTGTAATTATTTGCCTATCAATTTTAAGCTTAACTGTTTATACAATACCATTGATTTTCGAATTTAGTATGTTTGTAGAGCATAAAAGATGATGATGACTAAGGGAATAAAAATATTTAATAGATTTTTTATTTTATTTGTTTTTTTTTTCTTCTTTCTTCTTCTTTTGTATTTTTAAGAAATGATGCAATCCATTGCAAAAGATGAGGGTTGAAAATTATTATAGCTTCTCCAAGAAACTTCTAATGGAATTTTTTTCAACATAATTTATGTAAAAAATTAAGAAATTTTCAAGACTTTTAAAGCTAAACAATGCCTACCACCAATTTAAATTTTAATTTTTAGAGAATTTTTAGTCAGCTGTTACCTAAATTAATCAAACACCCAATACTATAAACTCTAATCTTAGTCTTTTCTTTCAATCCAGAAACTACTAAAGATATTAACATCATGTTTTTATATAGTGAATGGAGTTATACTTCCAGACGCTCTAGGGTTACCCTCTATGTATGACTATCAGGGAAATAGGTTTTAGTGAGTAGGATGTAAGAACAATTTAGACTTTCGCAGGGAGAAGATTTCATATAACACTAGTTCGACTGAAAAAATAATAATCTCTGTTATGCGTTTTGCGATCAATTGGTCTATAGACTACGAACGGATAAGATCTACTTGATAAGCGAGTATTACGAACAAAAACTCGGGCCTTCGAAATGAGCTCATTTATCTCAGAAGAACACCATCCATGGCTGTATCTATAAAACTTAAGTAGTTAGACAACCAACATTCCTACAATGCTCCAACGAGAAAGCATCAGCGTCCTCGTTTGCAGACGGTCCATAAGCCCAAAAAAGTAGCTTTTAAAACAGCTTCTTATAAATGAAAGTTATATTCTGTTTTTGCCCGGCTGTAGGTAGTTTATACAAATATATAGCGAGATGATCAGATAAAGTATTTCTTACACCGGTTAAGAAAGCCAAGATACTGGAATGCTACTTTAAACACTTAAATGATGTGACTTGTTGAATGAGCATCACACTGATTTTTCATGCCAATATTACCAAGAACACCCGATTCATTCACAATACCCTAACTACACTCAGAAAAAAAAGTTAGTAGAAAAATTTGTAAACGGGTTTCAATTCCTCTTTACTATTTTTGTACTGATTTTAAGTAAAAAAAAATATTACTTAGCAAATCTTTTTGCTATTTACATTTCACAAATTACAGAATTTTTACAAATTACGGAATATTTATAAATTTTTGACAACCGATTTGCTAAAATTAGCAAAAAAAAAAAAAAAATTACTAATTTGAAGAAAGAGGATATTGAAGGAAATGTTATTTGTAATAATTAAAACTTATACATACAAACTTAAACTGACTTAAGATGTTACATAGATTAAAAAACGGATCGGAAGTAAAGATACCGACTCATGTCTAAAAAGAGGAGATCCACTTAAAATAGCACTAAAAAGTTTTTTTAGTTCTAAAAATCAGCCCTTAAAACAATTAAAATTTGGCCTTAAAAGTAAAAAAAATTGACTAAAATATTTTTCAAAACAAAATGATAAATTCGTTTATATTTTAACAATTTTTAAGATTTTAAGGCCTTTAATTTTTTTTTAATATTGTATAAAATATTTTTTGAAAAATATATTCAAAATTTTTCATGCTCAATAAAAAAAAAAAAATTTTAAATTTTGAACTCATATTAAAAATATTTAATAATTTTTTTTGCTGATTTTAGCAAACAGATTTTTAATTCCACTTTACAAAAAGTCAACTAAAATTTAGTAGCGGCTACTAATTTTTCCACTAATGTCATTGTACTACACGTCAGCAGACATGTGTTGCTAAGATTAGCAAAAAATACCGCTGGGCTCAAATTAGCAGAATTTCTCGTAATAATAGCAAAATTTTCAGTTGCCATTACAGACTTTTTTTGGTGAGTGTAATAACTTTTACGACCCCACTGCATTTTGACTCAACATATATCATTAAAATCGACACTTTCGCAAGACCACACATAGTGATTATCGAAGGGTTATGGTGTGTGCCATTCTTAATCCATCTTCTGCCCTCAAAGTCCACAAGGATTGGCCTCCGATCGAAGGAAAATTAATGAATGGATTGAAAGTTTGACTAAGAAGGTCATTAAGAAAGATGAGAAAAAGACATAGAGAAAGAACGGAACCATGTGGTAGCCCAGATTTCAACTGAATTTAAACGCCTTGGAAATATCTAGGGATAGAAGTACTAACATAATCCTTTTCTCTTTTAACAAACGACCAGAACTAACCCCAGGAGCAGAAAAAACACTCACACACAAACGCTTTGCTTAGCAGATTAGTCTTGTAATTTTTATTTATTTAATTTTATTTTATTTTATTTATTCCCACAGAAATCTCTAAATGCTTCCTCCCTGTGTCTGGCTGCAGCTGTGCTAACTAAATCAACACTTGTGTTTTGGCTTAAACGAAATGCGCTTTATTAAAATGAATAACTTCATTCCAAGCACAATAATGTTTTCCACCACTTCCGCGATGGTATACATATTACTATCAAAAAAAAACAGAGTTTCCTGTTGATTTGCCGTTTCGAAGATCGAAATACGAAGAGGATGCTTTTCAAACGGTCATAAACCCCATAATCTCAAAAAAGGATATTGGGATAATGTTCATTGGAATAACATCCAAGCTCCGTTTGTAATAAATATAACTCTAACTTAAATAATGCATATTTTCATTACTTACATCTCTTTACAGGCGGTACATCGAATCCTTCTGTATTAACAATTTGTGTTTCATCCGGACAGGGCATACAATCAGCCGATTTTTGTATTTGAGGTCCCGAACACTCGGCACCGCCATTCATAGGTATAGGATTATTACACATGCGAGTACGTTTACGACCTTGTGCCATTTTACCAGGACATTTGCAATCACGCCACGAAGACCAGGAACTCCAACCGCCATTAACTGGAAGTTTATTAAACGAATATCTCAAATTCAGTACAATTAAATTGAAACAAATCACACCGAAACTTACCATAAACAATAAGAACCGCTGAATCTGAATTACGTTTGCCGGCTATATTTTCAGCGACACAAGTATAATTTGCCATATCCTGATAGAAATAAATATAAAGAATGCATTTTTTAAAATTTAGAAATAAAGAATTTAAAGAGAAAATTAAAGAAAAATTTTTAACATAATAAAACCGTTTAGGGGATTTGTTTCTTTAATGCTTTGCTTTCATTTCAGATTCAAATTATAAAAACTAACGGCAATGGCACAGTATAATTTATTGCTTTTAAATCTAAATTGTGGTCTTTAATAAAGCCAAGTATTGTTTTGGCCGCCGAGACAGATGAGAGATAGTAATTTAATAATCCGTCGAAATAGAAGGGTGATTAATCTTTTATGTCATTGTTGGTTCGAATGTTTAACTGTTTAAAAATTTTCGATTGTCATTATTTTTCAAACATTTCTCAAACTCAACCTTCTGACAGTTTCATGTCAAGAGACAAAATCAATGATTTGATCAGGGGTTCCTGTGCTTAACAAATTTCGCATATGTTCTAAAATTTCGCAATTTTTTTTAATTCTTTACGTAATCGAAATTCAAATACAAAAGTTTGCTGAATAAGAAGAGCAAAATGTCAATCATATTGTCAGAGAAACATATTCTTTCCCATATAATTGATATTTTTCTCTTTTTATTCAGCCGACTTTTGTATTCAAATTTCCATTAGATTAAAAACTTTATTGAGAGTCAATTTTGGATGAGTAACTCGTAGAAATTTTTAAACAGTTTTATTAAGGGATTGAAGAAAAGTTGCTTAGCAGAAGGGATGATAAATATTTTTATAAGTCTTTGGATCGGCTGTTAAACGGATCTGGATACTCTTTGTATTTTAATTTTTTCAATAATGCACTCAACAGAAATTAACATTTCCATTCAAGAAGGGAACATTTCTATTCAAGAAGGAAAGAAGGGAAAAAGTATGATTTGAATAATTTTTCCCATATTGCTTATCACTCAGAGAAAAATATTGTTGCCTCAAATGAAAATGGTTTCAAAAGAATCTTTCGGCTGTCATATTTAAATAGGGACAACAACAAAATAGAATTATTGTTCAGTTCAATCCAATTTCAGTTGGGACTACAACTTTTCATTGTAGTTTTGTGTAGAAATTTCTTAATGAAATTAAATTATCAGCACACCCAGAAAAAAAGTTGTCTCAAATAAATTTCTGTTCAAACGAATAGAATCGTTTGCTGCAACCGAAATAGGGTTGAAATAATTGAATTAGCATTGTGACAACTGATTCAAACAAAGGAATAGAAAAATGTGTAACCCAGACATAACCCTTAAGGAATTTAAGTTCGAAAAATATTTGGTCATAATCTCCTTTTTCAGTTTGGGGGTTATATTCGTAGGGACAATTTTGGGTGACGCAAACTATTTAATCTGAGGTTCAAGCTGGACGGAGTTTATTGCCAATGTAAAAGTTTGTTTTAAAGAGAACCAACCCTCAGGAAATTCTTCCTACTAATTAATGTGTTGCTTTCTTTGAAATTTGTATGATTTTTGATTTCAAAATAGTTTTAAAATAATTTACTTAAGATAAAATCTCGCGAATTATTACTAATGTTTTTTATTGCTTCTTAGGAGTGAGAATGGAATTTCTTTAGCTATAATCAAAATTACTTCTGTTTTCGTTAAAAGAGGGTAATATGTAGGTCTTGAGAATTGATAAATTTCACCTGTTCAAATTTTAAATGATTTCTTACCTGTAAAGTAACTTGACGAAATGTTAAAGTACCCGTTGCCGACACTGTGGGGCCATGTTCATTAATTTCCGTTATGGGTACATTATTTTTATACCAACTAACAGTGGGCTCTGGAAAACCGCTGGGAGGCTCACAATACAACTCAGCACGTGTACCAAGTTCAACTCTTAACGAAGTGGGTGAAGTAACAAATTGTTTGCGCATATCTAATGAAAATTTTAAAAAATAATTTGAAATTTAATATTCAATCATTTGGACACAACGCGCATTAAACATCACAAACACTAAACACACATTATCACATTATTGTCAATGGATTTAATTTAACTTACAAGCAATATTAACTGTGGCCGCTTGACTTTTAACAACACCCCTTGAAGACCTGGCATGACATTCACACTTAAAGGGTCCCTTGCCAAAATATTCATCCACAAGATCACGATGTATGGTGGCCGTAACTTCCTCTAAATGCACCCCTGTGTGAGGATCCACGTGTTTGTCGTGTGTTGAGGGTGGGGGTTGGGAACTACCACTACATTTAAAATGCAGCTGCGTAATATTAATAAAATAAAATAAACAAATAAGAAGAATTTCCTGTTAAATAACGAAACCCAAAACCAAAACAAACTAAAATCCATTATGTGTAAAATTATTTACCTGCAATGCATGAGCTGCTTTACACTTTAATATGGCAGGACGATTCTTTACCACATAAACACTTTCTGGTTCAGTAAGAAAGTAGGGCAGTGTAGCTCCTGTCTCTGAGGCTCCCAATTTACCAGTTACAAATTCATCTAGAGTACCAGCTGCTCCTATTATAGATGTCTTGGAATTATTTGAATTGTGTGGTGACACCTCACCAGAGTGACCACCCATATTTAACATGGAATCATCATGAAATGGTGGCACTACTGGTATCTTCGCTTGAGTAAATACATCTGTATTATCTTGATAGGATGTATCCACATCGGTTAATTTATTCCAATTTGAATATTTATTACTATTCTCCGATTTGGGTGTCATAATTTCTTCCATTTCATCACTTAAATCTTCAAATTTACTAAATACATCTTCTTCGGATTCGTTTAATAGCAAAGAATCTTTGGCGGAGGGTAGACATGTTGTACATGTTCGGCATATAATTATATACGTTAGGATAATATTGATGATCGAATATCTTCTGGGATTCGTTGTAGGCATTTTTAATACGAGGCAGGAAGTACGTTTTGTTTTTTTTGGTTCTCTTTTTCAATATTTTTTTATAAGTTCTTTGTGTGAGAACCTTCTGTTGAGTATTCGTTTAGTGGTTACTAATGTGGGAATCATGTGTATTTAGGAATATTTATTTTCCAAAAGTGTTTTTAATATCTGCAAGTAAATAAAGATATTATATATAAATTATAAAAAATGTTGGTAATTTGATAGCAAAAATACTTTGTATACTTATATAATTTATTTAATAGTTTGGAAATAATTCATGTTAAAACTTAAGTATGTCCATATATAGGGTCCGCCAAATAACTTTTTTGTTTTGAAAAAACTACTGAATATTTTCTCAAATATTTTCTCAAATTTCTTTTTTTATTTAAAAGTACAATTCTTCCGGTTAATAATGGAAAATAATTTCATTCAAATGGCTACCTCGGCTGGCCATGCAGTAGTCTACACGATCGGTCCATTTTTAAGCACATTTAAGCACAATGGCTGCACGAATATTGTCCTTTAAAGCGTCAATTGTCTCTGGCTTGTCGGCGTAACACTTATCTTTGACGGCACCCCACAAATAATAGTCCAACGGTGTCAAATCGCAGCTCCGAGGTGGCCAAACGACATAAGCTCTGCGGCTGATAATGCGATCTTCAAAAACAGGGCGCAAAACATCGAGTGTAGCTTCGGCTGTGTGGCACGTAGCGCCGTCCTGTTGAAACCAAATGTTGCCAATATCCTCATCTTCAATTTTCGTGAACAAAAATTCGTTCAACATGGCCCGCTAACGATCGCTATTGACTGTAACGGCCACTCCTTGCTAATTTTCGAAGGAAAATGACCCAATTATGCCTCTGGACCAAAATCCGCATCAAACAGTGACTCGTTTTGGGTGCATCGGCTTTTCAATGTATGCGTGCGGATTTTCTGTGCCCCAAATGCGACAATTTTGCTTGTTTACATACCCGCCAATATCAAAATGAGCTTTATCTGAAAAGATGACATTGAAAAGATGACATTCTGCAACATTACCATGATTTTCAAAGTAATGTCGCAATATTTCCCAGCGTTGTTTAAGCGTATACACAACCATATTCGCTCAGCGGAAGGATAAAACTAATTATAATTAGATAATTATCTGTCAAATCAGACATGAGCTAAGTGTTACCATTCACGAAATAAGCACTAGTTGAAAAAAAAACGTTAGATGGCGGACCCTATATAACACGGTGTCTTTTAGTGATAGCAAGCAATTGTCAAAGTAATTTCATCTCAAGTGAAGGCAGTTAATTTTAATGTTATTGCAATATTATGATTTCGTTCGAAGGTCATTGGTTCTTGCCATGATGTCTGCCATTTATTATTGAATAAAAAAATTAATTATTATTTGAATAAAAAAATTAATTTTTACAAAATACAGTGTAATACAAAATACGAGGTAATTGTTGTCCACCTCAATGTAATGGCTACCTTTTTATTACATGCACACTCAAAATATTACGTAGTTTACTATTTGTAGTTTAATAAAAAAAGTTGTCCGTTCCATTTAAAAATAAAGAAACATACATTTATTTTTTATGCATTTGTTCGAAATGATTTACTATAATTTTTTACGGAATTGGTAGATAAAATTTTAACATATATTTTAACTGATTAATCATTTGTTTCTTACGGATGTGTCAGTTGTTTAAACAATATTAAAAAATAAATAACAAAATCCGTCTGATTTAAATGAAAAGTAAGTAGACCGGTTTTAAATGAAATATCATTTTATTATTTTATTCTCTCAAATTGAGTCTAAGATCTTTTTATAAAAATAATGATTATTTATTTTCTTCTTCCAATATTTCGTCTCCACATTGGGAGACTTCTTTTGGGAAATAATATAATTTTTTCAACAATTAATAGCAATCGATCATTAGCTATCAATTTCGAGGATTATGAACGAAAATGTACAGACATAATAACCAATAATAACCCATATAGATGTTAAGTCCGATTTGGTGTGAGGATTATGGTCGGTCATTACTACTAAGGAAATGATACGACTTGAAATTTAATCTTAAAATAAAAATGTCTCAGCTACGAAATAACTCCAATGAAATAACACTTAAAAGAAAAAATAAAATAACCCTGAATGAAATAAACCCCCAAAAATTAAATAAATCCCAAGAGAAACAAATGAAATAGTACCTAAACGAAATTAAATTATTTTCAAAAGAGAAAACTAAACAATCCCCAAATTTTGGGATTTATTTTATAATAAAAGAACTGTCAAAACAAGAAATCAAACGGAATAATCTCAAAAGAAAAGGGAATAATCTCAAAAGAAAAAAATTAAATTAATGTCCGAAAAATTTCCTCATCAGAAATTAATTATTAATCGCCTTTGTTTCTAACCATTTTATAATCTGAAATTAAAATTGTGGCGCTCAAGTTCATAATACTGTATTTGAATTTACAAATTCAAATTTTTGAAATCGATTTTTTTTATTCAAATTCATAACTGAATTATAAATATTAAAAAATAAAATCATTTTATCCTTTTTTAATATTTAGGTTGGATAGGAACTGGTTAAATAAAATCTAAAGAAAATTTTCTAAGCTTCAAAGAAATTTACAAAAAAATTTTAAAACCTTTTACCAATTTCTGGTATTTATTTTATAATTTATTTAGCCACCTTGCACAGGGTCTTAATTCTTTGAAATTTATCCGTCAAACTTTAAGCTTTCCATGTCTGGTGGCTAAAATTTAGTCTATGAGTTGGGTCTCGACTTCAACTTTTGATTAAGTAATTTTACGCCAAAGAACGAAAAAACATGAAAGAGCAAGAAATGTTCATAATTTTTCTAAAACTTTTAAAATGCTGAAGACATTAAAACGGGAGGCACTGAGTCTGAAAATTTCAATTCACTCGGACTCAAAAGTTTTTTAAATAGAACCCGTATTGGAAATCTGTGATCAGTTCAAATATAAGCACCTGACCCGAAAGAGGTAAAAACAGGACCGGTTTGAAAGTTCTTGTTCCGAGGCAGGTGCCAACAGGACCACTACATATCAGTAAAAAAATTAAGTTTTTTAATGTAATCCAACATCGGTCCCTGTTCCAAGTTATGTGTTTCTTAAGAAGTACCTTTCCCACAGGGTATGAATGCGTCGGAAAACCTTCTTGAAATTACTCAGATATTAGTTCGTTTTGCCATCAATGGCATTTGTGCTTCCATAATGTAGTGCTTCTTTATTTCTTACAAATAATACATTTACAATAAGTTTAGAAACCAAAAACTATTTTCTTAAGTGGATGTCATTATATATTTTTAATCGGTATATCATGAGAGGACTAACTACATACTAATATGACATCCATACTAACGGAAGTGTCTTTGTTTAATATGTTGTACATATGTGTACATTCAACCGTGTATGTAACAACCTGCTAACCAATATCTGTAATTACATCTTTTGAAAAGGCTTAAGTAAAGAGTATGGTTAAGGACAGAGGTTCCCTAATAGAATAATAAACTAAAGGATTAGCAAGAAATTTATAGAAAAATTATACTTTACGAGAGGCTTCAAATATGACAAGAGGCTTCAAATATGACAACACTGTAATTGCGCTGGAATATAATTCTGATGAAGAGTTGGCGGAATTGTTGTTTAAGCCCTGTTTTGTTATTTTACTTCGGTGGGGTTAAGTGCTATGCGAACACCGTTATGTAGGAGAGTAAAAAACTCATACATATAATTTTTCTAAATTGATGTTGCCGTCGCTGGGAATCGAACCCCAACCTTATGTGTGTGTAACAGTCCAATGCGTCACAACGCTCACATCTTCCACAGTTTTTTTGTTGCAAAGGCAAACATCATTTTGGAGACGAGAAACAAAATGTTTAGAAGAAAATAATTTTTTAGGTAAAAAACTTTTTTTATTTTGACAAAATATTTTGAAGTGAAACGAATTTTTGGATGAGTTAAAAATTCACCTCTAGGAGTTTGATAAGAAAAAGTTTTTTTTTTGTAAAATTGCACTAAATCACAAAAATTTGAATGAACATTTTCTTGATCCTTATAAAAGGTCTCTTCACATTTCCCCTCGTAACTTGTATACCCCTCGACCTATTTTGCTCGCTTGAGTTACATTATTGCTTATGACAATAACGAATATTTTCAGTAAAAATGAGCAATTATGTTTTCGTGTGGGAGATTTCGTGATTGTCATTGCAACTGACGAACACCACAAAGTCGACTCAGAGCTTTATAAGGATAAAGAATAGATACACACTTTTCTGGGTGTATTTCTTTGAGTTACAAACGGAATCACTAACTGTAGTATACTCTCTCCAAAAGGGAAAGGAAGGGTATAAAAATTCTTTATTTGATATCTTTATGCTAAACCCTAAAATACATATCTTTGGCTTTTTATTTAAAATTTACGATTAAAAATTTGTATGGAATTTAAATGTCCAAAACATGAAAAAAGCGAAAGTACTTATTTTAAGGTTCAGTATGCACGTAGATATTAATCAAATTCTGTTACAGTTTATTCAGCTCATGTCAACTTGTTAGAATCTCTGCTGCAAAAGTGTATTAACTTTTTCTAGTTCTTTTGTTGTTGACAATTTGTAGAGTTAAATATGGTCAATGTCTTTATCGTCTTGGTAGCATTGAACAAACTGACCTTACCAATAATAATACTTAATCTTACAATTTTCAAATAGAAAAAGAAGAAAATGCATGTTTTAACATGCATGCATATAATCATTTATGTATTAAAAAAGACATACAAAAATACATACATACAACTATTGTTAGTAATTTTAGTATGGTAATATGAAAGTGTACGTATGTGTACAGAGTATTATGTAAATAAGATTATAATAAACACCATTGAATGGAGTAGTGTCCAATTTAAGACAACAAAATTTTCAAAATTACTTCTATACGATTACGGACATAATCAGAAGTACATATGTATATATACAATGCAATTACATATTTTATGTATTAGGGAGACAACTATTTTTTTTTTTTTTAATTTTGAAGAGGAAAAACTAGAAATAAATAAATACACAGGGCGCCATTTTTTAGAGCCTGAAATCAAGGTATACTTCTGATACCAGAATTTTTACATCGACTCAGAGTTTTCAAAAATCCTAACAAAAACAAGTAAAAAAGGCTTAAATTCGGCTGTGCCGAATCTTTAAATAGCCTCCACCAAGGCTCTCTATTGTTTTTAAAACAAGCAATGTAAAAAAACCCTTTGAAGTAAAATTATGGAGGTGAAAAAAATTTTTTTGAGGTGGAAACCTTTTTTGGATGCGGAAACGAATTTTTTTACGTGAAAAAAAATTTGAGTTGAAAAAAATTTTTTAGATGAAAAAAATTTTTGTGGTGAAAAAAAATTTTAGTGGTGAAAAAAATTTTTTGAGGTGAAAAATATTTGAGGTGTACAAAATATTATAAATTTTTAAGCGATTGGTGAAAAAAGTATGAGCAAATATATTATATACCAGTCGCTACTATAAAATTGTACTAAAATACACCAATTTGTATGGAAAATTTAGAGGTATCTTCACATTTTCACCCATAACTTTTTAACCGTTGGACCGATTTTGCTCATTTTGAATACCAAACTGCTCGGGAGGATGTACAATAATCCGCTAGCGTCTTTGCGTCGTGATCGCCATTTCAACAGCTAGACAGACGGACATCGCTAAATCGACTTAAAATTGCATAAGCATCACGAATATATATACTTTATGGGGTCTTAGACCTATATTTCGACATGTTACAAACGCAATGACAAACTGATATATACCTTCACCATATATGGTGGAGGGTATAAAAAGGCAAAACTACAAATTTTTCAAAATCTGATTTTTTTTTCTGGAAAATCTTTCTCCGAAAGAAAGAATTACAATTTTTTTCAATTTTAGGGAATACAATTAAAATCAAATGTTTTTGGGGACATCGAAACCAACTGCATTTTCGGGTTAGTCCAATCAGTATATGGTTTTATTTTCAAGCAAATTTAATATACAAGACATTTATTTTTCTAGTGAAAAAGTGAAATTTTCGATTTATTGTGATATTGCCTTTCTTAAAAATAAAATTTTAATTTAAATTTTTACAATTTCAATAAAAATGTTAGGCCATAAAAGCTCGAGGGAAATTTTTTACGGAAAAACAATTTATTGTTATTAACCTCAAAAAATATTTAAATAAAGCGTGTTTTTTCAGAGTGTCACAACTTTGAGTTGGCATCACTGCTTTATTTGACAATCCATTTAACAGCTGATAGTTGCTTTTTGTTTAGTTTGCTTCGAAATTTGATTATAAATTATGATTATGATACATCCACAGAAAATTACTGTTTGGTGCGCTTTATTTGCTGGCGGAGTCAGTCATTGACCCATATGTCTTCAAAAACGACGATGGTGAGAATGTTACTGTCAACGGTGAACGGAATAGGAACATGATTCGAAATTTTTTCGTACCTCAATTACGTGCCATTAATCTTGCTGATATGTGGTTCCAAAAGGACGGAGCCAAATGCCACACAGTGGGCGCTACAATTGATTTACTCAAAGAAACTTTTGATGAAAATATAATTTCACATAATGGCCCAATTAATTGGCCACCAAGATCGTGTGATTTAATCCCATTGGATTATATTCTTTGTTGTTATTTTAAGTCACTTGTCTACTACGATAAACCACAAACAATTGAACATGTGGAAATCAACAGGCGAAGAGTTATCGGCGAAATTTGGCCGCAAATGCTGCGAAAAGTTGTTGAAAATTGGTGTTCTACGCGCCAGACGTGGCTGCCACATGACAGAAATTATATTTGAACATTAATTTCATACAATTTTCTTTCCAATAAAGCACGTTAAATTGATATTAAAAATATGTTTCCTTGTTTTTTATGATTTTGACTTGTGTCACTCTATAAAAAAAACACCCTTTAGTTTCATATACTCGTAGTTGGCAGTGATTATTATTTAGGGACTTATAAGGTGAAGGAACTCGGATTTAAATCCCCCCAAAAAATATTTAAAATTCACGTCTACCGGATTAAGTGTCGTGTCGGACAATTTTGGGTACTTTTTTGTTCGTCAGTATGTCGCACAAGTTCGAAATTCTATATTTAAACTAAATTTAAATAATATATTCGTTAAATGAGAAAGTTTCATATGCTTATCATAAGTTTGCCCAGTTGTTAGTTCAAAAAGTAGCAAAACAAGCCTTCGCGAAACATTTTTTAAAATCAAAAATAGCACGTATATTTAAAAAAGTACACGTCCGTCGAAATTAAATAAGGAATAATATATATAAATTTGGCAGCAAAAAATGATTCCGTCATTTAAAATACATTCAAAAGCTAAAAAAGAAAAAAAATCCCGTTTTTGAATCCCTTAAAAATCCGAGATGACCATTTTTTCTATTACTTATCTAAATTTAATCAAAAACGGAGTGTTTCGGTTAGAATACTTGTTTTGTT
The DNA here is from genome assembly GCA_949748255.1 of Eustalomyia histrio. Lineage (NCBI taxonomy): Eukaryota > Metazoa > Arthropoda > Insecta > Diptera > Anthomyiidae > Eustalomyia > Eustalomyia histrio. The sequence continues at coordinate 7,844,485 of OX456527.1, read as the reverse complement.
AGAAACAACGAACGATTTGTCCAAAGTGAAATGAGATATCGAAGTGAAATTGAGATATCGAAAAATGCAATGTGCTTAACAGTAATTATAGATGCCTAAACGAGTTTTGTGAAAAATTATTTATTTGCGATGTCGTAATATCTCAAATAAAGCAAAAATAAATATTTTTTGCATTTTTGGAAAGAATTTCTCAAAAATCTGATATATTGTAAAAATTCTAATGATTTCGATTCAGCGCAATAAATCCCTTTAAGAAAGTATACTCTAGTTAACACATTTTGTATCTTTAATTGGTTCAACGTTGATTTCCTTTAATTACTTAACGAAAGTATAGCTTTCTTAGTTATTTTTTTCGTAAAATAAACGATATTTTCGTACATTTTACGAAATTTATTTTAGTTAAAAACTAACTAATTTTACGAAACTAAAATTAGTTTATTGTTTTTATACAGTTATATTCATATTTATAACGAAATTTAAAGTATTTTTAGATTTGTCGAAATCAACAAAACTTTAAAATATTTGCAAAATGGTACAATAATTTTAAAGTAACGAAATAAATGTTGGTGGTGCGAAATAACGAAATATTTCGTACAATGTACGAAAACTTTCGAATATGTCGCTCGGTTTCCTTCGGCTTCCTTGTCTAACAGATAAATTCATCTACAATTTCGAGTTATGAACTTATGACCGTCGATATATCAATTATACAATTTTTAAAATAGTTTTAAGAAAAATCCTTTTTAATATAAGATCCCTCCCTAATATTTTTCCTCTACATACTTAAGTGGTATAAATTGTAATTGTTAGTGGCAAGAAGTTGCATACTATTGCAATATAGATAACTATATTTTACATACATATTATATACTAACTTAACTAAACATAGTTAGTTAAAGAAAGACGTGCATAATAACCCAATACTTAGAGTGTACATATGTTGTACTTACATATTGGTAATGAATAATATGTTCATGTATTTATCGTATCGTATAAGTAACATGTAATATTACAACTCGTATGACAATGTTTAGAAATTTTGTTTTTTTTTGTTAATTTTTGTTGTCATATTCAGGAAATGAAGAAGATAACAATTTTTATGACTTTAACGTTTTTTGTATGTTTTTATTTTCACTTCTTTAGAATTACTGACTTAACTGCATTTGCTACTGGACTCCACTACTGAGGCGGCTTTAATGTTAATGATTTACATATTTATCATGCAAAAATATATTTTATTTTAAATAATATAAAATAAAATAATCGTTTATTGTTTGAAGAATTTATACGTTTTTTTAATGTCCATATTAGAATAAACTGCCAACAGTAGTTATGAAAAGGTGTTTTGGGGGGGAAGGGTATATTTATACACCGTTCTCTTCCATACTAAAATTTTTGTTATCTACCTTGTCAACAACCACTTATTAATGTAACGAGGGTCGGTTTAAATGGTGTAGTAAAATTAAGTAATGGGGGTATTTTAAGAAACTATAATGCGAAAAGAAATTGTCCGATGAATGGCAATATATAATTATATATAGTCATACACAAAATATAGTTCTATACTTCATTAAATCTTATTTGATCCGCTTTATCTTAGTTTATATATTTATTTATTTTATTTATATTAATGATATAATTACAAATTATATCCCAATAACCTAACAGAGGACTAGCAACAAAGGCTATCGGCTCGTTGTAGCTAAAACAGACCAGAGCCTCTGGTGGGAATTGAGCCTACGACCCCCGCACTGATAAGCTAGCACGCTACCAACTAGCCTACCGGGGCGCTCTAAGTTATATAATTTGATATAAATCATATATGTAAGTCTAATTCTAAAAAGTATTTTTGAAATCCGCACTTATATCTTTTTTCTTCATCCCAATAAATAATGAAAATTTAACTATGAATATTGTATTCAATAGATTGAAAAATTAGATGTGTTTTCACTTTTACCAATATGTGTTGCCATATACAATTATATAGAACTTTTTTTTGTTTATAAGTGTAAATTGATTATAAGGTCATGAATAAATATATATAAATTGATACAATTTTCCCTAATAAAAATATATATGCCCGTGTAAACATATTTGGAAACAAATTTAAGATCTATTAAGATCTGATCAAATTTAGATCTGGCGCAAGCTTATCCCAGAAAAAAAAAAGTAGCAAAAGAAGAGAAAAAGAAGCAATGATTTTGATCAGAACTAATGATTTTTAAATAGTGGTGTCATAGGGTTGAAGTTTTCTTTAATGATCCTTTTTTATTGCATCTAAAGCTCTTCTTATGGTTTAGTGAAAAATGAGATCTTTTAATGTTCCCAAATAAATTTTGTATATATAATTTAGATTTTAACAGGACATCAGTAGTAGGGTCTTATAGGCTTTTTACACTAAATAACATCTTTGTGAAACGCATGTAAGATGTTGAAAACATGAAACATGAATTAACATTGGCAACAGCTTTTATCCTTAATTTGTCATTTATTTAGCTGTTAAAAAAATAAAAGAAAAAGACGCATCATTTTTGTTAAAAATAAAAATATTAAATAATGGATTTACAGAAATCATTAATCATTGGAGTATTTGTTGCTTTGCACGAACAAACCCGAATTTTAATGCAGTACATGTGCCCCTCATCTTCCTTTGTTAAATAAATTTGTTTTGTTTATTTTCTGCAATGTCAGTTTGCTAGTAATGGCACAAAGAAAATAAATTTTTTTGACATTTTTTTTAGTGATGACACTTAAAATAACGAAAGATGTAAGATGGAACAAAATGAGAAAGGATCACCCCTTTTTGCAGATGTAGAAAGATGTAGAATTTTCGGCATGTATAATTCTTATCGAAAGATGTTAACATTTTTGCAAATTGATGAAAGATGTAAGATGTAGGTCAGCCCATAAACCTCATTTTTACAAGATCCCGTTAGCTTCTACCTGGGAATTTAACTGACACATTTGTTGTTGTTTCCCATATAAAGTGTGAGTTTTACTGTTGGTTAAATTAAACGAGACATTCAGTAATGGGGCCATATTTATAAAAATTATTTCTTTCGAAATTCTTGCAATTTTTACTACAATAAATTTTTTTAATTTTTGTAGCAATAATAACTACGATTTTAAGTATTTAAAATCTGGTAAATTGAAAGTTAAAGATTAAAACAAATTACCATATTTATAAATGTCAAATTTATATATAAATATCTATGATTAATGTCTTACTTTGTTTGTTTTTAAAATGAGTTACCTGTAATAGATTTTAAATGTGTTAAATTTATTAAAAATCACATTTTTAGAAGTTGTGAAAAAGAGCTACCTTAGAAGAGGAAAATCAGAACTAAACGATACTTTAGAATTAATGAAAAATTAATTTCTTAATAATTACTTCCATTTATTTTTTGCTGGTAATATTTGTGGGATGCAAACATAATATCGATAAATATCGTATATATATGCAGGTAAACATATTTGTATATGTTTGCGGGTAAATGTATTTCATTTGGTCCAAATAAATATTTGTATATGTTTACAAGCGAACATGTAATATTTGCAGGCAAATATATTGTATTCAAAAAACACCAATTATTATTTACAGAGTTTTATTTCTATGTAATAAATTTTCAAGCTCAAGAGTTATTACATAGAAATTAAATTAAAAAGCTCGAATAAATTAAACTGAATAATTTACAGAGGTTAGGTAGATGTAATAGCCTGCCAATCAAACTCACTGAGACTATAAAGTCCCTTGTGATACCACGGAAGCTAATAAAAATTATATCACTGGCTTCCCCCGTCGAACCATCCCGTCCCGATTGCCTCAAAAAGCCCCTAAGTCGGCCGATATCGATATTAGCAAAATCAACTAGGTCCTCAAAGAAACATGAGCCCAAATGCAGTGCCCTCCTGCGAGCCAGGGCAGGAGAAGTGCAGAGAAGGGGCTCCACAGACTTCTACTCCTCTTCGTCACCACAGCTTCTGCAAAAGTCACTAGCCGCAACCCTCAACCTAACTGCGTGCCTTCCAATCAGACAGTGTCCCGTCATGACGGACACAAGTAGGGATATATCGGGCCTTGACAGTGACAGGAATCTGTGCGTGCGCTTCCTATCCAGACGGGGCCACATCTGTCTGGAACGAATACAACCACAGACAGAGTTTATTATTTATTATTTATTTTTCACATTTTTACATAAATCATGCCTACAAATGTAGGGTATAAAATTGTGGAATTTTTAAAGTTGTTTTGAGATTTTTTTTTTGGCGCGAATAAAAATCTAACGTCTTGAAATCAGCAGTTTACTATTTTTGGCAAATATAAACTGTGATTTGCTTTCAACCAAATTTTCTTCTATTTTTTTCATGCTAATATTCAGTAAAATTTTTTGCTGATTTTTCGCAGGGTAAATCGTCATTTTTAATTAATTAAAATTTAACTTAAATACAACTAAATTTTTTAAACATTTAACAGTTTTAGTTTGCTGATCCTATCTTGCAAATATTTAGTAAGTACTTAACAGCTGTTGCAGAAACTATTTTTAAGTAACTTTTTTTTGATACTTTTACAGGTTTGTTTTATTACAGTATGATCCTTATAGAACAATCCCTCGTATTATCCATTTAGCATAGGCAGGCTGTCATGACAGTCAGTTATTTGCTATAGGCAGAAACCAGCTATAGGTATTTTTTCATGATGATTATTTTGTGCATTGATGATGTTTGATGATAATTTCTACAGTAGCTGAAGCAGCAGTAGCAAAATGCTAACAATGACACTCACAGTCAGAGTCAGTCATTACCTAAGAGTTACTAGTTGTGTTTTTTTTTATAGTTTATATTTAAAAAAAAAAAATTATGACCAAATTAAATATTCAAAACAGGTATCAAAAACCTATAAGTTCCACGAAAAGTAGAAGTCGTTGAAGTAATAATGTAAGTATGTGTGTCCATTTCTGAATTGAGTGGTTTTTTTTTTCTTTTTTGTTATCGAAAACTAAGCCGCCACTTAATGATAGAATATAAATTTACAATACTGTGGTGTATGGAGCAATGAAAGGAAGATGTTGTGAAACGTGGGGTAGAAAAAAACGTTTTAAAAATATAAAAATTTAAAAAAAAAAAAAAAAAAACTTTAAAATGCATAAAATTCATTTAAGTAATTTGTAATAACATAAAAAACAAAGACTTTGACAAGAAAAAAAAACAATTTTATACAATTTTAAAAGGGCATTAAAGCGTTTTAAAAAGACCCTATAAGAAGAAATCAAACAACAAAGGCGGTTTTGAATGAATAGAGGGACAGACGGAAGGACGGACAACAACATAATCAAAAACGGTTTTATTACAAAATTTAGAATTTTAATGACATTCAAAATACTCATACATACATACATACATACATACATATATAAATATCAATGGGAATGTTATTTTCGGGTATTTTAAATATTTTTAAATATATTTCTTTATGCTTCTTATTTTTCACCCCTTAAAGATATCAATCTTTAAGTTTTTTTTTTGGCTTTTTCAAAGGAGTACAAAAGAAATAAAATAAAAATCTATCTATCATATCATTTAACATTATGTTCCATTAAGTCTTCTCTAATGTTATGTAAAGTATTATGAATGTGTTAAAAGAACATTCCTCAATTGAACTCAGCCAAAGTACGTTCCAAACACTATACAATGTATTTTACTTATTCTTCTTCTTTTTTGTATGCATGCATATAGTCGTAGTATAATATATTTTCAAAATTTATCGTCCATACATCTATCAAGATACCACGAAACATGAAGGCAGAACAACAGAAAAAAAGACAAACTATAAGAAAAGTCAAGTCTTGAAGAATAACACAAAAAATTCAATCTTGTTTAGTCCAAAAGTTGATAAAGTTAAAGGAACACAAAAAAAATATCTTCATTATTCTTCAATATACGAATGAATACATCGATACCTCGTTTAACAACTTTCGAGGGTTACTCATGGGTATTGGGAAACATGTTTGTGTGGATATTAATTATCTCAACTTCATTTAAACATTTTTTTTCTACGTATCCGACCTGTGGCTGGACTTAGGACTTTAATCTCTGGGGTATTTCCACTGCCGGCTTTGCTAAAAAAAATTCCTTCCTGTGTAGCCGGCCTTTGTAGATTTGTAGAGTATTCAAAAACCGAAACCGAAAACCGGTCAACCGGTTTCTTTATTTTTAAAAACCGATCGGTTTCGAATATTTTGTAAATTCGAAGAAAACCGGTCTTTTTGTTCGGTTAACCGGTTTTTTAATTACATTACCAACTGGGTTACTTGGTCTCTTTTATTTTTTCCGAACACATATAATCGTGTTTGGTTATGAATATTTAGATGTAAGTCTGATAGATTCCGATAAAGACTTAACTTTGGATATTTCAAATTCAAATAGTTTAATTTTTAATCTAAAAAACACAATAAACAGTATTCAAAATCCTAAAAAAGGCTGTACAAAATCATTCATCATTATATGATGATTTCATATATCTTGATAAATGCGACAAAAGAAAATTTATATAATTGTCTTTTGACTATTTGTCCAACATCTACTATTAGTGAAAGAGTATTTTCCACTTCTAGCTTTATCAAAAGCAAACAAAAAAAAATCGTCTTAAAACGAATCATTAAAATTGCATATTATTTCTAAAATATTATTTTAGAACTGAAAAATAGATTCTCTTATTTAATGCCAAACTTTTTAAACGTTCAAATTACTAACGTACCTAATTTTATCAATTTACAAACTTAATGATCTCTTCTCATTTGATATGAATATAGTTTTATAATATTAATTTTTAAGATATTATATTAAAAAATATTTGTTTTAAGTTCATTTTTTGTTGAAATGAAATACAATAAAAAATTAAATTTAAATGAATATATATGAATACATTTTTTTTTCAAAGAATGTATATTTTTATTTTTATTACTTTATATATTAAATTTGTTTTTTTTTTTTTGTAATAAAAACAATTAACAAATTAAATTAAAAAAAAAACGAAAAACCCGGTTGACCGGTATTTTCTGCAAAAACCGAAACCGGTTTTTTTTAAATTCTATTTTTCGAAGAAAACCGAAACCGAAACTTTTTTAGAATTTTTATTAGTAATCAATATATTCTTCTTTGTGAAATATAAATATTTTTTTGGAAAAAAATTTAGGTCGATATCTCAGGCTTGCCTAATCCGGAAAAATTTAAATATTGTCTAAATTTTTTTTCATCTATTTTGATTGGAAAATTAGGCAATATTTAACTTTAACCGGATTGAGCGAGCCTGAGATGTCTCAAAACCAGGGGCCGAATTACGACTCACGTATCGAAATTAATAAAAAAAAAAGTAAAAGATTTTTTTCTGTTTTTAACTTCTTAAATTTTTGAGCTTTAGGTTGGGTTTTTATAAATAAAAATATTATTTATTTTTCAATATTTCGCTAATCCATTGTATAACATCTTCAGGAAATAATAATAATAATAGAACTAAAACATGTTTTAAGAAGAAGAATAAGAAGCTAAACAAATAAAAATTTGGCGGTCACAACAATTATATTTTTCATTTTAAACTAAATACAACAATTTAATAACAAAACAGAGTTCTTTATTGCTTTTGGCCTAATCTTCTTTTGATTCTGAGGAGTATAATAACATCATTAGTATAAGAAAGAATTTTCGGGACAAAACTGTAGTTAGCAGCCACACAATGGCTTTCAGCCAGTGGAGGATTACAAAATATGGTAGGAAATGATTTTTTGTTGGGAAAGTGTCTAAGCGCTGTTAATAGACAATAATGTTGTTAATAAGCTTTGTCCAAAATATATTTTTTATTTATACGAGAGTGGGTCAATAAGTCCTTCACTTTTTGAATGAAACAAAGTTTTTTAGATAAAAAAATTATTATAATTTTCAACATAGTCTCCTTTGAGCTCTATACACTTTGTCCAACGTTTCTCCAATTTTTTTAGGTTTGGAAACAAGAAAGATTTAATCGGGGCTAAATCCGGAGAATAGGGCGGATTAGGGAACAATTCATGGATGTTTTCCATTTTCTCCTCAATTCTCAAAGCAAATCACTTGGTAGTATGCTATCAGTGGCTGTCAAATACAAACTAAATGACGCAACTTGTTCAAATTTTGACAGTTAAGAGGCGAGAAATTCAAAAAGTCATGGACAATTTACCCACCTTCGTATTATTATTTATATTATGATAATTACACTTTTGGCCACATTAGAGTGTTCGACACATAAATTTATATAATATTTTGTTTCTTATTTATTTAGATTATATTGCTCCCAACTCCCCATCTATATTATAAATAAAAATCTTGGCAATAAGTGAAATGCGTCGGCAGAATAACGGTACTAAATTTGCTAATTGCCGAGCTTATGTTAAGGGTGGAGAACACGTATTTATGTTAACTTATATTTTGAAAAATTTCAGGAAAGAAGGTTTTTCTATGATTACTTGTAAATATAATTGTAAAGTGAAAAAATTTTTATATTTTCTATTTTTTCAAAAATTTACAGTTTCGTGTTTTTTTTTACATATTACTTTTGGATAGCAACCACGATCAATTTTACTTGATCACGAATGCCGTAAGTCGGTTCCAGTTTAAACTAGATTTTAAGAGTAATGTTATAGGCTTTTTTTAACTGACCTTCATCTTTCATCTATTTGCAAAGATGCTAACATCTTCCCGTAAGAATTATACAGGCCAAAAATTCTACATCTTTCTACATCTGCAAAAGATTATCCTTTTTCATTTTGTTCCATCTTACAACTTTCGTTATTTTAAGTGTCATCACTAAAAAAAATTTAAAAAAATCGATTTTCTTTGTGCCATCACTAGCAAACTGACGTTGCAGAAAATAAATAAAACAAATTTATTCAACAAAGAAAAATGAGCCGCACATGTACTGCATTAAAGTTCGGGTTTGTTCGTGCTAAGCAACAAATACTCCAATGATTCATGCTTTATCTAAATCCATTTTTTAATATTTTTTTATTTTTAACAAAAATTATGCGTCTTTTTCTTTTATTTTTTGAGAGCTGAATATATGACAGATGAAAGATGTTGCCAATGTAAATTCATGTTTCACGTTTTCAACATCTTCCATGCGTTTCACAAAGATGTTTTTCAGAGTAAAAAGCCTATAAACGCACTATAAGAAGATATTTTCATAAAATTTCTGGACTTTTTTTTTTGCAAGTTATTTGATTTAAGCCACTATTACGTATTTTTGGCCGTATAATAAAGCACTGATGTCTATAAATTCTTACTTTTTTTGAGCATGTGTTTAAGTGTATTTTTGTGTAGAACATGCACAATACACACTTATACACATGTTTATCATATGCTAGATTTTTCAATACAATCTGAATATATATTTTTTTTTGTTCATTTATAAGACATCATTTGAGGACTGTTTTTACTGTTGTTTTGCCCCTTTTTTTTGTACATTCAAACACGCAATTAGTTACAATATTTATATGTTGATGATGATGAAGATGATGACGTTGATGACTGACTATGGATGTCTACGTCTCTAATAATATATCTATGAAGTTTTTGATGATGATAATAATAATAAGACCAGAAATTTAAATCCTCTTATTAGAACTTATACTCATATGAACGTAGATACTTATTTATTTATTATTATTTACCCTGTTCATACTAAACAAATTATTATGAAATTTCTTTTCCAATCAACATTTCAATTGTTCTTTTACCCTTTTTTTGCATTTTATGAGGGTTATCTATATGTACTTTTGAGAAATTCATAATTTGAATATTATTTTTAGATATAATTTTTTTTTTACATATAAATAATTAATAAGTTCTGTAATTTCAATAATTTGTTTCCTTTTATCAGGGTTGTATTTTAATGTTTAGTAGATCTCTTTGAAAATCTGTTGATTGTGGAATCTATTTGGTTTGTCTGTGATTTAATTCATCATTATATTATGTTTAAAATAAACTCCTACTTCCATACAGTGTGAACAGGGAATTAAGCTAGATAAAAAAGGAAATTATATAGAGTAAAGTACAAAATACAGTAATTAATTTTAAACTTTACAATGAAAAAAAGATGGAAAGACAAAATTAACCCTTTAACCACTGGAGTCGAAATACGAGGTATTTTGTTATGAAATTTTGGTTCTAGTATCATTTTGGACTAAAAAGCACGAATGTGAAGTCCATTTGTGAAAAAAATGAAAGACAACCTGAAGACAAAAAGCTCGACTCAAACAAAAATATTTGTTTCACAAATCAAACACGCAACAAATTATCAAAATACAACTTAAAGCTACTTTCCAAAAAAATTTCGAGTCGATTGAGCTGTTGCAAAGTATTTTTTTTTTAGTTTTAATTTTGCACCAAAATCATAAATAATTTTCGTGTCTGTTTTGACAAAAATTTAACAGAAATGGGTGTATCTATCAAACTATATTTTTTATTCAATATAATCTCCTAGAAGCTCAATACACTTGTTCCAATGATCTTCCAATAATTTTATCCCATCCTTATAATGGTTTTCCGGAAGCTCTGCAAAATAACCATCTACGGCTGCTATGGCCTCTTCATTCGACGAAAAATGCTTTCCACGAAGGAATTGTTTGAGATTTCTGAAGAGATAGTAGTCACCGGGAGCAAAATCTGGTGAATACGGTGGATGTTCAAGCAAATCGTACTTTAATTCTTTGAATTTAGCCATCGTCAAAACACTTTTGTGAGCAGGTGCATTGTCTTGATGAAAAATGATTTTTTTCTTCTTTAAACCAGGTCTTCTCTCACGAATTTTTTCATCCAGCTGATCCAAAAGGCTGCAGTAATATTCAGAGTCGATTGTTTTACTTTTCTGAAGATAATCAATCAATAAAATTCCTTTTGCATCCCAAAAAACTGATGTCATAACCTTCTTTGCTGATCGTTGTGGCTTTGGAGCTAAACAACCAGCTTCAGTCCACTGTAAACGTTCTTGTTTCAATTTAGGATCATGGTGGTAGATCCAAGTCTCATCCATAGTTATAAAACGACGCAAGAAATCGGTTTTATTCGGCTTAAAACGCTCCAAATTACGCTGAGAAATTTGTTTTCGATCCAGTTTTTGTTGAATTGTTAATGTGCGCGGCACTAACAGTTTTTTCATACGTAATTCTGCATGTTAAATATGGAGTACTCGTTCGTCTGAGATGCCTATGGCATTAGCAATTTCACGCTTAGTCAAACTTGGATCTTCACTAACCATATTAAGTACCTGCTCAATGATTTCTGCTGTGGTTGCAGTTTTTGGTCGTCCCTCGAGTGGATCGTCTTCAAGGCTGGTACGACCACGTTTAAATTTACCAGCCCAAAATTCAACGGTGCGGTTTGAAGGTGAGGACTCCTTATACACTTCAAACAATTGTTCATAAATTTCCTTTGCTTTTTAACCCTTCAAAACAAAGAATCTAATGACTGCACGATGTTCAATTTTTTCCATATTAAAAAAAAATCAATGACACGTCAACTTCAAATGGCTTGTAAACAAAGAAAGAATTGACAGAATGACTTGCAACTTTGCATGTGTTCTCAGGACAGTTATACCAACTTGAGAAAAAAAAGTTTGGAGCTAGCAGTGCCATCTCTTGGTGAGCGCAGGAACTTTTCAACCAATCTGTAATTGGAGTTTAGTGATGACCTTCTGTAGACGGTCTTAGTGGTTAAAGGGTTAAGTCGTCTTTCGATTTAAACTATTTATCAAAACGGTTTAAAAAAAAACTAGGTCGTTTTCATAATTTTTGTATTTTTTTCATATTCAATCCAACCATCAACCAGAGATTCATATACATATAAATACAATTATGATTGAATACATATAATTAAATTAGAACAACTTTCTTTGAATACAATATGAGGAGAATTTATTTATACATTTATACACATTATGAAGAACACAAATATGATTTTGTGCTTCTACGAGTACTAATTCTTCTAATAATTAATTCATTAAAAGTACTTTATATGAATTGTATGTCTGTGTCATTAAATAAAAAAATAATAATATATATGACATGTCTTAAATTTTATGGGGGAGTTTACATCAAGAATATTTATTAGAATTTGTTTTTAATATTCGTTATTTTATTCTTTTCTTAAGAAATATTTTTTATAACATTTTTAAAAAGTTTACACCTACTTGTGTGAGTAAATTTTTAAAACAATAGCGTGAGAATCCTTAAGGATAACACACAATGGTTACAGTGTATTTTGAGGCATATGTTTGTTGCAGCAATTGGATCTCCTACAGTTTAAGCTAATAAATTATCTGTCTTCACCTAACACGAACATTTTTTGGGAACAGCCTTTTTTTGTTTTTGAGTATAAACATATGGTTTTTTCTTATTTATTGCTTACATAAAGAAAGAAATTTTTGAAATTGTTGTGAAAAGTCCCTGTGAAAGGAAGATTTCATCAGAATAATTAATGAACTCTAAATTTCTTTTGTTTCTTTAATAGAGTTTGGGTTTTCTTAAATCTAAAATCTTTTTTAGGTACTCAAAATAAAATTTGTATGTTTCTAATAAAATATTTTATTTCTGCAGGATCATTTATAATTCTATAAGATTCTGTAATTATCATTTTCTATTTCGGTATATTTTTCATTTATTTTTTTAGTTTTAACCCTAACTAACACACCTGACGATATAATATCAACGATTTTCTATCAGTGCATTTGTAGTTTGAATGAGGGAAACAAAAATGTGATAATGTAAAAAGGGCTTAAGTAAATTTGTGTGCATCTTTTGTATAGTCTTTGGTAAGATTATATTTTTTATAGATTTTACAATGATCATTAATTACTTTTAAAGTGTTTTATTATTGTAAGAAAAATATATCAGTTGCATTTTCTATTTAAAAAAATCTTTATTTTTTTTTCTTTAAACCCTAACACTCTTGACACCATATTATTTTATGTTTCATTTGTGAAATAAATATCAAAGGTTTGATTTTTTTAATACGTTTAGAATTAAAAGCTTAATTCTTTTAAAACAAACAAATGTTCCTAATTGGAAAAAAATTTCTAATGCGTTTTTCTTCTGATTCCGAATAATTATGCGGATCATTGCAGTTTACTAGGTCTAAAACTTATTATTTATTATTTTCTAAACAATATACTCTTGTTAAAAGTTCTTCCTATTAATGAAACTGTTTCATAAATAGTTTTCATCAATTCTTTATCATATTTATAAAGTTGTCATAAATGTAAAGAAGTACTTCATAAAAATGTATGACAAATTTTTAATAAATCTTCATTTCATAAAAAATTTAGCAAACAGTTCTTACAAATTATTTATTTCAAATTGCAAAACCTTACTGTCTCCTAAAATTTGCATTTTTATTTACTTAAATAATTTGAAAACACAAATTGAAATAAATCAAGTAAAAAAGCTTAAATTCGGCTGTGCCGAATCTTTAAATACCCTCCACCAATATCCTAAAAAAATATTCTCTACTGTTTTTGATACAAATAATGTAAAACACTTTTGAAATAAAATTATGGAGCCGAAAAAAATATTTTGAGGTGAAAAAAATTTTTGGAAGTGAAAACAAATTTTGTGGTGAAAAAAAATTTAAGGTGAAAAAAGTTTTTTGAGGTGCAAAAATTGTTTGTGTAAAAATATATGAAGTTAATATAAAATAATATTTACTTCTAAGCGACTGGTGAAAAAGCAATTGAAAATATTTTACTTGCCAGTCGCTACTATGAAATTGTACTAAAATACACCCCATTTGTATGGAAAATAAAGAGGTACCTCCACATTTTCACACATAACTTTTTAACCGCTGGACCGATTTTGTTCATTTTCAATACCAATCTGCTCGGGAGGATAAATACGACCACGTTTTCCTTCATAATTTAGGAACCGAATGAGTTTCCACCTTAAAATTTTGTCATAAATGTAGAGAGGCCTTTTTAACATATATTTTTTCAGAATTTTAAAAAAAATGGATTTTGAGATATGGGTCTTTGAAGATTAAACTTAAAAAAATTACGTTTAACCATTTAATACAAAAAACTTTTGGGATGCCATTGAAGTTAATCTTTTCACCTTTAAAATGGTACCAATAGAAAAATTTTAGGTTATATAGTTTAGAAGTTATCGGCGACTTTGTATGGAATTTTTTTTTTTTTGATATTTTGAAGTTTTTGCCAATTTTCATGACGTCATATTTCGAAAACCGAAAGGGTTTGGGTTCGAAAGATTTGATAAATACCACCCATTTATAATATTTGTGGCGAATTTCATTAAAATCGGAGATGACAAATCCGAATGCTGTGCGGTTTGGCATGACCCATTAGTATTTTTCTGTTATTGTTATACAAAGATTAGATTTTCATGTCCCTCGCAAAATACCGAACGCTTTGTGCGATTTGTTAGTGAATCCACAAATAAGGTAACGGACGAAAACCGCATGGGCAGAGATGGGATTCTACCGGGTAGTTAAAAGATAAATACCTTTTTTGGTATTTATTTGGGTTTTTATAAAAAGCATTTGAAATCTCGCCAATAAACCAATACGACAAAAGGATACTTCCCCAAAAATTGTACCGTCTGAGGATGCAATCAGTTTTGCTACTTCATTTGAGGAAGCACCTTCCACTTCCACTGGTATCACCCATTCTACACCTCATGGCGATAAGAGTTTTTCCAAAAAATGCTTTTTTGAGGTTTTAGACGAGTTTTTGTCGAAAAGTCGATCTTTTTTAAGCGTTAATATTTAAGGTTTCTAAGTAGGTATGTTAAAAAAATTCGCCGATTTCAAATTTTTTAAATATATCCTCTCCTATACGTACGATTCTCTCAGTCGTATATCTATTCTCACGCGCTAATATGTTATATTTGTATGTATTGTTGTTATTACCTACTAAAAAAAACCTTAAAAATAAAAGTTGAGAAAAAGTCAAAAAATTTAAATTTGGGCGCCTCAAAAATGGTTTTTGTGATATGTCGTAGTGGAACTTTTTTTTCCTGAAAAATCGATGGCATAATATCGAAAAATGTTTGTCCTTACAAATCGGCCCACCCTAATATATATATATAATATAGTTCTTGGCTTAAGTTCTTATTTTCCAACTACTCTGTAAGCATTTTATTTATAAAATTTAACATTCATTAAATTTTGCTGCAAAATGTTTTTGTTCACCAAATTTTCTACAACATAGTTTATACCCAACTTTTTGGTAAATACCCGGGTATTTACCTATTTTTACCCAATTTACCTATTTTACCGGGTATTTACCATTTGGGTATTTACCCTTTGCCCATCTCTACGCATGGGGTATATATTTGATAAAATAAGAAGTCGAGAGCACTAAAGGGTGGCGCAAAAATAACCTTCCGATGTTTTTTGGCTGTAATTAAAAAAAAAAATGAAAAACTTTGATTCTTCTTGTGGATTATTTTTATTTGGTCTTTTAATTTTTTTTACATCAAGTCGAGAATATGATATCATGTAAATGGCCGCCGCCACAGTTGATTGTCATTTGAGCCCTTTTTATGGCATTTTCCATCACTTTGGCCAAAACTTCCGGCGATAGGTCCTCACATTCTTGACGGATATTGTCTTTAAGAGCTGCAAGAGTCTGAGGCTTGTTGACATAAACCCGCGACTTCAAAAAGCCCCACAAAAAGAAGTCTGGAGCTGTCAAATCAGGCGATCTTGCTGGCCAGTGCAAATCGCCAAAACGGGAGATTAGGCGCCCGTGAAATGCATCCTTCAGCATATCGGTTGTGGCACGTGCAGTGTGTGGCGTTGCACCGTCCTGTTGGAGCCACATGTTTTCCAATCCCAATTCATCAAGTTGCGGCAAAAATAACTCGTTGATCATTGCTCTGTAGCGCTCACCATTCACAGTAACCGTTTGGCCCGCGACGTCTTCGAAGAAAAAAGGTCCGATGACTCCTCCAGCGAAAACAGCACACCATACAGTGACTTTGAGCGGGTGTAATGGCTCTTCGTGGGTTACACGCGCATTTTCAGTGCCCCAGAAGCGTAAATTTTGCTTATTTACGTACCCGCAAAGATGGAAATGGGCCTCATCACTCATGATTATTTTTGATGAAAAATCATTTTCATTATTGCTCAAATAAATAGTCACCAATATTCCGCGTAGTGTAACATTGTTTATTAACGTGTATTTCGCCTGTGTTTACTACACAAATGTCAAAACATAACTGACATTAGGGGCCAATCGCAAAATTTATAGCATTTTCTGATAGGAGGATTACTTTTGCGCCACCATGTATAGCAAGCTGGAGTCTCGCCAGAATTTAAATTAATTTTTTAAATTGGTTTAATTTAAATTATATCAATTTAAAAAAAATATTATCAATATAAAAAATTTATAGAAAAAACAAACTAAAATCGACCCGTCTCTACTTTTAAGCCACTTCGGATATTTAGGGTGTGAAAAAGGGATTAAAAAACCGGTATTTTTACGTTTTTTTTAGCTTTTTAAGGACTTTTTATTGGCACTTTTCTTGGTACTATTTATTGTTGTTAAAATTTCAAAAATTTTATTTTCTTTATATTGAGAAGAATTAAATTAATAGGGGTGTGAAATTCAAATACTTTATTAATTTTTTTATATTCGACTTTTTTTGATATTCGTGCTATTTTGAATTTTAACAAATTTTGAATTTTAACAAATTTTTGATACTTAACAACCCTTTGCTCAAACATAGGCATCAAATTTTCTCATTTGACGAATATATTAATTTATTGCAGTTTCCATAAGCCGACCAAAAAAGTATACACAAATATTCGGGTATATTCCCCATATTTCACCCTCTGGATTTCAGATATGGCCGAAAAAGTGTAACGGGTTGTTCTAGGATTTCTTTTTTCCATAATATATTCAAATTTTATTAAAATCAGAATGTATAGGATGGGGCCAGAAAGAGGACTTGTAAATTTTGGCAAGACTTAAAAAAATTTGTTCTTATTTATTGATATAATTTTCCTTTCTATCGACTTTTTCCTAGTTTTAATTTTTTGTATTTTTTTTTTTTTTTTTTTTGTATTTTTTGGAGTCAATTCTCAATAATTTATCTGGAACATTGGTGCCTAAGGTCATTATTTTAAGAATGATCATATTTTCGTTATAATTTTTTCACAAAAAACATTTTGAAACCTCAAAAATGTGAATTTTATTTAAATCTTTTTCGAATCACAATCATAAAATGTTATTACGCTACAAAATTTGTTTTCTAGGTAGTTTTCTTTAAAATAAATTTTTGTTGATATTTGAGGTATTTCAACTTGCAAAATTGGGAAATGTTTTACATTTCTGGCAACATTGATACTAAGTTAAATGAAACTTTAACAAAATTTTCTTAAAACTGAAAATTGATATTGTCACATTTAAACATTTTGTAATTAATGTCAAAAACTTAAAATTTATTTTTCAAAAAATCAATAAAATTTAAGGTCCTCAACTTCTAATATAAAACATTCATAAAAATCTTAAAAACAAATTAATCTTTAAGTTCATTCCTTAGAATCTGTTACAAAAAAAAACTGTCTTTGATATATTATGTTCTCCGACTAAAGTGACAACATATAAAATACATTTCCTGCCCCTCTTATGGAAAAATAGAAAATTCCATTAAATTCACAACTTTTAAGAAAAATTGAAAATTTCCATTTCTGAAAAACTCCACCTGTTTAAATACATATAAAATATTTATACCGCACTACTACAATACAAATATCTACATATGTATGTAGTTAAGTTTGTAAGTGCGTATGTGTGTGTGTGTATAAATATTTAAATATATTTGTAGAGGTACACAATTTAAGTGTATTTGTCAAAAAGTGAACTTAAAGTCTCAATATAATAAGATACAAAAAAAAGGTGTTATTTTTAGAGCATTAAATTAGGATAAGGAGGAAGGATGGTGGGGGGAAAGCTACCATATTTTATGATTTATCTGTTTTGGACATTAAAATCTTTTAAAATAAACAGATTTTATTGTTTTTTTTTTGTTTTGTTAGTTTTTAACCTTAAATCGTTGTATGTTTGTACGTTTTTGTGATTTTTATTACTGAACCTTTGTAATGTGCCGTAAATTAGGAAAACATAAGTCCCACTAATACGTACTATTTGTTAAGATTCTGTTTTATTGAAAATGAAATATAAAAAAAACTGTATTTTAAGTGAGGATTTTCTTCATTTTTTTTTTTATCAAGAGGGTGATCCCTAGATATTGTTGTTAATACAATAGTATGATTTCAACATTTCATATTAAAATAGTTTTGTGTAAACGACAGTTTGATATAGAATTTTATATGAAGACAGCTACATTGTTTAAATCTCCAGTCGTCATACAGTTAGTACAGAATAAGAAGATGAAGGTTTGTTTTTTATTGTTTTGTATGGTATCCCAAAATCAAATTGTTCTCCCTTCTTGAAAATTCTTCCGAAAACAAGAACAGATATTTGAAAATAAAAATCAAAATCATCTCTTTTTTTTTTCTTATACGAGGGTTAATTGTTAAGTTAGGAATATGAAATGATTACTGTTAACCCGCACCAAAGAAATTGTTTCACAAAAATTGTTTAATTTACCTTTTTTTACCATATAAATTTTTATCATTGAAAAACTTGTTTTTTAAACCTTTTTTAACAAACTGTTTATTAAAATAAACGAATTTTTTCGTAAAAAGATAAATTAAACTGAGATTTTAGTTCAATAATAAAATTTTATGAGACATTTTTTAGTTTACTGAAATGGTTTATTCTAACGAAACTTCATTGACTTGATGAACTAATTTATTCATATACAGTAAAACCCGGTTTACACGAACTCCAAGGGGTTAGAGAAATTGGTTCATTATGATTGAGTTTCGTATTATCGTAACTAGGGTAAAATTTGTTTAAAAAATTTTAATTATTCACAAAATATATAAAGTTACTAAAAGCAATTTCAAAAATTGCACAAATTCTTTCATCGAATTTTGGAATAAACTGTTTGCTAATACATTCAAGAAAAACTTCAGATTTTTCCATTTAAAATTTTTTTTAAATTTTTGGAAAGTTTATCATAACCGGGTCGTTTTAAACGGATTTTACCGTGCAATGTTTTTGGTCTCAAATAAAATAAAATGAAATTAAAAATATTTTATTCAATATCTCAACTCAACTTTAAGAGTCATCTTCAGTAGAAATGAATATAATTTAGTTTTAAAGTAGATTTGTAAGAGGTAGAGCCTTCTAAATACCCAGAGTTCTGATGAGATTTTTTACCAGATTGCAATGCATGTATCAGCCTAGCTAATAATAATAAATTTGCTTTATTTTTGGAAATATACGGAGGTGGAAAGCCCGTTATTAATAAACAAAAATAATAAACAAAAGATCTCGATGCAGATAAAAAAAAACAAAAATGGGTATTAAGGTATTTTAAAGATCTATCAAATCGTATACTTAAAACAAGTAAAAAAAACTAAATTCGGCTGTGACGCATCTTTAAATACCCTCCACCAATGTCCTAAAAAATATTCTCACTGTTTTTGATACAAGTAATGTAAAACACTTTAGAAGTGAAATTATAGAGATAAAAAAAATCATATGAAAAACTTTTTTGGATGTAAAAACAAATTTTGTGGTTAAAAAAAATTTTAAGTGAAAAAAAATTTATGTGATGAAAAAAAATTTTAATGGTGAAAAAAAATTTTTGAGTTGAAAATATTGAAGGTAAATACAAAACAATATTCAGCTCTAAGGGACTGGTTGAAAAACAAGAGAAAACATTTAACTTGCCCTTCTATGAAATTGTACTAAAATACACCCCATTAGTATGGAAAATTTAGAGGTACCTTCACATTTTCTCTCATAACTTTTTAAACGCTGCACCGATTTTGCTCATTTTCAACACCAAACTGCTCAGGAGGATGTACATTAATCTAGGTAAAAATTAGTACCCCCGCTTGTGTCTTCGCGCCGTGATCACCATTTCAACAGACAGACATCGCTAAATCGACTTGAAATCGCAAAAGGATCACGAATATACAATACTATATGGGGTCTTAAACCTATATTTCGACATGTTACAAAGGGAATGACATAATAATACAAAATATTCAAATAAAAAAGTTTCAAGCAATTTCAACCATAATTTTTCACAAGATGCAAGAAAGGCTGGCTAAAATATTTTTAAACAAATTTATGGAAATTTATTATAAAATTCCATTCTCAAAATTCTTTTTTTTTAACTTTTCTAAGAGTGTCAAAACATTAAAGTCGGGCATGGTGACTATATGATAACCTACACCAAGAATAACTTGTCAAATTTCGTGAAGCGGTCTTAATTTCGGCAGGGCTACGGATTCTTTCTTTTAAGAACAGGTTGAAAAATGTAGAGATAAATTTGAAGGAAATTGCCGAAAAAGTTCCTTTAAGCAAATACCAAGCCAGATGGTTGGTTTTAAGGACTAGATCCAAATGTGGTCCGATTTTTATAAAATTTGGAGGCATAATTTATGGTACAAATTTTTGCAGGGCATTTATTTAGGTTTCTCGAAAAAAAAGATCAACTATTATTTCACTGAGAGTGATTTTTAAAAACTTTTAACTTCAATAATTTTTTTCATCCATTTAAGTCGGAGAGAGAAAACAGATTCATTGTGACAACCATATTCTTTGTCAACCGAAAGGTTTGTTTGTGGTAACAGAAATTCGGTAAGTACAGTTGAAACCAAATATTTCAGTTGTATCACCAAAATATTTGGTTGGGACAACCAAGTAATTCGGTTGCTGCAACCAAAATATTCAGTTGGCAAGAAATTAGGTTATGACGATGAATCTGTTTTATCTGGCAGCTCGCATTCTCGATGTGTACTACTTTAGCTTAAAAATACTTTGTCTATGACTGTGCGAGATGCCGAATTTCGCAATCCAAATAGCCAGAAATGTCTGAATTATTTCGAAAATACTATCGATTCCCCATTTAAAGTTTTAGTATTTATTTCAAATTGTTTCCATGAGTTACCCATGAATCAAAAATTCGTGATCTGTTTTTATTGGACTTTTAAAATGTTAATATCTTATCAAACATCCCTCGTATATATTTTTATTCATCAACTTCATATGTTTGGCATGCTCTACATATAAATACTATAAAATACACATATATACAATAAAATTTCCTTTACATTTAGAATCACATCCATACAACCTCACTCTGCCCCCTCCCCCGCCTTTCTCTATTACTAACAACATCCTCACCCCCAACTCTCTTCCGTCAACCTCCTCTTCATTTAGCACTTTGACAATACTTTTTGAAATGCCAATGTTTAAAAAAAAAATACAAAAAAAAAAAAAATCTTTACGTTTCAAAAAAAAAAAATACGGAATGAAATGTTTTATTTATGGAACAAAAGAAATGTAAAATTTTTGTGTTGTTTTGGAGTGTAGATTGGAGTGGAGTGCATAGAGTGTGGAGGGCTTAACGTCGAGTACTTTGCATAAGGATGTGAAGTGATGTGATTGAAATGGTCGCATGAAAACTCATAAAAATTTGATGTAAGGCGACATGGATAAAACTTTTTTTTTTTTTTTTTTGTTTTCATTTTATTTTCAATTTTGAAATAAATTTGTAATACTTATGAGTGCTGCTTTACAATACAACAAAATTTATAAGTATGAATGTTTGAATGTAGTACTTAAAAACAGTATACAAAATATTTATGAGAAGTAGTTTTGGGTATTGTAGAATTTTGAAAAATTTTCAACCCTCAAAATAATATGACATTGTTTAACATCATTCAACATCATACGGCTGCCACACAGCTTCTGTTTCCAAAAAAACACAACATTGTACATCTTTTCTTATTTTTTGTGGGTAGAGTAATGTGAATGCGTGTGATTAATTCGTTCATTCATTATTTCCACCAAAATTAAAATTCTCATAGTTTTTTATACTCGTATTTAAGTATGTTAAGAGTTAACCAACTGACTTTTCATTTCTATACAACATTTTGATGTTCTATGGATTCCATAATAACTTATGAAAAAGAGTACAAGTTCATATGTTACTTTGAGTATCGTCTGTCTATATGTTCTTCATTCTTCATCCCTCCCTCCATCCACTATAATAATTTATTTTTTTTCATCCATTTCAAACAATAAAAATAAATAATTTTTTTTTTATCAAAAACATGAACGATTCAAGTAAAATAAAATGTAAAAAGTAATTATTAATAAATTGCTCATGACCAATTAAGATGATGTTTATTTGTCTGTCTGTCTGTCTGTCTGTCCGTTCGGTTGTGCGTCTGTTCCAGCTTATGTTTGGTTGGGTCTGTAGGATTTTTTGTCTCTAATAAAATTGTATACAATTATATGGAGGTACTACACATATAAATAAATAAATATACAACAACAAAAACAGTACGCACAAAAGCACAATTGAATTTATACACGCAGTGTCAAATAATCTGCAATAGATCATTAATCAATAAACGATATGCAGACAATAAATATAAATGTTTACAACTTTAAAATAATTAAGGGTTTAGTTAATGTTTTCAAGATTTTGTAACATTTTAAATATCAAAACAATAAAATTATTTCATTACAAATTAAGGTGCCTAGGACATAATCCTAAAAACATTTTTTTTTTTTTTTGACAGATAATTTATCATCTGCTATGTGGGAGGTACTACAAGGAATTCGTAAAAATTCCTTCTCTGTAGAAAAAATTTAATAATACATATTGATGCACTAGGCGCTACGAATTAACCCCCATGATATAACACCTAAATCCAAAAAATGTAATAAGTCCCAAGAGAAAGGTAAATAATACCCCAAAAAAATGAAATAAACTCCAAAGTGTGAGTTTTAGTTTATAATGAATTAGCTCCCAAAGGATGAATATAAAAGGTGGTTAAATTTTAAGGGCCGATGTTGAATGTGAACCACACCTAAACGTCAAGTTTTTTTCTGCATTTCATTTGACATTTCTCAAATTCAGACTAACTCAATTTGAACCATGGAAAGATACACAATCGAGCAACGCGTTTAAGTTATTCAGGATTATTATGAAAATTGGCGTTTAAATTAAAATGCATTTCTTGCACTTCGGGATTTTTTTGGTCAGTATAATCGACCAAATGTGTCCACAATCGGGAGAATTGTGGGCAAATTTCAGCAAACCGGTTCTGTGAAAACACCTGTGCATTAGACCGTACCTCAAAAAAAAAAATATTTTTTTGTACTCCTTCATAAATCTTGTGAAAACCAATCTTTGTTAACACATCTCCGTAAATAAAGAAAATAAAAAAGGAAGTTTTTATATATAGGCTTTTTACGTAGGTTTTACCCCTTAAGTGGTATAAAAGGGTGCTTGAGGTCAATGATTTTTGATGTAAAAAATTGGTATCATTGCGACAAAAACATTGATATATAACCCTTTAAGATCCGACTGTAAATACAGAAGATATGACAAAAAAATTAAAAATGCCCTACATTCGGCAACAAAAAAAATTTAAAAAAAATTAAATAATAGTTCCGCTGGAATTATTGGAATACTTTCCTAGCAAAAGTTTATTGCTTTTTTGCGAGCTTTCATTTTAAAATATTAGGGTAGTTCATTAAGGTGGTAGCAACTGAGATCTGGTGGGTTAATACTAGAACGGGTTACTTGAGGTCAATGGCTCCTTCGAGGAAAACATCGGTCTCCGCGAGACAAAAAACTTTGATATACAACACTTTAAGATCCGACGGTAAATGGCGAAGATATAAAGAAAAATATAAAATGGCGACCCCTACGTTCGGCCAAAAAAAAAAAAAAAAAACATTTTCGAAATTTTCTTGTTAAAACACTTTATATTTGAGGGTGTACGGTGAACTTTTTTTTTTGCCTGTAAGGTGGTACGGTCTACTGTGCATGCTCGCTTAGTTCGTTCTGCGGAAAACATTGCTGTTGTTCGCGATAGTGTGTCATGAGGTCGGCCAAGCATTTATCGTGAATGGTGTTCGTTATCGCGAGATGATAAAGAACTTATTGTGGCCAGGAATTGAGGATATGTCCCTGGAGGATATGTGGTTTCAACAGGACGGTGCCACTTGCCACACAGCTAACGAAACAATGGCTCCTTTGAGCGACAAATTCAATGGCCGTGTTATCTTACGTGGTGGCGATGTCAATTGGCCGTCAAGATCATGTGATTTGACACCGTTGGACTTCTTTCATTGGGGTTATTTGAAAGAAAAGGTGTACGTCGATAAGCCAGTAACAATTCAAGAGCTAAAGGATGAGATAATTCGGCACATTAACGGCATAGAACCTCAATTATGCCTCAGCGTCATCGAAAATTTGGACTATCGGATAGAGGTGTGCCTCCGAGGTCGCGGCGGCCATTTGGCTGATATTTTGTTCCATACATAATTGAACCATACCATATTATCATAATAAAAGAAATGACAATAATTTCCTACATAATTTGTGCTTTATTCAAAATCAACATCGGCCTTTAAAATTTAACCACCCTTTATATCGTAGGTATAGTTTATACACATAAATGTAAATAAGAGTGTCCCGCTAATATCGGAAAAATAATTACACATTTTTTTATACCCTACACTACTACTTGGTCAGGGTATAATGAGTTTGAGCTGATGTTAGTAGCAACCAAAAATATCGGACTTGTACCCTCTGACCTTACAAAGGGTTTTCCAATAAGGGCGGTATGATTTAATCGTGACATCCCCTGTATGTCACGTAGAGCTATCCGGCTTTAACCACATGTTGTCTACGCCCATAATGTTCAATTTGGTCTAAAAGAAATCGGTTATCATCGTTCTGTAGCTCTCGCCGTTGACGGTAATGGCCAATGACGGCGCCGGCGCAAAAGTAAGTTTTTGTGGATGCATTGGTACCTGGTGAACCTCGTGTGGGTTGGCATCGTCCCATATAAGTCAATATTACTTATTAACATAGCCATTCATCCTAATTTTCATTCATTTTTCATTTCTTTTCATTTTTCTTTTTTCATTTGGACGTACTGCTCAATCGTGTAACTTTTCATGGTGCTTTAGCATTAGTAACTGAATAATAAACAAAAGGTTAGACGGATGCCCTAACCCTATATAATCGACTCAGAACCACTTCCTGATTCGATTCTGTCCATGTGTTTCTCTTGGACCAAGGACGGACCCTATAGACATTTAATAAAGCCGACAAGTAATGGCATGATATTGGGATTTTCCAACATTATTAGGTTTCTTAGGGTTATTCTGAATAGAACCGTTACCTGGAACCAGGATGGCTACTGGGACATTATATGACTGTTAAATGTTTTTTGGTAGGACTTGGGGTTTTATCCCTCTAATGGTATACTGGACTTTCAACACCATCGTAAGACCTATGCCGCTTTGTCGTGCTGGCCCAAGGTGATGCAAACCCAGGCTACATGGTTTATCGCTTAACCTTTGTGCGCAGAACTGGTGCGGGCAAGTATTGGCCAAAACACGCCATTCATGTCATGCCTTATATACCATCACTACATATCCCGGTAATTGAAGTCTCCTGTATGGGTGTTTTGCGTCTCCGGGAGTTTTGTGTTATATAGGGGGAGGTGACATGCGCGAGCACATTATGATAGCGGAGTTGTTTATTGACGATCCACCACATATCTCGGTAACTGAGGACTCCTGTATAGGTGTTTTGCGTCTCCAGGAGTTTGGTGATATTAAGGGAGGTGATATGCGGAGCCACATTGTTTATTATTCACGACTAAAATATTACCAAACCAAAATTTTGTTAGGAATTACAAGGTGATCATTTTCGAGAAAGGCATATCGTCAGCTTATTATTGGTTTAACCGACTATTTAAAAAAAATAAAAATTGAGTTAAGAATGGATTATATATTTATGTGATGTATATTAGACTTTGATCTACTATACAAAAATTAAAAAATGTAAATTTCCGTTTCTTTCTATTATGACTTTTTAGCTTATGGGTCAAAACAAAAATAAGCTAAGGATATAGAAACCCAAACTGGGATCCCAGGTGTGGTTCACTGATCGTTCGAAACAAGATAATGGTTGTCTGTGGACCCAATTTTTTAACGTGCCCTGCCCTTGCATATTCCAGGCGGAGATCTTCACATTCTAAAAAATGTTTGTAAATTTACCACAATAAAACCGGTAAAGTTTCATGTAATATTACAAAAATTCGGTATATATAAACAAATAAAGCCTAAAAATGTTTTGTACACACTTTCATATGCAATAATACACACAAAAAGTATTTTTAGACATAATGTGCTTAAAATTAAACACGTTGTGCCTGAAATTAGTATTCTTTTTGTGAAATTAAAAATTTACGCACAAATTTTGTAAATATACTAACTTAGTTAGAATGGTAATAAATATTTTGACATTTGGAAATTGGAAAATATTAAAAAAATAAAAAAGCTAAAAACAAGAATTAATTTTTCAAAAGTTTATGAATATAATATTTGTAAATATTGGGAATTTAAATTTAAGATGACCATCATCACAGCAAATACCCATTCGAAATATGTTATGTATTATATTTGTAATTCATTATTATTAAATTATACATACATAAAATAAATTTATTATTAAAAAAATATTTTTCTGCAGTTTAATTTAAGCAATGCGTTAGTAACAATACGCATTTTTATATAAATACGCATATAGAAATGCATTTTTAATCATTTAATGCGAATATTTACTCTTCAAATAGATTTTTTATCCACAATTTTAGTAAATTTTCGATTAATTTTATTTATTTTTTACACACTTTCAATGTAAAATTACCCATTATGTGTGTACCAACTTACGCATAATGTGTGTACTTTTTGTCGTTTACGCACAAGAAGTAAATTTACCCAATTTATAGTAGGAGTACAGTTTCCTACTATAAGTTGGGTAAATTTCAACAGAAATTTTTAAGAGTGTAGTGGGCCTGACAATTAAGATAAAAACTGCCAAAATTGACTTCTAAAGAGAATTCGTCCACAGAATAGGAAATTATTAATAGATTTAAAAATGATGTATACACGATATCATGATGATGCATACACGAAATTTTCTTTCAGATAATATAAATAATATTTAAATTGAGTCGTAGGACTTACAACTATCGACAATTGAATTAACCATTGAAATTTCAAAATTTTGCATAGTTTGTTAAAATAACTAAATTGTCAGTATTAATAGACATGAATATGATGAAACGAAAATTTATATCATGGATTAATTCTTAGACTTTTTAAATTTACAAAATTATAAAAAATGGAAAATTAAAAGTTAACCAGTTTTTAAAATAAAATATTTTATAGTAAAGACCCGATAGTTTTGAATCTTGCGAGCCAGAGAAAAATATTTCCATACCATTCAAAAGAAAATTTAATTACCGCTTTTACATGTATACATTAAAAATCCAATAAAAATTTACTAATAGAAGACGAATTTCCAAAACAGTCATTATTGACAGTTTTTATCTTAAATGCCACACCCACTTATCTAGAAGGGCGGTTTGCCAAAACAAATATTAAATTTTTTATATGTGGACCTCTGTGATTAATAAATGGTGTCTGTTTAGTATTTTCAAATGAGTTTTACGGTTTAATACTTTATTTTGTCCGATATTGTATTTTGGGCCTAGCAGCTTGTTACGATTTACGATGTAGTTGGGTTAAGTAGTCTGTATCTCCAGCACCACGACCAAGTAGATCTATTGTGCACCCTCTAGTATTTTCCTTAGTTGTTCTCCAGTGCAGCCTTGAGTAGCAGTACAATGTTCTTCACTTCCAGCTCTTGTATTGTTCCTCCGTGATATCAGGTCTGCCAAATGTGATAAATCGTAGGTATGAAAAGGCAGGACATTTAGCCATTACATGCTCCATGGTCTCCTCATCTTCCATACAATATCTGCATGTCGTATCTCGATCATGTCCCATTTTATTTAGGATGTAATTACATGGATAGTGTCCTGTGAGTGCTCCGCATAGGAGTCTTGGATTTGGTCTGTTCATCTGAAGGGCTTCTCTGCTCCTCTTTTCATTGTATGATAACTCAACATACCAAATGACTTGAGAAAAATATTATTATAAGCTTTTAAACACAAGCCTTAAGCTTGAAAAAGACTTGAGAATATATTGAAAAAGGCTATCGTAACAATTGTAGAAAAATCAAAACGGAACCCTCGTGAAAATATTATGTGTGTATGATTACTATAAGCTTATTCTTGCAATTGTAGAATAAGCTTACGAAAATAATATATTATTAATAGTTGAAAAAGAGAAATCATAATTATTTTCTTTTCTTTAATTTAATTTATTTTATTTTTTATTTTAATTTTAAAAATAAATAATAATAACTCATTTTAAATATAAAAAATAATAATTCATTTTAAATATAAATAATAATAATTAATTTTAACCATAAATAAAAATAAATAAATTTAATATGCAATTGCACGTTCATTATATAAAATTTAAACTAAATGTACACGCAAAACACGTTTGACAAATTTAAAGAAAAAGTAATGGCACTTGTTGTATGCATTATAAGCGAAGAAACACGACTAGAATGTATTGAAAAATATTTCTATTTCAATCGTCATATTGCGTTGTTGTTGTATGTTGTTTATAAGCATACTTGAGAAAAAGTTATGTATAATAATCTTTTCTCTAGCGTTGTTAAATACCGCATTGTGAATTCAAATTTTATAAATATTATAATAAGCGAAATTAAGAAAAGCTTAAAACACACTATTAATATAAGCTTATTCTCAAGATGTATTGCAGTTTGATTGCTATATGGTATATTGGGAAGAATTTCTTTGAATGTTTCAGTGGTTTCTGTTTGTTCCAATATTCAATGGATTTCGTCTTGATCAGATCCGATATTATATTTGTAATGTCCTTTTTCGTGAAACCAAATTGAGGACACGGGCCTATAAATGGCAGTTCCGCACCTAATCTCGCTTAGCAGCTTGTTAGAATAGAATCTAATAATTTCCAATTTATTTATTTATTTAACATTACTAGAATTAGTTAAACAACAGTATTTTGAATAAAACTAATGTTAACGGTAGTCTACATTTTCATTATGAATGTGGGAAAAGCGATTAAAATAACTTTTTATAACTGTTCTCTGTAAGATCAGAGATATTGAAATATTTCATTCAGTTCTAAAGGCGATTATGTTAAAATCAGTTTTTGTTTTCATCAAATCATAATAATGTTGAAAATAAAATATAAAATTGAACTGAATTCAAAGATTTCAAACAATAAATTTATCACCTAATCTCTTTGAAAATCCCTTACTAATCCCCCCCATCCATTTTTATTGATAAATTGCTTTAAAAAAATATATTATGACATAAAAATATTCTTTGACACTGAGTGTATACTAATAAAAAAAATTAAAAAACAAAAAAAAAATCTTATATTTCATATCTGTAGCACAAATGTTGTTCTATACAATGTACAAGATACAGATAGAAGTACAACAAATTCTTATACAATATAACATCATGTTTCGTGTTGTTGTGTTATTATTTTTTTTTATTTTATTATCTCATAATAAATTAAGCAAAACCTCATTGCAGCAGTGGCAGCAACAACAACAATACAGAAAAAAAACTACCCGCTATGATGCACTTTATTAAAAAAATAAAAATATATTTTTAAAAAAGGGCCAACTACAAGTAGAAGTAATACGAGTAATAAACTTGAAGTAAATAAAATTATTTGTACGAAAAAAAAGCACAACAACGAAAAACTGTCATATTGGAATTAAAAACAAACAACACGGTAAAATACAAAAACAAAAAATAATCTTAAAACTTAAACTATTATAAGGAAATGCGTGGGTTTTTCTTTATACTACTACAATACATATATTTTTCTTAAGTTTTTGTTTTTATTTTTTTGTTGGTCGGAAAATTAACTTTTAGGTTTTACTATATATATATTTATGTACATACTCCCTCCCGTACTCATATGAACTTTTAAATACAAGACAAGACCATATGACACAACAGCAATAGTTAAACCAGCAATATGTAGCAGCAACAAGGAATAAATATGAATTGTTGTATGGTTTTGTTTAAACTTCACGTACACGCTTGTACTGTCGTCGTATGATGAAGTTTGTGAATTGTAACTACTGTTGTAATAATGTACATAATGAATATGATACTCGTATGTTACGAGTGTTAATATTTAGTTAAGAAATACATTTATAACATACAACTTCTAGACAATCAAAAGACAAATACTACTCGTAATATGTTGTTATTATAGTTTTTTTAAAACGCTAATGTTTTGTTGTCGTGGTTGTTGTTTGGTTAGAATAGAAATCCATTTAAAATAAAGAATACTTATAGAAATCAAACTCCTTCTTGGCATTATAGCTTAGGGGACTTTAAATGAACTTTAGAGCTTAGAAACTGAATGAACCAACCTTTTATTATTATTTGTAGCTGATTCGATTACAATCACTTTCTAAAGAATTGTAAACATTAAGTATTTTCTTCCGACAGTCAAGTCCGTAAAAGTTATATTTCTATCAACTAGATCAGCCCATAACTCCCGTACATCCTAAGTAAATGTACCTACATAGATTAGACTTATAGCGTCCGCAGCATATGCACTTACCAAAAAAAAAAAAGTCTGTAATGGCAACTGAAAATTTTGCTGTTATTACGGGAAATTTTGCTACTTTGAGCCCAGCGGTATTTTTTGCTAATCTTAGCAACACATGTCTGCTGATGTGTAGTACAATGAAATTTGTATAAAAAATTAGCTGTCGCTTTTAAAGTTTTTTAAACTTTTTGTAAAGTGGAATTCAAAATCTGTTTGCTAAAATCAGTAAAAAAAAAATTTACTAAATATTATTAATATTAGTACAAAATTTCAAATTTATTTTTTTATCGAGCATTAAAATTTTTTTATTATTTTATTTATTTTTTTTTTAATATTTTAGTCAAAATTAAAAAAAAAAATCAAAGGCTTAAAAATTGTAAAAACATAAACGAATTCATCATTTTGTTTAAGTTAAGTACCCAGCTAAATAAGAGCTGATGAAGAAGTAGTTAAACACTACATCTACTGAGCACGAAGTTGTGAAAATTTCGGTGAATCATTAATGATTTTAACATTGGCGTGTCATTGGGAGGAAGTAGTTTGTTTCGGTGCTATGAAAAATCGATGAGCAGATGGACTTTTTCATTAGTTTACGGAAGATGTTAAATATATCGGGACTACAAAATAAATATAGGGAGTGGCTTTTTTTTAAAGTTAAAAATGTGATTTCAAAAACGCAAATAATTATTATTCCGACCAGGACAAAGTGAATATCACTGGTATGCAAAATATGTTTTCAATAAGGCATTTAATGACTGCAGGAACTAACCATTTATGGACCAACTAAATAATTTTTTTTTTACTAGTAGGGGTTAATATCAACATTTTGGAAGTTGTTTAAAATGAC
Organism: Eustalomyia histrio; assembly: GCA_949748255.1. NCBI lineage: Eukaryota > Metazoa > Arthropoda > Insecta > Diptera > Anthomyiidae > Eustalomyia > Eustalomyia histrio. Next base: position 7,812,929 of record OX456527.1, on the reverse strand, counting down.
TTCTTACAAATCGAAAAATTTGCACTATTAACTTCTTTGGATGTTCTGAAAAAGAGATTCGTAAAGAATAACATCCATTTTATTTTGCTGGGTAATTTCTGTTTTAAAAAATGTTTTAGTCAATTTTTTTTTTTACTTTTAAGGTCAAATTTTAATTGCTGATTTTTAGAACTAAAAAAACTTTTTAGTGCTATTTAAAGTGGATGTCCTCTTTTTAGACATGAGTCGGTATCTTCGCTTTCGGTCCCTTTTTTAAACTTTGTAACATTTTAAGGCAATTTAAGTTTGTAGGTGTAAGTTTTAATTAGAAATAACATTTCCTTCAATATCAACTTTTTTAAAATAAGTAATTTTTTGCAAATTTTAGCAAATCGGTTTTCGAAAATTTGTAAAATAAAATCTGAAATTAGCAACAAAAATTTGTAAATATTCTGTAAAAATTCTGTAATTTGTAAAATATACATAGCAAAAGGATTTGCTAAATAATATTTTTTTTACTAAAAATCAGTACAAAAATAATAAAGTGGGATTGAAAACCGTTTACAAATTTTTCTACTAACTGTTTTTTCTGAGTGTGGGATATTTAAAGAAATTTGCAAGACATTAAAGTTTTATACGGAAGTAGAGTATACAGGTACACCTTTATAGGCTTTTTACACTGAACAACATCTTTGTGAAACGCGTGGAAGATGTTGAAAATGTGAAACAAGTGTTTACATTGGCAACATCTTTCATCTGCCATTTATTCAGCTGTCAAAAAATAAAAGAAAAGGACGAATTTTTTTGGTAAAAATAAAAAATAGATTTAGAGAAAGCATTAATCATTGGAGTAGTTGTTGCTTTGCAAGAACAAACCCGAATTTTAATGCAGTACATTGAAATATTAAAGGCCATTCTGGAAGAAGATGATGATGAAGAAGAATTTTTGGTAGACATAAGAATGAAATTCTTACATTTGCCGCTCATTTTCCGTTGTTGAAAAATTGTTTTGTTTGTTTTCCGCAATGTCAGTTTTCTAGTAATGGCACAAAGAAAATCGATTTTTTTGTCATTTTTTAGTGATGACGAAAGATGTAAGTTGGAACAAAATGAGAAAGGATCATCTTTTGCAGATGAAAAAAGATGTAGAATTTTTGGTCTGTATAATTCTTATGGGAAGATGTTAACAACTTTGCAAATTGATGAAAGGTGAAAGATGTAGCTCAGTGGAAAAAGGCTATTAGCTCGGTTTTCAACTCAATACTGTAAGTAGGACCTATTGACAAGTCTGGCCTAGTCTAAATCAAAAACTCATTCAGAACTCTATTTGTGCTCCCCAGACGATACATTTCGGAACTAAGCGCAAGGATTGGGTAGTTCAGGTTGAAGGGAAGCCTGCCAGCGGTGTGTTGACTCTAAGGTCAAAAAGGCATATTGCGGTTCCCTCAGTGTCTCCATAACCACATATAAAAAATAGATGAACCGAAAAATTAAAAACATCAAAAAGTCCGCTATATTGGATAGAAGAGACTCATTTCACAGACTGTCCAGATCATTGAAGAACCTGCTTTTCAAATATCTGAGTCGCCGCGTAAAACAGATATCCTACAATCGGTCTCGGCTCCTTATCTAATATGTTCGCTATCGCATCGAACAACTCCACCAGAGGAACTCAGACATCCACCTGTACCGGTCACTTAACCGACCCAAAGCGATTCCTTTCAGCAGCCAACTGATGACTGGACACTAAAGGGAAGCATAATGGACAAAAAAGTTTGTTGTTACTTGTATCAGAGCCCTTTTTTGACTTATGTGATCTCTCAGATATCATAATTCTACTTCTTCTAAGCTACATAAGAATTTCAACTGATTCAACCAAAAATATTCATCGGTTGATACCGCAATGAACCTCAGAGACTATTGGGACTGATTTAGATAACTGACTTTTACATACTTTTTTAACCCAACCAACATTTTCATATGTTGTTCATAAGTGATTGTGGTACAACTTGTTAAAAATAACGTTAAGTTAAAGCTTCAAGGAAAATAACCCAAAACTTGTTTTAGAGAACTGCAGCTGAACGAAAGATGATTGAAAGATAAGAATAAGAGTTAATTCTAAAAAACAATGAATTTATATTATACCGCTTCAAAGAACATCACTTACTAATCTTCTGAAAAAAACTAAGAAATACATTTCGACTCTACTCTACTTTAAGTGTTAACTTTAAAAGATAAGTAATTCCTGTCAGTTAATATTCTCGAAGAAAATGCTTGACCAGATTAACTTCTTTAAGGAAGAACGATTGACATTGTTTACACTGAAAGCTCTGGAATTAAATTTAGTATTCACTAGTGGATATTATGTGAAAATTTAGCTGCAATTTTTAAAATTGAATACGAAAAAAACATGAAATAGATAATGAAAGCAAACTTTAATGGGTTGTTCAGGCTCACGGAATCTCTGCACAGTCAGCTTAAAAGAATCATCTGAATACCCACGATTATATGACATGATTTCTTATCTATCCAACTTTAGCATAACAAACAATTTTATATAGGGTCGGCCATCTAACGTTTTTTTCAACAAGTGCTTATTTCGTGAATGGTAACACTTAGCTCATGTCTGATTTGACAGATAATTAGTTTTATCCTTCCGCTGAACGAGTATGGTTGTGTATACGCTTGAACAACGCTGGGGAATATTGCGACATTACTATGAAAATCATGGTAATGTTGCAGAATGTCATCTTTTCAGATAAAGCTCATTTTGATCTTGGCGGGTATGTAAACAAGCAAAATTGTCGCATTTGGGGCACAGAAACCCCGCACGCATACATTGAAAAGCCGTTGCACCCAAAACGAGTTACAGTTTGGTGCGGATTTTGGTCCAGAGGCATAATTGGGCCATTTTTCTTCGAAAATGAGCAAGGAGTGGCCGTTACAGTCAATGGCGATCATTATCGGGCCATGTTGAACGAATTTTTGTTCACGAAAATTGAAGAGGAGGATATTGGCAACATTTGGTTTCAACAGGACGGCGCTACGTGCCACACAGCCGAAGCTACAATCGATGTTTTGCGCCCTTTTTTTGAAGATCGCATTATCAGCCGCGGAGCTGATGTCGTTTGGCCACCTCGGGCTGCGATTCGACACCGTTGGACTATTATTTGTGGGGTGCCGTCAAACATAAGTGTTACGCCGACAAGCCAGAGACAATTGACGCTTTAAAGGACAATATTCGTGAAGCCATTGGTGAAATACAGCTGCACACAATCGATAATGTGCTTAAAAATTGGACCGATCGTGTAGGCTACTGCATGGCCAGCCGAGGCAGCCATTTGAATGAAATTATTTTCCATTATTAACCGGAAGGATTGTACTTTCAAATAAAAAAATAAATTTGAGAAAATATTCAGCAGTTTTTTTTATAGCATTTTCAAAAAAAAAAAGTTATTTGGCGGACCCTATAGATAATCTCCTCTACTTGGCCTCAGACATTTCCTGACTAATATGATCAATTACAAAAAGTCTTTAAGAATCTGATGGAACCGTATCAGCAAGATCGTTTTTTTTCAAATTTTTTAAAGAATACACAGGCAGTAGATTCTTGAAGTATTTTAGACAGTCTTAAATCAATGATCACAATACGATGTGTGTGTGTGTGAGAAAATATTTCTATTGAATTGTAATGAAAAATAAAATTTGTACTATAATTATGCAATTACTTTAAAGATTTCCAAAGGGATGATATTCAGTTCTAAACTGATAGTTATCTTCTCATAATTTTCTTCAAGATTAAGTGATATCAAAAAAATTGTGCACAAATAATTTTAACAATAGAAAGCGAAAAATTGTGACAATATAAAAAGAAAAAAGAAGGGATCTCGTAACTATAAATAATCCTTTTTAAAATCACCCTTTCAACTTTCAATAAACACAAGGGCCTTAAGTTTCCCCTGACAGCTTAAGACAATTCTTGTAGTTGCAACATGTTAACTTACATTTTCTTCTATTGTAGTAGTTTCCATATAGTAGTTTCCTTTTTGTTAGTGTATTGTATAGTAAGACTGCATGCATTTATTTTTAAGTCCTGCTGCAGTTTTTTCGTTATATCCTTGTATCCTTTTTTTATACTGGTTTATAGGTGTGAGCACACAATGGTGTATAATAGTGTTTTGTAAGTAAGTGTGTGAAGAAGTTTTTTTTTTTTCTTCGTTTTGTTTTCTTCGCTGGTTTGTTTGTATATATGATACTTTATGTATATAGTATTTGAATGGTTTGTTGTTGGATTTTTTTTTTATATTTTCAACTTATTTATATCATGTTACAATCCTCAAAACTGCACTCGTTTTACTAGTTGTATGTAGTAGTCGAATGACAACAACAGAGAACCACGATTAAAACGATAGAACGAAGACAAAATTATAGTGACAACAAGGATATCAACAAAAATACAAGGAAAAAACTGTTTCAAATAGAGTTTTAAAAGGATTAATTGTTTAATTTAAAAAGTTAATTCCAGAAAAAAATGGAACCAAAGATTTACTTAATCTGTTAATTCTAAAGGTAATGCATTCCAAGTAAATTGTGAATTTTTAAAAATAATTAAACAGTTACTAGGATAAGCTAAGTTGAAAGTAAGCGCGGAGACCATATTCCTCAATTCGATTTCCTTTTGTTATTCCTTGTATCCATATGAAAACAATGATCTTACACCATCCATATTTCCCTAATGAGATTTCGAGGCGAAAGATATATCTAGTCCTTAAATAGCACAGTCTCCGCTTTTTCAGTTCTGGGTTTAAACCGTGTGTATGAAGGACTCTGTAAGCATACTGTTTCGGCCATAATATCCGAGCAATAGTTAGTCAAGGTATTCCATCTTATACAATGTATCCTCTATCCTATTTGAATCGAGTTCCCAAACGACTCAGATCCATTTTTTATATATTTATAAACCAACTCCTTGCTTATGTCAATCTGACCGAGTGATGATGATCGATTAGACCAAGGAATTCGATAGAACTCCGTACCTACTCAGATCTGACTGTAACGGATTTGAAAGTATTTACATCTTGAGTAACCAGATTTTTTTCTTTGAACCAATGCTCAGGGTACATAGCATTGGCGAGAGAAAATTAGGCTAAAAAAGAGGTAAGAAGGTATTTCCATTGGCATTTGACTTAAATTTCTCTTAAATGTAATTGACAGGACTTTTGCGGGAAGTTTATTCCGGATGGTGCAACTAAAAAATGAATTTTCACTGTAATGTGTTATCCGATCTACTGGCTAATGGACAACAAACGGAAAAGATCTACCCGGGCGCTAGGGATAAGTTTACTTATCTAAGTAGAATGCCACCCATGGTAACATCGATAGAACAGTTTCACACAATATGGATTTTAACTATGATCCAATGAGTCTATAGAGCTAAATACTCTTCTGTGAAAAGCACCAAAATAGACTTTAAAGCCCCTGCCCATATATGGAAATTTTATTTAATTGTTTGGCCGAAATAGGAGGTATAAATAATGAGAAGAACTGGATTAAGTGGACATTTGATAATGTGAAGCGGACATGACATTGTTTTCTAATGTCCAGAACAGCTGCGAATATTCAAAAGAATAGTGAAGTTCTTAAGGTATCAAAGCTCAATCAGATTACTGAGTTTTACAGAACTCCGCCAAATCTTGATATTTAAAGGTATCAAAATTTAATCAATTCGTTATTCTATATATACAGGCGATTATTAATGTTCTCTCGGACAGTCTGGCTGCACTTAGGGCATTATTATCCTATGATATGTCGTCCACACTTATATCGAGTCTCTTAATAGGATCGGCAGATGCAACAGGTCGATCCTAATCTTATTTTCTGGGCACAAGGGTTATGAACGGGCTGACTGTTTGACCAACAGGGGTCCGGCAATAAACTCTGCTGTGGTGTACTTTCGGGGTACATCAGGGAAAAATTTGCTACGTGGAGAAATTACAAGTTCACTGAGTGCTGGAATGTCATCAGTGCTGGAATGTGGCCAGTGACGGGTGAAGATATTCATTCGCTAGAGACTCCAGTAGATTACTTTCGCTGTACAGAAAGGACTTAAGGACGTTGACGAGATTTTTCACTGGATATTCTAATCTTTGGTACCACATGGGAAGTAGAGATTTATCTAATGCACTTGCAGCTTCAGCGAATTTGATGTTGAGATGGCGGAACATGCACTTTTTGTCTGATACACAGTATCTTCCTTAATAGTTTGGAACTCCTTTCCGGACAGGATAATTAGCATTATCAAGAGCCATAATATTAAAGGCAAAAAGGAGCTGTAAAAAAGATTTATTTTGGTAGCGGTGCATGTGACCTGTATAAATATATCAAAGTTCAACAGTAAGTTTCTCAAGCTTGTGTAAGTTTCTCAAAAGTAGAACCAAATTTTTGCGTTTCAAAAAATTTCAAAACAAAGCAATTTTTAGTATTTTAAGGGATCAACGTTAATTAATACCAAATGAAATAATGAGTTCCTCAAGGTATTTGAAATCATCCAAATCTTAAGCTTTAAAAGAACCTACACTTTATCAGAATTCTGAGATTCTTAAAGTATCAAAACTGAAGTAATTGTTAGATATCATAATGTATCAAAACAAAAGTTCAGCTTAATTGGGAATTTCTGAAGGAACCTAATTTTATAGCATAGCAAGAAAGAAAAGAACCTTGCAGTATCCCTGCAAGTTGGATGAGTTTTATTTCAAATGTGATTTTGGAAGTCGCGAATATTTAAGAAGTTACTTAGAGCTCCAATCGTTTTAAATAGACCAAATCTTTTAGATACCCAATCGTAAATCATTTACAATTTAATTCTACAGGGTCCCGGATGAGTGCAGTGTTTTCCAGGCAAAGATCCTAGAGATCTGGAGGACCACAGAGTTGATAAGGGCAAACGTCATAGAGGGATCTGTAGTGACAATTTATGTGGATAGTCAGGCAGCACTTAGGGCTTTGAAGTTTCATTCAGTACATTCAAGCATAGGGATGGACTGTATAGAGGCGCTAGGAGCGGTAATGGAATTCTACACAATCTGATTGTATTGAGTACCTGGGCACTGTACCATAGAGGGTAATGAGATAGCGGATGAACTGGCCAGAAAGGGGTTCGGACCTTATATATAGGGATTGTGGGGTAAAATTCCCGTTGTTTCACTATTATGGGTTGATCTCCGAATGATTACGTGACTCTACTAATCAATCCTGGAGCTGTAAGACGGATTGCAGGGTGTCCACGGCTATTTGGCCAAAGTTGGATGCAAAAGCAAACAAAATACTAATTGGATTGGATAGGAGAAGTCTGAGGTCTTCAGTAGGGGAAATTACCGGTCACTGCTCTGTTTGAGCCTTCATTGGTGAATTGGAAAGTGGCACACAGGACTCTTGTAGGTTGTGTGAAGATGTTGAGGATCTAGACACAATAGAGCACATTTTGTGCAACTATTATAGGGTCTGAGACTGAGATGGCTGGGGAAAAGATTCCACGATCATGGTAATGTGGCTAGATATGATATATGCAATCTATTGGATTTTGTCAGGGGGATAAGCTGGCTATTCTAGGTAACGGTCTCGGAGTCACCCCGAACTATATTGGCTATCAATTATTTATCTTACTGTCTTTTCTTTTCTTTATTTTTTTTTTCTTTTTTCCAAAGGGTATCACAATAGATCCTATGGGTCTCCGAGTGGTAGTGTACTCCAACCCTTATAAACTAATCTAAACCTAATCTAATTCTAAAAACATCTAATTGCTAAACTCTCAAGATTTCTACTAGCTTAATCATGAAATCTTTAGGAAATCTCTTAAAGTCCTGCTGGAATCCTTAAACCTCCAATTGTAGGTATTCTAAAGAGTCAATCAAAAAATACAAATATGAGCTTTCACGGATAACAAATGATTTCAAGGCTATAAGAAATTTAAATTTTTTACTTAAAAGTCTCTCGTAATTTAAGGTCTCGATTTGGATCTCCTTCCACAAGATACTAGTTCCGAAAAGAATTTATTATTTAAAGTTCTTACGTGAACGATAAAAGCTCATACATTGCTACTTCTATACAATCAAACAAACAAACATACACTCGAATATATTTAGAATTTTGTGTGTCTTTAAGGAGTAACGAAACATCTGCAACCCATAGTAAGGAATTTTTATAACAATACGTTAACAATACATTTGGTATTAAATATTTTCTACTTCTTGCAACTCCTGCTGCTTTTTATATTCGTACATATATTTCTTATAATTCACCGACTATTTTGAAAGAAGGCAACAATTTAGGGGTTCACTTTACAACAACACAATACAAGTACCATTCACTCGTACGTTCGTTAAAGAAAAATTCAATTTTCCGCTTTTTTTACATTGTATTTTGTAAGTTAAGTTTTTTTCTTATTTCATACAAATCAAAAAATAAAAAAAGAAGTAAAGGAAAGCTGTATATGTGAATGTTAACATATACACACTTATACATATACATACACACGTAGACATAAAGTTAATCGTTGCTATCCTGTTGACTATGGTTGTGATTTTAACATTTATTTTAGTATTCCTTCTTGATTTTTTGGTTTTCATACATATGTATGAATCTCTCTTTTTTTCTGTTAAGATTTTTCAAGATACAACACGTACAACATTTATTTCCACAAGTATTCAATTTATAATTTTTGATTTTTTTTTTTTAATTTGTAAAATTTTGATATTAAATTTCAATATTTGTTGCAACACTTTTTTGTAATTTACCGTAACAAAAACTCAAAACCAAAACAAATCGAACCGAATCATATTGAACCGAAAACAAAAAGTGTTTTATATTTATTTATTTTTTTTTTTAACATAAACAAATAAACATGAACGATAACCGCACGTCTAAACTCAATGACATATCTAAACAAACTAACTGCGAGTTTTCACTGTGAGCATGATGATAGACGACGACTGACAATGTCAAAAACTTCAATAAGGGAATCAATTTTTTGTTTGGATATGAGAAAAAAAGAGTCGATTTGTAAATACTTCTACTCTCTCTCGTCTTAAAATTACCACCAAAAAGTACTTTGTCGTTTATTATGCAAAAGGGATATTAAAGTAGGGATAAAAGTGCTGAATTTGGTACAAAAAGAACCTAAAGGGTACGGTATTTCCAAATTTAACTTTTTCATAAAAAACTTAAAACTCCTAAGTTCGAAGAAAATTAAGAAAATAAAACTGAGGACTTGAAAAACTTTCCATTTATATTCTTTTTAAGCCCTGTGCTAACTAAATTCCAAACTAATGCCCTGTGCGAGGTGGCTACATATATTCGAAACTAAATACAAATTGACAAAAGGGTTTAAAATTGTTTTGAAAAATATTTGAAAATATTTTTAAATTTCAAAGAACTTTAGAAACCTGAATTTAGTTTAGATTTTATTTATCCAGTTCGCTCCCACCCTATTGACAAAAAGGTTTAAAATTTCTTTGAAAATATTTGAAAATATTTTTAAAATTTATAGAAATTTGGAAACCTGAATTTAGTTTAGATTTTATTGAGCCAGCTCGCACCCACACTTAGTATAAATTTACAGGGTTTAATGCGCACTGACAGTGATAAATTAATCCCTCTGCTGATTGGATTCTAGATAAATAGAGGTAGAATGATACAAGAATATGGATCAATTTGTCTGTGATTTTTTCAATGAAACACAGGTTTTTGTATAAAAAACCATTTTATTTTTCAACATTTTATTTTTCAACCATTTTATTTGTCCAACGTTTCTCTAATTTTTGTATCCCTTCCAAGAAATAAGATTTGTCGAGGATTTCTTCAGGTTTGGAAACAAGAAATGGTCACTCGGGGCTAAATCCGGAGATTAGGGTGGATGAGGAAGCAATTTGTAGCTTAATTCATGGACTTTTGCTATGTAAACTGCCATTTTCCATTTTCTCCTCAATCCTCAAATCAAATCACGCGGTAGTCTGCTCTCAATGGCTATCAAACACAAACTGAATAGCGCAGTTTGTTAAAATTTTGACTGGAGTCAACTGACATATACCTGTTGACAGGAGCAGTGTTGCCCTTTCAGTTAAGAGGCGATTAATTCAAAATGTCACGGACTTATTGACCTGCCCTTGTTCAAAAAATATGTATCGTAAGTGCTAACGAGAAAGGAACAAAATTTGCTCTGCAGACCAATAAACCACAGGTTTTTAAAAGAGCCTTTCAATTTCTTTTTATTATTATTGTTGTTTCAACTAATTCAACACAGAGAAAACTGAGTCATTGTGACTAGCGAATTTCTTGCCAACGGAATAGACTGCTTTTCGAATTTATTGGTTGTGGCAACCAAAATACACTTTTTTTATTCGATTGGCACTTTATTTGTCTGTTTTGAGGAAGCACAATACAAGAAGCCTGTTGATTCCATTTTGGTCTCAAAGTTGAAAATAGTAGCTTTGTTTTGAATACTGCCTTTCGTATAACTTTGGAATGACATTACTGCGGTTTTGCATTTAATTTCTGGTTTATAATAAAGTAATTGATCCAACTTTTTATCTCTGACAGTTTTTGAACCAACTTCATTGACATTGCATAAAATTTGTTGCATTATTTATATTATTTTACTTAATTCTGCTGATATTGGGATCTTGTACTAATAATGAGCGTTTCACACCAGAGGCTGCCACTAGTATATGAAGCAATATTGTAGTTTCCAATGTCCGCTAAACCTTGTATCATTTGGTTGAAAGTTAAACAACAATATTACATATTTCCTCGAACATGCCGAATTTCGATATTTTGGAACTAAAACTGAGTTCCAGAGTTGTTGGAATCCTTCTTGTTTTAAAACTTTTTAATTATTGTATTACTTTCTATCAGTTGAAAAGATCTCCTAAATACTTTTTATTTCATATCAAAAAAGACGAAGTTAAAAGAGGTGCGATTTTTTGTCCCTCATATCACAAATCACAGTTCATACAAATCGGAGTAAAGCAGACTGCATTCTGCATTCCTTGTAAGTAATTTTTTTTAACATCTACGGTTGATTTTAAATTTTCTATCGTGAATTTTTCCTGAGATTTTTCACAGAAAAATTATAGTTGTGTATATTTGAAGAGGATATTTGAAATGGTAGGTCTTTTTTAAGCAGTTCAATCATAAGCTCAAAGTTATTACATGGTAACACAAAACCTGTCAAACAATTTTTACATAACACATAATCTCGATCCCTGAAAAGCAGTATTAAACAGACTTGCTGTTCGTAGTTATCTTTTTCCATCTTGAAGATATTCCCTGTTTGCAAAATCAAAATCGATCAATATGGGTTCAATTGTTAGTGCGAAATCTTTTAGATCTCAGATTTCTAACGATTTTTTTCAAAAATCTAAAATAAATCATTGTTGGTATTTTAGGAATTTTTAGATGGGACGTTTATTTTTAAATCTCTAAGCTAGTGATTTGAAATCCGTCGAGTTTCATAAAGAGCAATCCTGGTTGGCGGTTTAGGTGTCATAAAAAGTTTTTTTTTTGCACTGCTTCGGAGGCCCAAGAGCTTAATCAAAGTCTTTGAAGGAACTATGGAATGTTAATAAAATCGTTTCGAAATTTAATCGACGATCTCCGATTAATTTTCTTTAAGCCCTAATATGATTTTTGGAACTGAAAACGTATGTTTTCTTTAAAAGTCCTTCAAAATATCTAACAGATTTTTAATAAGCCAAAGCAAAGGCTTACCGAATCTTGACAGCAAATATTAACGTTCTCTTTTTTAAATGATTTCATCCTACTAACTAATGTGTTGCTTTCTTTGGAAAGGAGATATGGGAGAGAAGAAATGTGGTAAAAGATGAAGGTCTTAAAACATGGCAACACTGTAATTGCGCTAGATGATAAATATTAGAACTTCTGTTGAAAATTTGGTGAAATTGTTGAAGCTTTTTTTGTTTATAGCCCTGTTATGATTTTTTGTGGTGGGTTTAAGTGATATGGGAACATTAAAAGATGAAGCTGCAATACATATGAGAGATAGAAAACTGATATATATTATTTTTCTATATGTATTTTTCCAGCGCTGGGGATCGAATTCGCAACCTTTTGTGTAAAACTCCAACAATTGGATATATCAATACAAAAGTATTCAGAAATCTACTTCAAAAGTTTTAAAAATGAATTTGTTTATATTTGAATGTTAATTTATTATCACAAAATAACCATTACGTCATAAGCCCCATTTCTGTATACATAGGAAATATATTTCTTTTTAAAGAATTTCAGTACTACATTGTAAATCATATTTACCATCCCTGCTATAGAATTGTGAATATGATGTTTGAGTATTCTGTGTGTAGTTGAAGAAGTAGTAACCACTTCTATACCACTCTGTTTTAAATACCACCGAGTACTTATGTATGGCAATGACTCTCCTGGCGCCTCTTTATATTATTGTTTTTATTGTTTTTTTTTTTTGTTTTTGTTCATTTAGTTTAGTGTTACGTTTAATGTGTATATTTTTGTTGCTGCTTGTATTGTTGTAGGTTGTGTATTTTCTTTTTGCTTCATTCTGTTTTTGGTAAAGTTGGAAGGTTATGTCAGCTGTATGCTTGTGATATCTCGCTCGGAAAGTATGTGTATGGGTTTTGGAAAGATTGTGTGTTTCTTATAGGAAAATTAATTTATTTTAAAATTTTATGTTTGAAGAATGTCAAATAAATTTCTTTTAAGATTTAAAGGATAATTTTATGTCGAGAAATAATGTTTTGTATGAGATTTTAAGTTTATCATAAATTGTAGTGCAGTAAATCTTTTATTGTGTATTCGTTGCAGTGATTTAATAAAAGATAACTTTTTTAGCGTCAATGAACGGACTGGGTGCATATATAATTTTCGGTATCTTTTCACTTGTTGGATACATATAAAATCATAGTTAGGTTTTTGCAATTTGTAAGAGCAGAAGAAATAAATGAAGATCGCTAGCTAAAGAGACTAATCAATACTAAGTGTACCATAACTGATATTTGGTTTCTGTAAAACCTGTTGTCAGAGCTAAGAGACATATTTTTCTTTTCACTGAAGGTGCGAAAAAACTCTTGTCCCTTTACAGAGAGGATTTGTGAACCTTAATGGGATACTTTCCTGTCACTGTGGTCTCAGGTACTATTGGCATAAGCAGAGTCAATCGGTTACTAGTAATTCTAGGTTTTTGCCAGTTGGAAGCTTAGACATCGGAACATGTTCTCTGCGAGTATTCTATGCTTTGTGATAGGAGACTGTTGAAAGTAGCTTGCGAAGCAGGGTAATTTAGGTAAATCTTAACGGAACAGTAGGCAACACAAAATACCTATGCTGATCGCGGTGCAATCTGCCACTTGATCTTATATAATGATATAAAAACAGTGGATATGGTGTAATTTATTTATGTATTTTGTTGCTTTGATCGACGTTCCTAATAATATGTTATCCTGTGTCAAATTTTGTGGGAAGGTTGATATAAACTTTCTGAGTATATTACATTTTTACAGGTCTATACTTTGTACATCTACGATTACCATCCTGTTGTTGTTGCCAGCGTTGTTAAGTGGGGAGATCCGTAGCAGCTACAGATGCCAATAGGAATTAACACAGAAAACTGAATTGATAGCATACATGAAGTCTAGCTTAATAACTTTATGTAAAATTGTCCATGTAAAATTGCAGCGGACTTAAAGAAGTCTGGCATTTTTGATTTATTGTAAAAAATTAATGACTCATTGGCAACAGTTGGATCGTATTGAACTCCCCCAATACTAACTGGAATGACAGTTTTGTATTATCTGTTAATTTATATTCTACCTGAACGAGTAGATAGTGGCAGAATTAACTGATGAGAGTGGTCGTCATCACTGACTTATAGTCCACCAAATGTCTGGATGATCACAAAAAAAATGAGAATTTGGTCTGTTATACAGCGTTCTGGTAGGCTAGTTGGTAGCGTGCTAGCTTATCAGTGCGGGGGTCGTGGGTTCAATTCCCACCAGAGGCTCTGGTCTGTTTTCGCTACAACGAGCCGATAGCCTTTGTTGCTAGTGCTCGGTTAGGGTATTAGGATATAATTTGTAATTATATAATAAATATAAATAAAATAAATAAATAAATAAATAAATAAATAAATAAATAAATAAATAATTAAAAAAATAAATAATAAATAACTAATTAATTATAATTGTCTGACTTTCTTAGGTTCGTTAAGATGACTGATAAATTCTGAACAAAATTCACTTCTTTTTCTGTTTCAATTAAAGCTTTTTTCCTCTCTCTCTCTTCTTCTTTTAGATACGACAAAATGAACAATATGTAATTTGAGCGTCATGGACTTTATCTAACACATTTTGAACTCAACCAAAATGTGTAAAGACTTGATCTTCTGCATTAAATTTTAAATTCTTATCCTCTTAGATTTACCTTATTTCTGGTAACTTTCTCACCTTTTTATGGTACAGTATAATTAACAATTTGGAAAGTATGACTGAAAATTTTTCGGCCATAAGCCCTAAGGTGAAATAGGAACTATGACCAGATGTTTTTGATAATAATCCCCAATTAAAAATATACATTATTCTTATGGGCTTTTCCAAAAGGAAAAATTCCCATCATCACAGTAAAGTTTCTCTTAGGATTTAGGGGTTTTCTACCCTGTGGTATGTCCAAGGACGACTGCGCTGAGTAAAGTTTTTCTACGTAGCTGGCCTACGGTCGGACTTAGGGGTTTTCTACTTTGTTTTATTTCTAAATCCGGTTTCTAGAAAGATAATCTTATCTCCATCGTTGTTATATCTTTTGTGTTTTTAAAATAGATTGTAAGTTAATACAACAGAAAATGAAATTTGAAAGAAATGAAATTTCATTTAACTATTCATTTAAATCATAAACGGGTTCAGGTTCGCTGTTTATAAAAACTTTGAAACCGAACCCGCTGGACCCAAGAATTTAACCAGGTTCGGGTTCAAAAATATAAAAAAATATTCTTGCTGTTAATGGCATGAGAAATGTTTGATAGAAAAATCATAAAAAATATTACATTTCTTGCATTACAGTTTGCATTGCTCGACACTATATCAAGTAGTTTTAAGCAAATAGTTGATCAATTCAGAGCTATTTGTAAAAAATTGCGAACACCAAACATTTCTTTTTTAGCTAAAAAGCTAAACTTAAAAAAAAGCTGTACAAGACTGTCAAACTAGATGGAATTCCAGTTATGACATGGTTC
This sequence comes from Eustalomyia histrio, assembly GCA_949748255.1. NCBI lineage: Eukaryota > Metazoa > Arthropoda > Insecta > Diptera > Anthomyiidae > Eustalomyia > Eustalomyia histrio. Next base: position 7,797,679 of record OX456527.1, on the reverse strand, counting down.
AAGCCTTATTGGAATACAGAAGTTTTTGTTCGGAATTACTTGATGCTGTATTAACTATGATTGATAATATTTGGAATATTTGTAAAGAATACGTAATAGTTTTTGCACCTGTTAAAAAATGAACGCTGAAACTACAAGAAGATCCGAAGACTTTAGGCGATTTTTATAGAATCTGGCTTAGTTTTAAATTAGAGCTAACAAAAGATGACAAAACAAAAACATTCTCATAAGAATTATATTTAAATATTATAAAAAGATAAATCCACTTTATTATTAATCCACTTTTGATTGCAGCATTATATCTAGATAGCAGATTTAAGTTAATGCTAAGTCCCGAAGATGTTGAAAATGCTAAAAAAAACAATTCAAATTCTCAAAAATTTGCAAATGGAAAGAGAAGAAAATAATTTTATGAGAGAATCAATATCTTGTTCTTCAGAAGATGATGAAATTATGCTCGAACATGTACTAAAAAAGAAGGAACAGTTTTCTAAAGCAAATTCTTCAAATGAGAGGGCCTTTTCAGCCTTGAAATTCATTTTGTCGACACAAAGAACAAATTAAAAAGAAGAAAACCTAAAAAATATATTAATTATAAAATTAAACGAAAATTTCTTTGTAAAATAAATAAATTTTCTATTAATAAAACATATGTACTTTATCTAAATGTTGAACCCGAACCCTAAATCGAACCGAACTCGAACCTGATTTTTTTATTTCGATTAACCCGAACCTGAACCCATTTTTTCAGGGGTTCTGTCCCTGATTTAAGTCAAATGAGGTTTTACGTTTGTTTTAAAATGTTCATTAAACAACTATCAAATCAATTAAAACAAATGATTATTCAGTAAAAAAAATGTTTGAATTTTATCTACCGATTCGATTAAAATAAATGATTATTAACTCCTTTAAATTTTTTTGGGGTTTTTTGTATTTTGTTGCATTAACACATATTTTATGAATGTCTTTATGTATGTACATTAAGTTCTTCAAGTTGATGGAGTTTGAACAATTTAAATTTAAAACAATAATAAAATTATTTAAATATGTTCTTAAAACAGACAACAAACAGAAATTTTAAATTATAATAACTGCAGCGGTAAAACATACGATAAATCACAAATTTCCGTGTTGTGGGTAAATTTTTATTTATTTTCAAACAAATTTAAAAAATTAAATAAAACAAAAAAAATGGGTAAATGACAGTAAATCGTTTTGAACAAATGTATAAAAATGTTAAAAAAAAATATTTCTTTTTTAACTGAACTGAAAACTTTTTTCACTAAACTACAAACAATAAGCTACATAATATTTTGAGTGTACAAGTTGCAAATATTTCTTATTTATTTAATCTCTCATAATTTCAAATACATCACTTCATATAGAATTATAAAATGTGTCTTTGGTTTTGAAGGACTTACATTGTTTGACATATGATTTTTCCCAAATGTCCTTAATTTTTAATCAATAATCAAACAAAACTAATTACATATTCCCACATACATACTTAAATATTCATAAACACACACACACACATAATTGTAAATGATTGTACACAAATCTCTTCCTAGCAGACCACTAACAACAACAACCATATTTATGTGGATGGAAGTAGAAGTAGAAGAAGCAATTCTTCCACATCCTCAGATTATCAATTAATAATTATAATAATAACAGTAAATAAATTTAAACTCTCACCATATGTTACCTCCTTGTTGTTACAATTATTCCTCTACTGCTGCTCCTGTTTCTTCTTGTTGCTATTTGGCTCTCTCGGTATGTCACTCTCTTTATTATTTCATTATTATTTATTTATTTTTTTATTTTCCTTTTACCGAATTACTCAGATGTTAATATTGAAGCGCGCCACTAGAGATTATTACAGCAGATACAGATTCCAAACAACAACGACAACAAAATAATGTATGAAAAGAAATATATACAAATTTTACATTTTGTTTTCGTTTTTGTTGCAGATAAAATATTTTGTTGCCCGTAATAAAATATTTTCTCTTTATAATGATTTGGTTGTTTTACACTAAATTTTTTTTAAATATTATTACACACAAATTTTTCGAGGTTTTTATGTTTAAGTTTAGGACCATAAATTTTATTTATGCCAAAACCATAAAACAAATATTATGAATGTATGAATACATATCATAAAAAAACAGAATTAAGTTCATAATCCAAAATCAAGAGGTCGTTGAATAAAATATACAATAAAAATAAACCAGAATGGATAAGATGCGTGATGCTGGAGTCGTTCTGATTGTTGTTGTTGTTTTTTTTTTAGTTGCTAGCTTTTTTTTGTGGTTCCCGTGTCTCGTGTGTGTTATACATTCAAAATCAAATGAAAATTTTCATATAGAAGAACAAGACAACGAAGCACAAGTATCTTGTGGGGATACATCATTATTGTAATATGCATTCCGGTGTATTTTTAAAACACTCAAACTAATTTTTTAACATATTTTTATACACACTTCTTCTTGCACTTAATATTTGGTAATCACTTTAGTTAATACTCAAAGTATTAATTTGTATTTTTTAATATAATTATTCTTCTTTTTTTTTTGATATATTTCCTAAAAAAAAAAACTTTCTTATGTGATGTTATCCCGAGAGTATACTAATATTATACAAAAACAAACCATTTTCGTTGACGTCTAGATTAATACTCTTTAAGCCTGTGGTCCCTTTTTTGCGTAGTAAAGTTATAATCAAAAGGAATAAGAAACAACAGAAAAAGAAAATACGAAAAAGTGGCAACTTATATTAAGCTAAGTGATGCCAATTGACTGAAAATAAATAGCGTTAAACACATAATTTTAAAAAATAAAATTGTGTATTTTTTTATCTAAATATAAAGAAAATGGAATAAAACAGTTTTAAATATTTCAGTTTCTGGAAACTTGAAAATTTTGATACCCCTCTTTCCAATGACTATCGGGAAAATATGTACCAGAAATTAGGACCACCACAAAGGTCATATTCGACTCTGATCTTAAAGCTACATACAAATCGCATTAGGATAAGTTTGATAAAAAAATGTGCCAAAAATAGCAAAACCTAAAAATTGGACAGATATCAATCATTGGCTGTTAAATGGTTAAAAACGTTGAATGAAAAAAATCTTTAATGCTTTGATTTTGTACAAAAGCTAGAATATTTATACATTCTAAAAGAAATTTTTATAACGGAAATAACATTCACCTTTTAAAAACTATAGTTTTGGCTAGTAACTAATTTATTCTTTGAGCTTAAATAATAAATAGATAAATAAATAAATAAATAAAAAAAAATAAGAGGATTTTACCAATGTTTAGTAGCGGTTATTAACTTTCCTGCTATTTCCCTTTCACTTTTATTTAGTAAAATTTGGTGCTAATTTTAACAGATCAATTTTAAATTGCAAACATGTGTTGCTCGGATTAGGAAAAAATACCGCTGGGCTCAAATTATCAAAAGTTTCCTTAAAAACTTCAAAATTTTCAGTTGCCATTTCAGAAATTTTTTGGTGAGGGTATGTTTAGACGGACCCACAAACCTGGAACAACAAACATTAAAGCTCTTTTGAAGGCACCTAAAACATGTCCGAATGCTTTTTATAGAAAATTGTAGATGATTTGAGCTCAAATTTATATATAATAATGCCTATTTAATTTAAACGATGTCGTGTCTGAGCTTTTTCTGATATTTGTAATCGTGCATATTTAAGGCGATTTTTTCTTAAGAATTTTATCTACCTATACTTCAAATATGTGGCAGCCCTAGGTCATAATAGGCAATATGTACATTTAAATATTTGTTTTCTCAAATACTTTAACGCTGGGTAGTAATAAATCTGAATTTCCTAAATTTCAGACATAACTTCATACAAAAATGTGGTAATTTGAAACCCTTAAACTTTAGATTGGGCCGATAAAACAAATCGTGTCTTTTATTTAATTTTAATCTATTAGAAATTTAAGTCTTATCATAATTGGTCGGAACTCATCAACAGCTCTGCCTTATTGCCGATTTTTTTTTTTTCAATAAGTTAACAGAGAATTATGCGCGGTTTAAATGATCAAAAACCGCTAAATTGTCATTGCTGTTTTAACTTACTAAAAAATTACAACTCTAATCATAATTGTTCTTTTAAAAAGGTTCCTCTAACTGTTATAATTTTTAAAATAGCACACTTTTATTATAATACATAATTTTCTTCATAATTTCTTTATAGATTAATTTTTTTAGACTAATTACATTAATAATAACAAATATAACTTAAATTTTTAAAATTTCTAATTTATAATTCATAGAATTCCACTAATTTTTATACATATCGCATAATACTTTTTCCATGGGAGTATTTCCAATTGTCCGCTGAAAATACACCAATTCAATTTTATGCGAATTAATCATTCTCAACAGAGGCAACATTAATAATAAACGTCCAAATCGAGCCACTTGGGCGGTAAATTGAGCTTTAGTGTGTTGGGATAACATAACCTAAAATATTAGAATAGTATATAATTTTTGTTTTTAATAAATTTTTAGGCACTCATTTTAATGCATCAAACATTAGGGAACATTGTGGATTAGCCCAAACTTTAACTTACATGCGCTTGATCTTGTAGATTTTCGATTTGTGCTGGATCTTTAAGACCACGAGTTTCTGGACGAAATAGTACTATTGCCTTGAGGCATGCAAATTCTGCAGGATCTACTAATACTGCTTTGTATTTGCAGAAAATTTCATATAAAGTGCGGACATCGGATGCAATCTGTAAAATATAACAATTATAGAAATTATTTATAAGGTGGGTGTCTTTGATACAAAATTTTTTCGGTGTATTGCTTGGCTAAATCATAGTGTTATATGAAGCATTCACAATTGTTTATCGAGGTCGTTTTTACACATTTATATTGTCTAGAATACTACGTACGTTTTAATTCGCTTTGCCACAAACACAGCTCCTATCCCAGAGACCTGTGCCAAGCAAATTCATCAGCTCATACAATAATCGACTTAGCCACCTTATAAAAGTTATTGTGAATTTTTTGAGTGAGCCGATAAAATGTTGGATAGCCGTTAACATTTCCCTATATATAGTTGTATTCGAGTAACTTTCGAGGGAGGAGTTTTCTCTGGGTATTACCTTGGACTTGACGAAATTTCCTCCATTCTTCTTGTTAACAACTCTTTGAAAACTTATCAGAGATCTTCGCCCAGCAAATTATTAAATTCGCATAAATATTTTATGAATCAGTGGGTAATTCATAATAACTACTAACTTGAACATTTGTTTTTGTTTCGCATGTTAGATTTGAATTTAAGAGACTTATGCGATTATTGCGTGCAATTTTGTTTGTGGCGAACGGTGTAGAGAAGCAAGCGGGGTAACAAAAAAAAGTACGGTTTTTGTTTTTCGTGCATGTTTTTGTTATTTCTCTTTCGCACTTATATGTATTCTCCTTTGGTTTTGGTGCAGCAAAAGTCACCGTATAAATGTAACATAACTTTGGAAGCAAGTTAAGAAAATTTCATGCAATCAATTGCATCGAATAAATTGACTCTAACATTCATTGATTCAATTGAATAATTTGTTTTATGATTAATTCACGAAGTTTAAATCAAATTAGCCATTTTTACTTGATTCTTTAACCATTTTTACTTGATTTTTTGATTCTATTAGAAGAATCAACAAAAACAATCATATGGATTTGATATTGTGTTTAAATAAAGTAAAAATAATCAATCAATAAAATGAATTTTGCGAATCGATGAACTATGTTCCTAAAAATCAGAGCGAAAGTTATTTCGGTTCAAAATTCGGCCATGGAATTGCGTAAAACTTCATTATGAATTCTCAATTATGGAGTGACTCTATGCTGTAGCATGAAACTAATGTAGTGAAGTTACTTCAAATCTTTTTTTGTCATATTAGGACTTTTAAATATACTGCAGATTTTCGCGTTTTTTTTCATTTTGAATTTAGCAATTTTTTTTATTTTAATTAATTCTGAAAGAATTAAAAATTTTGTGTTTATTTCATATTTTTTGTTTATAAATTATTTTTAATTTGGTGGCAATAAGAGATGTGGAAAAATTAAGCATGTTTTTTTTGTTACTTCATACTTGCCATGTTAAACAGTTAACAGAGCAATGTTAACTACAGAGTGAACAAATTTGTACTACAAGGTCAGATATGTTTGACCCTGCAGAGAACTATAAAAAGATAGTCAAATTCAAAGATGTAAAGCGATGATAAAGAAAAAAGGGGTCATTTGGGAGTTGGGACCTGTCCCGTGATAGGTGAAAACTGGACCGGTTCCAAAAATACATATGTATCACGAAATAGGTAAAAAGAGGACCGGATCCTAGAGTACCTACCACGTGACCTGTTTAAATGTCATGATATGTTATTTTGCGTTGGTTCTGTGATAAGTTCTTTAGGTTTAATTGTGTGACAAGTTCTTTTATATCACTCCTGTGACATGTGACAGAGGACAATTGACCTCCTCCTAGGGCAAACCCATGTTAAAGTAATCGGTCCTGTGACCGGTCCCTATCACAATGAACGGTCACGTGACCTGTCCTCGGATAGGTCCTTTTCCCGCATGGTAAATTAAGTTAAGCAAGTTTTGTCGTTAAGTTTGTGTTTGGCAGCTTTTAAAAGTGTATGCCTGTGAATTTTTTTTTTTTCAAAAATGGAAAAAGTTAATTTTGAATGCCTAAAAAACCTTTTTTTACAGAAGAAAGCCAGTGTTAAATCCAAAGAAAAGCTTGTTAAATACTATGGGAACTTTGCATCATTAGTTTTTATGGCAAAAGAGTGGTCGCCGAACATATTGGACGGCTAATTCAGGTCATTATATCCAAAAATGTCGAATGTATGATCGATGGTACGATCGATATTTGAAAGTACGAGAGACTGTTGATGCCATACACTCAGAAAAAAAAGTTAGTATAAAAATTTCTAAACGGTTTTCTTTACTATTTTTGTACTGATTTTTAGTAAAATCTTTTTGCTATTACATTTTACAAATTACAGAATTTTTACAGAATATTTACAAATTTTTGTTGCTAATTTCAGAAATCATTTTACAAATTTTTGAAAACCGATTTGCTAATATTCATAGCAAAAAAAAAATACTAATTTTAAAAAAGTGGATATTGAAGGAAATTTTTTTTGTAATTAAAACACCCACAAACTTAAATTGTCTTAAACTGTTACATATATTTAAAAAAAATGGATCGGAAGTGAATATACCGACTCATGTCAAAAAATTAAAATAGCACTAAAATTTTTATACAATTTTTAGGCCTTTAATTTTTTTTAATTTTGTCTTAAATATTTTTTGAAAAAAATAAATAAAATAAAAAATTTTGATGTTCGATATAAAAATTTATTTGAAATTTTGCACTAATAATAATATTTAGTAAGTTTTTTTTGCTGATTTTAGTAAACAGATTTTGATTTCCACTTTACAAAAAGTTCACTAAAATTTAGTATCGGCAGCAAATTTTTTTACAAATTGCATTGTACTACACGTCAGCAGACATGTGTTGCTAAGATTAGCAAAAAATACCGCTGGGCTTAAATTAGCAAAATTTCCCGTAATAACAGTAAAATTTTCAGTTGCCATTACAGACTTTTTTTGGTGAGTGTAAACATCTGTAATTTTGTTTTTAACTTATCAGTTTGGGTTTAGAAAGATGGGTGCCGAGTTTACTCACAATTCACTATTACTTAAATTGTGTGATGTACTATTAAGTCGTCATATAAAAATTCCATGAATTGAGCTACGAATTGCTATTTTCACACCTAAAGAAACTGTTCAGCGAAAAGTGATTTAGCTCCAACTATTAAATCATTGATCATGAATGAAAATTTTAAAATGGCGATTCCATAAAAGGCATGTGTGTTTTTGTATAACCCGGTTTACTGCGCTATTTTATCAGTTTAATTTTGAAATATCTTAAACTATCGTTAAAATAACGCTAAACTACAGAAACGCCGATTTAAAAACGGTACTTTGCAGATATAACAAAATGTAAAAGGTAATATTATGAAATAAATCCCGTGATATTAGAAGACACTTGTCACTATTGGAATTGCAGTTTTAAAATTTTCGTATCGGTATTAATCAGAGCGTAGTAGACAACTGGCGTTATAACGAAAAGGTATTGCTTACCAACCATGCTATTTTGAGGTCCTTTGGGATTCCCATTCCCATGTAAAAATCAAAATATATATGAACATACATGATCATACATGGGCTTGTATATGATCATACATGGGCATTAGACCGTACCTAAAAAAAAAAGTTCACCGTACACCCTCTAATATAAAGTATTTTAACAAGAAAATTTCGAAAATATTTTTTTATTTTTTTTTTGGCCGAACGTAGGGGTCGCCATTTTATATTTTTCGTTATATCTCCGCCATTTACCGTCCGATCTTAAAGTGTTGTATATGAATGTTTTTTGTCTCGCGGAGGCCGATGTTTTTCTCGAAGGAGCCATTGACCTCAAGTAACTCGTTCTAGTATTAACCCACCAGATCTCAGTTGCTACCACCTTAATGTACGACCCTAATATTTTAAAATGAAAGCTCGCAAAAAGCAATAAACTTTTGCTAGTAAAGAATTCCAATAATTCCAGCGGAACTATTATTTTATTTTTTTTTTAATTTTTTATGTTGCCGAATGTAGGGCATTTTTATTTTTTTGTCATATATTCTGTATTTACAGTCGGATCTTAAAGAGTTATATATCAATGTTTTTGTCGCAATGATACCAAGCACCCTTTTATACTACTTAAGGGGTAACACCTATGTAAAACGCCTATAAATAAAAACTTCCTTTTTTATTTTTTTATTTACGGAGATGTGTTAACAAAGATTGGTTTTTACAAGATTTATGAAGGAGTGCAAAAAAATATTTGTTTTACACAAAGTTTTACAAAATGATAGTATATTTACAATAGAGGTCCACGCCACGCAGCATTACTTAATCAATGGATGCGCGTAGGAGTTTTTGATAGGTCAAATGCTTTTTGACTTAGAGCTGTTTCTTTAAGAGTAAAAAAGTAGATATTTTGACTCATACGCTTTTCTCTAGATAATTTAGTTGCTCATCGGTGACCGCTATAGAAGATTCATGTACAGCTTATCCGTGCCATTCTCAAAACACCGATCGTTTTGTTCATGTAGTACATGAATCTTCTGGGGCACATTTTTTCTAAACTTGACAGCCGCCAAAAATACAGCCAACTTGAATCACGTCAAAATATGATTGATTAAAATTTGTGTTATTTTATAAGTGATCTACGGCACTCAGCATAATTTAACCAATTTTAGGTGGATCGCTCTGAAACATACACTTTATATAGAAAACTAAATGATCTAGAGAAAAGCGTATGAGTTTTTGGGTATATTAATTTTTGACAAAACAGCGAAGTGTTAAAGTCAAAATATCTACTTTTTTACTCTTGAAGAAACAGCTCTAAGTCAAAAAGTATTTGACCTATCAAAAGCTCCTACGCGCATCCATAGATAATTTAGTTTTCCATATGCATTATAAATTTCAGAGAAATCCACCAAAAATTGATTAAGTAAAGCTGCGTGCCGTGGACCTCTTTTGTAAATATACTATCATTTTGTAAAACTTTCTGTAAAACAAATATTTTTTTGTACTCCTTCAAAAATCTTGTGAAAACCAATCTTTGTTAACACATCTCCGTAAATAAAGAAAATAAAAAAAGGAAGTTTTTATATATAGGCTTTTTACGTAGGTTTTACCCCTTAAGTAGTATAAAAGGGTGCTTGAGGTCAATGATTTTTGATGCAACAAATTGGTATCATTGCGACAAAAACATTGATACATAACCCTTTAAGATCCGACTGTAAATACAGAAGATATGACAAAAAAATAAAAATGCCCTACATTCGGCAACATAAAAAATTAAAAAAAAAAAAATAAATAATAGTTCCGCTGGAATTTTTACTAGCAAAAGTTTATTGCTTTTTGCGAGCTTTCATTTTAAAATATTAGGGTCGTACATTAAGGTGGTAGCAACTGAGATCTGGTGGGTTAATACTAGAACGGGTTACTTGAGGTCAATGGCTCCTTCGAGAAAAACATCGGCCTCCGCGAGACAAAAAACATTCATATACAACACTTTAAGATCGGACGGTAAATAACGAAGATATAACGAAAAATATAAAATGGCGACCCCTACGTTCGGCCAAAAAAAAAAAACATTTTCGAAATTTTCTTGTTAAAATACTTTATATTTTGAGGGTGTACGGTGAACTTTTTTTTTTTTGCCTATAAGGTGGTACGGTCTAATGACCATATATTTTCGTATTCAAAATTAGTCATTTAGATGCATAAATGAATTATATAGGAGCAAGCATATATGTAAGTAGTTCCGTGAAAAATGGTAAAAAAAAATTTTTTTGCTTGAAATTAAAAATACAAAAATCGTGAAATTGCGAAAACTAACTGATGGCTTTTGAAAATATTGCCAGAATCGTAATCATCGTGCCAAAATTAATTAGCAATGATGTATTACATAAGAAGGCACATATTTTTGGATGTTCAATTGTGCTAAGTATTAGATTATGTACTCAAAATACAGATTCAAAGTAATAACCGAATTTTGTGGTCAATACTGAAGTAACCAAAATTCTGTTATCACAGGCAAATTTTAGTTGTTTTGTTTAGTTTTCTAGAGTCACAATTAACAAATTTGATAACCACATGAGAAGTCTTCGATGTGAAACTAATTTTACTTGTCAGCAAAAGTCTGTTATTTCCACCCTTCTTTTTACTTACCTCTTCTTTAGTCATACAATTATTTCCATTATTATTGGTGGATTCATAACTATTACAATGTTCGGCTACCGAAAATAAAGGACAACTTGAGGGATCCAAAGGAATACACCATTGTATGGCATTTAATAAAAATAATTCCGACCATGATTCCTCTAAGAGAATAACCTGAAACAACACAAAATACATTTAGTAAAATTTGAAAACCTTAAAAATTTCCAAAAAAAAAAAGACCTACTTGATCTCGAAAAGATAGACTAGCAAAACTGGGCAAATTTTTCGCCCATTTAACAGCCATAAATAAAAGGCGAGCACTGGTCTCATAAACCGTTTCATGTTGATGTACATATAAAGTTGGCGACATAATTTGGGCAATGTCAAATTGCATAAGAGACTTTTCACCATTTAGCGGTTCGTCATCTTCATTGGTAACATCAATGGAATCATCTGAAATGAAAAGAAACAAGTGATAAAAATAAAACAAATGATGCAAAATTGTGCCCTTACTCTCTCTCTCTTCTCTCTCTCTGATGCGAATTCTGATTTAGCTGAAATTCGGATATGTGATGGCGAAGAGAAAATACATGAACACATGTGTTTTTATGCGGTCTAATCTCATACCTAAGGGGTAAAGGAAAGGGGTACACAATTTAGATTTGCTTGCATGGGAGTACAGACAAATGAATTTATACCTAATCGAGGGGTTCAGTTGTGATAACCGAATTTCTCGATTATGACAAGAGAAAACCAATTAAGAAAACAGTAATTTGACTGTGACCACAAAACTTGGGTTGTTGAATTGTGGTGAGTTCGGTTGGGTTAAACAAACATAGAGGCAATTCCATGGCGCTCAGAATAAAAATTTTCCATTGTACCATACCCTAGAGAGGAAAAACTAAAGGTGGAAGGGAAAGGAGAAATGAGATTGAAATTAGAAAAAAAAGATAGGAGTCCAAGCCTAGAAGTCTTCCTTATAAACCTAAGAAAATCAGGCAGGGATAGCTTATGATCGTAATCCATAAAAATACCGCTACCACCCAAAATGCACAGAAATGAAGAGAAAGCTGGACAGTATAGAAAAAACAAGTAAAAAAAAAGCTTAAATTCGGCTGTGCCGAATCTTTGAATACCCTCCACCAATGTTCTCTATTGTTTTTGATACAATGTAAAAAACTTTTGAAATAAAATTATGAAGGTGAAAAAAATTTTTTGAGGTGAAAAACTTTTTTAGATGCGGAAACGAATTTTTTTACCTGAAAAAAAATTTTGAGGTGAAAAATTTTTTTTAGGTGAAAAAAATTATTTGTGGTGAAAAAAAATTTTAGTGGTGAAAAAAATTTTTTGAGGTAAAAAATATTTGAGGTGTAAAAAATATTATTAATTTCTAAGCGATTGGTGAAAAAACATGAGAAAATATATTATGTACCAGTCGCTACTATAAAATTGTACTAAAATACACCAAATTGAATAGAAAATTTAGAGGTATCTTCACATTTTCACCCATAACTTTTTAACCGCTGGACCGATTTTACTCATTTTCAATACCAAACTGCTCGGGATGATGTACCCCGCTAGCGGCTTCGCGTCGTGATCGCCATTTCAACAGACAGACGGACATCGCGAAATCAACTTAAAATTGCACAAGAATCACGAACATATATACTTTATGGGGTCTTAGACCTATATTTCGACATGTTACAAACGGAATGACAAACTGATATATACACTTAAAAAAGGTTGTAAGTTAAAATAACTAAAAATATCATTTAAAAGAAATCATATTTCATTAAAAAACCTGTCTAATACTAAATGATAGTAAATTATTTCGAATAAATGTATAAAAAAGTTAATATAGATATTTCTTTGAAAAATAAATGTATTTTCCTCTATTTTTTTAAATTGAACGGAAAACTTTTTTTATTAAACTACAAACAGTTAACTACATACTATTCTGAGTGTACCCTCACCATATATGGTGGAGGGTATAAAAATAATCTGTACTGTCCGCATCCTCTAGGCATGACTCACATAGTGTGACATTGATAATTCTTTAAGAATTAAGGTTCAAAACAAAAATCTGTAAAAATACAGGATCAATATAAAAATTTTTAAATTTCGTTGATGTTATTCTAATTGTGTGCTATTTCGGATTTGTTAATTTGTTTTCAAAACTCAAAATAGAGTTGACGATTATAAATCATTAGCCCAAAGGGAGCCTAGATACTGATCGAAAATACTTGTATTCTATTCTGCTGGATTTGATCGATTTTTTTCAATTTTGAAAGAATATAATTACAATCTCACCAAAAAAAAAGTCTGTAATGACAACTGAAAATTTAGCTGTTATTGCGGGAAATTTTGCTAATTTGAGCCCAGCGGTATTTTTTGCTTATCTTAGCAACACATGTTTGCTGACGTGTAGTACAAAGAAATTAGTAGAAATAATTAGTAGCCGCTACTAAATTTAAGTAAACTGCTGTAATTTATGTTTTAAAATATATTATAGTCAATTTTTTTTTACTTTTAAATTTTAATTGTTTTTAGGGCTGATTGTTAGAACTCAAAAAACTTTTTATTTATTGGATGTCCTATTTTCAGACATGAGTCGGTATCTTCACTTCCGACCCCTTTTTTTAATCTATGTAACATTTTAATTAGAAATAACATATACTTCAATATCCTTTTTTTTTAAATTAGTAATTTTTTTTGCTAATTTTTCAAAAATTTGTAAAATAACTTCCGAAATTAGCAACAAAAATTTGTAAATATTCTGTAAAAATTTTGGAATTTGTAAAATGTAAATAGCAAAAAGATTTGCTTAATAATAATTTTTTTACTAAAAATCAGTACAAAAATAGGAAAGTGGGATTGAAAACCGTTTAAAAATTTTCTACTAACTTTTTTCTGAGTGTATGTAAAATTAATCAATATACAAATGATGATAGAAGTAAGTAGTAGTAGTTTACCCCTCCCCCCCCTATTTTTGCCGCCTTTTAACCACCTAACCAAGAAATTGAGTCGAAATAAAAACTATGGATCCGTTAGGTTTTTCTCCTCTTTCTCGAATTTCAGTGAAATCAGAATATTTACTTAGAGAGAGTTTCCTTGTAAGAATAACTTACCATCATTATCATTATCGGGTGCGGGACTAACAGAACTTATTGAGGACACACTACCACTAACAGGATTTTTTGCAACAGCTGTAAAGGATTATTATATTAAATACTCTTTGTTCTACATTTGATTTTTACTTTAAGGACACTTACAATTTTCGGGAGGCGGAGAACAAGGATCTATTGAATTATTACTTGATGTTGTGGAAGATGATGAAATTGTGCCGCCACTTGATAAATCCGCATATCTTTTATCCTTTGCGGTTGTACTCGTATTGTAGATATTATTGTTATTAAACATGGGAAATGTTCCATTGTTGTTGTTATTATTATTCATATTTGCTGATAATTGCATTGAAGTGGCGGCCAAGTGATTATGATGTAATAGACGCCCCGTTGGCAAACCTGAAAGTGCTAAAACCAAAAAAAGAAAAAAATGGGTGGTAATTAAATTGTCCTAAAGCCATAAAAACTAGTTATACTATTTCTAAACACACACACACACGTTTAACACACTCACACACTCTTAACAAAAACAAAAAAAAAACAAAAAAGAACATGACAAAACATGAATCAGTAACATAAGTGTGAAACTAAATTACTTACATGGTGGCGGTAGTAAAGCAGGTCCATAACATGGCGGTGACAATAAAACGGGTGGTCTATGTGAATAGAAATGCGAAGTTCTGCTCATTATTTGATTTGTGAGAATATGTAGATGAGTTTGAAGTTTATACTAAAACTTACCCAAAAACCCCCACAGCTACAGCTGCCTCACGTAAAGCTCGCCCATGCTCCATCTCCCGCAGTGTCTCCGGTCTAATAGTGGCCGTGTTACGTGGCTGGCGTTCATTTTGCACTGCTGTAATTGGAAACAGAAGCGAATGAATATGCGAATGTATCTAATACATACAATATGTATATTAGGTAACATCCTATTTATACGTTGATGATGATGATGATGGTGATGATGAGGTCTGCGATTGTAGTTTGATGGCATTTCGTTCGTACATGTCACGTAATCAATCTCAAACAGTGAAGTAATCAACAATAAAAGATGGCACACACAGATATTTAATGAGATATATTTATGTACATATATGTACATTGAATGTAAATTGTATTTGTAAAGACAGAATTTAAATTAATATTGGTCGTACTTTGGGAAAACTCTTTAATTTTTATAGTTTATCAAAGAGAAGGAATTACTTAAATTTCTACCTCAAACTCACGAAACAAACATTCACAACAGAACCTGTCCTGGCCAAATCGTCTACTCGTTCATTTTCTACCAGAGAAATCCCAGGCAACCAACAGGAATGAAAAATGTTGTATGCGAATTTAAGAACAAAAATACCGCCTGATTGTGGACAAAAATGCCATTGGTCCCTCTGAGATTTTTCCATGTACAAAGTTGCAAAAGCTTCCCTGATTGCCACAATCTCCGTCTAAAATACATTAGTATAGTCGAGTCTTCTGTATTAGTACAGGGTGTCCGCCGGGAAGGTATACTACTTTGTTTGTTTATAATTTTTGATTAAATGAAAGAGAATGGATCTTATATTGATAAATGTTTTATTTAATGTCGGCAATTACATATGTATGGAATACAATATCAGATAAATGTCCGCCTCTGTTAGCCTCACAAATGCGAGCCCTTTTGAGCAAATTTTTCATTACATTCTCACACATTTCACGCGGTATTTCATTTATTCCATTATGATTTTTTTATGAAAATCGCGTACACTCAAAAAAAATGAACTAGAATTTAGAAAAATTACCTTATTTAGAGGAAAAATTGAAATGAAAACGGCGCCAAAGACACTTTTTATCAATATTTAATAAAATTTTTCTTGAAATTAAGAAACAAATTTTACTTAAAATTTGGTCAAAATTTCTAAATTATAGAAAAATTGTACTACTGAGAAATAAATTTTTATTAGAAAACAGTAAAATTTCCTCCTAATTACTTCATTTATCATCCAAAATTTTACTGTTAGTTAGGAAATGTTTCCTTAGTTTAAAGAAAAATTTTATTTTATTTAAGTTCATTTGATATTTTTTTTACTAAAAACTAGGACTTAACTCCCTAAAAATAAGAAAATATTTTCTAACAACAAGTTAAATAGCACTTCTTTTAAATGAAAATTATCCTTATCCTGCTTCTAGGTATTTTCCTACTTTCAGAGGACTTCCGCTTTGTGAGGACACTGCTCTTCACAAGCTTTTTGCTATAAAATTTTGTCTTGAAACTTAATTGAATTATACTAAATTCATGTACTTAAAATATAAATAAAATTTCATTAGCAAAAAGGTGTTTAAAAAAATGTACTGCAGGATATTCTAAAACGTAATAAATTCTGACAAAGTCAGATCCTTTTCGTAGTTAATTAACGGTTCTGCTTGAGAGAACTACAAAAAGGGACGACCTACGTGACACACGGCATCTATGGCTAAGGAACACTGGGGGTCATTTGTCTTCTTAAATTAACTATTTGAAGGAAATTGTTGCAAAAATACAAAGTATGACAATAACATTTCTTGTAATTATTGGGAAATGGAAAAATCTCATAAGTTTATTTTATGGGATTTTTAGCTTAAACTTTATTTGACATATACAAATTTAAGCTTTTTTATTATTAAGTGGAAAAAAAATAGTTCGATAAATATAAAGTTGAATAAGAGCTACGTCAATTATAAGAAATCCATTATGCCGTAATGTATAAAATGTGCCTGCGATATTTTGCATTGTAGTCAACAAACAAATTTATTACATAAAAGCGCGAATTCGAAATTTTTTCCTTTTGCTAACAAAATTTTGAAATATATTTTAAGGTACTTTAAGTTCAATATTTAAGACTGTTAAGATTAGAGAAGGGCACGTGAGAGATTTTTGACTCACCCCACAACCAAGAACCAAAACTTACAATCATGCACGATAGTTTTTTAAATGGCTACTTTAATTTCTTTTATTTAATATTTTTTTTTGAAAATTAAGAAAACTAACTGGATTGCTTTAAATTGATTATTTTTTTTGGAATATAATATTAAAAATAATTTAAACGTTTTCCAACAAATAAAAATCATATACCAAGTTTTATTATTTTTTAAAAGTTAGAAAACTTTTACTTGAAAAAAAGAATATTTTATTAAAACTTTTAAAATTTATCTGAACTAAGTTGCATGAAAATTTTCCTTAGAAATAGTTCATCACTTTCTAAAATCAAATAAATTTTTATTATTACATAGGAAAAAATTTATTACTTTTTGTTTTTAATTGTCTGAACTAATTTTTAGAAAACAATTGTTTAAAATTAGAAAGGATAAACTTAAAAACTGAATTTAGAAATGACTTTCTAAAATTTGGTTAATTTTACTACTCGCGAACAAAAAATTAACTCACATTAAGTTCATGTACTTTCTCGATTTAAGTTAGACACATTTTTTGAACTAAATGGGAGTAAATGATATACAAATTTTTTTTTTAACTAAACTTAATATTATTACATTTAGGTATGCAATTTTCTTAAAACTAAGATATTTTTTCTTAAAATTAATAAATTTTTATTTAATTGACTTGTTTTTTTCCTAAAATCAAGAAATATTACTTAGGAAAAGTATGAACTATTTCTAAGTATATAAACTATTTCGTTTTTCCACAAACTTAGGAATTTTTATTCTTTTTTAGAAAATTTGTCTAAGTTTTAATAAAATTTTACTTAAATTGTGGATAATTTATAAACTATTTTGAAGGAAATTTTTGATTACATTTTAGTTCATGTCTTTTTTTTTTGAGTGTATAACAACGACTTAAAATATCCCCTGAGTAAGAATTCCGGGTAAGTGAAATCAGGAGATCTGGCCTGCCAAGCCAAATCACAGAAAGGCGAGACTACATGCGCCGGGAAGACATCCTAAAAAACACGCATTGGGTCGCGGGCAAATGGCTCCGTCCTGTTCCAACCATATGCCCTCCAAACTCATATCGCCAACTTCCAGTTAGATAAATTCAGTCATAATTGCTCTATATCGGCCGCCGTTCACCGCAATTTCCTTACTGTCGACTCCTTCGAAAAAAATAAGATGCAATCACTTTTCTGACATAACTGCACACCACACTGTGACTTTTTGAAGTTGTAATTATGCGTAAATTCATGAGTTATGCATTGATCTCCGTCACCCAGAATCGAGAATATTGCTTATTGACGTAGTCGCTGAGATAAAAATGAGCCCCGTCGCTAATAATCAATTCTGATCGAAATTCATACACTTCATCCTTGAGTACCCAAAACCTTAGGTGTATAGCGCGACTCATTGTTATTCACAATAAATTTTGCACGTGTCTACTTCACGAATTTCAAAACCAAAGTTATATTCGATGCCATTTATACAAATTGCAGCACTTTTTAATAGGGTGATACTTATTGGCCCACTTTGTCCAATAGCTAAAATTATCTAGGACCAACTTTATATATAAACTAGAATTTCACCTATATTTGACAGTTGAGACATGCAAAGTTTATATATTTACATGAACTGGGGATGGGTAAAATTTTTGGGGCACTCTGCATTATTATTGAAAAAATGTACTTTGTACAAAGAAAATTTTTCAATTTCCTAGAGCATTATTTCAGATAAAATTAAAAATGTCGGCTTATTTGATTTCAGGTAAAATAAAATTGTTATACTACATACAAAAAGAAATAATTCTTCACGACAATGAATTTTACGTGAAAATTGAGGACAATTTGTTTTTACACAAATTTAATATACAAAATTTTTATTTTTCTAGTGCAAAAGTGGCATTTTGGGTTAATTGTGATTGTGTCTTTCATTGTTTTTTTGAATTTTATATAAATATTCCATACAAATTTAAGTAGATATATACTTGCTAAGTAGTTATAGATATAGCTGCTTAAAATTAAAAAAAAAAATACTGCCAAGTTTAAAAAATTCTTGGGTTTTCTCCTTTAAAGGTAAACAAAAATATTTGTCATGAAAATATTTGAAATTTTTGTATTTTTAATTTGATAAAATATGAAAAATAACAAAAGCTAACAAACGAATTATTGCTCTGTTTCGCGTTCCGGTGAAGTCCATATACGAAACCAGCTTTCGGACAAAGGCGGCCCCAAATGCTCAAATTGTATTTGTTTATAAAAAATATAGAAAAGTCGGGTAAGCAGGGATAGTCGATTTTTTTACAAGTTGTTATAGATATATGGGCAATTCACAGCCGGTATTGTATTTTGTATGTTGTATTGAAATACATTATACAAATATTTTGTTGTGAACAGTCAGTTGTATTTTCATGTTGTAAAACGTCAAATAGTGAAGAAGAAAAATAAAAATATTTATAAATTTATAGAAACAAGAAGAAAAAATAAAAATACAATGCATAATAGAGGTGAAAGTGAAAAAAGTGGCATTCACTTGAGACTGATATGTTATGATACACAATACAACACTTAATAAACACAGCAAATGAAGTTGTAAAGTTGTATCAGATTTTTAGGTGTAAATTACCAACAACAATTTTACACTATTGTAAAGTAATACACGATACAACAGATACAACGATACAATACCCGTTGTGGAATGAACAATAGATATAAAATTCGAAAAAAAACAAAGCTAAAATAAAAAGAAAAATTTCATGTGATGAAAATTTTATTATGCTTTAGCAAAAAAATTGTCGGCAACTCGAATATAAATATTTTTAGCGCAGCGTCTTAATCTTAAGTTTAATCTGATTTTCTGTGTGTGTTTATTAATTAGTGTTGCCAACCGTCGTTTAAACCACAGCTTTGTACACAATTAGTATGTTAGTATAAACCCAAAGCCGTTTAGCAATAGTAAATATTTTTTAACTGTAATTAAAATATGGTTTAATCGACTTTTACTAGATTAATTTTCAGTGTAAATTGAGTATAAAGATCTATCTAATTAAATTATTTGTTTAATTATTCAATTGCGATATTTTGAAATTTTTCTCAAATAATAATATGTTTTAACAATTGATTATACACTTAGAGATAAATCTTAATCATATTTTTGAAAAACTTTTTAAATACAAGGAAAAACTTCATAGATTTTTGTCCAATGTAATACTTCATAAATATGAAGAAGCTGTTTCATTATTCATATTACTAAAATATTGGAATTTTATACGGACCTATATCTCTTTCAGTTTTCGATATATTTCGATAATTTTTCAAATAAAAAATGTATTGGTGACATTTTGCTATGAAACGATGTATAAAAAACTATCACAATTCCTTATATATTTCCGACCAATGTAAGCGTTTCATAAATACGATGAAACTTTTTTCGGAAAAAAATTTTCCCTAAGTGTAGACAGACCTTAAAAAAGATAAATCTTAATTGAATTAATTCGGGAAAACAAATTATTCTTTTTGTAAATCAGCGAGTTGATTCTATATTTTATAAATCAATTCATCAGATTTACAATCATAATTGATTAATAAATTTTATTTGAATCCTTTTTGCTTCAATTGAATCAAGTAATTTTAAACATAATTATTTTTAAAATTCACGAATTAAAAAAAGATTAATTTGATTTGCGAATTAAAACAAAATAATAAAACATTAAAACTGACTTGCAAATAAAAAAAGTAATGGTTGCAAAAATTTTGTCGGCTTTGCACTATCTCGCTTAGTTTTCTAGATATTCGCCATTTTGTAAAATGGTAATTTTTTTAAATGAAAGTATCTCGAAAACTAAGCGGGATAGGGCAAAACGGACAGAATTGTTGCTTCCCTGGAGTACTTATATACTGCGATAATAAAAATAGGCCATATACGGAAGACATCCCGATGTATCATTTTTTTTAAACAGCTACAGGGTGGCCCATTTTTATACGAACGAAATGTAAAGGGAAACGAAATTTTTATTATTGGAGTATGTTAATTTATATTATCTTATAAATTGATAAAAAAAAAATAGTCACCCTGTTTTATAAAAATTCCATAAAACCCTTTGGGGACATAACGAAGGATAACCTCTGTCAAGCTTTGCAAAAATTTTGTCCGTTTCGCGCTATCTCGCTTAGTTTCGAAATAAAATGGCCGGCATCTCGAAAACCAAGAGCGATAGGGCAATCTCGCTTGGTTTTTGAGATGCCGGCAAAATGCTCTAGAAGAGTATTAATATATTGCGATAATAAATATTGACCAAGTTCGGCAGATATCCCGAGAGATCCATTTTATATAAAAGCCTAAGTAAAACAAGTTAAACATCCCATTTTTTTTTTTTCTTTGTAAACTAATGCTTTTTTTGAGCAATTTCATTACCATTAAATGGTCAGAAATTTTTTTGGCATAATCATTACTCAACTAATGCTAATGAAAAAATTCCAATTGTGGTTTATAAACTAAAATATAATTTAATCGTGATTTAAAAAAAAAATATTTAGCGAATCGAATCATATTATTTTTAATCCGAAAATCAAATTAATTCTTTTTTCTTTTTGATTCGATTGATTCTTTGTTTTAAATTTGAATTATTCAAATGGAATTATTTCGTTTGATTTATAAAAAGAATTATTTAAATCAATTTGATTCTTCCAATAAGATAAAGATGAAATCATGTTAGTAAATAATGCAATCAGAAAAATAAATTCGCAAATTAAATCGTCAAAATTTAAATCAGATTTGTAAATTGATTTAAGTTTTTAAAGGTCTGAGTGTAGAAACAATACTAGATTTGGAAGCGAAATAATAGCACACATTAATTTGTTTTTGTAAATTAACATTAAAAAAAATGTTTGCATTTCAGTCAAATGGTTATAACTTTGGGGAACGGTAAGACCTCTGGGTTTCCTTTATGGCATTTTGGTCTTACCTTTCCAAAATGTTAGGGCTATTTTTTAAGAAAAAAAACATTAGTTACCTGCCATCTGACTGAGTAAATTGAGATTATGTGCACGTTCTTATGTCTTTTTTCCAATTTTTTTCTTTATTGATTCTGAAAGGTCTCCCAAAGACCTTTCTAACAAGACCTTTCTGACCACTGATTTAGAAGTTAGCAATTTTACCCTACTACCCTCCCACCACCAATCCGAAAATTTTCAAACCGCTGCCATTTCGCACACTTGCATTTTCGGGGATGGTCGTAATGGACAATATTTTCCATGAAATGAGCCAAGGAATACGCTGGTAAAATTCGGCGGGTGTTGACCAGAGAACTGCAAAATCTGATTGCAAAACGTTGAATATACTGCAACACACATATTTGTTGATGACTTTAAATTAATCAAACGACGTGCAAATTGTTGTCACTGATTTATAATCAACGGTCGTTTTTATACCATTGATTTTATTCTGTTTATTCGAGCCAACAATAATTATTTTGATGTAGAATAAATCAGAAAAAACAACAACCAACGTGAATGAGTGTAATCATAATTAAAACAAAATATATGAAATGTGGTTTTGTAGAAACACATTTAATAAATGTTATATGTATATTAGGGTGGGTCTAAAATACGTTTTTTCGAATTTTTATGAGGAATACCAAAAATATTGTTCTTTGTGAAATTTATTTTTTTTTAAATTTAGGTCGATATCTCAGGCTCTCCCAATCCGGTTAAAGTTAAATATTGCCTAATTTTCCAATCAAAATAGATGAAACGAAATTTAGACAATATTTAAATTTTTCCGGATTAGGCAAGTCTGAGATAACGACCTAAATTTTTTTTCCAAAAAAATATTTTTATTTCACAAAGAAGAATATTTTTAGTATTGTATTACTAATAAAAATTCTAAAAAAGCGGGTTTAAGTCCCACCCTAATGTACATTTATGAAGTGTGTTTCTATTTTGTTGTAATTATGAATACACTCATATGCGTTGTTTGTTGTTTTTTCTGATTTATTCAACGCTGACTTTTTGTTGAGTGATTACATTTGCAATAAACATAATCGACATATGATTCACACTGATCCCAATTACGCGTTCAGTAACATGATGCTAATTTTATTCTACAGTGGATTTTGTTGAATTATTAAATGTGAACAAGAATTTTTGTGTATGATTAAATCAAGAAAAAATTGATTTTGCAGTGCTCTGGTCGTGACTGAATCACCCTGTATATTCATAGATAATCAGCCTGATTGCGGTTGGCATTGTCGATGTCGAAAAATACGCCTGCGTAAAAAACTATATTTTTATTTTAAAATTTACAAATAATACAACTCTCCCGATAAATCTATTGCAGTTTATGTAGATGTAGATTATCTTTAAACTCAGTTTATGGCAGTTTGTAACTTAAGTACTGATATTTGTTTTAATTTATTTTATTTCAATGAACACCAAAATTGTATGTAACGAAAAGTTGTTCCGACAATTTTATGTTAATAAACATGGAAATGGCAGAAAAAAATTCGTATTCGGTTTAACTTAACCGGCCTTACAGGATATCCAAGGTGAACTTGCTTGTAAAATTTTGCAAAAACTGTTTTTATAACAAATTTTTAATGAAAATACAGTGTAACCTCGGTTAACGCAACCCTCGATATACGCAACAACTCGATAATCGCAACACCCAAACTCTTAGCATTGATGACTCTGTTAACGCAACTTTACAAAAAAATTTTGTTTTTCTCTTTCGGTTCGATTTTTACTTTAGTTTTTATAAATGAATTGAAAAGTTTACCGCTATTCTAGGAATAACGAAGAACTTTTGCGTGTTGCTTCTGTTTTTAAAATCAACTCAGTTTAAAAAATTCTTTGTGAAGGGTTATTCTCTTGAAAAAACAAAATTTGTTAAACTTACAATAAAGCAAAAGAGCGAAATTCTTATGAAACTTGAAAGTGGCATACCTGTAAAAACAATATGCAATGAATACAAAATTCATAAATCAACAGTATGCAGAATTAAAAAAAAAATGAGCAATCAATAAAGAATTTCGTGGTAAATGCTGAATCTGGATCGGGTAAGCGCGTTTCAATAAGAACATTTGAATATCCTGAAATGAAAAAAGCTTTGTACAGGTGGTTTATTAAACAAAGAAGGAGAAACTTGCCAATCTCTGCTGAAATTTTGAAGCTAAAAGCACGCGAGTTGCATAGAAAAATTGCTAACGAGCCTGGAGGGTTTAATGCAAGCAACTGCTGGTTTGCAAATTTTAAGGCTCGCCACGGTATAAAGTTGCTTAAAATTTGTGGTGAAAAGCTCTCAAATAAAGAAGGAGCTGTAAATCCATATATAGAGAGGTTTCGAGAAAAAATACGAGAACTTGAATTAACACCGGATCAAATGAACAATCGACCATTTCAACAATGACTGATTATCTACAAGAAATAACTCCAGAAATCACAAATGAAGAAATAAATTCTTGGATATATGACAGCGGTCAAAACATTCAAATTGAAGAAGAAATCACCCTGGAAGAAAGTGAAATTAAAGACGAGAATGAAAATTTTGTTCTAGATCCAATATCTGCAAAAATAAAATGTCAGAATGCTATCGAAAGCTTTGACGTTTGTCTTCAATGGGCGAATGAGAATAGCAGCTCTTTGGAAGACATAATGATCTTGAAAAAGTTTCGAGAAATTGCAGTTCAAAAAAATATGTGTTCTAAAAAAACACAGTCAAAAATTTCACACTTTTTCCGCTAAAAACCTGAATATTTAACTTGATGAAAAATATCAGTACAAATTTACATACATTAGAATGTGTATTTTTTATTTAATTTTAACATTTTTTTTGTTTTTTATTGTTTTTTCTTCATTTCAATTAAATAAATGCATTTATTTTAAAAGTTAAGATTTGTTTTTCTAAATAAACCATTTATTTTGTGTTAAATAAGCTTTTTAATCGAAAAACAGGCACAGACATTTTTGATTCGGTTTTAGCAACAACTCAGTTTTCGCAACGGCCCAAAATTTCTATTGGTTGCGTTAACCGAGGTTACACTGTACCTAATTGTCCGTATCGAAAACGCCAACCGCAACCAGGTCCATTATTAGAAAGAGTTTATGTATTTAATTTCTTTACATTGTTCGATAAAATTTTCATAAATTCTGTGTGATGCTTTCATCTCATTGATTTTACAAACATGGACAACTAACAAGTTAACCCATCTAAATCAACCACAAAACGCCCATGTCATATTTGCAGGTTGATTGAACATCAATGTCTCAACCAAAAGGGATCCATCAAAAATAGACAAGGATATGATCCTTTTGTTAAATAATTTGCATGCTGTGCTAACTTATGCAACTTCAAAACAAAAATCTCTGTGTTTGTATGTTTATATTTTATAAAAAAAAATTAAGCGTGTATGGGGAAGTACATAAGTATACAGTTATGAAAATTTACAAATGAATAAACAATATTATGCTTAAAAATAAATACATTAAACACAGAAAGATAAAAAAAAAATCCACAAACAAAAAACTCGAAAGAAAACCAAAAAAGGTATTCAAAGAAACATAAACCGTATGAATATTCAAATAGCTGAATGAATTCAGAACAAATCGAAAGGGGTGAGTGAGTGAGTGAGTGAATGAGCAAAGAAGATTGCTCTTACAGTTTACAGTGTTGTTTCAAATTTTTTACACGCAATAATGAATATTTATTCACACAAATCATTTTTTGTTTTGGCCCACAAAAGACACGTGTCCTTGTTGTCTTTAACTGGTTGTAACATCAATTAAAAAAACAAAATGTTTTCACTAATTTTCCTGGCTACACACTTTTCTTCGAACAACAAACAACCACATTCAAATCATCATCAGGTTCATCATAATTTTACACTTCATTAACTTTACTCAAGTGTTGTCTATTTTATTTAATCGGTAAATATTTGAAGGAAATTTCCAAAACCATAACTTACCATCTTTATTCATTCCCATTTGAAGGCACTTTTTTAGACGACACGCCTGACATTGATTTCGATGAGCCTTGTCAACAATACAACGTCCAGTACCAGCCTGACATCTGTAATCAAAATGGAATATTCCATCATAAGAACAACAAAATCAATTATACTTCAAGTACTTAACGTACTTTATTTTACATTTACATAACTCACACAGAATGTTCATGAACCAAAAACTACGTGTTCAAAACATCAACATTTAATATTGAATTTTCAAAATTAAATTATATCTTTTCTCTACATATTATCATCAGCGCATACAAAACAAAAATTGCAACATTTGTGTTTTCTATGGATCCGTTAAAGCAGAACGATTGCTGGCTCTTTCTACATATAAAATCAAACTAAACTAGAACAAAAAAAAAATCGTATTGTTGTGCGAATTTTCCGTTGCTTCTTCCTTTTGCCACTTACCAATTATCAGGGAACAATAGGAACAAAAATTCCACTTGAACAAAAATTAAAACTCATCACTTCACTACTTTACGCTTACGCTACAATGTCAAAAGGTTCATCATAGTAGCATGTGAAGCATAAAACTTAGTGAATACTATTAACAATCTATAAAATATAAAAAAAGGGGGAAAGTATTTTTATAGCGAATCATGCTAGTGTAAAGATAACTAGATAGAGTATTAAGCTGGCCACATTATATGTCATGAAAAATTAAATTATGTTAAGCAGAGATTATTTCATTAAAGTCGGTTAAACTTTTATTGATTACTTTCCGATATGTTACAATTTAGATTAAAACTTTAACGATATAAATAATAATGATGGTGGTCAATGCTGACAACTTCGTTAGCTTATTATTGGTTTGACCCATAAGCCAAAAAATCATTAATGAGAAAAACGAGCTTTAGTTAGCTTACATTTTTTCATTTTAGTATGCAAAATTGGTAGATTGTTTAAAGTCTATGCCGGATATCTCAAAAATTATACCAGATATCGAGAAACATATTTCGGGATTATAAATAAGATATTTTCTTTATATACAGGGTAATTTAGTCGCGACCCGCCGAATTTCACCAGCGTATTCCTTGGAAAATATGCACTCTAAAAAATGTCTGTAAATTTACTACTATAAAATGGGTAAATTTTTGTGTAATATAACGCACAGTGAGTAAATATAAACACAAAATGCGTGAACTTGTATTGTACACACTTTCTAATACAATAGTACACATACACTGTAATAATATGCATTATGTGTTAATAATTAGATATTTTGTGCCTAAAATTAAATTGTTTGTCGATAAATTCAAGTTTTACACACAAAGTTTGTAAATTTACTAATTTGTTATAAAGGGTGTCCCAAGAAGAACGCAATTTTTAAATTTTAAATAAAACACAGATATTTAAAAAGAAAATCGTGAAACTTTATTATATCGTAAAGTAGAAGGAATGAGGTTATGTATGGAACAATATATCGTGCA
The DNA here is from genome assembly GCA_949748255.1 of Eustalomyia histrio. Classification (NCBI taxonomy): domain Eukaryota; kingdom Metazoa; phylum Arthropoda; class Insecta; order Diptera; family Anthomyiidae; genus Eustalomyia; species Eustalomyia histrio. The sequence goes on along the minus strand of OX456527.1, from coordinate 7,770,395 downwards.
GATGGCCGCCGCGGCTTTGCTGGCATGCACGCGATCTTTTAATGAAATTTTCAATTACCGTTTTGCATGAATGCTGCGGTATTTCATTAATGCAGCGTCCAATTTCCTCTTTTAAGGCTTTAGTCGTCGTCGGCTTATTCGCGTAAACCATCGACTTCAAAAAACCCCAAAGAAAAAAATCGAATGGTGTTAAATCGCACGATCTAGGCGGCCAATTCTGATCTCCAAAACGCGAAATAACACGACCGGGAAATGACTGATGCAGCAATTGAATTGTTTCTCTGACTGTATGACATGTGGCGCCGTCTTGTTGGAACCACATGCCCTCCACATTCATTTCTTTAATTCTAGGCAAGAAAAAACTGGTTATCATTTCACGATACCGAACACCATTGACTGTTTGCGCTTGACCTGCCTCATTTTCATAAAAAAAAAGGTCCAATGATTCCTCCAGCCCAAAAACCACACCACACAGTGACACGTTGAGGATGCATTTGCTTCTCGTGAATCACTCGAGAATTTTTCTCACCCCAAATGCGACAATTCTGCCTATTGACGAAGCCATCAAGATGAAAATGGGCCTCGTCACTGAAGATGATTTTATCGGCAAAATCAGCATTTTCATGTTGTCTCTCCAATACCCAATTAACGAACTCCCTTCGCTGTCCATGGTCAGCTGGCTTCAGTTCCTGAACTTTGTATGCATGAAGATGCAAATCTTTCGTCAAAATTCGCTGCAAAGTGGATTTGGAGACACCAATTTGCTGAGCTCGGTGATATGAATTCAACAAACATTGACTGGTGTCGAGTGGTAAAAGATGTGCCGATGGTTTACAATATGTGTAGTTAGCTGTCTCGATAAAAATGTTAAACTAGACGTAATGAACATTTGGATGTGATCAAAGTAAATCTCTTTAGGACCGAATTGAACCCGCTGCAAAAATTTGTTTAATTCTTAATACATTTTCAAGTTTTTTATAAAGAAAAATGTGCTTAATATCTGAAGCTTTTTCTGTAGAAAGTGCTAATAATCTATGGCCATTTCTTGGATTACTATTACTATGAACTTTTTCTATAGAAAAAACTCGAAACAATGTAACGATTTTTTTTTTTAATCGTCAGGTTTGACGATCATAATGATTTAAATATTTTATTATATGTGGAATAAACAATTATAAATAAAATACTCGTACATCTACATTTAAATTTAAAGAAAATGATATTTTTAACATAGAGGTAAAATATTTTCGCATTTTTCGTGATATTTATGAATGGTAAATATAAGCATTTTTGGGGGATTTTTACGCATTTTCAATGGATTTTTACGCATTTTATGTGTACATTTACACGTAAAATGTGTTTCTTTACGCACAAATTTGGTAAATTTACTCTTAAATTTCAATATTTAATTTCATTTTTACTCTTTTTCAATGTAATTTTACTCGTTTTGTGTTTACCAACTTACGCATAATGTGTGTATTTTTTTTCATTTACGCACACAGAGTGAATTTACCCAACTTATAGTAGGAGTACGGTTTCCTACTATAAGTTGGGTAAATTTCAACAGAAATTAATTAGAGTGTGTCCATTACGACCATCCCCGAAAATGCAAGTGTGCGAAATAGCAGCGGTTTGAAAATTTTCGGATTGGTAAAATTGCTAACTTCTAAACCAGTGGTGGGTTTTTTTTGTTTTGGAAAGCGAAATAACAGCACACATACATTTGTTTTTATAAATTAACATTTCAGTCAAATGATTATAACTTTGGAACGGTAAGACCTCTGGGCTTTGTTTAGGGCATTTTGGAAAGGTAAGAGGTAGGGATATCTTTTAGGAGAAAAAATAGCATAAGCTACCTGCCATCTAACTGAGCATATTGAGGTCATGTGCACGTGCTTTTTTCCAATTTTTTTTTCAAAAGCTGCGTATCGCCGATTTCACTTTTTTTAATTTTTTCTTTATTTATTCTGAAAGGTCTCCCAAAAACCTTTCCAACAAGCCCAATTTCTCAAAATCAAAATCACCCGTGAGATTAAGGACTATTATGCCCTGTAGGTCAACTAGACACTCAGAGTTTTGCTGGGATTAAAATCCGACCTATTCAAACAATTCCATTAGTACGAGTATGATATTTTGTCGCCACAATACTTGGATTTAATCAAAGAAATGTGAATGGCAAATGTTGCTGTGAAGGCGGATCAATAAATCCGTGACTTTTTAAATGAAAAACAGTTTTTGTTTGCACAAAAAATATTAATTTTTCAACATACGAGGGCGGATCAATAAGTCTGTGACTTTTCGAACATCCCTCGCAGTTATATGATATGCAACACTGCTCCCATCAAGTCCCACCTGTTAATAGACTACTGTCAAATTTTGAGCAAGTTCCGTCATGTACTGTTTGATCAATAATTTCATCGTTGGAGCTAAATCTCTTTCCACCAAGCCATTTCTTTAGGTTTGGAAATAAGAAAATATGGCGGATGAGGTACCAATTCGTAGCCCAATTCATGGAATTTTGCCATAGAAACGTATTTGTCACACGATCATTCAAATTGAAAACCACTGAGCCATGTGAGATGCCTATGGCTTAAAGTATTTATCAAGCTTTTGCTTGGTTTGATTGGTAATGTTAAATGAGCACTCAAAATTTACGTTTTCCATTAAAAAAAAACACGAGATTCTATGTTTCAAACAGCTGTTAAACGCAAAGTAAATGGCGGAACTTGCTCAAAATTTGACTGTTGTTTTTTAACAGGTGGTACTTGATGGGAGCAGTGTTGCATTTCATATAACTACGAGGGAAGTTCGAAATATCACGGACTTAGTGATCCGCTCTCGTATCATATGCAAAAGTGTAAATGGTTACGAAAGTTTGCTTCAAAGTTAGTTTAGAAGGATGGCATTTTATGACATCTCCTAATTCAAGGGCACCCAAATACTCTGCTCTGGGAAGCCCCAGGGGGATTATTTTAAACTGACTGCGGTGTACGAAAAAATAATAAATACTTTGTCTAATATTAAAAATGTTCTTCATTCCTGTCCGAGGGTGTATAGTTTCTTGTCACTTGCCATCCGTTCTATAAGAATCTATCAAATCTATCAAATCTACTTAGATTCATTACAAGGCTTAACAGATTCAACGGTGTGGTTTAATTGGAATATCTATTAATTTCATCGATTAAAAATTTGAAATTTGAAAGCCAAAAGCTGGGAAAACAGAAAACTACTTATTTTAGGTTTCAGTATGGACGTAGTATAACTTCGAATAAGCATAGTGAGTTGTAATCGCGCGATATTTATTGGGGATACTTCTCCCAACCTTTTTAAATATTACCTCAAAATTAAGATATAGAAAAATAATGTATGTGGGCTAATAAGATCCCACATATATGTAAACGGTTTGGCTATAAAGGGATCCAAAAATATGATGGTTAACTATGTTTAATCAAATTTTATTTAAATGTTTAACTTTTTAATATAACATTAGGCGTCGAGGTCATATCCTAAATGTATCTTAACCTTAACTTAATCGTGCAGTTTATTTTTACAACCAGTTTATTGAATGAAGAAAAAAAATCTCTGCAAAATAAACCCTCTTTCATAAGAATGTGTGTAATATTGACATAAATAAATTATTTTGTAATATGGTTATTATACATATATTTTTTTATATTTTAGCAAATCACAAACGTCAAAATGTTTTTTATCATTATCCTTTCCCCAGAGACTGACATAAAACTTAAGTGGAATATACTTGGCCAAATGTGACCGCATTAAATTTCGTAAATCACGTTATAGTACTACACCAAAAAAAAAACACGCAAACACGCACATAACGACTCATACACACAAAATATGTGTGTGTGTGTGTGTGCAGGGTGTAAAAGAACCCAAATACCCGTAATCCCACAAATAACAAAAAAAAATACTTCAATAGACTATTAGGATGTTTTTGCTATGCTTTCCTCTTTTTATCCTATACAAGGAGTATTCTATTTAGTTCCAACTCATACTACACACACGCAAAATAATTCTTGAAATACACATCACAACCACTTTACACACACAGTATGAGTAAATCCTCATATACTATGTACGTCAAAAGTATAAAGGAATTTTCATGAAAAGTAGAGTATGAAAAAAAAAGAAAAAGTAAAATTATGATAAACCCAAAATCATTTCATCCCCTTTGAAAGAAAAACAAGTATAAAAAGAAAATTTAATATTCCAATATTTTTCCTAAAATATTCCATATTTGTTTTTTTCTTGCTGTAGCTGAAGTTAAGCTTCAGCTTTACAATATCAATTTGTTTTCTATATTTTTGTTTTTCCTTTTGGAAAATAAAGGAATAATTTTTATTTTTGGCGACAGAAGTTTGAAATCGATTTATTTTGGCTTATAAGTTTTAAGTACTGTATGCCTTTTTTCTTTTTGATTTAATGATTTTTATTAATACGAATACAATTCATTCAATTACAAAAAGATTGTAAAGATTTTATTTATTTACGAAAAGAAAAACTTTGTAATGTAAACAATCGTTACAATCTTTTGGAAATTATAAAAAGTTTATTTTTTTTATTATTTTTTGTATAATATTGTAATTTGTAAAGTGGAAATTTACTATAGATTTATTTTTATTTTAAATACCAAGGAAAATAAATAACAAGAATAAAAGAAACGTTCGTTTGGGCTAACGCTTATGAAGTCGGATAAAAAGTAAAATTTAAATACAGGTTGGTTGAAAAGTTCCTGCGCTCACCAAGAGATGGCACTGCTAGCTCCAAACTTTTTTTTTCTCAAGTTGGTATAACTGTCCTGAGAACACATGCAAAGTTGCAAGTCATTCTGTCAATTCTTTCTTTGTTTACAAACCATTTGAAGTTGACGTGTCATTGATTTTTTTTAATATGGAAAAAATTGAATATCGTGCAGTCATTAGATTCTTTGTTTTGGAGGGTTTAAAAGCAAAGGAAATTTATGAACAATTGTTAGAAGTGTATAAGGAGTTCTCACCTTCAAAACGCACCGATGAATTTTGGGCTGGTGAATTTAAAGACGATCCACGCGAAGGACGACCAAAAACTGCAACCACAGCAGAAATCATTGAGCAGCGTGAAATTGTTAATTCCATAGGCATCTCAGACGAACGAGTACTCCATATTTTACATGAAGAATTACGTATGAAAAAACTGTTTGGAAAGTTAGTGCGGCACACATTAACAATTCAACAAATCACAGCGTAATTTGGAGCATTTTAAGCCGAATAAAACCGACTTCTTGCGTCGTTTTATAACTATGGATGAGACTTGGATCTACCACCTAAATCCTAAATTGAAACAAGAACGTTTACAGTGGACTGAAGCTGGTTGTGGCACAGGTGAAGCCACAACGATCAGCAAAGAAGGTTATGGCATCAGTTTTTTGGGATGCAAAAGGAATTTTGTTCATTGATTATCTTCAGAAAGGTAAAACAATCAACTCTGAATATTATTGCAGCCTTTTGGATCAGCTGGATGAAAAAATTCGTGAGAAAACCCCTGGTTTAAAGAAAAAGAAAATCATTTTTCATCAAGACAATGCACCTGCTCACAAAAGTGTTTTGACGATGGCTAAATTCAAAGAATTAAAGTACGAATTGCTTGAACATCCACCGTATTCATCAGATTTGGCTCCCAGTGACTACTATTTCTTAAGAAATCTCAAACAATTCCTTCGTGGAAAGCATTTTTCGTCGAATGAAGAGGCCATAGCAGCCGTAGACGGTTATTTTGCAGAGCTTCCGGAAAACCATTATAAGGATGGGATAAAATTATTGGAAGATCATTGGAACAAACGTATTGAGGTTCTAGGAGATTATATTGAATAAAAAAATATATTTCGTAACAAAAACAGTATTCTTTCATTTCGAGCGCAGGAACTTTTCAACCAACCTGTATATACAAGTTAATAAAATTAATACGTTTTTTTAATTTTTTAATAATTTCATAAATATTTTTTATTTATATTAATTTTATATTGATTTATTTCTGAGTTTATACTTAAATAAATGCCTCTTTCCGAAAAGCGGTTCAAATTGTATGATCAGGTCACAAAATATAAAGAAAAATTGACCTTAAAAGTGCATTTAAGCAAATAACGAGAAAGTGATTTATATGAGGAATAGGTCCAAAAATTTTTTTTTTTTTTCAAATCTAGCCATGATTTGTTCCAAATAACAGTTACAACACAAGTTTTAACAAGAAACTCAATTCAGATATGACCTTTTGAAAAGAACTTTTCGTTTCTTTTTAAATGTCAATAAATTAATTTATAATATCCGCAAATAATATTGGGTATACAAGTTAATAATGTCGATTTGGACAATAGATGGCATAACTATCACATTTGGTTTGTGTCAATAATAACAAATATGATATTTTGGAGGGTAATCATTATAATTCAGTATTCGACGCCAAAGTGTAAGCACACATTTTTTTCAATCGCTATAATAATGTCGAATTTTGTGCTAAAAAAATATGTTTTGCGGGGAAGTCTGATAAACTTATTTCATTTGAAGAAAACGGCTGCTGAAAGTTATCGATTGTTGGTAAAAGCTTACGGTCAACATGCACCAACTCAAAAAACTTGTGAACGATAGTTTGCGTGATTCAAAAGTGGTGATTTTGATACAGAGGACATGGAGAGGCCTGGGCAGCCGAAAAAGTTTGAAGATGAGGAATTGGAAGCATTACTCGACGAATATTGTTGTCAAACGCAAGAAGAACTTGCATTGTCTTCGGTAGTCACACAACAAGCCATTTCATTCAAAAGCAAGGAAATTGAGTCCCATATAAATAAAAGCCGAGAGACGTTGAAAGGCGATTTTGCATGTCGGAAATGCTGCTTGAACGTTACAAAAAGATGTAATTTTTGCATCGTTTTGTTACTGGTGATGAAAAATGGATACACTCTAATAAATTTCTGTTGAAATTTACCCAACTTATAGTAGGAAACTGTACTCCTACTATAAATTTTTCTAGAAGTTTGTTATTAAGATAGTAGCTTTAATTAACCACATAAGGCCCTAATGGCTCGGTTATGTAAATGAAGATTTAATAAAAAAAAAAAAAAAAAATTGGGTAAATTTACTCTGTGTGCGTAAACGAAAAAAAGTACACACATTATGCGTAAGTTGGTACACACTTAATGGGTAATTTTACATTGAAAGTACGTAAAAATTAAATAAAATTTTAAAAGTAATTTGAAAATTTACTAAAATTGTGCGTAAAAAACCAATTTGAAGAGTAAATATACGAATTAAATGCCTAAAAATGCATTTCTATATGCGTAATTATATAAAAAAAATATGTATATTTTACGCATGGTTAAATTAAACTGCAAAAAAATATATTTTTTGAGAGAATAAATTTTTTTTTTTGTATGTATGTTTTAATAATAATGAATTATAAATATAATACATACAATATATCGAATGGGTATGTGCTGTCATGATGGTCATCATAAATTTAAATTGACAATATTCACAAATATTATATTTATAAACTTTTGAAAAATAAATTTTCGTTTTTAGCTTTTTTTATTTTTTTAATATTTTCCAAAATTCCAAATTGTCAAAATATTTATTATTATTCTAAGTTAGTATATTCACACAATTTGTGCGTAAAATTTTAATTTAACAAAAGAATACTAATTTTAGTCACAAAGTGTTTAATTTTAAACACATTATGCCTAAAAATACTTTTTTGTGTATTATTGTATATGAGAGTGTGTACAAAACATTTTTAGGCATTTTTTGTTTATATTTACTGAATTTTCGTAATATTACATAAAACTTTACCCATTTTGTTATAGTACATTTACAAACATTTTTAAGAGTGTACATTACGACAACGCCAAGTGCAAAAAGTCATATGTAAATCCCGGCCAACCAGCCAAATCAAAGCCGAAGCCAAATATCCATGGCGCCAAGGTAATGCTATGTATTTGGTGGGATCAGAAGGGTGTTTTGTATTGTGAGCTGTTGAAATCGGGTCAATCATATTCGAAGAGCATAATGTATTTTTGGGCTTATGATTATGCCAACCATAGTCATACTATAACATGGTTATCATATTATGATAATAAAATACCCATAATTTTACCATAATATAGTCCCTACAGTTGTCTTATGATTCAAAAATTACCATATTAAAGTCCTAAATAAACATGTTGTATTGAATTTTAGTTTAAGTAAAAGTCCATAAAATCTGAAAATGTTTTTATCAGATTAATTTCTAAATATCTAGTATTTTGTGTAAAAAAAATCTTTTCGTACAAAAAAAATCTTGAGTTCTACAGACTTTTTTTTAGTAAACAATATATGATTATTTTTTGAAGGCATTTTGTAGTAAAAAAAACTGACTGAACTGACAAAATTTTGGTTTTTATGACAATAAGAAAATATTATGACCGTTAATGTCAAAGTCACGTTTTACTTGATGTATAATTATTTATTGATTGTTGCCAGCATTTTATGGTTGCATAATTATCATATTTTTTCATAGTCAAAATGTTTGTTACCACAGTATGGTTACAGCCAATTATGTTATAAAAAAGAAGGTGTTAATCATAAAATAGTAAAATATTTACTGAAAAATGATAGTAGCGACCATGTCGGTGGTTAAAAATCCAATAACATAGTTGTGACAACCATACCCGATTGCAACAAACTTAATATAGTAGCAGTGATCATGTTGCAACCATTTTTTTTCTCTGCGTGTTCGATCAGACACGAGGCCACAATCTTCAATCATGACAACGCTCGTCCCCATGTTACAAGACCAGTCGAAAACTATTTGGAAAACAGTGGATGGGAAGTTTTGGCTCACCCGCTTAATAGTCCAGACCTTGCCCCTTCTGACTACCGTTTGTTTCGATCGATGCAGAACGCCCTTACTGGAATACGATTCACTTCAGAACAGGGTATCAGAAATTGGCTTGACTCATTCTTTACCTCAAAACCGGAGCAGTTCTTTTGGCGCGGAATCCATATGCTTCCAGAAAGATGGGAAAAATGAATGAAATGAATTATGTATCAATTCATTATGTTATTGTTATTCTTAACTTATATACTCAATAAATGATTTTTTATTTATTTTAACTGTTAACAAACTAACCACAAATTCGTAAAAATAAATGATATTTCATTTAGAAATTTACTAAAAAGTCTGTGAAAATAACCGCTTCACTAGAAACTGGCTAGAGTCATACATACAGCCTTTGCAGACTTTTTCAATTAGAAAAGCTACTACAAAGTAGAGGATGTGTACATTAAAAGCAATGATGCCAGCCATCGAGCCGAAAAATATCAGTAAAAGCTCCCTGCGTGTTAGACAAGGATTTTGTTTAACAGTCTGTTTAAAATTTTAAAGTTTTTTATTACCAGAATAAATTCTAAATCTATTATTTATTTCTCAACACCCTCTACACAGAGAAAACAGATTCATTGTAAAAACCGAATTTATTGCCAACCGAATGATTTGGTTAAGGCCACCTATATATATTCGTTCGTCGCAACCGAATTTCGGTTAATACAAAAGAATTTCAGTTAAATCCACATATTTCAATTGTATCAGGAAAATCTTTGGTTGGGACAACTAAATAATTCAGTTGCTGGAAGCAAAATATTCAGTTGGCAACGAATTCGGTTGTCACAATGAATCTATTTTCTCTGTGTACTTTATAATGCCTTTAATTATAGTTATTTTGAAAAACTTCAAGTACACTCAGAAAAAAACAGTTTTCAATCTAACTTTACAATTTTTGTACTGATTTTTAGTCAAAAAATTATTATTTAGCAAATCTTTTTGCTATTTACATTTTACAAATTACAGAATTTTTACAGAATATTTACAAATTTTTGTTGCTAATTTCAGAAATTATTATACAAATTTTTGAAAACCGATTTGCTAAAATTAGCAAAAAAACTACTAAGTTTAAGAAGTGGATATTGAAATAAATGTTATATCTAATTAAAACTTACACCTATAAACTTAAATTGCCTTAAAATGTTACATAGATTACAAAAAAGGGATCGGAAGTTACGAAAATTCGACCTTAAAAGTAAACAAATTTACTAAAATATTTTCCAAAACAGAAATTACCAAATTAAAACAAAATGATAAATTTGTTTCTGTTTTTACAATTTTTAAGCATTTGAATTTTTTTTTTTTTAATTTTGTCAAAAATGTTTTTGAAAAAAATATATAAAAAAGTTTTGATGCTCGATAAAAAAAATAATTTTTAAATTTTGTACTAATATTAATAATATTTAGTATTTTTTTTTTGCTGATTTTAACAGATTTTAAATTTCATTTTAAATTTAACTTTACTAAAATTTTGTAGCGGCTACTAACTTTTCTACTAATTTCATTGTACTACACGTCAGAAGACATGTGTTGCTAAGATTAGCAAAAAATTCCACTGGGCTCAAATTAGCAAAATTTCCCATAATAACAGCAAAATTTTCAGTTGCCATTACAGACAATTTTTGGTGAGTGTATACTAGTTTGGCAATCTAAATGTTGTTAAAATCGGAGTTTGTTATTTAAACATCACTTCCTCTTTTACTCACTTTTCTCCTAACATAACATTAAATATATTGACATTAACATTTAAAATATTGATTAAAATACCAAACTAAGCACACACTAAAGCTTTTTTGCATACAACTTTCCCAAAAGTTGCCTTAACCAACAAATAACTTCATTTGATTCATACGTTTTTAATTCCTAATCCTAAAACTTAAAAATAATACTTTTGGCAAAATCCTGTCTGCATATTTAACACATTATTTCTGATTTTCAAACATTTTACACAACAAAAGCAACAAAAAAGTGATTTTTCAATTAAATCCTTAAATTTAATTTTCTTAAGTGATTTCCCAAAAATGTATGTTTGAGAACGTACGCATGAACAGTGTTTGCATGTAAACGTCTACGCTGTATACCAACCTGTAAATGAGTTTACGTCGTACACTGCGTTTGAAGAATCCTGAACAACCGTTACAGGCCAATATACCATAATGTTTGCCAGAGCTGGTGTCGCCACACACTACGCAGATGAGACCAAGATTTTGATTTTTCTGACGAGACACAGTAAGGCAGGTTGGTTCATTCGTATTGTTCGTACTATTGCTACCATTTGATGATGTATCGTTGGCTTGTGACACTGATACAGCTGATGCTGAGGCTGCTGCTGCAGCAGCGGCGGCTGCTGTATGATGATTCCAAGGCATCAAACGATTTTGGGGCGGTGTACAACATAATCTGGTGGGATTTGGTATTTCTGAAAAAGAAGTTTAAAAATTTGTACATATTTTTAATGAAATAGAAAAATTAAAACTGAAAAAATACAACAACAACAACATAATGTGACAGACACACGCTTTTTAGTTAATTTGAATTTTATTACTGTCGCATTTTATTATGGTTATAGTTGTTGTTTGTTTAGTCACGAATATGTATATTAGGGTGACACTTATTATGCACAAGGAAATTGGATTCCTTGTGTTTAATCTACTAACTATACACTCAGAATATTATGTAGTTAACTGTTTATAGTTTAATAAAAAAGTTTTCCGTTCCATTTAAAAATAAAGGAACATACATTTATTTTTCAAAGAAATATCTATATTAACTTTTTTATACATTTATTCGAAATAATTTACTATCATTTACCGATTTTTTTCAGTTTCATTTATTTTTTTCATTTGTTTGAAATTTAATAAAAATTAACCCACAAAACGGAAACTTGTGGTTTATTTGTGTCCGTAACAGTTATTACAAATTTAAATTTTGTTTGCTGTCTGTTTCAAAAAAATATATTCAAAAAATTTCAATTTATTTCAATTAATTTTTTTATTTAAATTGGTTGTATATATACAAAATTATTTCAATACAAATTACAAGAACTTCATAAACACACATACATACATATACAAACACATATGCATACATACATTCTGTATTGTGCGAGTATATTAAAAAAAAAATACAAAAACGGAAATAATTTCAAATAAATGAAAAAAACATTTATTTTTTAAGGATTGGTAGGTAAAACTTTGACATTTATTTTAACTGATTATATCATTTGTTTCTTACGGACGTGTCAGTTGATTAATCAACATTTAAAAATAAATAACAAATGGCATTTAATTTAAATGAAAATTACGTAGACCGGGTTTTAAATGAAATATCATTTCTTTTTAATGATATTTTCAGTTATTTTAACTTACAAACTTTTTTAGGTGTAGAAACAGTAAATGCATATAAATTTCAAGATTTTTAGATTTTAGAAGACGAATCTGAGGAATTTCCTTCTTGTTAAAAACATCTGCAATTGAGCTTTGTTTCCTGTAGAAACTATTTTAGATTTTTGTAACCTCAAATTAAAAAAAAATTGCATAATGCTTTGAAACGAGATTTTTATTAAGAAGTATTTTTTTATATGAAGAAAAAAAATTTTTTTACGTTAAGCCCGAACAACTTACTATGCTTAAGACAAACCAAATTTCATGGAAATCTTAGGGAAGCTACCAACACGTCTTGTAAGCCCTATTTTTAATCACTTTTTCTAAGGAGGACCAAAAGCAGACACAGGTCGCTGTTTGTCAGATATGAAAAGATCAATTAGAATATAATTAAATTAGATTTAATTAGATCTGATTAAATCTGGCTTATGTTAGCAGTATTAATAAATCCTACACTCATAATATATTTTCCGTTACCGAGTGTAGTTTATTTAAAAAGTAATACTTAAAGTTTGTTTTTAAATGAAGAATCAATTGAAATTCATAGAAATATATTTTTTAACTATTTGAATCAGTCATTCAAAAATCAAACTATAAAAATTTACAAACATTCAGTAGGAGTTGATATTTTCTGTTAAATATAAAATTTTATGTTTTCTGTTTCTAAAAATTGAAATTCATATAATTCTTTTTTGTTTTTTTTTTTTACCAAAATAGTTTGAATCTATTCAAAATTATTTCAATAAAAATTACAAGAAATTATTATAAATATACAAACACATAAAGAGAATAAAAATATATTCATATGTGTGTGTTGTGTTTTGTAAAATTACATACAAATAAAAAAAAAACTTTTAACTTAAAAAACAAACCACAAAAATAGTTTTTTCTAACTTTTTGTCAGTAAAAATTGATGGTTATTTTAAACGACTTTCTATTGTTTTTACTACTTTTGTTGGTTATTGAACAATTATTGAAAATAAAGAACAAAATGGGTTGAATATAATGAAAAATCAGTAGTCCTCTTTTTGACTGTATTTTCGATTAATTTAATATTAATTTTAAATCGTTTTTAACGAAATAATATTGTGAGTGTACGTTTCTATACTAAAATTTAATAAAAAAAAAAGCTTGAAGACGATTCAAGAAATCCAGTAATTAAATAGTTTTGATTTTTGGTAAAAAAAAATAACACTATCTGTAAAATAAAATTACATACCGAAAATTGTTGATCTATTTTTATTAATTTAGAAGTTACAGCGATTTTCGCTTTTTGAAAATTTCGAAATTTAGCGAAGCTGACACTAAAATACGAGTAATTAAATTTTACCGAAATTGATTTCTCTTAATTTTAATGATGCATTAACTCACATGGGCACAGGAACAAAGCCCAATAATTTTGGTTACAATCAGTGCTTTGGTACACCTTTTACCCATAAAAGATCCTCCAAAATTGGCTCTTATACACTTAGAAAAATAAAATTTAGTAGAACAATTCGTAAACGGTTTTCAATCCCAATTTACACTATTTTTGTACTGATTTTTTGCAAAAAAAATATTTTTTAGTAAATTTTGCTGCTTTTTACATTTTACAAATTAAAAAATGTTTGCAGAATATTTACAAATTTTTATTGCTTATTTCAGAAATGATTTTACAACATTTTAAAAACCGATTTGCTAAAATTAGCAAAAAAATTTACTAATTTTAAAAAAAGTGGATATTGAAGGAAATTTTATTTCTTTTAATTAAAACTTATACTTACAAATTTAAATTGCTTTATAATGTTACATAGTTTGAAAAAAGGATCGAAAGTGAAAATACTTTTTACAACCGACTCATTTCCAAAAATAGGAAATCCACTTAAAAAAGCACTAAAAAGTTGTAAAAATTGAACCTTAAATATTTAAAATTTGACCTTACAATCCAAAAAAAATTTACTAAAAATATTTTTCAAAAGAAAAATTAGCAAATTAAAACAAAATGATAAATTCGTATTTTAATTTTGTCTAAAATATTTAAAATAAAAAAATAAAATAAAATAAAACAAGTAAAAAATGGCTTAAATTAGACTGTGCCGAATCTCTGAATACCCTCCACCAAAATGCTAAAAAAATGCTCTCTACTGGTTTTGATAAAAATAATTTATACAACTTTAAAAGTAAAATTATGGAGGTGAAAAACTTTTTCTGGGTGCGAAAACAAATTTTGTGATGGAAAAAAAATTTTGAGGTGAAAAAAGTTTTTTGAGGTGAAAAATTTTAGTGGTGAAAAAAATTTTTGAGGTGAAAAATATTTAAGGTGAATACAAAATATTATTCGCTTCTAAGCGACTCGTAAAAAAAACAAGTGAAAATATTGCCAGTCGCTACTATGAAATTGTACTAAAATACACCGATTTGTATGGGAAATTTAGAGGTACCTTCACATTTTCACTCATAACTTTTTAACCGCTGAACCGTTTTTGCTCGGGATGATGTCCAATTATCTAGGAAAAAATTAAGTCCCCCGCGTGCGTCTTCGCGCCGTGGTCGCCATTTCAACAGACAGACATACGGACATCGCTAAAGCGACTCAAAATTGCATAAGGATCATATGCATATGGGGTCTTAAACCTATATTTCGACATGTCACAAACGGAAGACAAACTGATAGTGAAGGGTATAAAAATGTTGCTCGATAAAGAAATTAGCAGCTTTAAAATGTATCAAGTGTATCTAAAAATAGTTAAGTTAATTTTTGTAAAGGGTGTCCCAAGAAGAACGCAATTTTTAAATCTGGCAACATTCGAAGTGTCATTGTTTGACATTTGAACAATTGTTATTGTTTGCTAGTAGAAGGTACGAGGTTAGTAAAAATGGAGCGCTACACGAATGAACAACGCATTCTCATTGTGAAATCGTTTTACCAAAATGGCAAAAGTTTTGCGGCTACAGTTCGCAAATTGCGATCAATTTGGGGTCACAATAATGCTCCAAAAGAGTCAACTGTAAAGAGATTAATGGATAAATTTGCCGAAACTGGGTCTGTTAGTGATGTAAAGACAACAACGCGCCATCGACCGAAAATGTCGCAGCTGTACGTGATGATGTCGCTCAAACTCCATCCACCTCAATTCGACACCGAGCTCAGCAAATTGGTGTCTCCAAATCCACTTTGCAGCGAATTTTGACAAAAGATTTGCATCTTCATGCATACAAAGTTCAATTGACTCAGGAACTGAAGCCAGCTGACCATGGACAGTGAAGGGAGTTCGTTAATTGGGTATTGGAGAGACAACATGAAAATGCTGATTTTGCCGATAAAATCATCTTCAGTGACGAGGCCCATTTTCATCTTGATGGCTTCGTCAATAGGCAGAATTGTCGCATTTGGGGTGAGGAAAATCTTCGAGTGATTTACGAGAAGCAAATGCATCCTCAACGTGTCACTGTGTGGTGTGGTTTTTGGGCTGGAGGAATCATTGGACCTTTTTTTATGAAAATGAGGCAGGTCAAGCGCAAACAGTCAATGGTGTTCGGTATCGTGAAATGATAACCAGTTTTTTCTTGCCTAGAATTGAAGAAATGAATGTGGAGGGCATGTGGTTCCAACAAGACGGCGCCACATGTCATACAGCCAGAGAAACAATTCAATTGCTGCATCAGTCATTTCCCGGTCGTGTTATTTCGCGTTTTGGAGATCAGAATTGGCCGCCTAGATCGTGCGATTTAACACCATTAGATTTTTTTCTTTGGGGTTTTTTGAAGTCGATGGTTTACGCGAATAAGCCGACGACGACTCAAGCCTTAAAAGAGGAAATTGGACGCTGCATTAATGAAATACCGCAGCATTCATGCAAAACGGTAATTGAAAATTTCATTAAAAGATCGCGTGCATGCCAGCAAAGCCGCGGCGGTCATCTGCACGATATATTGTTCCATACATAACCTCATTCTGTCTACTTTACGATATAATAAAGTTTCACGATTTTTTTTTAAATATCTGTGTTTTATTTAAAATTTAAAAATTGCGTTCTTCTTGAGACAACCTTTATTATAACTGCCAAATAAGAAGTGAAACACACATTACTAGTAGAGCCGGCATGGAATATAACACATTATTAGTACTCATTATTTTCACTTTAGAATAGGTCATTATTGGTAATGCAAAAATCAAAGAGCCCTTATTACTAAATTTTGCCTGGGAAGTTAAAATAATAGAAAATACCGTTTAAAAGAAATGATATTTGATTTAAAAAACGGTCTTCTTTCAAATGGTGTTTATACAACTCACACATCAGTAAAAAGAAATGATGAATCAGTTAAAAGTAAGTGTCAACATATTTATTTTTCCCGTAAAAATAAATTATTTTTCATTTATTTGAATTGTTTTTGTTTTTTAATCTGCAAAATGTAGACTCACAGAATCTTTAAACACATGTTGTTTGGATAGCCTTATGTGTGTTCTTATAATTCGAATAATATTGTAATTTGAATTGAAATAATTATTCGGCGTGTGGTAAAGGGTTTTTTTATTTAGTTTTTAATATTATAAAGTACTTTTGTCTCAAAACAGTTTTAGACTAATTTTCTATAGGAAAATTGCCACTTAAAAACATTACGATTAGACTTTTGCAATTCTGTGCGTTTTGTCTTAAAATTATAAGATTTGTCTTAAATTAAGTTATTTCCAAAACAAGTGTCACCCTACCATTAAAAAAGGTCTCTGGTGTTTGCAAAACTATGCATAAATAAAAATTTATCTGCCGTTTTCTATAGCATAGTAAAATTCTTTGCCTTTAACATACTTAGCATAATTTCCACCACTATTTCTGTCTGTCTGTCTGAATTTATTTACACATTCAATTAGGGCAACATTAAGACCATCACATTACAATCAATCTGAAAACAAACAAATTTTTCTCGGGGGACGGACAATTGTTTTCACATCACACCCTAATTTGATTGCAAAACAACATCAGCAGTATCAGAGTATAGTGGATATTAAATCTGATCAACATTGACTTGACTGACTACTGCATGACTATGAGGTTGATGCTGTTACTGCTGACTGCCACCACTTAACCCCCAGTATAACAAATACGTACAAGTACCACCAGTCATTCATAGAATCATTAGTTTTCTTCCACTTTTTGCAAAGTCCTTGTTTGTTGCTTGCTGCATGTGGAAAGGCGAAGAAAATAAAAACACCAACTGCGGTTGAAAGCCGCCGGGATTAACGTCATATGTTTGAATTTTCACAAGTTAATTTTTTGCTTTTATGATAAAATTATGATAGAGTATCCCCCCTTCCATTGTGTGTGTTTACGTTTCCTTTTTATTTATTTTTAGTTTCAAATTTGTTATTGTACCCTTTTTGTATGCGAACAAGTGTTAACACAATTTTGTTCTAAAACGATTTACAATTTGTTGCTGCCGCTGTTAATATTTCGACTACTTTGTATTGTGATATGAATATTAAGGATGTTGATTGAGTCAAATTTAATTCAATTATATGACTAATGATATTATAATATTATATAGTTCTTTTTTATAGATTCACTTTAGAGAAAACGAGACTATATTTAGCATATAGAAGATGTCTATGAAGAGGAAGGAACACATTATGCATATTAAATGTAACCCTTTTTTTGTTATTTTCTTTTAAGTTGTATTATCCGGTTTTAATAGGCATCTTTTTTAAGTGATTGGTAAATAATTTGTAATGTATACTGTCTTATGTAATATATAGTTTATTAATAGATAATAGTTTGTTTATATACCTCACACTTCATGGCGGAGTATGTTTGTTTTAAGGTTACAAATTCATTATAAAAATTAATTTTTCTTACAAAATATTAGTGATTCGAAATTTAAGCCATTTTTGCTTCACGAAAAGTACTTCTTACCGAATTTAAGTTTTGCTTAAAATAGCAGCTGCTTTACAATTACAACCAGGGGGTCAATTCTCGTTCTGTGATAATTTGAAGTGAAAAAAAAACTTTTAATTTTCGTTTTCATAAGCACTTTTCACTCGAACTTTTCACAAATACATAATTTGCGATTCTCGTATGTATTATGAAAAAAATGTTTCATTCGTACTGTACCCATGAAACTTTTGTAACTGTATTATACAAAATTTAAAGCAAATGTCAAAACAGAGAAAAACGTAAACAAGGTGAATTAAGTTTGTAAAATTTATTTTAAATAATTATATAAAAATGTCTGGATTAATTGTATTATTGGATATTACTCAAAGAATTCCGGATGAACAAAGGTAAGACAATGATGTTACAAGCATTTCATTGCAGTAAATAATTTAATAATTATAGGAATTTTTTGAGATTGCTGAGACGCATACTTCGTGATGACCACAATCCATTCGAGATGACAACCGACAAGCACTTCATGGATTTATATCGGCTTACTTTAAGTGAACTATATTTGGTGCGCGTGTGAAGTCTAATATAACTTAAAGAAAAAAACATTTCATAAAGAATATAAATCAACTATAAATCAATATGCCATACTTTTTCCATTTTTCACTGTCCTTTTGGGTCCCACTAAAACTGTTAAGACTCGCCGCTAATTCGTTACACTTTTCGTCTCTAAATTTGGCACCATCTGCAGTTACGAATCTGTAAATATGGGATTAATAAAAGTGTGATTATGGTTATTAAGCTACTTACTTATCGTTTGCAATGTCCACATGCTTTTCTTAATAATTAATTAAATACTCCTTTTGGCTTTCGGTGGCACCCTTTCCTCTTACAATCTTCTCCATGTTTATTTCACTAATAAAAAGTCTGTGTAAACTATTTTTTTATATGAAAATATTTTGACAGTTGTTTGCACTGTTACACAAAACAAGAATCGCCAGTGCTGTGCGATCGTGAGAAAATCTTGTTTCGTTCCACTTTTTTTTCATATGAAAACGTTTTAGTATTTCTTTACATTTTTTCACAGAACGCGAATCAAAAGTACTATGAAAACGTGAAAAAACTTTTCATTTCACCGTTTCACAAAACGAGAACTGACCCTCAGAACACAATTTTTTGCCACTTGAATTTTTAGATTCAAGCTTCTGCATTTTTCAATGGCGACAACTGATATTTGGTTGAGGCAACTGAAGTTCTTTTGCCACAGTCAAAATACTGTTGTCCTAACTAGAATTTACATTTTAATTTTAACCCTTACCGGAATCGCAGTTAACCAGAATTTTTAAATTTTTACAAAAAAAATATACAGTTAGTAAAAAAATTTGTAAACGGTTTTCAATCCCACTTTACTAACTTTGTACTGATTTTTAGTAAAAAAATATTATTTAGTAAATCTTTTTGCTATTTACATTTTACAAATTAGAGAATTTTTACAGAATATTTACAAGTTTTTGTTGCTAATTTCAGAAATCATTATACAAATTTTTGAAAAGCGATTTGCTAAAACTAGCAAAAAAAATTACTAATTTAAAAAAAGTCGATATTGATGGAAATGTTATTTCTAATAATTTAAGCTTATACATACAAACTTAAATTGCCCTAAAATGTTACATAGGATTAGAAAAGGAATCGGAAGTGAAGATACCGACTCATGTCTTAAAAGAGAACATCCACTTAAAATAGCACTAAAACGGTTTTTTAGTTCTAAAAATCCGCCCTAAAACAATTAAAATTTAACCTTAAAAGTAAAAAAAAATTGACTTAAATATTTTTCAAAACAGAAATTACCAAATTAACACAAATTGATAAATTCGTTTATGTTTAAAAAATTTTTAAGATTTTTAAGAATTTGATTTTTTTTTCATTTTGTATAAAATATTTTTTAAAAAATATAATCAAAATTTTTGATGCTCAATAAAAAAAAATAAATTTAAAACTTTGTACTAATATTAATAATATTTAGTAATATTTTTGCTGACTTTTACAAACAGATTTTAAATTCCACTTTACAAAAAGTCTACTAAAATTTAGTAGCGGCTACTAATTTTTCTACTAATTGCATTGTACTACACGTCAGCAGACATGTGTTGCTAAGATTAGCAAAAAATTCCGCTGGGCTCAAATTAGCAGAATATCCCGTAATAACAGCAAAATTTTTTAGTTGTTAGTTGCTATTACAGACTTTTTTGGTGAGTGTATTTTTAAAATACACACAATTTTTCTGTATAAATTTCAAAAGTTTTATGCCGTTTTATAAAACTTGTCTAGAAAATTATAAAATTAATACATTTTTTTTTATAAATTATCGTATATTTGTAAAATAAAGTGTGGTTAAATTTTAAGGGCCGATGTCGATTTTGAATAAAACACAAATTATTTAGGAAATTATTGTCATTTCTGTTTATTATGATAATATGGTATGGTTCAATTATGTACACTCAGAATATTATGTAGTTAACTGTTTGTAGTTTAATAAAAAAGTTTTCAGTTCCATTTAAAAATAAAGGAAGATGCTTTTATTTTTCAAAGAAATATCTATATTAACTTTTTTATACATTTATTCGAAATAATTTACTATCATTTACCATATTATTTCAGTTTCATTTATTTTTATCATTTGTTTGAAATTTAATAAAAATTTACCCACAAAACGGAAACTTGTGGTTTATTTGTGTCCGTAACAGTTATTACAAATTTAATTTTGTTTGCTGTCTGTTTCAAAAAAAAATATTCAAAAAATTTCAATTTGTTTTTTTATTTTAATTACAAGAACTTCATAAACACACATACATATACAAAGACATTCATACAAAAAGTGTGTATAGCTTCATATGCATACATACATTTTGTATTGTACGAGTATATTAAAAAAAAAACAAAAAATTCAAAAACGGAAATAATTTAAAATAAATGAAAAAAACATTTATTTTTTAAGGATTGGTAGGTAAAATTTTGACATTTATTTTAACTAATTATATCATTTGTTTCTTACGGATGTGTCAGTTGATAAATCAACATTTAAAAATAAATAACTAATGGCATTTAATTTAAATGAAAATTAAGTAGACCGGTTTTTAAATGAAATATCATTTCTTTTAAATGATATTTTCAGTTATTTTAACTTACAAACTTTTTTAAGTGAATATTCTCTAAAAAATCGATGCCAAAATTCTTAAATTGTTCTGAATCGGATAAATAGTTTATGCATGGATCCATACGACGCACAGGAAAAAACATGATATTGCATATTTGAGGTTTCCCTGGTTATAACAATTTGCATTTGTTCCCACACTATAAATGTATGTTAAGTTAACAACATAAATATCATGTCAGAACATTTTTTTTTTGCAAAAAATCTAATTCATTATTGAAGTTTGAGTAAAATAAGAATTATCTTATAAACATATTAAAGGACAAACAAAAGGGTTAAAAATGAGGTTTTTATAAAAAAAAAAATTCATACGCATACATCGAGAACCTTCAGTTTAGCGCATACGCCAGAAAATTTCTATGAAAAATTTTTTAAATTATAATTTTTTGTACTAAATTTTTGACAAATTTGATTGTTTTATGAAACACTTATAAAGATATCACGAATAGTGTTCGCCATTTTATTAAATACTAAATAGTAGTTATTCAATTTTAAAAAAGATTGATATCTTTTTTTAAAAAAGTTCGCATTAATTTTCTCTTTGTTTAAAAAAAAATTGTATACAATTTTCTCTTAACTGAATATTCTATTGAATAAAGTGGTATTTCAAAAAAAATATCAAAAAATGCTTAATTCCAAATAATTTTATCAAAAATTTAATTTAGAAAATATCAAAATTTTGTGCAAGATTTTTAGTTTTCACACTCACTTTGTTTTGGTCAAAGCAAAAGCTGTAGCCAAACTTCGTCCAAATTTACAATAATCGGCCGAAACCGAAGGCGAACATTTTGCTATGTCTTTTAATTTGATTACAACGTGAATTTCATTTAATTTTCAAGACGAAGTTTGTTAAAAGTAAAGTCCAAAATGGGTAATATGAGTAAAACTCAAAAAAAGGCTAATTTGTAATTTTTGTTAAAAAACATTAAAATAATTAATTTAATTAATCGTTCAAAAAGGAATATACTTGAACCTACAGGGTGGGGCAAAAACCATCATCAATTCCTTTCGCTTTAACTTTTGTTTAAAGTAAAAACTTATTTGTTTTTTTAACTGATTATATTTATTTGCACTTATATATTTTGTTTCAAATATAGGGTGGGCCATTTAAAATTTTAAATTTGAATAGGCTTTAAAAAAAAGTACTGATTATTTTTTTCAAATTTCTCGTTTTATTAGAAAGGTTGAATTTTGTCACTTAAGAATGGAACACAATATCATTCATATGTCTTCTACGACTGGGCCATTTTTCTTCAAAAATTAGCAAGGAGCCGCCGTTCCCGTCAACGGTGAGCGTTACCGTGACATGCTCAACGAAATTTTGTTTCCAAAAATTCAAGAGAATGACATGGACGACATTTAGTTTTAACAATACGGGGCCACATGTCACACAGCCAACGCAACCATCGATATTTTACGCACTTTTTTTGAAAATCGAATAATCAGCCGAAATTGTTATGTCAATTGGCCGCCTCGGATTATTTTCTGTGAGGAGCCATTAAGAATAAATGTTACGCAAACCATACAGAGAGAATTGAAGCGTTGAAACATGAAATCGAAGTTGCCATTAAAGAGATTCGAGCCGAAACAATCGAAAATGTACTGAAAAATGGGGTTGATCGGATGAGGTACTACCGAGCCAGTCGCGCTGAGACGGCATCATTCACAATACGCATTATGTCGCGTGCAGTATGACCAAGGACCCTATAAGCCAGGATGAACAAACTACCACATTTTTAGCCACCCATGATGACATGATGCCAAATGTTGTGACTACACTCTAATAAATTTGTGTTGATATTTACCCAACTTATAGTAGGAAACTGTACTCCTACTATAAATTGGGTAAATTTACTCTGTGTGCGTAAACGAAAAAAAGTACACACATTATGCGTAAGTTGGTACACACATTATTGGTAATTTTACATTGAAAGTGCGTAAAATTGTAATAAAATTTTATAAATAATTCGCAAATTTACTAAAATTGTGCGTAAAAAACCTATTTGAAGGTTAAATATACGCTTAAAATGCCTAAAACTGCATTTATATATGCGTAAAAGTATAAAAAATGCATATGTTTACAAACGCAATGGTTTTAATTAAACTGTACATAAACATTTTTTTTAAAAAGAATTAATTAATTTAATAATAATGAAAGATAAATAAAATACATAATATATTCCGAATGGGCATATGCAGTGAGGATCATCTTTAAATTGAATTGTAGTATGCAACTTTATTGTATCCTCTTCTCCGTTTTAAAAAGCAACCTTTCCAGTTATAAAGATTTTTATTTTAAATTGCATTTCACTTTTTTTGGATTTTTAATATAAATTGTCACAAACATTATATTTATACACTTTTTTTTTATAATCTTGATATTTATACCCTTCACCATAGGTGGAAGGGTATATATAAGTTTGTCATTCCGTTTGTAATTTCTACAATATTGATCTTAGACCCTATAAAGTATATATATTCTGGGTCCATATGAAGAGCGAAGTTGATTTAACGATTTCCGTCTGTCCGTCTGTCCGTCTGTGTGTTGAAATGGGTTTTCCGAAGAACCCAGACATGATGAGGACTTGATTCTTTTTTATTTCTGTTACATGTGATCCATTTCTGTTTGCTATTAAAAATCAGACAGATCGGTTAATAAATGGCTGAGATATTAGCAAAAAACCAGGACTACCTCTAATTTTTCCAGTAAAATCCCTTTGTTTAATAAGAGTGTGAAGATAAATACGTAGGTTAAATACGTTTCACAACTATTGTGAATGATATAAATAAAAAATAAATAGTAGTGTCGCCAACTTTTTTTTGCCTAGAAAATGCCAAATTTGACAAGAAAAGCGCTGAAACATATGGAAAAATATAAATTTGAGATTTTACATGACATATTATTTTGGATTAAAATTTTTGGACATTTAAGAAAAAATAAATGGGGATACCGCTTGTTTGTGGAGAGCTATGAGGTAGTAGATTCCAACGATGTATTCATCTCCTTCAGAATACCATGGTGAAGGGTATATAAGATTCGGCATAGCCGAATTTAGCCGCTCTTACTTGTTTTGTATTATTTTCCAATTTTAAAATGTCAAAATATTTATTATCATACTAAGATAGTATATTTACAAAATTTGTGCGTAAAATTTTAATTTAACAAATGAATACTAATTGTAGGCACAAAGTGTTTAATTTTAAACGCATTATGTCTAATAATACTTTTTGTGTGTATTATTGTATATGAAAGTGAATACAAAATATTTGTACGCATTTTGTGTGTATATTTACCGAATTTTCGTAATATTACATAAAACTTTACCTATTTTATTGTTGTAAATTTACAAACATTTTTAAAAAATTCGTAGTCGAGAGCACGAAAATCTTAGCCGATTTACAGAAAAACTTAGCCTCTAGCAAGTGTTGCAGCGCAAGTACAATGATTGTGATGTGAATGTATACATGTTTAAATTGGAACAACACTTGCTAGGGGCTAAGTTTTTCTGTAAATCGGCTAAGAATTTCGTGCTCTCGACTAAGAATTTTTTTGTAGTCGCACCATTTGGCATCATGGCATCATGGCATCATGGGTGGCTAAAAATTTCGTAGTTTGTTCATCCTGGTTTATAGGGTCCTAGGTATGACAAGTGGCTCCGTCCTATTTGAACCACATATCTTTCAAGTTAAGATCGCGGTTGCCATTCACCGTAATATCCTTACTGTCAACTTCTTCGAAAAAATAAGGTCTAATCACTTTTTCCATTGTAAATGCACACCACACTGTGACTTTGAAAAGATGTAATAGTGCTTCATAAATTATGCGTGGATTTTCTGTCCCTCAGACGCGAAAATTTTGCTTATTGACGTTTCCGCTGAGATGAATATGAGTTTGGTTGCTAATAATCAATTTTGTTGGAAAATCATCCACTTCGCTGTTGAGTTAAAAATACGATTTTTTATTATTCACTATAAATTTGGAACGTGTCTACTTCATAAATATCAAAACCAAACTGACAATTAGGTAGTAATTATTGCCTCTTCTTTTTTACTTTTTTAATTTAAAAAGTAAATAAGTTTTTTACGAAATTATTTGAAATTAACAAATTTAATGTAAAAATATAGCGAGTTTTTTAAATACTTGGTCGCATACTGCCTTTGCGATTTCAAGTCGATTTAGCGATGTCCGTCTGTCTGTTCGTCTGTCTGTTGAAATGACGACCACGGCTCGAAGATGCAAGCAGGGATGCGCATTTTTACCTAGATTAATGTACATCCCACCGAGCAATTTAGTATTAAAAATGAGGAAAATTTGTCCAGCGTTATGAGTGAAAATGTGAAGGTACCTCAAAATTTTTCTTACAAATAGGGTGTAAAATATTTTTTCCTATTTTTTAACCAGTTCCTTAGAATTGAAAAAAATATTTCATATTCACCTCAAATATTTTCACCTAAAAAAAAATTTTTTTTCACCTCTTAAATTTTTTTTCACAATAAATCTTCAACTCAAAATTTTTTTTTACCACAAAAATTTTTTTTTACCTTAAAATTTTTTTTATACCACAAAATTTGTATTTACATCCAAAAATAGTTTTTCACCTTAAACTTTTTTTTCACCCACTTCTAAATTCTTTTTAGAATATTTGTATAAAAATCAGTGAGAACATTTTTTTAGGACATTGGTGGGGGGTATTCAAAGATTCTGCACAGCGGTATTTAAGCCTTTTTTTACTTGTTTGCTTTCTTTGTTTTTTGTTTCTTAAATTTCCCTGCATTTGCCCGAAAATAAAAAACAAAAAGATTTATATTTCACACCTTTTGATATTTATAATAAATTGATCATACACTCACAATATATTTTGCGTTACCGAATGTAGTTTATTTAAAAATTAATACGTAAAGTTTGATTTTAAACGAAGAATCCATTGAAATTCATAGAAATATATTTTTTAACTATTTGAATCAGTCATTCAAAAAACATCTTATAAAAATTTACAGACATTCAGTATGTGTTGATATTTTCTGTTAAAGGTAAAATTTTATGTTTTCTGTTTTTAAAAATATAAATTCATATAATACCTTATTGCTTTTTTAACCAAAATAGTTTGTATATATACAAAATTATTTCAATAAAAACTACAAGAAATTATTCAAATATACATACACACAAAGCCAATAAAAATATATGTATGTATATATCTGTGTGTGTTGTGTTTTGTAAAATTACATACAAATAAAAAAAAACTTTCAATTTGAAAAACAAACCACAAAAGTAGTTTTTTCAAACTTTTTGTCAGTAAAAAATTGATGTTTATTTTAAAGTACTTTCGATTGCTTTTACTACTTATGTCGATTATTAAACAATGATTAAAAATAAACAACAAAATGGGCTGAATACAATGAAAAATCAGTAGTTCTCTTTTTGATTGTATTTTCGATTAATTCAATATGTATTTTAGATTATTTTTAACGAAATAATATTGTGAGTGTAACATCAGTATTATTTAACTTTGAATCTGTAAATATTTTTAAATGCATGAAACTTCATTTACTTCATTTTTACTAAAGTTGGAAAATTTCAATACAAAATGTAAACAAAACTCTTCAATTGTAGAATTTCGAGTAAAGAAATATATAAAAAACTAAAAAATATTTTAAAAAGTATTGTACAAATTTAGCGAAAATTCATTAATTCATTTGTATTAATTTAGGGAAATTTCATCGATTTTATTAAATAATTCATTAACATCATGAAGAAAGTTTTCTAAACGTCAAACATGTAACAAATTAGAATTTAAATATTTTTTAAATTAAATTTGCATAAAATATTATTTGTAATTGTTGGTGTATATTTAATTAAAGGTTTGTTATATCAATAAAAACATTAATTATATTTACAAATTCTTTAAATCCAATAAATTTTTTTATTAATATTACAAAATTTTTAATTGAAATGGCACCAATAAGATTTATGAATTATTTTTTCTGTGTGCACATTTAAGATTTAAAAAAAATAACAATCTTATAACAACGAATAAACTCCGACGGCATTGGATACATGACAAATCTTTTTAAATAAAAAGTAAATAAATAAAAATATTTTAAAAATACGGAAATCCTTTATTCTGCCTTCCTTTCCATAAATTTTTAGGTTTTAAAATTTATGTTTAGAAGTTTGAGTCACCAGGCTTTTCAATATTAAAGGGACTTTTGTTTTAAATAAAATCACATTTTTCTTAGATTTAAAATCCTGTTTTGTTGTAATTTGATATTACCTTGAGATATTGGACGAGGTAATGCCACCGTTTCTTCTTTATTCATGTTTTCTTTTTTTTTCTCTTATTTTGCAAATCACAATTATTATTTATTTAAAATTTTTATTTTTAAAGTTTTGCACTAAAATTTAATTAATATTTAAAATTTTAAGAAATATTTAAATTTTTCATTACGATTGATTATTTATTTTTAATAAAACACTACCATTTACTTTGAAATTGAAATCATTTCATGTACACAATTTAATGAATGCTTGATTTTTTTTTTACTAAAATTAAAGCATTTCTTTTTGTGTTTTATTTTACAATTAATTTTATTGTCACAATGTGTAGTGGCTGTAGCAGCAGCTAGAGGATTAATGAAAGTGATTAATTGTAATTGTGTGTTGCGGTAGTAGATGATGGCAGCAGGAGCAGTTAAATAATTCACTTCAATTTTTAATTTTTGAATTTTTTGTGTTTGTTTTGTGTATGTATTCCAAATTAAAATATGTTTGGTATATAACGAATTAAGCGACAGGTTAAATGTGAATCCGCGATGTTAACGTTTCGATATACGATCTAAGATTTATCACAAAATACACATCATACGATAACCCATGTCAGGAGCTAAACACTACACAGTACGTAAGTACGTACGTACGTATGAATGGATGGATGGATGGTTGGTTGGTTGGTTGAATGGAAATTATACAAATGTTTGGATGTATATATAATGATGTTGTGCTTTTTCATACAACATCATACAACCGAAATATAACAACACAACAACATGACCAACCCTTAAACAAAAATCCACACACACACACACACATACAAATATTAAATATTTTCTATTTAACCCGCAATCAGGAATGAGCAAAGAGCAAGCTAAAGCAAAGTTGTTGTCATCATCATCGTAAGCATCAGCATCAAAGATACTGATTCATATTTATGTGATTGTATGGTATATATACGAGTGGATGGATGATGGTATTTGTGTACTCCCAAAACTGCCACCATTTATGGCCAAGCAACCAACCAACCAACTACCCCCACTTAAATCAATTCTTGTATATACAAAATATATTCCAGAGCAGAAACCAAAGATAGACGACAGACAATGACATACACAAAAAGCAAACAACTCATAAGCAGCATCCTCAGCATCAGCAGCAGTATAAGAATCAAAAGAGGTTGTACGAAAAATCATATCATACCATCTTCACAACCTAAAATGGGGCCAAGCACCGGGAACCACCCACCACTCACTTACTCACTGGGCCACCCATACACACTTGTCCGTCGAACAGCAACAATGGCATACTGTAAAGTATTCTGGTACTTTTGCTTTGATTCGTCCTTCTTGATGTAGAGGATTGGGGTTTTTAGTGTTTGCTGCTACTGCTAACTACTACAGCTTTGGAAGCCAAGCCACAAAATACCAAAAATAGATTTTAAGACAAACAACACATTTTATACTCTCATACTCTAAATTGTGAATGCTTCAAAGAGTAATTTCATTGAAAATTTTATTTATAAATTAAGTATTATCATATTATCTGGAGACACCAGCTTACTTCCTAATGATCGACAGTATGACTTTCAAAGAACTCGTTCTACGAGAGACCTGTTGATGCTCCTTCCAGTAAAATAAAGTTAGTTCATTCAGCGTTTGTTCGAGTGTAGCACTGTGCACATACATCTGTAATGACTTCTCTCAAATTATTTCGAAATTTCTTACAGCTAAATACATTTTAAGCGAAAACGCATATATAAGCTTTTTATTTTATTAGAAAATTTTCAATGATGCACTTGGGGCTGAATATTTCTACTCTCCACATTCTTGTGGTAGCCGAGTGTTCTTCGTCCTACGGGTGTGACCAATATTAAGGGTTGTATGAGGGTTTACAATCACCTTTGAAAATGATCAAATAATACGGATCACTGCTCAGATACTCGATAGGAGCCACCGAACTGACTACGAGTGGGAATCTCTCAATTTATTACTATTACTTTTTGTTTTTAATTTTCTGAACTAATTTTTAGAAAAAAAATTCTTCAAAATTTAAAAGTGGTATACTTAAAAACTGAATTTGGAAATGGGTTTCTAAAATTTAGTTAATTTTACTAATCGCCAACAAAAAATTAACATACATTAAGTTCAAGTACTTTCTCGATTTAAGTTAGACACATTTTTTGAACTAAATGGGAGTAAATTATGTCCTAATTTTTTTTTTTAACTAAACTTAATTTTATTACATTTGAGTATGCAATTTTCTTAAAACTAAGATGTTTTTTCTTAAAATTAATAACTTTTAATTTAATTGACTTGTTTTTTTTTCCTAAAATCAACAAATATTACTTAGGAAAAATATGAACTATTTCTGAGTTTTTCCTCAAACTTAGGAATTTTTATTTTTTTTTTTTGAGAAAATTTTTTTAAGTTTTAATAAAATTTTACTTAAATTGAGGACAATTTATAAACTATTTTGAAGGAAATTTTTGATTAAATTTTAGTTCATGTCTTTTTTTTTTGAGTGTTTATTTACTTTTCATAAAGATTGACAACTTTATAGATAGTTTTATGGCAATTTTTAATTTATGAAATGTTTACACTGGACGAAAATTAAAGAATCTCTTTTCTGGGTGTACAAATGGCTCAAAGCAGTCTAAGGGAACACACGATCGGGTGACTTTGGACCCAATTTGCCACGTGTTCTTCTGATAGGGTATAGCAGTCCATATTCGAGACGAAGGTCTATGCGAATTGATCTGCTCTGCGGAGTGTTTGAGAAAAAGTCCAAGCGAGAGAATAGATCTGATCAGATCTGCTTATATATAATTATATAGGATTGAATCTAACTAAATCTGGAGCCATATGTGATAATTAAAGACAGCAAAATAAAAATGTGGATTATTTTTTAGGGAAGCAACACTGAAAAAATTTGTCCTACTAATTAATGTGGTGCTTTCTTTGGAATGAGGATAGAGAAGAGATGGAAGATGGCAACACTGTAATTGCGGAAGATGATTAATCTTAAAACAGTTAGTGCCCGCCATCTGATGAAGAGTTGGCGAAATTGTTGAAGATTTTTAGTTCATAGGGAAAACCGAAAGGTGTCTTTTTAATTTCTTATTAAATCTGATGGACATATTATAATATCCAGAGCAAATTGGATATGATTATATACGTTACGTCAAATTTATCTAGATTTTATCAGATCTAATTAAATCTCAAATTTGTGCCCAATTTTGAGATCTAATTAGATCAGGTACAATTAAATGTAATAAAAAATGTAGGGATCTGATCTTTTTTACACGGGAGGGGGAAATATTTGTTTATGTTCAACAGTCAGACGGCTATCAATGTTAATGGAATGTTTAGATTCCTTCAATTAATTAGGTGACCAATGCTTTGTCCCTGTATTGGGTGCCTAGGCATGAGGGTTACCCATGCAACAAGCATGTAGAGTACGCATATCCCTCGTGGCGCGTGAATCCTTTTTCGAATATATAATCTGTTAATCCGAGAGAGGTTACTGATTTGGGTTAAGTCTGAATTTAACAGCCACTGGAACAATGTAACAGAGTAAAGGTAAGCCAGGGAGTTTATATCCCTGTACGGGGGAGATATCAGAGGTTACTGTCTTGCAATAAGGGGGAACTTAGATTGTTAACAGAATACCTTGCTAGTGACGGATACCTTAGGTATCACTAGTTTCCACTTGAGATGAGTCTTCAAGGCACATTTTGTCTATCTGAGGTAAGACGATCAAATACCTTGGAGGGTCGAAAATAAATACGAGGGTTGTTTGGGGATTAACACCAGATGTATAATTTGCTTCTTTGGAAGCCTCAAATTACTTGTGTAATCTTTCAGGTGGAATAAAGGATCCTATGGGTCGCTTTGCATTATAGCCTTTTTAATTTTTCTATATACACTAGTTTCAGCTTAATTAGGGGTCCTGACTTTTTGTTTATCTTTCTATATGACCCTTTTAGTCAAAATTTAAACTCTATAAGATTTGACGCAATAGGCAGATTAAGATTGATGCACCCAATGTAAAATATTTACTAATCTTCAAATGAGTACATGCGAATACTAATGATTTGAGTGAAACCAAAAAATTAACTAAAATTAGTTCAATATTTTTTGGAAGGTATTCTGCAGTCATAAGTAACTTAGAACTAGAGCTCTAGTTTTTGTTACAGGCACCAACGAATTGAGAAAATAAAGAGACTGTAAAACTCTCAGAAAAAATATCTAAAATGTTGATGCAAATAGAAAATTGAAAATTTTTGCGCCTTTAAATTGATTTATTTTTTTTAATTTCCACTTTCAGTTTTTGCTTAAAATGGCCCGTTTCTTGTTGGAATGCACAATGGGTTAATAAAAAATTATGGTGAATGATGAAAGTGAGAATCTGAGTAGGTACCAACTTCTTTATCTTCAAATTGATTCCTCTATAACAAACTATATTTTTTTTTTCAAATCGAAAGATCTTCCTTATTAGTAATTTCAACCATTCCGTCTGTACACTCAGAATATTATGTAGTTAACTGTTTGTAGTTTAATAAAAGAGTTTTCCGTTCAATTTAAAAATAAAGGAAGATACATTTATTTTTCAAAGAAATATCTATATTAACTTTTTTATACATTTATTCGAAATAATATACTATCATTTACCGATTTTTTCAGTTTCATTTATTTTTTCATTTGTTTGAAATTTAATAAAAATTTACCCACAAAACGGAAACTTGTGGTTTATTTGTGTCCGTAACAGTTATTAGAAATTTAAATTTTGTTTGCTGTTTGTTTCAAAAAAAAAAATGTTCAAAAAATTTCAATTTGTTTTTTTATTTAAGTTGGTTGTATATATACAAAATTTTTCAATACAAATTACAAGAACTTCATAAACACACACATTCATGCAAAAAGTGTTTATAGCTTCATATGCATACATACACTCACAATATTATTTCGTTAAAAACAACTTAAAATACATATTAAATTAATCAAAAATACAATCAAAAAGAGGACCACTGATTTTTCATTATATTCAACCCATTTTGCTGTTTATTTTCAATCATTGTTTAATAATCGACAAAAGTAAAAACAATAGAAAGTCGTTTAAAATAACCATCAAATTTTTACTAACAAAAAGTTAGAAAAAACTACTTTTGTGTTGTTTGTTTTTCAAATTAAAAGTTTTTTTATTTGTATGTAATTACAAAACAGAACACAACACATGCAGGTGTATTTATTTTTATTGGCTTTGTGTGTATGTTTATTTGAATAATTTCTTGTAATTTTTATTGAAATAATTTTGTATATATACAAACTATTTTGTTAAAAAACAAAAAGGAATTATATGAATTTCTATTTTTTGAAACAGAAAACAGAAAATTTTACATTTAACTGAAAATATTAACTCCTACTGAATGTCTGTAAATTTTTATAGTTTGTTTTTTGAATGACTGATTCAAATAGTTAAAAAATATATTTCTATGAATTTCAATTGATTCTTCATTTAAAAACAAACTTTACGTATTACTTCTTAAATAAACTAAAGTCGGTAACGGAAAATATATTGTGAGTGTACATTTTGTATTGTACGAGTATATTAAAAAAAAAACAAAAAATACAAAAACGGAAATAATTTCAAATAAATTAAAAAAACATTTATTTTTTTAAGGATTGGTAGGTAAAATTTTGACATTTATTTTAACTGATTATATCATTTGTTTCTTACGGATGTGTCAGTTGATTAATCAACATTTAAAAATAAATAACAAATGGCATTTAATTTAAATGAAAATTAAGTAGACCGGTTTTTAAATGAAATATCATTTCTTTTAAAGGATATTTTCAGTTATTTTAACTTACAAACTTTTTTAAGTGTAGACAATATGTCTGTTTTAGTGTAGTCTTGTTTAGTCTCTTGTTCTAGAGTTTGTGTGGGAGGCGAAAGAAAGCGACTTGTTCTGGGAAAGAACCGATTTAGACGCAACGAAAAGACTGCATGTATAATTTGCATAATTTTTTTTTTTTTTAATTAATAAACTAATATTGGAATCAATTATTTTGCAACTCTGATTCTAGTATGTAGAAATCACCATAATGGCATCCATTTTCTCTCTCTTGTATCATCTGTAGTATGGCCTGATTTCTCTTCTCTTGCTATTTTTTATTTTATTTTTTTTTTCGTTTTTATTATTTCAACAAAAGAGTAGTCACAAATCCATTAGATACAAAAAGAAACCTATGTATGTATACATACATACGTACATTTCTACATCCTAGCTATGGTAATATAAATAGTTTGTATGTGTGTATATATGTATACTAGTTACCTTTTGTATCATTCACATCATGACCGAGAGCTGATAATCGTGTGCTTTGACATTTTCCTTTTTGTTTCGTAATTGTTGTGTTGTTATTGATTACTTTATTGCTGCTATTGTTGTTGCTCTTATTTGTTATTGTAGTGCTTTAAATTATACAAAACTAAAAAAAACGGAGTAATACCCTACAATAGGTGGTCATATGGATTTATAGATAAATAAAAGGTAACTTGAATTAGCATAATAATAAAGTATTCTAAAGTCGATTCAATGGGAGCAGAATGTATTTCACAATTCTGAAATCCTAAACAAAATGTCACAAAATTAATTCTTGATGATACCGATTCTGAATGGTTTTATCACTGCGAAGTGATAACTGTAATTTGTTATCATTGTTTTTAAATATGTGAAGAGTAATTTTTCCTTACTTTACAGCTTTGCAAATAATTCTTAAAATCAAGTATAATCAATATTAAATTATTTAGAAACAGCTTTGAAATAAAACTAAGGCCCGATAGCACAATGTCTTGTTAATAATTAACATACAGTTAAGTTCATATTTTATATGAGAAACAACAACAAATGTGTCAGTTAAAATCCCAGTTTGTTTTCCAAGTTTGTTTTGTTTTTAATTTAAATGTGTTACCGCCAAGGTTGGCAACCGAAACGAATAACGGTATATGTATTGATTATTTTGTTTGTTTCGATATTTGTATCGGTAACAATATTTTATTCGTGTCAATACCGATATTATTAAAGAGCATAGTACACTGAGAAAATTATATGCATGATAGTAATACATTTTTTTTTTGCATTAAATCAATGCAGTTTTGCTGGAACTCTTCAATTGAAACTTTTCATTAAAATAATTCAGTTTTTTATTAAAAAATTTATTTTATATATTAGAATTTCTATTTTTAGAAACAGAAAAGATAAAATTGAACAACAGAAAATATCAACTCCTACTGAATGTCTGTAAATTTTTATAGTTTGTTTTTTGAATGACTGATTTAAATAGTTAAACAATATATTTCTATGATTTTCAATTGATTCTTCATTTAAATACAAACTCTACGTATTACTTTTTTAAATAAACTACAATCGGTAACGGAAAATATATTGTGAGTGTATGAATTTTTATAAACAAAAATAGTACAGTTAAATTAATTGACAATTTTACATGAAAAAAATTATATACTTTTTGCTAAAAACGTAAAATTAACCGAATATGCAATTTAAAACAAATGAAAAATCATTTGAAAAGAACATCTAATTTATTTTTAAATGTTAATAAATTAACTTACAATATCCGTTAATAATAAATGATTTTTCTTTTTTATTAACTGTTAACAAACTAACCATGAATCGTTAAAAACAAATGAAATTTCCTTAATTTTTTGTTTACTATCAACTTATTAACTCCAACATCTGTAAAAAGTAACGATTTTTCCTTTATTTTGTTTTTTAATTAAAAACAAATTAACTACAAAATCCGTAAAAATAAATGCTATTCCGCTTATTTCATATTTTTAAATGTCACACAAATACACTACTAAGTCTGTAAAAATAAATTAATTTTGATATATATATTTTTTTTGTTTAAACTATCTGCCAATTAAACTATAAAAAACATAAATAAAAAATATTAACTGCAACAGAAAATCCGTAAAATATAATTCTTTGTATTTTAACCATTTTATAATTTAAGAATAAATGTACGGATAACTTTTTAAATAAACTACAGTCAGTTACTGTAAAAATATTTTGAGAACAGAATATGCAATTACTAATTTTCTGATGATGATTAATGATAATTTTTTTAAAAAAGAAGTTCTATAATTAAAACGTTGAACACCAACAATAATAAATGCATATTTTTTAAATTTTACACGCATATTTTTAGATTTTTAATTCATTGATACATATTTTATGTTCATAAAACACGATTATAAGTGCATTAACTTTCCTTTATTTATATTTTGTTCTTCAAACTTGTTTTGTAAAACAAACGATTTTTAATACAAAAGGATGTAAACTTGTAAAGTTAAAATTTCGTAAATTTAAAAAATTAACTTTTTATAAAAATATTTAAAGAACTGTCAAAAATGTATTCACGCTTCGGCAATAATTATGGATAAGAATAAAGCTACGATAGTTTGGAATCTCTACTTGTAAAATAAAGCAATAAAATTTCAATACTTCTGTCATGATCAGTTTCCAATGCCAAATATATAGTTAAATATTATAGCAATTAGAGCATTAGAGGGTTTATCTAAATACGAAAAAGTTTATTTTAAATATAATCAAAATTACTTTAATAAAATGAATGCTTAATTTAAAAATGCTAAAAAAATTATTTAAGAATGATGTTTTTCTCTGTGTTGGTAAGCACCCAGAAGAAACTATTCGCGAATACTTACCAAGTGTTGTCAAATTCACCCTAAAAAATTTGCATTAAATTTAATCGACCTCTTAACAGAAAGTTGTTACAACCAAAAATGAAAAACAACAAAAAAAAAAAATTGACGAAATTTCCAAAATTTTATTGTAAGGTACTTTCTATATCGACCTATGCTGAAAAAAGTGAAACGCGATAACTTGAACAAATCAAATATTCTGTGGCAATGCAATTTAAATACTTAATTTAATTTTTCAGCAAATAGCAATTACTATTAAAGATTTATTTAATGTGATTTCGACTTTAATCTCTAACTTAACATTATTCGTCTTTAAAGCCCTTAACAAATGTATCCACATACATATATTAAAGGAATAAGTTAATGAACGCTTGATTTACATAGTAGATAAATATATTTGCATACTTAATTTAATCATACAAATTCTGCTGCTACCATTTCTACTTACCCCAAACCTCAAAGGATCCTTAACATAATTCGTCCAGCCATCAGAAGTAGAAGAATACTTTTTCTTTATCTTTATCATATGTGAATCCATATATTAAATAGTACATGTGTATGAATTTTGGTTGATTGCATGTGTGTGGGTGTGTGTGTGTGTGTTTGTATATTACAATAAATCATATATTATCCCAATGCAAAAATCAAGACAAGTTTTCGTTCAAGTAACCACGCCTTCTTTTTTTAATTCTGGGTGGAGCGTAGTACAAGATATCTATGAAATCAAAAAGTAACCACTATGTCGTTTTCTGTTGTTGTAGTTGTACCTTTATGTTCCATTAGTACTAGAACCCAGTACCTCAGTTCTGTTGATGCTGTTTTTTGCTGCTCTTTGGCTGTTGTATCGTGTTTTGTTCATATTTTAGTTTAAGCAAAGAACAGAATTCAAGTGTGTAGATGTGTGTGTGTGTAGTACATATGATGTCAAATGGTTTATGTGTGCTAGAATGGGACAACATGCAAACAGCATGTGAGTAAAAGTATTAAAGCAAAGCCATAAATCAACAATGCCAACTCAATGGGAATTTAAAGAATTGTGGGGAAATATTTCCAACTTTTTCAAACTCTATTTAAGTTATTAAAAACCAAAGAGTTTGAAGTTGCCTGCATACTAAACACAAAACTAAAGGTTGATTCACATGTTAAACATCACTGTCTATTTATATCTTCCATTTCGCAGCATTGGTAATATAAATTGTTAATATACGAGTGTGGATCAATAAGTCCGTGACTTTTTGAAACCCAGTTTTTTTTTGCAAAAAAAAATATTTATCAACATAATCTCCTTTTAGCTCAATACACTTAGTCCAACTTTTCTACAACTTTTGTATCCCTTCCGAAAAATAGAATTTTCGAAGTCCAAGAAAAAGGCATTTGTTTGATCAATAATTTCATAGTTGGAGCTAAATCTCTTGCCCCCGAGCCATTTCTTTAGGCTTGGAAATAGGAAATAGTAACTGGAGGCTAAATCCGGAGAATATGGCGAATGGTACCAATTCGTAGCCCAATTCATGGAATTTCGCCATTTAGACTACACACGTGCATTATGGTCAATTGAGAGCAATCGCGGCATCCATCTTGCAGACAGCTTTCTTAAATCCAACTGATCATTTAAAATCGAAGCCACACTGCCATATGAAATGTCTATGGCATCGACAATCTCACGCACTTTTACTCTTCGATCGGTCAACACCATACCATGGATTTTTTCGACATTTTCGGGTGTATTGACCTCAGTTGGCCGTCCAGAACGTTCAGGGTCATTTGTACTTGTGCGACCACAACGAAAGTCAGTAAACCACTTTTTTACCATTGAAACACTTAAAATAGTTTGTAACTTAAAATAACTAAAAATATCATTTAAAAGAAATGATATTTCATTTAAAAACCGTTCTACTTAATTTTCATTTAAATTAAATGTCATTTGTTATTTATTTTTAAATGTTGATTGATCAACTGACACATCCGTAAGAAACAATGATATAATCAGTTAAAATAAATGTCAAAATTTTACCTACCAATCATTAAAAAATAAATGTTTTTTTTTTCATTTATTTGAAATTGTTTCCATTTTTGTGTTTTTTTTTTTTTTTTTTTTTTTTTGTAGCTACAATACAAAATGTATGTATGCATAGCTATAGACACTTTTTGTGTGAATGTATTTGTGTATGTATGTGTGTTTATAAAGTTCTTGTAATTTTTATTGAAAAATTTTGTATATATACAACCAATTTAAATAAAAAAACAAATTGAAATTTTTTGAATATTTTTTTTTTTTGAAACAGACAGCAAACAAAATCTAAATTTGTAATAACTGTTACGGACACAAATAAACCACAAGTTTCCGTTTTGTGAGTAAATTTTTATTAAATTTCAAACAAATGAAAAAAATAAATGAAACTGAAAAAAAAAATGGTAAATGATAGTAAATTATTTCGAATAAATGTATATAAAAAGTTAATATAGATATTTCTTTGAAAAATAAATATGTGTTCCTTTATTTTTAAATGGAACGGAAAATTTTTTATTAAACTACAAACAGTTAACTACATAATATTCTGAGTAAACATTTTCGGGTGTATTGACCTCAATTAGCCGTCCAGAACGTTCAGTGTCATTTGTGGTTTACTGACTTTCGTTGTGGTCGCAACGAAAGTCAGTAAACCACTTTTTTACCATTGAAACACTTAAAAAAGTTTGTAACTTAAAATAACATTTAAAAGAAATGATATTTCATTTAAAAACCGTTCTACTTAATTTTCATTTAAATTAAATGTCATTTGTTATTTATTTTTAAATGTTGATTAATCAGTTAAAATAAATGACAAAATTGTACCTACCAATCCTTATTTGAAATTGTTTCCCTTTTTGTATTTTTTTTTGTAGCTACAATACAAAATGTATGTATGCATAGCTATAGACACTTTTTGTGTGAACATGTTTGTGTATGTATGTGTGTTTATGAAGTTCTTGTAATTAGAATTGAAAAATTTTGTATATATACAACCAATTTAAATAAAAAAACAAATTGAAATTTTTTGAATATTTTTTTTGAAACGGACACAAATAAACCACAAATTTCTGTTTTGTGGGAAAATTTTTATTAAATTTCAAACAAATGAAAAAAATAAATGAAACAGAAAAAAATCGGTAAATGATAGTAAATTATTTCGAATAAATGTATGAAAAAGTTAATATAGATATTTCTTAGAAAAATAAATGTATGTTCCTTTATTTTTAAATGGAACGGAAAACTTTTTTATTAAACTACAAACAGTTAACTACATAATATTCTGAGTGAATCGATGGTGCAGAGTCCCCATAGTATTTATCAAGCTTTTCCTATGTTTGATTGACGGTTTTTCGCAAAAAAAAATAATGTTTAATGAGCACTCGAAATTCACTTTTTTCCATTTTTTAAAAAAATCCATGAGGTTGTATGTTTTGAGCAGCTGTTAAATGCAAAGTAAATGATGGAACTTGCTCAAAATTTTACAGTATTCTATTAACAGGTGGTACTTGATGGGAGCAATGTTACATTTCATAAAATTACGAGGGAAGTTCGAAAAGTTACGGACTTATTGATCCGCCCTCGAACCTTTCAAATTACGCAGTGTAGATTATGACACTGGTTAAGCTTCCCGAGTCTGGTTTTAAATGTATTTTAATTAAGGCCGAAGTTATGTTAATTTGTTTCAATTAATTATTAAAAATATAGAATATTTAACTTTTTTATTTTATTGCATTTTAAAAAATGTCATAATATCCGCAATAAAAATAGTTTGTAGTTTAATTTAAATAAAAATTATACATAAAATGAAAAATTGCCCTACTAACTTTTAATTTCAATCAAAAGAAACTTTTTATTGTTTTTTCAATGCTAATAAATTTACTTACAATACACGTTGAAATTATGAGATTTTTCAGAAAATTGTATTCTATAATGCATGAAAATGTAATAGCTGGAGAACCGTTTTAAATTTTGACTTTAAGTAGGAAGAAGCAATTTCACATTCGAAAGCAAAAAAGCTAAAAATAAATACATCTTTAGCTATTTTGTCGCCTTTTTAAATAGATATACCTTGATTTTAACTGTAATTTTCAATAAATTATTCTATTGTGGATGTGGTCTTTTACATTAAAGTTGTAAAGTTAACAACTTGATACACTATACACGATATACAAGGCCTTAGATCAATTCCCCCATTATTTAAAAAAAAATGTTTGGTTTAAAAAATTAAGAAGAAAAATAATTTTTATTAATTTAATCTAGAAAATAAGTATTTTTTAAAAACGAGTCATTAGTGTTTAATTTAATTAAGTTTTACACGAAATGAAATCAAAAAATATATATTTTTTGAGACTCTAATATTTTCTATTTTATTTGATTTTTACTAGAATATATATAATTTTTGAATATTTTGGGGATTTGTATTTCCCCTAATTGGTAATTTAATAAGTAATGTTGTTATTCCTCTTCTTAATAACATACATGCATATATACATCTTCATATATATATATTTACAATAATGGCCGTATAACTCTGGCTGTTTATTGTAATATGGTGGTGGTTGTTGATATTTGAACAAATGACTGTTCAACCTCACAATCAGAGCCACCAAATTGCAGGCAAGGTATGTACTAGATATTTGTTTTGTAATGAATGCAGGTTGATTTTTTCTATCATGTATAATTTATATTATTTTTATGTTTGTATCCGTATACAGCATTTTTTTTTGCTACTCTTCTCCGGCAAGACTCTCTAGACGGGATGGGTAACATTTGTTAGTACAACATATTTTTTTCCAAACACAAATCAAAATTTAATCCGTTTTAATTTAATTTTAAGTTGTTATTGTATTGATTTTTATATGATTTATGAATTTAAATGAGTTTTAAATAATGGTGGACATTTTAGAAAAGTTTTAACATTCGAATAAAATACTGCAGAAAATTTTAATTATGTAATTGGATATGAATTTTTTTTTTTTAAATATTATTTTGAAATAATATTTTAATTAAAACATCAAATACATTAAATTTAAATTAAGCTTTTGAAACAAATATTTTTAATACTTTTAAAACCCCATTTTTATTTAAAACTACTGGTGATTACAAAAAAAATCCATTTCTTTTTAAAAGGCTTAATTTACGATTTAAATGTCTTTAAATTTGTTAAATGACTTTTTAGGATTTTTAAAATTATAGCAGTTGTTTCTAAATTAAAAGTATTTAAGTTTACGGAGTAAATGATTATTTTTAATTGTTCAAATTTCGGAAAGGGTCTTAAACTTTTTTATGAACAGGTCGAAAAATAAATGTAGTACGAAATTTCCCAAAAAGGTTATTTAAGCAAATACCAGAAAGGTCGTCTGATTGGTCTGGTTTTCTCTAAATTTATTGGCGTGACTTATGGTCTCACATAACAAATTACTTAGCTTTGTGTGTCCTAATACTAATTAAGCCTACTTCAGATAGAACCTTTCTATGGACCAATTCTAACCAAATTCGTTCCTGTGCCGATGGATACATACACTCAGAATATTATTAGTTAACTGTCTGTAGTTTAATAAAAAAGTTTTCCGTTCCATTTAAAAATAAAGGAACATACATTTATTTTTCAAAGAAATATCTATATTAACTTTTTTATACATTTATTCGAAATAATTTACTATCATTTACAAATTTTTTTCAGTTTCATTTATTTTTTCATTTGTTTGAAATTTAATAAAAATTTACCCACAAAACGGAAACTTGTGGTTTATTTGTGTCCGTAACAGTTATTACAAATTTAAAAAAATATTCAAAATATTTCAATTTGTTTTTTTATTTAAATTGGTTGTATATATACAAAATTTTTCAATACAAATTACAAGAACTTCATAAACACACACATTCATGCAAAAAGTGTTTATAGCTTCATATGAATACATACATTTTGTATTGTACGAGTATATTAAAAAAAAAAAAAAACAAAAAATACAAAAACGGAAATAATTTCAAATAAATGAAAAAAACATTTATTTTTTTAAGGATTGGTAGGTAAAATTTTTAAATTTTTTTTAACTGATTATATCATTTGTTTCTTACGGATGTGTCAGTTGATTAATCAACATTTAAAAATAAATAACAAATGACATTTAATTTAAATGAAAATTAAGTAGACCGGTTTTTAAATGAAATATCATTTCATTATTTTAACTTACAAACTTTTTTAAGTGTATAACAAATTACTTAGCTTTGTGTGTCCAAATACTAATTAAGCCTACTTCAGACAGAACCTTTCTACACGCAGAGAAAAAACATGGTTGCAACATGATCACTGCTACTATATTGTGCTTGCTGCAATCGGGTATGGTTGTCACAACCATATTATTGGTTTTCTAATCATCAACATGATCGCTACCATTATTATTTAGTAAATATTTTATTATTTTATGATTGACACCTTCTATTTTATAACATGATTGGCTGTAACCATTATGTGGTAACAAACATTCTGACTGAAAAAACATGATAATTATGCAACGATAAGATGCTGGCAACAATCAATAAAAAAATATACATCAAATAAAACATGACTTTAACATTTACAGTCATAATATTGTCTTGTTTTCACAAAAACCAAAATTTTATCAGTTAAGTCAGTATGTTTTTACTACAAAATGTTTTAAAAAAACAATCTTATTGCTTACTAAAACTGGACAAATATGAGAAGGGCAGAAAACACCTTTCACATGTCAGTAAAATATTTCAGCAATTGACCCATTAAGATCCAGTTAATTTTTTTTAGCTTTAGAAGATATTTTTAAAGGGGTTTTTCGAAAATTTCTTATACACATAATATTATTTACACTAATCAATTCGTTGTCAAAGTGATTCTGTTAAAATATTTTATATTTTTCAATTCTTTTCAATAAAAAAATTAGATTTTTTTAATATGTTTACTAATTATGTTTTGTAAAAAGTTCTCAAAATATTAATAAAATATATTTTTATAAGAAAAAGTCTGTAGAACCCATGATTTTTTTTTTTTTTTGTACGAAAAGGTTTCATACACGAAATAATAGATATTAATAAATTTATCTGATAAAAACATTTTTAGATTCTATGGAATTTTCCTTAAACTAAAATTCTCAGATTCTCCAAACTGTTTTTTAGATAAAAGTTCATATATTCCAAACAAACTTAGTTTCTAAGAAAGAAAAATTCATAGATTCTGAAGAAAATATTTAGATTCGAAGGACTTTTTCTACTAGAAATATTCTTAGATTCCAAAGACTTTTTCTTAAAGAATAATTTCTAAAAAAATCATGTCTAAGATTTTTTTTATTAAAAAAGTTATTAGAATTGAAAAAAAAAAGTTTTAGGTATTTTTCATACAAAAGTCTACAGAATCAAAGTTTTCTTGAAAGAAAAGTTCTAAGAATCTACGCTTTTTTCTTCAAAAAGTCCTTAATATATTTTTTTTAGAAAAAAAAAATTCTAAAGGAAATATTCTTAAATTTAAAGAGCTTTTTCATAGTTCCTAAGAACTTTTCCTTTAAAAAATTGTCTTAGATTATGGATCATATAATAATAATCCAGGAATCATAATATAGTTATGAGGGACCATAATATAATAACATTTTGAGCATACTATAATTACGTGCGATCATATTATGATAAATTCAATATAACGTGTTTATTTAGTACCATAATATAGTAATTTTTGGATCATAATATAACTGTAGGGACCATATTATGGTAAAAATATGGTTATTTTATTATCAGAATATGTTAACCATAATATAGTACGACTATGGTTGGCACAACCATAAACCCAAAAATATATGATGCTCTTCGAATATGATTGCCCCAACCATATTTTTTCTTTGCGTGTATGGACCAATTCTAACCAAATTCGTTCCTGTGCCGATGGATACATATGAACCAAATCTCGTGAAAATATCATATTTGCAACCTTTAGCTTTAATTAAAGTTTATTTATCCAAATACCGGGTTTATATGAAAACTATTTCCAAATATGGTCCGATTTTCTTCAAATCTGGTTGATCCCATATAACATTTACAACTCAAATATCAATCAGTTTTCTGCGATTTTTTATGTCCAAATAACATATAAATCCAATTCAAAAAGGATCTTTCCTCGAAAGGTAGGTCTGAATATGGACCGATTTTAGCCAAATTCAATATGTCCAATAGAATCTTATGTAACAAATTTTATCCAAATACTTTTATACTTGTGATATGTAGGTTGATTAGAATTCCTTAAAGTATATATAGGGAGGACGGGTTTTATAGGGGGACTAGGGGTATATATGGTCCGATTTTCTTTGTATTTGGCGGCGTGGGCTATGGTCCCATAT
This sequence comes from Eustalomyia histrio, assembly GCA_949748255.1. Taxonomy (NCBI): domain Eukaryota; kingdom Metazoa; phylum Arthropoda; class Insecta; order Diptera; family Anthomyiidae; genus Eustalomyia; species Eustalomyia histrio. Next base: position 7,725,644 of record OX456527.1, on the reverse strand, counting down.
AACATTCACAACCAAAGATTTTTTGTGTCTAAACACCATTAAACCCAATTTAGACCTCTCTAGGTTTAAGTATGAACCGAAGTGATTCTATTGGCTTAATACAAGATGGGTGTCAGACCGGTAGTAGCACAATCAGCACAAATTTATTACACTCTGACCATGTACATATCGATGGCTTAATATAAAAAGGCCCTAACTCGATTTTTTGTTACTTGATAGGAGAAGGAAAAAACTTAATAAAATCCGTAAAATTTTAGATGAAAAAAAAAAGTTTTAATACAATTTCCAAAAATATGTTGCTCTTTTTATTAAAAATTGCATTACAACTTTTTTTGTATCTAAAATTTTACGTATTTTATTAAGTTTTTTCCTTCTCCTGTCAAGTAACAAAAAATCGAGTTAGGGCCTTTTTATATTAAGCCATCGATACATAGATTTTTTGTGGTATTTTCTTAACTACCTATTAAGGATGTCATATTATACTTTTAATTTTACATTCGTAGTGTACACCCGAAAACATATAAGAATTTATGCGTCGCGTTAATAATATATTTAGTTTTTCTCATTATGCCCTCCACCATATATGGTGAGGGTATATATCAGTTTGTCATTCGTTCGTTACATTCGTGATCCTTGTGAAATTTTAATGGCGATCACGGCGCGAAAACGCAAGCGGAGTTGCTTATTTTTACCTAGATTAATGTACATCCTCCCGAGCAGTTTGGTGTTATATTGGTATTGGTCCAGCGATTAAAAAGTTATGAGTGAAAATGTGAAGGTAACTATTAATTTTCCATACACTCACAATATATTTTCCGTTACCGAGTGTAGTTTATTTAAAAAGTAATACGTAAAGTTTGTTTTTAAATGAAGAATCAATTGAAATTCATAGAAATATATTTTTTAACTATTTGAATCAGTCATTCAAAAAACAAACTATAAAAATTTCCAGACATTCAGTTGGAGTTGATATTTTCAGTTAAATGAAAAATTTTATGTTTTCTGTTTCTAAAAATTGAAATTAATATAATTCTTTTTTGTTTTTTTTTACCAAAATAGTTTGTATACATATATACAAAATTATTTCAATAAAAATCACAAGAAATTATTTAAATATGAAAACACATAAAGCCAATAAAAATATATACATCTGTGTGTGTTGTGTTTTGTAATTAAAAAAACTTTCAAAACAAACCACAACAATGGTTTTTTTTAACTTTTTGTCAGTAAAAAATTTATGGTTATTTTAAACGACTTTCAATTGTTTTTACTTCTTTTGCCGATTATTAAACAATGATTGAAAATAAACAACAAAATGGGCTGAATATAATGAAAAATCAATTGTCCTCTTTTTGACTGTATTTTCGATTAATTTAATATGTATTTTAAGTTGTTTTTAGGGAAATAATATTGTGAGTGTACAAATTGGAGTACACAATTTGACAGTAGCGACTAGCAAGTAAAATATTTTCTTTTGTTTTTTCACCAGTCGCTTAGAATTGAATAATATTTTATATTTACCTCAAATACTTGTCACCTCAAAGGAGTTTTTTCACAACTAAATTTTTTTTTTCACCACAAATTTTTTTTTCACCTCAAAACTTTTTTTTAACCACAAATAATTTCACATCTAAAGTTTTTTACATTATTTGTATCAGAAACAGAGAAAACATTTTTTAGGACATTGGTGGAGGATATTCAACGATTCGGCACAGCCGAATTTAAGCCTTTTTTACTTGTTTTTTAATTTATTTTAGAACAACTTTTAAATTTCAATGGTGATTTGCTACCTCTTATTCGGTTGTCACAATGACTCGGTTTTCTCTGTGCATTAAATTTTCATCGAGAAATTCATTTTTAATCATAAACATTGATGATCCCAAATAAAAGCCCATATTCTCATATCTCATATCACAATTAAAAAAAAAAATCAAAAAGTCCCTAAATAACATAAATTTCATATATAAACCAATTTTTGTTCAAAATCAAAGGTAATTCCAAATTTAACTTTTTTTGCAGTGTCAGTATATGAAATAAATAATTTTTGAAAAGAATTTAATTTAAAAATCTGTTTGGTTAAAACTTTAAAAGATTCCACATTTCCAGCGCATTTTTCCATATTCGAAAAAATTTTATAAAAATACGATCGGCACAGTGCTGGCAAAGTGTCGGCGATGGTCGGACAGAATTTTCCTGTAACCCGATTAATAACCTTGTCTTCAACTTTATGAAGAAATCTTCATTAGTTTACTGAAAAATTTCATTAAAACTCATCCAAGAAAATGTTTTGCGTAAATAAATAATGTGCATAATTTATAAAAGTACACATTTAAAAAGTAGCAATGTTAAAATTAACTAAAAGTTGGTAGAAAAAAATGTTGGTCTTAAGAAAGCAAAAAAAAAAAAAAAAAATATGAATTTAACCGGACTCGAACACGAAATCTTCAGACAACAAAACTTTTTTTAACAAGGCGTTATAGTTTTTATAAATTTAATGCTCTACCAGCGCATTGATTTTTTTTAAACCAGTGAAATCTGTATAAAATAAATAAACGCAGTCACATATATCCAAATAATTTGCAAGTAATTAATTTTTAGTTCCATGGTTGCCCAGTACTTGTTTTTTTTTGTACCATTTGCATTTTCTGATTAGAGGAATGTTTCTGGTAGTGTTGTAAAATATCGAAACGTTTGATTACTCGATTAGATTTTATAGATGCCACATTCATATAGAAACAGTGTTGTATTTTCATACCATAGTTGTATTTCCATAGAATTTTTTTGGGCCAAATTATGTTTATATACCGAAAAAAAAACTCTGAACGTATTGAGTAAGTACTTTTACTCTTTATTAAGTACTCAATATTTTTACAAATCTAGTTATATTTTAAATTGTAGAAATATGCCAATATTTAATAAGTGTTTGAATGTACTCGTATTCAATTAATCGACTTTTCATTTTAAACGATTAATCGTTTAACACTTAACGTAACACTGTGCTAGTTGCAAATTTTAACAAGCTAATTCGAGTACGCTGAATTCAATGGTGATAGTCGTTTTTCATAGTTAGCGCTCGTATTCGCGATCAAATATTTTGACGCTAAGGTACCAAAAAATAAATATTTTTATACTTCTGGGAGCATTTTTAATCAATTTATAGATCAAATTTGATTAAATGATGTAAAACATTAAGGAAGCTTTAATTTTTTTCGGGATTTTTTTTTTGTTTGACTTGACGGCTAGACTTGAACACTGGTACAAATTTTGATTCCCTTTTAGGTGATATTTGCTGAAACTGCTTGAAAAAGATTAATAAATGATACTAAAGCACAAAACTTCTGTTTTCTATCGTTTTTCACACATTTTGATTTCTGCAAAACTACAATGTTATGTTATTTTGTCTATATTCAATAAGGTTTAGAAAAATATTCAATAGAGTTAAGAAAAAAAATCTTTAAAAAAAATATTGCAAAAAAATGTTTCCGCGAAAAACAAAGTTGGATTGATATAAATTCGAAAATTATCCCAAAAGTATAAAAAATATAATTTTATGGTAATTTAGTATTGTAATTTTAAATTGCGAATACAAGCGATAACTTCGAAAAACGGCTAGTTCCATTGAATTCAGCGTACTCAAATTAGCTTTACCAATAGGTTGTTCTGCTTTTTAAAAAAGTGTCAAATTCGAGCACAGTATAATTATTCGGGTTAATCGAACAAAATTTTAAAATTAATTGATTAAACAAAAAAAAAAAAAGAATTATGTAGAATAAAAAAAAATTTGTTTGTGCAAACCAACACTTTAAAAATTCATATGCATACAAAATCTATTAATTGAGATCGTGTTTTGTAAGTATGGTTAAGTCCCTGCATTGAAAAAACTTTGTGCTTAATTTTGTAAAAATTATTTCTGAGAGTTGGCTCAAGTGGCTTCTGAAAGGCTTATATAATTTGAAAAGTTATAGGGGTTTCCATTAAATATTAAGTGTGACTAAGCACAATTTTAATTGAATTTAAAAAACTTCGAATATTGAGGCTTTCGAGAGGATATTATGAATGCTTTTGTGCTATATGAACCTTTAAAAAAACTTATTTTTGAAAAATGTTTGTAAATTTTTTTTACTAATTTTGATTAATCGCACAAAAATATAAGAATTACTCTATATTCAAAATTTGGGCATTCTAAATTATTCGAACAATTATTTAAAAAAATTGTTCAATTAACAAAATAACGACCCTGTAGGAAGCCTGGGGTCAAGTGTCTACAAGTCACCACTTTTGTCAACTATTTTGGGTGACTTTTTGGTGACATGTCCACAAAGCGTCTATACTTTTTACATTCCTTTTTTGCAGCTGCAAAGCTGTGCTTGTGGATGATTTTGTGCACTTTTGAAGATTTGTGTACCCTAAAATTAAATTTGCAAGAATTTTTTTTTACTTTAATGAAATTTTCAAAAAAAAATTTTATTAATAAAATATCTAATTTAACAAAATAAATGTACCTGTTTAATCTTATTTCCTTCCTAGTGTGGAAATCTAGTAAAAAGTTCCAAAAGTGTAGACTAGAATTACTAAAATGTACTAGTGAATCTCTGGTTCCAAAGTCAACACTTAGTCAATAGTTGTGTAGATTCGCAATGACACGCACATGTTAAATGTCTACAGCAGAAAGCGTTGGCTGGGGCATAATAAGTCAGTAGTACTGGTGACAAAGACAATAGTGAATCAGTACAGTTTCACTATCGACATTTTCTACATGAGATTAACCGATTAAATACCCTAACTCGTACAAAAAATTATGATTAATAATTATGTAAATTTTACTGTATTTAAGTTTGAATCTGTAAATATGTATAAAAGTAATTCTAAGAGAAGAAATGCTTTAAATCGTTTATTTTTTTTTTTACTTTTTTTATTCAATCAATTTGAATATTATTTTGTTTTGTTTATTTATTTTTTCTTTACATTTTTTGATGCTTGTTTTTTATTTTAAATTAAATATTTGCTGTTTTTTTTTCTCACACTATTTTTAATTTATTTTTAATATTTATATTTATTTACGATCAATTATTTAAATTAAATTAATTTAATATTATATTTTTCTTTTTTTTAAGGACTCGTTAACAAGTCGTTTTTTTTTAAAAAAAACTTAAAGTTTACATCTAAACAAAAAAAATATGTATATAATAGATAATAATAATAATTAATAAAAAAAAGGTAAATAATAATTAATAATATTTACTATATATTAATAATATATGCATATACTTTTAGTTACTTGTAGGATTTTCTTTTATTTTTTGCTTTTTTCAAAATCCTTTACTTTTATGTAATTATAATTGCGTGGGATGGGAAGAGTGGTGGGGAGGGTGGGGGGGGGGGGGGGGGGGTGTTGGCAAAGGAAGAAAGATTATTTAACTTTTGAATAACTATTATATTGAGTGAGTGTTATTTATTTATTTTACAAATTTTGTTCTTAAATGCTAAAAAAAAACATGGTTTTTTTTTTTGTTTGTTGTGGTATTTTTAGAATTCCTTTGTTTCTTTCATGTTGGTTTGTTTCACACTAAATTGTAGAATTTTATTTCTAAGATAGATATATAAATAATAATAATTTTATGATTTGATTCTGTTTTTTTGTTTAGATTTGTTGCAAATTTTCACTTTTTCAATTCAAATAAAACATGCATACTGTATTTTAATTTTTATTCTTTTTTTTTTTTGTTATTTTTTTCAATAATTTTGTTATGTTTCATATAATAAGAAATTTATTCTCATAACTTATGATTGGAGGTAAGCCACGTAAGGCCTTCATATAAACCATCACCAGTTGTTGCACAGGAAGGTTGCACATACCAGTTGCGATCTCGTATTCTAGTTAAGCCTAATTTTTCTTGAATCTCATGAGGTTTCATTGCTATGAAAAAATAATAAAAAATAAATAAATATTTTATTGAAACTAAATTTGAAAATTAAAATATTGGGTAAGAGCTAAAGTTTTATCATATTTATGGGACATGCACATGAGTACATCATTTTTATCTTGATTTTTTCGAATGTAGAAAATTATCGTCACGCAGTTAATCCAAGGACCCTTGAAACCAGGATGAACAAACTACCAAATGTTTAGCCACCCATGATGCCACGAAGCCATGATGCGACTACAAAAATTTTTAGCCGAGACCACAACATTCTTAGCCGATTTTCAGAAAAACTTAGCCGCTAGCAAGGTTTTTAACAGTTCAAACATGTATGTATTCACATCACAATCACTGAACTTGCGCTACAACCCTTGCTAGAGGCTAAGTTTTTCTGAAAATCGGCTAAGAATGATGTGGTCTCGGCTAAGAATATTTGTAGTCGCATCATTTGGCATCATGACTTCATGGCATCATGGTAGGCTAAAAATTTTGTAGTTTGTTTATCCTGGTTTCAAGGGTCCTTGGTTAATCCACATCTCATTTCAATTGATTAATCGTTCAATTAGTCGATTAATAAAATTTTAAAATTAATCGATTAATCCAAAACAAATTATACAATTTTTGTATATTATTTTACATTAATTATCAAAACATAACCTAAGTTAAGCGTTAAATTTATATTTCTATAAGATTGATCATTTATAACAGGGATGGAAAAGTTTATACAATTGTACTTTTTTTGATACTATTTGATTTAAGGAAATACCGTTATACTATCGAGACACTTGATACTCTCACAGATTTTTCCCAAATAAAAATTTAATATTCACTTATTTTAACATTTCCCCTATTTATATTTAGTGTTTATGTAGTATGGTAACTCTTTGATTTTTTTCTTTTTGTATTTTCTTATTCGTTTTTACTTATAAAATACAATAAACGCTTCATTGGGTTGTTAGTAGTGTTTCCAATTATTCGTCTCTATCGGTTAATCGTACAGTATTCAAAAACCGGTCAACCGGTTTCTTTATTTTTAAAAACCGATCGGTTTCGAATATTTTCTAAATTCGAAGAAAACCGAAAACCGGTCTTTTTTGTTCGGTTAACCGGTTTTTTTAATTACATCACCAACTTGGTCTCTTTTATTTTTTCCGTTTGGTTATGAAGATTTAGATGTAAGTCTGATAGATTCCGATGAAGACTTAACTTTGGATATTCCAAATTCAAATAGTTTAATTTCTGATCTAAATAACCCAATACACAGTATTCTAAAAAAGAGACTGTACAAAATCATTCATCATTATATGATGATTTCATATATCTTGATAAATGCGACAAAATAACTGAAAAGTTGGAAAATTTATATAATTGTTTCTTGACTATTTGTCCAACATCTACTATTAGTGAAAGAGTATTTTCCACTTCTAGCTTTATCAAAAGCAAACAAAAAAATCGTCTTAAAACGAAACATTTAAATTGCATATTATTTTTAAAATATTGTTTTAGAAGTGAAAAATAGATTTTCTTTTTACATATTTAAAATTAAATATTAAAAAAACTTATTTAATGCCAAACGTTCAAATTACTAACGTACCTAATTTTACCCAATTTACAAACTTAATGATCTCTATTCATTTGATATGAATATAGTGTTATAATATTAATTTTTAAGATATTATATTAAAAAATATTAAAACAAATAAATAAAATGTTGAAATGTCAAAAAAACCGGTTGACCGGTTTTTTCTGCAAAAACCGAAACCGAACCCGGTTTTTTTAAAATTCTATTTTTCGAAGAAAACCGAAACCGGTTTTTTCAAAAATCCGGTTTTTGAATACTCTAGTTAATCGGTTAGGTCATTATTTGAAAAATGAAGAAAATTTATTAATCGGTTATTCGGGTCTATTAATCGGAAAAATTGGCGATTAATCGTTTAAAGGAAAATAAATGTATTTCTTTCATCAATAAGAACACAAAGAGCTGTTTTTTGCTGAAATATCAAGTTATGTCTATTGCTTTGGTTTCTACATGTTTGTTTAGGACAATTCAAAGCATCCTGAAAATGTCAGACGTATTCAGTGGAAGTAAACCCTTAAAAATGCATTGTAAATAGTGTTATACCAAAGAGGAAGAATAGTATAGAGGATGCAACGCCGTCAGCAGCCAAATAAAATTTTATACAGAATACAAAGGTTCGGAAACTTTGAGAAAACAGGGGAAAATTGAGCAAATTTCCCTGATTTCTGCAAAAATTTGAGTAAATTTCCCTGTTTTTAAACCTTTTTTTCAAATCCAATTGGGAAATCTGCTAAAAACTAATTGGATTTGCAAAGAAATTCAATTGGAATCGCAAAAAATCAAATTTAAAAAGATGCTGAACCTTTGAAATCTGCACATACAAAACTAAGAGAACGTTTTTTACGACGTGAGAGACATCGTCATGGTGTGGTTATACCGAAGTGGGACATTTTGTCGATAAAGTTGGTTTTTATTTTCTTTATATGATGACACTGTCCAGAATAATAATAATAAAAAAAATAAAAATGACTAAATAAACAAGAGCTGCCTTCAAAAAAATTTAATAACAAATTCTTAAAAATATGGTATGATATTAGAATAGGTAATAAAATCAGTCATATTCCTGACAAGTCCTCACCGATAAAATTAAGTGACTTCTTAAATATGTTTGACTATACTTAATTCTACTGAAGTTCCTACTTCATTAAAATTTGTTAATAAATCAAATTAAAAACAAAATTCCATGTTATTTTTTTAGTTTTTATAAATATTTTTGAAAATGCTGAAAATTATGTTTCCATTTTTCCAAGTTGTATCAAAAATTTATAATTTTCTTTTGCTTAGGTAACTAAAGTTTAATAACATTAACCTGATGTCTTATTGAATGTGTTCTTTTTGTTTATTATAAAAAAAATATATTTTTAACGTGTGTTAATTTTATGTAAAAACAAATTTTATATACGTTTTGTGTTAATTTTTATGCCATTTTTTGTTAAATAAAAATTTAGTACTCTGAGGGTCAAAATAGTACTCTTGAATATTTTTTTTGATGCCAAAAAAAATTTCCATTTTCCATCCCTGTTTCATAACTATAGTTAAGCATTAAACTCTGAGATAAGTTAACAGGCCTCAATGAGTGAAATAAGAATAGAAAATCTCTTGTTTTAAATGAAGAGATAAATTCTGGAAAGAATCGATTTTTCATCTATGTTAACATCCACCCTTTACTACTCCCTCACGTAAAAATTCTAAATTTCTTCTAAGGGATTTGGCTCAATTGGCGCGAGTAACGCTCATATGTTAAAAATTTATTTAGTTCTCATAAAAATTATCGCTGCGTTTAGACTGAAAAGTAAATGTAATAAAAAAGTAGATTATCTGCTTAATTTTACAAGATTAACTCTGCAGTGTAAACAAATTATTTGAAGATTTTTGTTTTTTTGTTTAAAAAAATGGAATCTTATGAATAAGCTTTGCTATATTATGAATGCAGAGGTAAAACCTTTCATTGGAAATCCAATTTGTCTACAATATTTAAAAATTATAAAAAAAAAATTAAAAAACAAAAAAAAAATGTGTAATTTTTTAACATACGAAAACGGATCAATAAGTCCTTGTCTTTTCGAACTTCCCTCGCAGTTATATGAAATGCAACACTGCTCCCATCAAGTACCACCTGTTAATAGACTACTGTCAAATTTTGAGCAAGTTCCGTCATTTACTTTGCGTTTTACGGCAGTATTTTTCCGAGGTACATAAAATAGGCATTTGTTTAATCAATAATTGCATCACTGTAGCTTAATCTCTTTCCACCGAGCAATTTCTTTAGGTTTGGAAATAGAAAACAGTCACTGGGGGCTAAATCCGGAGAATGAGGCGAATGAGGGGGCAATTCGTAGTGTACTTCATGGATTTTTGCCCTGGAAACTAAGCTGTCACACGATTCAGTTGATGGTAGATTGTGAGCAAACGCGGCAGCCATCTTGCGGAAAGCTTTCTCATACCCAAGTGATCGTTTAAAATTAAAACCACTGAGTCATGTAAATGCCTATGTATTCCACAATCTTTCGCACATTCAATCTCTGATAGGCCAACACCATATCATGAATTTTTTCAATTGTTTTGGGTGTAGAGACCTCAACTGGGCGTCCAAAACGTTCGGCATCTTCCGTGTTTGTAAGGCCACAACGAAAGTAAGTAAACCACTTTTTAACATTGAAATCGATGGTGCAGAGTCCCCATAGTATTTATCAAGCTTTTTCTTGAAATTCACTTTTTTCCATTTTTAAAAAAATTCACGAGGTTGTATGTTTTGGACAGCTTTTAAACGCAAAGTAAATGACGGAATTCGCTCAAAATTTGACAGTAGTCTATTAACAGGTGATACTCGATGGGAGCAGTGTTGCATTTCATATAACTACGAGGGACTTCTTAATCCATAAGCGTGAGATTGGACCGCTAAAAAACGCCGTCAGCTTTTTACTGGTTTGACCTATACCATCAATAAGACGTTATCGAGAAAAACAAAATAAACTTTACATTAATTTTGCTTCAAATCTACATGATAAATATTCTATTTTATAACTGCGTCATATATTTTGAACAAAAAGATAAATTTTCATACATTCATATTTAAGAAGTCATGATTTATAAAGCTTTTGGATAAAAAAATCTTGTTTTGTGCTGCATATCAATTTTGGTTTTGCATTCGTTCATATCATATGAAATAGGATATCAAGAATTAGGATATCGGTATCAGAAAAGAGTGTATGCATTCCTAACTTAATTTTATTTAAAAAAAAGGGTCAGTGGGTCAAACCAATGTTAATATGAAGAGGTGTCTGTCTCTTAATATGTTCTCCTCTGACACATATCCGAATGTCATTAAGAATGGAGGAAAGCCACATAACCGAATGTCATTAAGATTGGAGGGAAGCTACAGAGATACTCTTATTGTTAGTTAATTATCATAAAATGAGGCAGTGATGCCTCACTGTTAATCAAGCCCAAAGAAAAAGGGACAAAAATTGCTGAAGGACTGATTAAGGGTCACATAAAAATAAAAAAATATCACATAGGAAATTTTACAGGCTTCTAATTAGAAAGGTGAGTTTAGAATTAAAATATTCAAAATGGAACTTGAATTTTCAAAACAAGTCAACCAATTTTTGCTTTAAAAAATATGAAAACCCCTTTTGCTCTTACTAAATAATTCCATATACTCACCATCAGCTAAATCTTGTTTATTAGCAAATATTAATATAATGGCATCTCTCATTTCTCTATCGTTAATAATTCGATGTAATTCTGTTCGGGCTTCATCAATTCGATCCCGATCGGCACAATCTACTACAAATATTAAACCTTGTGTACCTAATTATAAAGCATATTATAAAAATAAAAATAAACATAAATTAATTATGATGACCTTTTGATAGGAAAACTAAAATATAAAATTAAAATAATGTTACAATATTTACCGGTGTAATAATGCCGCCATAATGGTCTAATCTTATCTTGTCCACCAACATCCCAGACATTGAATTTGACATTTTTGTAGGTAACTGTTTCTACGTTGAAGCCTACAGTGGGTATTGTTGTTACAGATTGACCTAATTTTAATTTATATAAAATTGCTGGTAGTTGTAGTCGACACGAGAATATGAAAAAAGAAAAGAAATTTGTATTAATTGATGGCGTAAGTAGTTGCTGATAAGAATTAATTGCTGCACTTGTTGTAGTTGTTATTGAATTATTATATATATTATTATTATTTTTTTTTTGCTTACTTGTTTTGCCTGCTGCATCCAGTCCCAACATTAAAATGCGCATTTCTTTGTTACCAAAAATTTTTGAAAGTAATTTCCCCATATCGACAACGATAATGCATCAATGGAGTTCAAAATAAAACTATAAAGATAATACAAAAGTTTTAATTAGTTTAATTAGATATTTAATTTAATTAGATTTTAGTTTAATTAGATAATTGTTTAGTTGTGAAAGCAAGTGTTTGGAAATTTTAATTTAATGACCTTATTCTATAAATTTTTTGCTTGGCGTTTCGTTTGACATAGTTTTAAATATGTATACAATAATTTTAAGTTTTTCAAAGTCTAAAACTTAAAATTGTAGAATAAGATAATAAATATTATTTATTTAATATTATTATTTATACAATTATTTTAAATTAAGGCAAAAAGTTAATTGATATTTAAAAAAGACGCCTGTTTGTTTAGCCTGCTACTTATAAACTATTTTTACTATTTTTTTCTTTTAAAATCGTTTTTGACGAGAAATTTGCTAATTAGAAAACATCAATCCACTTGGAAATAAATTAGATTTTGGCAAATCTTTCGTACTTTGAGCCATTTTATACGATGCAATTGATTGCCTTTTCAAAGTTGCTTCCAAAGTTATGTCTATTTATATGGTGACTGAATGTGAATGAAGCAACAAAAGAAGAATACATATGAGTGTGAAAGAGAGATAATAGAAACATGCACGAAAAACGAAAACTGTGCCTTTATTGTTACTCCGCTTGCTACTTTACCCCGTTCACCACCAAACAAGAATTGCACGCAATAATTGCATGCAACAAAGTCACTGTGTAAATTGGCTTTTTGTAAGTTTACTATTTTTATTAGAAATGTAAACAAATTAACCCAAGATGTTTTGCTTACAACTTTACTAAGCAAACAAAATATATTTCATGAAAGTTCATGGATTATTTTCAATTTTATGGATAAATAGTGGAACTGTAAAACTTAATTTAATTGCAGGGTCCTTTGGCTATTCAAATCAGAAATTCATATTTGGTCAGTGTTGCAAAAAATTTGGTCCTTTATTCAATATAGCCAAAATAATCACTCAGTGTGAAAATTATTAATATATTAAATAAAACCAATACTAGGCAGATTCCGAAAATAAAATAAAGCCATTTAAAAAGAAATTAAAGAAAAATTGAGAGACACAAAAAAATAAAAATATTTTTTAAAAAGTTTTAAATCATGAATAGTGACAAAACGAATAGTAAAATATAATTGAACAAATTTTCTAGAGATTCCATATTTGCTTTTAGATTTTTTGTTTAAAAAAAAATTGTGGTCAAGGGCTTCAAGAGGTTAACCTAAGCGTATTTTCTTATATTTAATGGTACGAGGGTAGACCAATAAGTCCGACTTTTTGAATGAAATAGTTTTTTTTTGCAAAAAAAAAAATTATTTTTTAACATAATCTCTTTTTAGCTCAATACACTTAGTCCAACGTTACTAAAATTTTTGTATTTCTTCTAAAAATAGAATTTTTCGAGGTCCATAAAATAGGCATTTGTTTGATCCACCGATCCATTTCTTTAGGTTTGAAAATAGGAAATATACTGGGGGCTAAATCCGGAGAATATGGCGGATGAGGTACCAATTCGTAGCCCAATTGATAGAATTTTTCCATTGAGACTACACACGTCACACGATTACGTTTATGGTCAATTAAAGGCAAACACGGCACCCATCTCGGCGACAGCTTTCTTAAATTCAATTGATCATTTAAAGTCGAAACCACACTGCCATAACAATCTCACACTGCATCAACAATCTCACGCATTTTTACTCTTCGTGGATTTTTTTGACATTTTCGGGTGTATTGACCTCAATTGGCCGTCCAGAACGTTCAGCGTCATTTGTACTTGTTCGACCCCAACGAAAGTCAGTAAACCACTTTTTTATCATTGAAATCGATAGTGCATAGTATTTATTAAGCTTTTCTTAGGTTTTATTGACGGGTTTTTTCGTAAAAAATAATGTCTAATGAGCACTCGAAATTCACTTTGTTCCATTTTTAAAAAATCCACGAGGTTGTATGTTTTGAACAGTTAAACGCAAAGTAAATGACGAAACTTGCTCAAATTTTGACAGTAGTCTATAAACAGGTGGTACTTGATGGGATCAGTGTTGCATTTCATATAACTACGAGGGAAGTTCGTAATCACGGACTTATTGATCCGCCCTCGTACATAATTGGTCATAACTTCTAAATTTATTCATGTATAATCTAAAAATAAAAATTAACTAACCATCTCTACAATTTCTAAATTTATGTTTTTACAGACGCATCTAAATAAAACAGAACTAAAAAAATTTACAAGTGAATTACACTTTTTAAAATCCGTAAATTACCCTTTAAAATCCGATTTGGACAAAATTATATGGGTCCCATTTTATTAAATTTGGTGTGAATCGATAATTATTTTTATTCAAATACACCTAGTTAACCTACAAAAATATAACATTAATTGTGATATTTCAAATCGAGTAAAGACGTTCAATATAATTGATATCCGTTTCAATGTTATTGAATTTGCAAAATTTAGCACACTTTTTTTATATAAAACCACATTTGTAATGATTATTTTTATTTTGCGATAATTTATGATTTTTTTAGGGTTACCGGGTTGTATAAATGCAAAGTAAACAGGCATACAAACAATTCAGATGTTAGTTGCTATTAATCAGACGTTAAAAAGCATAAATCCTCAAATCACTTTACAAGTGTGATTTAAAATTTGACGAATTAATTCGCGAATTAATTTTTCTGATTGAATTATTTACAACCATTTTTTACAATATTTATCTTAATAGAAGAATCAAGTTGATTTAAATAATTATTTTTATAAATCAAACGAAATAATTCTATTATAAATCAAAGAATCAAACCAATTATGATTTGATTCGCGAATCTAAATAATTCTTTTTTAAAAGAATTTTTATCAGCAGCCTAATCGGCCCATTTTTATAATCGCAGTATATTAAAACTCCAAAAGAGCAAAAATATTGGCCGTTTTGCCCTATCTCGCTTAGTTTTCGAAATACCGACCACTTTAAAAAATTGGCGTTTTTTAAATTGGCGAATATCTCGGAAACTAGATTCCGTAGATCCCCGAAGAGTTTCATGGAATTTTTATAAAACAGCCACAGGGAGACTTTTTTTAACAATTTATATGATAATATAAATTAAAACTCCGATAATCAAAATTATGTTTCCCGTTCCATTTTATTTGTATAAAAATGGATCACCCTGTGGATGTTTTATAATTATAGATACCTCGGGATGGCGAATATTTAGAAAACAAAGGGAGATTTGCAAAGTCAACTTTAATGTTTTTTATTTTGTTTTAATTCCCAAATCAAATCAATCTTTTTTATAATTCGCGAATTAAAAAAAAATATATTTAAAATGATTTGATTAGTTGAATCCAAAAAGATTCATATACAATTCATTATGGTTTGAAATCTGATTTAATAATACGGCAACATCTCAAGCATTTTTATTTGCAGATGATGATTTTGTGTTGTTTAAAGGCAATCGCAAGTTTTCAGAGTTTTATGAGAACAGTATAATCTTATGTCTTGAGCGTGTTTATCAATGGACAACCATTAACTCCTTGGCCATTAATTCATCACAAACTAAGGCAATGATGTTTGGGCCTAGTAGCCGCTTTTTTTCTGAATTTAGATATTTTTTTGGGAAATGGTGAAATTTAATTCGTCAACCAACATAAATGTTTATAAGTTACACTTGACAGTAAGCTCTCATTAAAAACCCATATTGATTTGTTATCAGGTAAAATTTGGGGCTTCCTGCGTAGAATTTACCGAACTAACATTTTCTTGCCCTTATGCATTAGACAGAGGTTGGCACATGCTATTTTGATGTCGCAAGCCCTCTATGGCCTTGAAGTAGTATCTGGTACTATTAATATTAACCTTAGGAAATTGAAACGCATTGAAACAGAATTGTTCGCTTTATATATAATGTTAAACGTAGAGAACATATTTCAAGTTGTGTTAAGCGGTTCCATGGATGTTCTTTTGAAAATTTTATTAAACTTCGTAATTTAATTATGTTTCATAAGGTGATGAAGAATGGTAGACCTTTGGCTTTATGTAGATCTTTTCTAATCTCTTCTTTTAGTAGAAATCATAGATCTTAGATCTGCATTTGAAAGGCCTTTCGTTGCTAGAATTACTCGTTGTTCGAACTGCTTGCCTTACTCATTGCGAATTTTCTCGCAGTCTAATAATGTTTACCGTTTAAAACTTGTGGAATATTACTCTAGCTCAAATTCTTAATTGAAGTAATTTTGTGATTCTTTGATTGTGTTACCCCTAATTGGACCTTACAATTTGCTTAATAAACGAGTTATGGCTGGGGAGCCAATGTGATTTGTATTGTAAATAAACTTTATTAATATATTTTGTTTAATTACTCTTTAAATTAAATAACTTAGGTTTAATTATTATTACAGTGTATTATAGTTTTTTTGTCCTTATTGGCTTTATATTACGAAACTGAATAATTAAATAAATTGATTTATAAAATATTGAATCTCAACTCGCTAATTTAAAAAAAAAACACTTATTTTTTAGCGAATTAATTTAAAAAATATTTATCTTTTTCAAGGCCTGCTATTAATAATGTCGGCATAAACAAATTAAATTTTGAATACACACATCGACTTATTTAAATGCTTGTAGGCCTAAAAAATTAACATCTGTAATCAGATTTTGTTTTAAATTATCAAGATTTCTTAGAAGTTTTTGCAACATTGCAAAACAATACTGAAAATATTGTAGTGTGAACTTTACTCTTTAATGCCAAACATAATTATTTTATTTTCTTTTGAAAATTTGTAAACATTTAAGTGCAGATCTTTGTTTTTAATTGATTAAAACTATCCTGTGTTTTTTTCATGTAATTTATATATTTTTCAACAAAAAACATAAATCCAAATAAATTTAAATTTTTCAAATTCAAGAAACGTTTTAAAAAAATATGTTTTAAATTATTTGTATCGGTATTTTATTTATTTATTTAATATCAATACAAAGGAAGCCTGGAAGGTATTTTCCGAAATAAGAGGCGAAAAATCCATTAACCGATTAATCTAATTGGAAACACTAAAAACATTTCATTGGCTTTTGCACTATTTTAAAATCTATGGGACACTTTTAAAAATAGTTTAAAAATCAATAAACCAATTTGTTTGGACTTTTGTATAGAACAAGCGAATGAAGGAATAGTATTTTTTCACAAAAATTGGCAAAGTATAAAACACATCGAATGTTGTAGTGAGATAGAGCCAATTTAGACGGTGACTTTATTGCATGCAATTATTGCGTGCAATTTTTGTTTTGATGGTGAATGGGATAAAGAAGTAAGTGGGGTAACAAAAAAGGCAAAGTTTTTGTTTTTCCCGCATGTATGTATTCTTCTTTTGTTGCTTCATTCACATTCAGTTTTCGTGCAATTAAAGTCACCATATAAATAGGCATAACTTTGGAAGCAACTTTGAAAAGAGAATCAAGAAAATTGCACGCAATCAATTGCATCGTATACATTGGCTCATAGAATCTATTTTATCTTCAAGGAATCTCTACGGTATTGTTTATACTAAAAAAATATGTAATTTTATTCAGTCGCCGTATGTCTATATTTTGGGCGCTTTTATTTACACAGCGACAATCGTTGTACGTCACGTTGTTATTCTGAGCCTACATTGAGACTAAAACTGCTTTTACATAAGGCTTAAAATCTAGTTTAAACTGGCTTTCGATCATAAAATCTACTGTATAATATTATACAGGAACTAGGTTTTGAAATCTAGTTTAAACTAGATTTCGAGCTTAATGTAAATGTAGTTTAAAAATATTTTATACAAAAACTAATCGAGTGATTTTTCTTAAAAATTTTAGACGGACCTAAAACAGGCAATAAAGTTTAATCATGTATTGAAAATTTAAAATAATTAATTCTCGAGAATGCTGGAGCAATAAAAAATTATAATAGTTCCGTTATTTTACTCAATAATTTGTACAAATGTTACTGAATGTCGTTCGTTTACACAAATACTCAGTAAACATAAAGAAACAAGAGAGAATAAAGTGACAGATGTTGAGACTTCTTCTTCTTTCTGCAAATTGTTACTGGATAAATTATTGCCAGCAAGAATTTACAAGCAGAAAAAAACATATGATTGAAAAACATGTGATAAATATTTGTTAATACAAATAATAATGTTATACAACTACAACGTAGTTGTATGCAAATGCAAAGCAATTAATATTGGTAAATGAATTATAGAAAAAAAATATTTCTGCTTAAGATTTTACAACAAGAATCCTCTTTTTTTCATATCGACCAGATATAATATATTTTTCCATTTGGTTTTACAATCAGCTGTTTAACAAACTTGTAAATTATTGCAAATTTTCCTTTCGCTTACTCTCTGTAAGTTTGTTACTTAGCAAATTCTTACTAGACTTAACTGAGAAATGTAACGAATGGACTTTATATTTTGTAATCATGAAGAATACACAGAAAAAGTTACTAAACACTAGCCGAATGGAATGCATTTTCTGAATAGCTACGACATTAATCATTATGAAAAATATTCCATGTTGATTTACTCAAATGAAAATACATTTTGTCGTCTCAAATGAAAGGTAATTTTAAATGAAATTCACTAAACAAATGGACTTCTTCGCAATATTGATTAAAATATTTCTGCCCGGTCCAGGGATTGAAAAAAGAAAGGCCCTCAATTTAGAAACTTTAGAGATTTTACAATCGGGTTTAGGACAATACAAAAGCTTTAGTTGAAGTCTGTGCAAAAACCCAGTATGTATTACATTTTTTAGAGCTAGTGGGTGTTGAAGTTTGTATTTTACTACAAAGTATAAAATCGATTTTATACAAAAAGTTTTATATTTGTTTATAATGATTGATACTCTAGGTCGTCCACATAATTGTTAAAGCCAATATGTCATTTCTATGCCACTACATAAATGTTTACATTCACTCAACTTGAAAACTAAATCCGCATATTAATACAAAAAAAGTTATTCATCTTATTTTCAAATGAAAAGTAAACATATTTGATTTCTTTGTAGAAATAAAAAAAACGAACAAACGATATAAACATAACAAACAGGATTTATTGTTAGCCAACCGTAAACATTACAAAATTGCTGTAGCTATTTGCGTTTATATTAAAAGCAGCAACAATAACAACATAATTTAAATAGCAACATAATGAGAATAGAAGACATAGAAGAGAATAAAGAATATAAATGAACAAAAACACACAAAACTTGGGGCGTGATCATCACATTAACAACCGTCATCAACGACAGTTTTTTATTGTTGTTGTAAGCAATAAATAATACAACAACAAAAACAGCACTACACAGTTCAATGACAACGATATGAAATAATTAAAAACGTTGCTATTTTTCATTTCCACAAAATTTACATTCGTTTGTTTGTTCGTCAGTTATTTGATAAAGCTTATGTTACAATCATTAGCATTTGATATCACACAAACCCTTATCCGGCATTCCAATACTTGAGATTTGGGAAACTCTGTTTTAATTTTTTTTTTTATTGTTTTATCAGTCATCCAACAAACCAATTTATTTTTTTTTTTCGTCTTAGGCGTTATACTGTCCCAAAGAGAAACTTATTTGTTTTTGCCATTTTATCAGCCAAAAAAAATTGTACCATAAACTCTTTTGTTTGTTCACTGTTTGTTGTAGTTTCTTTTAATATTTTTTCTTTCGTTTTTTAAGTTTATCAGTTAAAAAGAGTTCTACTAGTAAATGCAAACCTTGGCAAACACTTGGATTTACACGTCACACACACAGCCGCCGCCACAATCTAGATTTCTTCTTCGTTTCCTCACAGCCGCTGCCAGACTTTTTTTTATTTGGAATTCACTGCACTCATGCATAAGTTTTACTTTTATTTTAATATTTCCAATTTACTTTTCAAGTCGATCTTTATTTTTTTTTTTTTTTTTGTAAACGTAACTTTACTTTAATCACTTTAAAGCACTGTGTTTTTTTTGGCAAACTTCATTTCATAGATTCACATAAAAAGGCCACAAAACTTTATGTTATAAAACAAAATTACTCATTTCCATCAGAATGAAGAGGAGACCTGTGCCACGCAAATATATTGGCGGCGAAAGTAGATATAAATTGGAAAGGCGGCAAATAGCCGGCTTAATATAGAATTACGAAAGTAACATGACAAATCATCTGATTTAATTTAAATGAACGGGTTAAAAAGAGACAATCATATGAAGTTACGTAAAGCTAATTCTAGCTTAAACAAATCACTTCAATCAAAAAGGCTTCAATTGATTTATACTCAAAGTTGCATCAAAAAATAAATTATATTATTATATCAAATCATTAATTTAAAGTCATCACATATTAGTCACTTTTTCATAAAATGAATACATTTTTATGCGAATTAATCAAGATCTCCCGATATATGGTTTTTACACATAAACTGTAAGTTTCTGGCGTAGTCTAGTATTTTTTATTTTAGGTTGCGTTAACATTACGCTTGAAATCTAATATCAATTGGATTTCGATAATATGGGACTCCATACAAGAACTAGATATTGAAATCTAGTAAGAGATTGTAAGCGCATCCTTATTTAACAATCATTTTATAAGCAATTTAAGCTGTTTTTTGAATCGGACGAATAATATTTGGCTAGCCGTCTAGGCAAACCCAACAAATTTGCTCGGCGCAGGTCTCTGACTTTTCTCTGCTGACAGCTGTCAATTTGCAGATAATTCCATATGGCAGCGCTTGAAATAGTTGGCATCACTAAAGTGCCCAGATTCTATATAAAGAGACAATTTATACGATGCAATTGATTGAATGGTCCACAGGGTATACCCTGTGGAATGGCCTTTTGTCAACTAATTTTTCAAAGTTAGTCCCAAAGTTATGTCTATTTATCTAGTTTTTTTCTCTAAAACCGAATGGGAATGAAGCAACAAAAGAAGAATACATATAAGTGCGAAAGAGAAATAACAAAAACATGCACGAACAACAAAAACCGTTTTTTTTTTGTTAACCCGCTTACTCTTTATCAAATTCACCATCAAAACAAGAATTGCACGCAATTATTTAATGCAAAGAAATCACCATCTAAATTGGATATTACATGGTGGTTACACGTTCAATTTCTTGCTTTCAATTCCTTTCAAGATAGTAATTTTCAATCTTATAGTTCGACAGTTTGGTAACAACGTCTTTAAAATCTATAAAGTGGGCGATAATCGCCCCTTATCGTATGAAATCTGGTCATAGTGTTACAGATGGTATTCCAGTATCATAGTTGTTTCCAATATATGGACAGAAATTATTGTGATAAATATGTTAATGAAAACTCACATAGTGTTAGGGAAATCACTCAAGTCTGAATGTAGTATAATAAATAATATCGAATGAACAATAGATCCCAAACTTGCGAATGAATTTCCCATTCAAAAATTCTAGTTTGAAAATTAAATCATTCCATAGCCAATTGGTAATGAAAATCAAATAAAGGATTGAATTATTTAAAAATTATGCGTATGAGTAATTTTAGCTTTAAGGTTCGACAAGTTACGTATAAGTAATTGTAGCTTTATATAACTTGACTACAGCCTTTAACTCATTTACTTTACTTGACTGAGAAAACGGACGAATGAAGCTAATATTGGTATTTTGTATTAAGTATCAACACTTCCAATCAAATTGGCATTTGCAACACTACACTCTTTTTCAATCATATGTTTTTACATAAATACGCGGGAAACAGTCACACAAACAGCTCACTGGCAACACTATTTGCTACAGATTTTAGTAAATTGGCGCGTTAATAGCAAATAGCTGTCTGAAAGAAGAAGAAAGGAAGTGGCAGAGGAAAACGCAATTGTTATTACAAAAGAAAATATTTTTATTTAAATTACAAATAAGAATACCTAAAAGTACAAATTTGCAATAAAGACAGAAAAACTAACAAAATGGAATCGGAATTAAGTCAGGCATATTATGGAGTTTATTGCTCATCGAAAGAAATACTCAAGAATAATCAGCGCCATTTGTACTGCAGTGTACGTAGACATTTTTTCATGAGTTCTACTTTTCTTTTTTTTTTATCTAGGTTGCATAAAAAAGAATTTCTTTGCAAGTGTTAATATATTTTCTTTTTGTTTTTTTTTTGTATTTCCAATATTTTTGGTATTTTTGTTTTGCTAAATGCAGATGTTGGATTTATTGACAAGCACCTGTAAGACAACAGGTTTAGTGGGCAGTAAAATTGTAAGTGATGAGATGATTGAATTTTGGTTATCGGACATTCTGCCCTTGATGTTCGATACAGATCGTGCCATACAGACAAAATCTGTGGAAGCTTTTGAACAGGGTTTAGCTTCAATGGATGTAAAAACTATACACAGTAGTAAACAATGGCCTTCATTGAAGTCGTCATTGTCCAATACACATGCACCGAAGATCCATAAGTTAAGGGAGGATCGTAATCATCATTGGCACAGAGTTTGGGGTTTTATGATACGCATTTTAGATAAGGAACTGTTAAAGGGAGCCAGTACCATCAATTCTTTCTTGTCCATAGTGGAATTGGGGTTTCGTAGTACTGACAATACTATAAGGGCGGAATCTTTCTTGTGTTGGCGTTTGTTAATTGAAATTTTCGCTAAATACGATGAGCTATCGTCACCAAAACGTTTAAAATTGATTTGTATACCTTTAAAAAGTTCACAATCCAAGTCGGCTCAAGCGGCCGAGGTTAAAATGAGAGTTTGGTGGTATTTGTTGACTTGTTTTGGTGATAAATTGGGACAGCATTTTGAGGCAGTAGTAGAACCTTTTTTAATTTTTTGTTTTGGAGGCTCTACTTCAACAAAAACTGTTGTCTGTGCTGTTCAACAATATCAAGTGGTCCGAGAATTGGCTATGCCCTGTTTGATAAAACTTTTATCTACCGAAAGGAATGAATTTATAGATCGCTCTTTGAGAGATCATAAACTAGAGGTAATGAATGTACCATCACCGCTACTGGAAATGGAGACTTTGGAAAAACATTGGTTGCCTTTGATTAATGGAGCTGTGGAAGCTATGCGTTTGATGGTAAGTTTTTTGTTTAAATCTGCCTAAAGGCTCCATTAGTTTGGTAGTATCGTAATGTTTCGTGTCAGTCTTTTATCTTTAATTGTTGATAGTATACACAAATGCTTAGTTAGATAGTAGATTTAAAGTGAAAAAATTGATTTCCTCATTTAGCTGCAATTTACTATCAAGCTAATTTGGGCTTTAATATTTAAAATCGTAAAAACTATATAAACAAAATCTTACAGATTTATTTAGAATGAAGAGATGGAAATACAAATATAACAATTATTAAAAGTAAATGTACTTCCACAATGCTACAGATTATATATTGTTTTTTTCTCCCTCCAATTTTTTATCTTTCTATTTCTTTTTATTCTTAAATGAGCGTATATACCACAGCATTGTGAATGAACCTTCAAATGTTTAAAATTGCTTAAACCCCGATCCATACTACAACCAAAAACAAGTAGTTTTTAAAACTTTCTGGATAATTGATTCAAAATTTGTATGGAAGTAAATAATACTTACTAGTTTTTGGTTGTAGTATAATTTGAACACAAACAGTTACCACGTTTATGTTCAAAATATAGAGATTAGATTTTCTTCTTTTGTTTAAGAATTTATTTATATTTTTGTTGTAAATTTCATTGTTGACAGCTCATAATTAATTTTTGTGGTTACATTAATTATGGTTTTTTAAAGATAAGATATTTTTTTTTAATATTAAACACAGAAAAAAATATATTACTAGTATTGTGTAAAAAAGGATAAGTTCAATTTTACACAGTTTACAGGAAAGATAAAAGTGTCTCAAAATTTTTTCAACTAAAACAGAAAGCCATTGAAAAAATTTTCTGCCGACATAAGTGCGAGTACTTTTGTGACTTAGCATAATATCACAAATGGCCAATTTTTAAGTTCACAATGACCAGATCAGTGATTCCAAACGGGATATTAGAATTTTGTTATTTTAATGTATTATGGCTGGAGAGCCAATGGTTTATGAATGTATTTTTCATTTTTAAAAAAATGCTTTATTGTATATAGTGCTTTATATGTATATATATATATTAATTTTAAGATTCTTTCTCAGGAGTATTGCTTTGTAATACAATTATTTGGCCTGGAAGACTTATGAATTATTAATAAATGAATAAATAAACATTATAACATAGAGCCAATTTAGACGGTGACTTTTTTGCATGCAATTATTGCGTGCAATTTTGGTTGTTGAAGCGGGGTAACAAAAAAGGCTATTGTCTATTGTCTCTCTTTCACACTAGTATGTATTCTTCTTTTGTTGCTTCATTCACATTCAGTTTTCGTGCAATTAAAGTCACCATATAAATAAACATAACTTTGGAAGCAACTTTAAAAAGGGAATTAAGAAAATTGTACGCAATCAATTGCATCGTATAAATTGGCTCATAAACAGATCATAGCGCATAACAGCTTTTAAGGATATACAAAAAAGTTGGATTGGGGCGTAGCAATAGACTTCTGAGATTGCGAGACATGCCTTGTAAAATAAAGTTATGAATTAATCAAAACCAAAAGCTCATAAACCGCTTTATTTCATTATGAGTTTCCCACAGTGGAGAGTTCTTTAAATGCTATCACAAAATGTAGACTTGTCCCTTTTCATAATTAGCTAACGATATATAAAGGGATTCAAAGTGCACAGTCTTCTTTAATAATACGGCCGATAAATTTTAATTTTTTCGATGCTAAGAAATTTCTTCGAAAAAAAAAAATTCAAAACTTATGTTTAAAAATGTTTTTTTTTTGCATAAAACTTTTAAATAAAAACCCCCCTTTTAAATCAGCAAAATATTTTTAGTTTAAAATTTTAAAAAATTGATTTAAATGCTGACACTTGCAACATTCAAAGATATAAAATTTTATATAAAATTTCATCATTTTCGACCAATTCAGGACGTAGAGTGTCTGTATAAAAATGTTTTCAAATTGCACTAATAAGTATTTTTAAAGTGTTTTTTTTTAATGTAAAAATATTAAACTAAAATTTTTAAAAATTTGGAGATAAAATGAATAAATAAACGCATTTTTTCAAAAAGTGTAATTTTTAGAATACATTTAAAATTTTTGACTTAAAAAAAGTAAACGCTAAAGATAATTTAAAAATATTTATTCCATTTTTAAAAAAACTCATTATTTAAACATCTGTTTTTGTGGTAATTCAATTTTAAACCGAAAAAAATTCTCAAATCAACCAATTCGGTACGCATCTATAAAAGTTATACGACCACATA
Source organism: Eustalomyia histrio (assembly GCA_949748255.1). Lineage (NCBI taxonomy): Eukaryota > Metazoa > Arthropoda > Insecta > Diptera > Anthomyiidae > Eustalomyia > Eustalomyia histrio. The sequence continues at coordinate 7,700,460 of OX456527.1, read as the reverse complement.
AATCATAAATCTTCATATATTTTTTAGGCCTCTGAATCATCTGAAACTGAAGTTAGTGAACAACATTTGTTCCAACAACTTTTACGTCAACTATTACAAATTACCTTACGCAAGGATATCATCAAATTAACTATCAAAGTTTGCACATCCCTAACCCAAATGTTAACAAATAATCCTCGCGTAGTCATTACAGCTATGAATACTTTAGCTTCTGAAGGTATAACACTTAAAAAATCATCAGAAAATCTTGACTTGTATCCACAACTATTGGAGGCATTTGCTGGTCTATTTATATCGGCCCGTTCTATAGTTCCACCCGCAATTCTACAACGCTGCGTTGATCAAGTTTTCTCATTGGAGGTGCAAGAAACTGGTCGCAATAAATGGCGCACTTTGGCCATAATGTTGGAGAAAATTGTCGTTTTAAAAGATGATGAAGATTATGAAGCGTTTGAAACTAAATTGATAATATGGCGTAAGGTTAGCAAAGGTATGCTGGAGCATTTACGTGAAAATACATTGGATGTACGTGTAAAAATGAATGCCGCCTTAATGGATAACTGGATTTTATGGCCAGTACAATTATGTGTTGGTTTTGCGGGTCGCAGATCAAATAATAGTTTTGATCAGTCTTTTTGTGCTCTATGGCGTCAATTAATAAACTCGGGACAAAATTCACCCGACAGACGTGTGTTTTTGAGTAAAGTTTACAAAGTGTTAATGGAGCTGTTAAAAGCTCGTCATGAGGAATCATCATTTGGTGAATTATTTGATGCGTATGTAGCGGCTGTTATAAAATTGGAATGTGACAAAGATAATAAACAACATCAAGAATTTTTCCTCTTAATGCAAGAGATTTTAAAACAACAATTACCTAAAAAACCACTAGAGGCTTGTTTGAATACTTTACGTAATGCTTTAGTAGGTTTTAAAAATTCCGAATTGACAAAAAATTTCGATTCTATTAAGCCTACTATTGCTGCAGCGGTACAACTAAATGCTAAGGGTTCTATAAGCCCAATAGAAAATAAATTTTTGGATGATTGGAAAAGAGCTGTTATGGACAAATTACGTTCTCATCCCAATAAGGAAATGTTTCAACAAATGAAGGATTTGCTTAAAGGCAACAATGAGGTATTTGTGGTTATACCTTCGGTATGGAGTATGAATCCTGATAAGCTGACAGAAAGACAAAAGGAAAAAATGGCTGAAAAAGCAAATATACCAGCTCTCTATAATGATATGAGTCAATCACAAGAAGCTTCTCTAAAACCATGGACACCTAAAAAAATTATCATAGCACAAAAGGATAAATCTGAAATTGTGTTAGAAGGACCAGAACAAGAACCGGAGGAAATTATAAATGATTCTGAAACTCCAGTTGTAGTGGAAAAAGAACCAGAACCAAAAGTTGTTGGTACTCCCATTAGTAAAAAATCTTTAAGAAATCATTCAAAACAACAAACACTCACTATAAAAGAAGACACTGAAGAAATAAAGAAAACAGAAACAGAATTAGTACGTAGTACTCGCAATTCTAAACGTCCTTTACCAGCTACAGAAGATGAACCAAAAGAAAAGATGTTAAATCAAGATGAAAGTATCATTAAAAGAGTAGGTTTTGTTAGGAATATTATGCTCGGAAAATTAAAAATTTATTTATTTATTTATTTATTAAAATTATTGCAGCAAACACGCCGTTCGGGTTTACGAAATAAAAATGATAATAAAAAGCCAGAAGATGTACAAGAAGAAAAAACAAAAACTACAGCAGTAGAAAAAATTCAACAAGCAGAAAAATTAACAAGTAAGTTTTATAAATTACTAATAAATACTACACACTGACATAATATGCTATAAATACACTGTCACAAAAATATTTTACTAAAATAATACAATATTCTCTTTCTGTTGCTTTTAAAGAATCACCTACAAAATCATATAGTAAAATTATACCCGCTAGTGAAGATTTATTTAAGGATCATGATGATGCTCCATGCATGGTGACAGACAAAGAAAATATTTTACAACAACAGGAGACACAATTAGGTACAATGCCCGATCCAGCACAATCTTCAGTAATAACAACCGCAGCATTGTCGGCAGCTCCTGTCGAAATAGTCACTGAGGAAAAACTTCCCACCGAGAAAATAATTGAAATTAAGGACAAAAAAGATCAAGCCAGTAAAAAAACTGAAACTGTTGACGACGCACTACCGACCGAATTAATTGATCTCAATAGTAAGACTAATACTATAGCAGAAATTATACAGGCCAAAGAGGTATCACCTAAAAAGACTATACCCAAATATATACCATTGGTAAGTGAAAAGTTTAAAATTATTTAAATTTGAGATGCATACTTTTGATTTACTTCTTGGGAAATTTAACTTTGTACCCTTTTAAGAAAACTGAATTCGAAAAGATTTAAATTCTGTAAAGCTTCATATTGAGTTCGTTTGTTTACTTTTCCAGTAAAGTTTTGTAAAAATTACTCAGTAACAAAATTACAGAGAGTAAGACAAAATTTACTCCCAAAAAGAAAAATATACAAAAAAGTACGCAAACAGAAAATTTGTAAGAATTAGTAAGATAGTTAAAACAGCTGATTGTAAATATCCAGCAACAAAAAAATTCAACTGGTAAATATGGAAAATATGAATAAAAAACGGAAATTAGATGTGAAGTGTTCTCCAGGAACATTGCGGACTTTCATCTTACTTCTTCCATCATAAATAAGCTAATATTTACATATTTTTTTTTACTTTTATAAAAAAATATTTAATGTGATTTTAAAAATTCTTTGTTTTTCAATTATATTTTTTTCAATCAGCTGTTTTTTTTTGTCTTACAAATTTTTACAGGTAAAAATTTATCCAGTAAAAACCAGTAAGTTCTCTTGCATCAAACTGTTACTTTACCTCTCTATTTTTGCTCTCCCCTTACTGAGTATTTGTGTTAACAAACACCTTCCAGGAAAAACTTCAAATTTGTACAAATTTTTGAGTTCCGAAACACACTTAATATTATGGGGTTATTCCGTAATTATAAAACTGTCACATCGAAATATGCAACTCTACCATATTTAGGAAAGGGTCACATAATGTTAGATTTTCCTAAAGTTATATAAATAAGTGACTCGACCAATATATCAGAGTTACATATTTGAACGTGACAAATTTTCACGTAGTTACATTAGAATCAGAAGTTTTAATAATGTCTCAGAATCCTTAAGTAAATTGAGGTTGTGAGGCCATCAAGATCGGGATTGGATTGTTTATTTCCATAAGCAGTTTGGTATTGAAAATGATCTTAGTCGGTCCAGCAATTTAAAAGTTATGAATTGAAATTTTCATATGGAACAGACTGTTTTTTCTATCCCACTTTTGTTTAAGTTTATCCAAAATAGGCGGGGTTAATTTTGGCAGAATTTGTCTAGTTTATCATATTGCTCACTTGCATTTAAATTTAGAAATATTTACTAAGAGTTAAAAAATGTTTGAATGGATCCTTATCAAACAATACGTTCCGTTTACGTTCCTTTTTCTGGATCCGTATACCGAACAGAAAACGGATTTTATGGAACATCGAAACTGATTCGAATCCCATGGAATGCCCTCAATGACGGACCATTTACGGACCGATATAACGGATGAAAAACGGAGTTGTCCGTTAAAAATCCGTCAATGACGGACCGCTTAAGGATCCGTATTCGTACGGTTTTCTTTTTACAAAAAACGGATTTTTGTAAATGCCTACGTTTTTAATTTAATATTGTATTTTTTCTTTTAAATTTATTTACAAACATATTTAAAATAAAATAACAAAACTTTTACAAACTAAATACAATAAATACCAAACAAAATTACAAACAAATACCATATTTATCTCCAGCACAATTAGCATCCACCAATCACTGCGATTGTGGCCAAATAAAAATCACGAAAAAAAACAAAAATTTAATTTAGCCCAACAAACAATAAGTTCCGTTAACGTCCGTCGGTCCGTAATAAACGGAATCCAACTCCGTTTACGTACCGTTTTCTGGATCCATATACGAACCGAAACGGATTTTAAGGAACATCGAAACTGATTCGAATCCGTTGGAATGCCGTCAATGACGGACCGATATATCGGATGAAAAACGGAGTTGTCCGTTGAAAGTTCATCAATGATGAACCGTTTACGGATCCGTATTCGTTCCGTATTCATACCGTTTTTTAACAAAAAACAGAATTGTGTACATGCCTATTATTTTAATTTTTAATAATTAGCACACATCATCGTTAAATCTGTTTTAAATTTCAAAAATATTTACCTCATGGATATTTAAGTATTCGTTTTTGATAACTAAACAAATCCAAAAGCAACGGAAGAAAAACTGATAAAAAACGGTGGTCCGTATTTGACGGTACAGAAACGGATACACCAAAACGGAGTCAAAAAGAAATGTTTTTGAAAATTCAATTATGCGGTCCGTTAATGTTCCGCTTACTTACAACCTTTCACCGATACGTATTTTCGGACCGTAAACGTACAGTAGAAGCAATCCTATGTGTCGGAGAGTCTGTAAAAATGTTTCTTGGGGTGATTAATAGTGATATTTATGTACGATATATTGTAGCACACAATGCAAATTTTCATTTTTTTTTTTTTACAAAATCTATTATAAACTAACAGGCAATATTTTTATTTACCTCATGGAAATTTAAGTATTCGTTTTTGATAACTAAACAAATCCAAAAGCAACGGAAGAAAAACTAATGAAAAACGGTGGTCCGTATTTGACGGTATAGAAACGGATACACCAAAACGGAGTCAAAACGTATTGTTTTCGAAAATTCAATTATACGGTCTGCTTATATTCCGTTTACGCACAATCTTTGACGGATACGTATATTCGGACCATTAACGTACAGTAGGAGCCGGATTAATAAATCCGTACGTGTCGGAGAGTCCGTAAAAACATTTCTTGGGTCACTATCCACAGATATTTGTATGAAATATTGATTTGTGAATTGTTTTATTAAATCATTCAGAACTTGTTTTAATTGAGAAAAGAACGCGTCACACGAATTGGACACGTGATTCACTAGTGATCGTGAGTAATAATTACTATACTCACATGATTCCTGCGTGAGTTGGTTTTTCATCTTTTTTTTGTAATTTTTAATAGTTTTTGTGAGAATTTCGTGATTGTCACTAATTTGGAATTTCGTGAGCGTGCGTGAGTGGGAAGTTTTTTTCTTTGTGAACGAATCTTTGTGAAAAAATCACTGACGTACTCATCTATAATTGAGATAGGATCCGTCAAATGTACATTAGTGACATGGTTCGTGTCAAATCACATTTTAAATTTAATTTTCAAATTCCGAACATTACAAATGTTTCAAGTAGTGTGCCTGGTATATCGGATACGACAAGTTTTTATTAATTATGACAATTTGACAACGATAAAAAACTGACATTTTTAAAATATTCCATACGAAAAGCATAAAGTACAAAAATTTGTTTCCATATATTCCAAGGATATGAGTGATTTAATTCAGATTCCCGACCATTTTTCTGAAAGCGCACACATTTTGACTGTTTGTTTTTGCCAAATCAATCAAATAATTGTCATCTGAAATTTTCAGTCTTCACCACCTGATCGTAAACTTACAAATAACAGTAGCAGCCCTACATTAAGACCAAAACCTTCATCCCATCTCACCGGTAGAGGAGCACAGTTAATCAATATGATACGTAACAAAAAGGTGGACATGTCTGCCAGCACTGCGCCGTATTCGCCAGCACCTGCTTCGACGCCATCACATACACGTAATCCAGCAGCTGAACTAATGGAATTAACTGGCACCGATCAAACTTCAACACCAATACAGCATAAAGATTTGTTGGTCTTCTCTAAACGTTTGCCATCACCCACAGCCAGTCCCTCGGCTAGTATTTTAAAACGTAAACTCAGACGCGATAGTATCGAAGATTTATCCTTCGATTCGCCGGCCTTTAAACGCAAACGGGTTAGTTTTCATGATCCCCCAGTATCGATAACGAAGGAATACTTAAGAGATACCGATGAAACAAAAACTAAACCAAAAAGGTAACATTTGTCTCATTTACTCCTTCGGTAGCACATTTTTCTTTAATATACATTTATTACAAATTCTTTTAGATGCCTTATAATGGATAAAGTTTCTGAAGCTAAACACGCTTTAAGGAGAAGAAGTAAGTTGGATAGTCTTATTGAAATTGAAAAATATAACAATCCTACAGATTCAAATAATGATAATAAAACTATCATTACTCCAAAAGCTGCCAACACTATGATTGCCACCGCCACCACCTGCAGTACCAGTACAACTCCAACATGTTCAACATCGGCTAATAAAACAACAGAAACGGCGATGGACGATAGTAGTATTACCTCACTAAAATGGATTGACAGCCGCAATACATCCGATGGTCCAACAACATCAAATCCATCTACCACTAACATTGTCAATAATGAAGATGCTCATGCTGCAATAGATCCACCCTCTATACATGTGTGCCAGCATCCTGAACCCCAAGAACTTGATATTGAAACTGCCACTAAAATGGTTTTAGAACAGTGTTCCCTTGATGCAATACTTGAAAAATACTTTGCAGCCGAAAATACACCGCAATTGAAATCATCAAATATTGTATCGAAATTCTTATCAAATGCCATGGCAACAAACTCGAAAATAAAAGCAAACGTTTTAGAAACATTATCGGAAAATCATTCAAAGGATTTCTTAGATCATGCTGTACAGGAAAATCTTTCCTCGGTTGTGTGTGATCGTTTAAATTTAAATTCGGTTATTGATTATATTTGTGCTAAATCGAAAATTAATGCCGGTTGCCGTAATAATCTATTACAACAAATACCGGATATTTTAAAACACAGCAAAAATGAAATCGAACGTTTTGATTTTATTAAAAATCTTGTAACACAAAGTAACTTTTCCGATGAACATATTTTGGAAATAATTGCTTTGGTAATGCAATTTCGTTCAAGGGTAAAAGGAGAACAAGCTTCAATGGTCTCTGAATCAGCTGTAGATTCTTCATCAAATTTATAAGAGCAAACTACAACCACCTGGAATTTGTACGTACAACTAAAATATTTTATTATTATACATAAATATATATATATTACATTTACTTTTCATCTTTACATTTTAATTCTTTTATTTTACTTATATTATTTTAATAAAAATTCGTTTTAATTATTATATATTTCATTTTATATGAATACATATAAAAACATGTCTAATTATATACTGTTAATACAAATGAAGCACAGAAAAACATACTATGTTTAGTTAAAAAAAAAAAAACGTTTAATATTAAATTAACGAGGGTTTTTATTTTCGAATAAATTATTAATTAAAAAAAAAATTAATATCCCTTTTTTTTTGTAGAGTATATTTTATGTTTTTTTGTTATTAGTAAGTTAATAAAAAAAAATTGGATCGAATTAAATCGATGGGATTTAATTAAGAAAATATTTTCAAAAGAGGTATCTGCATCGCTTTAAATTGCAAAAGGAAACAAATTAAGATTTTATAAAATGGTAGCGTTTAATTTGGTTTGTAAATACGTTGATATGTGGCATTACTTAAATAAAATTATTGGCCAACCAGTATCGGTTAAACTTGTTGCTTTCCAATTTGTTTTATCAAGCCAATTGTCTTAAGTTATATCATTAACTTGTATAGAGCTGTAATTCATACTAAAGGGTAATTTTTTTGCTATTTGTTTTTTCAGTGTAAATTTTTTTAGTGTAAAAAAAAATTCTCAGTAAGGTTTGTCATTTCACCATGAATAGAATAACAAACGGACAACGGTTGCGAATCATTGAATATTTATACCCTCTACCATATATGATAAGGGTATGTCATTCCATTTGTAACATGTCGAAATATAGGTCTAAGACCCCATAAAGTATATATATTCGTGATCCTTATGCGATTTCAAGTCGATTTATCGATGTCCGTTTGCTGTTGAAATGGCGATCCATGAACATACTCCCGAGCTGTTTGCTACTGAAAATGAGCGAAATCGGTCCAGAGGTTAAAAAGTTATGAGTAAAAATGTGAAGGTACCTCTAAAATTTTCATACAAATGGGTGTATTTTAGTACAATTTCATAGTAGCGACTGGCAAGTAAAACATTTCCTCTTGTTCTTCACTAGTCGCTTAGAATTATTATTCAATTCTCACCTCGAAAAAAATTTTTCACCACTACAATTTTGTTCACGGCAAAAAATTTTTTTCACCTAAAAATTTTTTTACCACCACAAAATTTGTTTTCACACACAAAAAAGTTTTTCACCTCAAACATTTTTTTTTTCAGCTCCATAATTTTACTTCTAAAGTTTTTGAAATTATTTGCATTAGAAATAGTTTAGAACATTTGCTTAGGATATTGGTGGAGGGTATTCAAAGATTCGGCACAGCCGAATTTAAGCCTTTTTTTAAATTAAATTTCGTGCTGTGTGAGAAATGTGTTTCTATCGAAAAATTGTCTTCAGCGAAGAAGCTCATTTTTGGCTCAATAGGTACGTCAACAAACGGAATTGCCAAAGTTGGTGTGAAGAGCAGCCAGAGGCACTTTAAGAGCTAAAAATGCACCCTGAATGCACTGTTCGGCCGGCGGAATCATTGGACCGTAGCTCTTCTTGACAATGTTACAGTCAATGGAGCAAGGTAACGTGCGATGATTACCGACTTTTTTTGCCCAAAATGAAAGAATTGGATTTGGTTGAAATGTGGTATCAACAAGACGGTGTCACATGGCATACGGCACGCGATACCATGAACCTATTGAGAGGCGAGTTTGAAGAGCAATTAATCTTACATTTTGGAGTGGGGATACCTGAAGTCTCTCATGTACAGGGACAAGCTAGCCATAGCCCTAGAAGACAACATTAAAGCTGGCATTGGTGATATACCGACCAAATGCTGGAAAAACTATGCCAAAATTGGAGCTCACGGATGGACCACCTACACTCAGAAAAAAAAGTTAGTAGAAAAATTTGTAAACGGTTTTCAATCCCACTTTACTATTTTTGCACTGATTTTTAGTAAAAAAAATTATAATTTAGCAAATCTTTTTGCTATTTATATTTTACAAATTATAGAATTTTTACAGAATATTTCAAATTTTTGTTGCTAATTTCAGAAATCATTTACAAATTTTTAAAAACCGATTTGCTAAAATGAGCAAAAAAAATTTACTAATTTTAAAAAAGTGGATATTGAAGAAAATGTTATTTGCAATTAAAACTTGCACCTACAAACTTAAATTGCCTTAAAATGTTACATAGATTACAAAAGGGGATCAGAAGTAAATATACGGACTCATGTCTTAAAACATCCACTTAAAATAGCACTAAAAAGTTTTTTTAGTTCTAAAAATCAGCCCTAAAAACAATTAAAATTTAACCTTAAAAGTAAAAAAAATTTACTAACATACTTTTGTCTAAAATATTTTTTGAATAATATAAATAAAATAAAAAATTTTGATGCTCGATAAAAAGAAATAAATTTAAAATTTTTTACTAATATTAATAATGTTAAGTAAATTTTTCTGCTAATTTAAGCAAACAGATTTTAAAATCCACTTTACAAAAAGTTTACTAACATTTAGTAGCGGTAGCTAATTTTTTCTACAAATTCCATCGTGTTGCTAAGATTAGCAAAAAAATACCGCTGGTCTCAAATTAGAAAAATTTTCCGTAATAACAGCAAAATTTTCAGTTGTCATTACAGGCTTTTTTGGGTTCACACTTCTCCAATTGGAGATTGATTTTTTGTTTTTGCTCTGGATAAGAGGTGGGCACGTGACACGAAAATTCGTGATTTACTTGAATCACGCGTGACCCAAAATTTGAATTACTCGCGTGATCGTGCGATTTTTTTGTAGTGATTTTTCGTGATTATTCCTTTTATTCGTTTTTTTATATTTTCGGTTTTATTTATTTTTTTATATGTAATGTAGAAAGACCGTTTTTTTCTTGAGTGTGAGCAAAAATTTAAATTACTCATGTGATCGTTCGTGAGCGTGAGTAGAAAAATATATTCGTGCATGATCGTTCGTGACTTTTGATTTTTGGTTCGTGATCGTGCGTGGGCGTGAGTCAAAAATCGCTCACATGCCCATCTCTAGCCTGTATGGCTTTGTATTACAGAATAAATAAATAAATTTTCACAATGTCCCGTTTTTACTAAAAAATTTGTTGTAGTTTTTCATTTAACAGAACATTCCATAAACGGGCCTCAAAAGTAAACAGTCTGTTGGGTTAACTTAAATTTTGCCAAAAAAAGTCCTTAAAAAATAATACAAATAAAGGGTGCATGCAATTCGTCGTCGTGCCCAACAATTGCACCTCTCACGCTCGTCTTTGATGAACATTATGCATAAAGACTTGCATTTACACGCTTACAAGGTGCAATTGACTCAAGAACTAAAGCCTCTTGACCATTCCAAACGTCGTCAATGGTCAGAATAGTGGAAATAAATGGCAACAGTGGATGATCAATTTTTGAAGAAAATCATCTTCAGTGATGAGGCACATTTTTACCTCAGTGGATTCGTCAATAGGCAGAATTGCCGCATTTGGGCGAATGATTATCCAAGAGTGATTGTCGAAAAACCAATGCACCCACAAAGAGTGACTGTTTGGTGCGGTTTATGGGCTGGCGGCATCATCGGGACGTATTTTTTTCAAAATGAGGCCGGTCGGGCAGTTACTGTGAATGGTGTTCGCTATCGGTGCCACTTGCCACACAGCTAACGAAACAATGGCTCTTTTGCGCGACAAATACAATGGCCATGTTATCTCACGTGGTGGCGATGTCAATTGGCCGCCAAAACCATATGATTTGACACCGTTGGACTTCTTCCTTTGGGGTTATTTGAAAGAAAAGGTGTACGTCGATAAGCCAGCAACAATTCAAGAGCTAAAGGATGAGATAATTCGGCTTATTAACGGCATAGAACCTCAATTATGCCTCAGCGAAAATTTGGACCGTCGGATGGAGGTGTGCCGCCGAGGTCTCGGCGGCCATTTGACCGATATTTTGTTCCATACATAATTAAACCATACCATATTATCATAATAAAAAGAAATGACAATAATTTCCTAAAATAATTTGTGTTTTATCCAAAATCAATATCGGCCCTTAAAATTTAACCACCCTTTATAAATAAAAAATGTTTTTGATTCGCGAATTAAAACTTTAGATTCATTTTATCATTACAACAATATCAACACCATGTATTTAATGTTCATACATTTATTCAAACAAAAAACGTTTTGAAACTATAACAAATTGGCTGTGTATTGTTTTACACTTTTAAGCCAAAAACAAATAAACAAAAAATAAATATATATATTTAACTAACATACAGGTTGGTTGAAAAGTTCCTGCGCTCGAAATGAAAGAATACTGTTTTTGTTACGAAATATATTTTTTTATTCCAAATAATCTCCTAGAAGCTCAATACACTTGTTCCAATGATCTTCCAATAATTTTATCCCATCCTTATAATGGTTTTCCGGAAGCTCTGCAAAATAAGCGTCTACGGCTGTAAATGGCCTCTTCATTCGACGAAAAATTCTTTCCACGAAGGAATTGTTTGAGATTTCTGAAGAGATAGTAGTCACTGGGAGCCAAATCTGGTGAATACGGTGGATGTTCAAGCAATTCGTACTTTAATTCTTTGAATTTAGCCATCGTCAAAACACTTGTGAGCAGGTGCATTGTCTTGATGAAAAATGATTTTTTTCTTCTTTAAACCAGGTCTTTTCTCACGAATTTTTTCATCCAGCTGATCCAAAAGGCTGCAATAATATTCAGAGTTGATTGTTTTACCTTTCTGAAGATAATCAATCAACAAAATTCCTTTTGCATCCCAAAAACTGATGCCATAACCTTTTTTGCTGATCGTTGTGACTTCACCTGCTTTGGAGCTGAACAACCAGCTTCAGTCCACTGTAAACGTTCTTGTTTCAATTTACGAGCATGGTGGTAGATCCAAGTCTCAGTCTCAGAAGTCTGTTTTATTCGGCTTAAAACGCTCCAAATTACGCTGAGAAATTTGTTTTCGATCCAGTTTTTGTTAAATTGTTAATGTGTGCGGCACTAACTTTCGTATCAGTTTTTTCATACGTAATTCTTCATGAAAAATATGGAGTACTCGTTCGTCTGAGATGCCTATGGCATTAGCAATTTCACGCTTAGTCAAACTTGGATCTTCACTAACCATATTATGTACCTGCTCAATGATTTCTGCTGTGGTTGCAGTTTTTGGTCGTCCTTCGCGTGGATCGTCTTCAAGGCTGGTACGACCCCGTTTAAATTCACCAGCCCAAAATTCAACGGTGGGTTTTGAAGGTGAGGACTCCTTATACACTTCTAACAATTGTTCATAACTGTCCTTTGCTTTTAAACCCTTCAAAACAAAGAATCTAATGATGATGGATATTCAATTTTTTCCATATTAAAAAAAATCAATGACACGTCAACTTCAAATGGCATGTAAACAAAGAAAGAATTGACAGAATGACTTGCAACTTTGCATGTGTTCTCAGGACAGTTATACCAACTTGAGAAAAAAAAAGTTTGGAGCTAGCAGTGCCATCTCTTGGTGAGCGCAGGAATTTTTCAACCAACCTGTAATTGTAATGACTAAACAAAATTTGTTGGTTGGAAAGGTGTCAGCAGAGTCTCTATTAGCAAATATTAAATTTTGTTCTGTCTAACAATCATATATAGTATAAAGACGATCTTGCTTTGAAGATTTTTTAATAAAAATTTGTATTCAAATAAAACTAAAACACATGTTATCTAGAGAGAATTTAAATTAGTAAAAATAACATAAAAAAAAGAAAAAAACAAAATTAAATTAATTCGATAAATAAAAAAAAGTCGACGACTCGAACGACTCCTTCACATGACAACGATAAAATCGCATACGACTAAGACGATAATGAAGATGAGGGCAATGATGATGAGATTGATAATGATAATATTGTTCTGTTGTTAACGAATTTACACTGTGCTGTTGCCGCTTTTTGTAAACCCAAGAGGAGGTATTGGTGGTTGTAGCAAAAATTCACAATTGCAGTTGCACAATTCTCGCCAATTCAGTATGTTTAGGTGAATAAATCTTACAAAAGAAAAGAAAAAAAAAGCTAAAAAGGTGATTTTTATTTAATCATATATAAAAAGTGTATTCCACTTATTCTGCTTTTCGCTTTCTAGAATAAAGGTTACATATGTAAAATAGAAAAATCTAAAAATCATAAATAAAAAATAATAAAATCCTTTCGATTTGGTTTTAATCAAACACGCTCATAAATTAAACGGAAAAAATCAATAATAATTTTGGTAAACTGTGGTAAGCTGTAAAAATAAAGCAATAAGATTTTACAAGCAATAAGAAAAGTGTTGTGCAATCATTACATGATTTTTTAAAATAAAAAGTGTTAAAAAAAATAAAATATATTTTTGTAACACTAATATCTCTAGACACGAATATTATTTAATAAAACGTGTGCTTGTCTACATATTTTTTGTATTTTTTTCATGAATGTGTTTCTTTGGATGATATTGGAAATCAAAAAACTAATGTGTGAATGGAGTATACATAGCCACGCACTTATTAATTGAGATATTTTTATGAGTGTCAAGCAGTTTTCTTTTTGTGCTAAAATATTTTAAAGCTATTTTTATGTTGTGCTTTTTTTTTAAATAATAAGGAATACAGGGTGATAAAATTATTTCATAAAAAAAAAATCTTTTAAAAAATAACGGATTCTTAAATTAATTTTGTCAGATTTTAATTATAAAGTTTAAAATAAATATTTTCCATTATGGAAATAAATATGGTCTGGCAAATGAGTTTCAAAACAAACAAAAATTTGGTGGTAGCGGAAATTTTAAAAATTTATTTGTTCAATTATTTATAATTAATTTAAAAATTAGAAAAATTAAACAAAATCATTAATAATTAATTAAAATTACGAAACAGCAAATATAATACATTACGTGTATAAAATGTAAATTAAAATTAGTTCATATAAAAATTTTAAAACTTTGATAAAAATTTTGAAAAAGTTTGACGGCAGAATCTACTGAAAATGGCAATTAAAACAAAGGTATATGTATATGCAGTTAAAAAAGCCCCGGTAGGCTAGTTGGTAGCGTGCTAGCTTATCAGTGCGGGGGTCGTGGGTTCGATTCCCACCAGAGGCTCTGGTCTGTTTTCGCTACAACGAGCCAAAAGCCTTTGTTGCTAGTGCTCGGTTAGGGAATTAATATATAATTTGTAATTGAATTATATGTAGTTAATTTTAACTACATTATAAATAAAAAACAACTAACATATTTAGTAAAAATAACTAGCTATGTCGTATAAATAACTGACAACTGTTTACTACAAATATTTTAAAAATAAGTAACAAATATATTTTTTTTTGACATTTTAACAAAAAAAAAAAAAAACAATTAACTATCAATTACAAAAAAAAAAAAAAAAAAAATCTGTAACTACTGTACTCCAGTTAACTAAAATTTTCCTGAGTTCAAAAATCGTGATAATTTTTAAAAGAAATTTGGAATGGCCAAAGACTTGTGCCTATAGGGATTTAGATGTTTATTTAAAATTAAATTTTTAATTTCTTCTCCTAATTCTAATCTCCATGAAATATTAAAATTTTTTTAAAAAAATTTAAAAGTCAATTTTAAGGATTTTTTTTTAAATTTTTATTCTATCGTATCAATTTTTTAAGCTTAAAAAAAATCCGGCATTGAAATTTTTAAATCAATTTGTGACAACCCTAAAATGATAATTTAAATTTTTTTAATTTGTGCTTGTAGCCAAATTTTTATAATATCTTATGCTGCTATATAAATTATGGATTCAAATTAATCGGTTGTTAAAGTTGTGTCATCTTGAGACGCCGTTAGGATAATAAGGGTTAATACTTTTTTATGCATTGGAGATATAATACAATTTTTTTATTTTTATTTGCATTTTTAAAATTTTTTTCAAATGATTTTGTTCGTTTTGTGTGCGAGAACCCTACATAAACATTTTGATTGGGTAAAAATAAATCAACCAATCAAACAGAATGCTTATAAAATATAAGTCTACTATAAATATTTCTATAAATTTTATTCTGAAAGAACCCCACAAAAATTGGGGTTCATTTCGTTGGGGTTTTATTTCATTTTGAAAATGGGGACATTATTTTATAATAAAATAAATGTCTAATTTTGGGGATTTATTTCTTTTTCGTTTTTGGTTACTTCTCAGGGGGTTATTTCATGGAGCCAAATCACTGGCATGCGCACTCATAAAATTTTCCTAGTTACTACAAAACAGTTGTTTGAGCAGTAATCAGAAGTTGTTCTTTTAACTGTAATTATAGGGAAAACGAGAAACAGTTATTTAAAAAAAGAAAACAGCCAACGAAAAGTACTGTAGCATTTTTGCAGCAAACGGTTAAAAAATGAGTTTTCAAATATTGATTTATTATACCCTTCACCACAGGTGGAAGGGTATATATAAGTTTGTCATTCCGTTTGTAATTTCTACAATATTGATCTTAGACCCTATACAGTATATATATTCTGCGTCCTTATGAAGAGCGAAGTTGATTTAACAATGTCCGTCTGTGTCTTGAAATGGGTTTTCCAAAGACCCCAGACATGATGAGGACTTGATTGTTATATATTTCTGTTACATGTGATCCATTTGATAAGTGGCTGAGATATTAGCAAAAAACCAGGATTACCTCTAATTTTTTCCGTAAAATCCCTTTGTTTTTTATATGTATGTTGAATATTACGCATAACAAAACATCCATTTGTTGAAATTCTTTTCTTTCATCTCTTCATCTTTTATACACAAACAACAAACCAATACAAAGATTTGTCATTTAAATAAAAACCAAACAAACCCCTATTGAACGAAAACTGTTTATTTAATTCTATTAACCATGATTCCACATAACCTTAATAGCTCAGTTGTCTAAACGCTATGACACAAATACTTTTTTTTCTCTAAGACGCGGGTTCAATTCCTACACAAGTCAATTCAATTTTTTTTTGTACATTTTTTTTTGTTTTTTTTTAACATTTAATAATTAATTTAAATAAAATTTTATATTAATAATTACATAATCCATCAATAGGCTAAAAACATCAAAATTTGTATAAAAACCCTCTGATACAAACAAAATACAAACGATTTTATTTCTATTTTTTGCTCCGATTTAAAAGAATTTATAAAAAGATTTTTAAACCATTTTATTTCTCATATATTATTTTAGAGCTGTAATATGACATATGGATACGTCTTATATAGCAAAAGATCGAAAATCTTTAGTATAAAATATTTGCTAAAAAACTCGGAAATATCGGTTCAGATACAAAAAAGTTATGCTCAAAACATAATTTTTTTCAAATACCTATTTTCTGGAACCATAAATCTTCCCGAGTCCAAGTTTTATCACCAAACTAAATGGTTAATTTCCTCTTAAAGGCGTCCGTATATAAATCTGTCCATTCCATATATGTCCATATATAAACTTCAGTTTTTTCCCAACCATGGTGAAGGGTATATAAGATTCGGCATAGCCGAATTTAGCCGCTCTTACTTGCTTTATTTATCATTTAGTTTATTTTTAGTTTGCAAATAAATATCATAAAATTCTATTGTATCTTCAATGGATAAAAGCGTCATAACTGGGATACCCATTGAAATTTTAACTTTTGATGTTGTATTCATACATTGATTTTATAATTGAAAGAAAAAAATTTCTTTGTTTTAATTGCTGTAAAAGCACTAGTTTTTTCCAAATTTGTCAGTTGTTTGTAATAAAAATCAGTTGTTTTTACGATATAGTTATTTATTTTTACTAAAATTGCTAGTTATTTTTTATTAACAGGTGAAATAAATTAATTTTTAATTTAAAATTAAATACCTTTATCACCTTTTTAATTAATATACTTTTGTTTTAAGTACCATATTCAGTAAATTCTACTTTTTGAGTGCAAAATTTTTCTGAGTGTATTTTAGATAGACTAATAAACATTTGGCTATGTTTAGTTGTACATACTATTTTTATACACCTTTGTCGAGAAATCGTTTATGTTGATACAAGAAATTTTTAATTGAGTAATGATTTGACAACCTGTTCATGATCGATATTGGGAATCACAAAAAACAGAACATCAAAAAAATTGGCAATGTTTAAAATAATAATGTATTTATATATTTAAGCAATAAAGAAAAAAATTTAAAAATGTGTATTATATATATTTTTAATTGTTTAACGATCGTTGACAAGTTAGCATTAACCTAAAGTATTTTTTTTTAAATATACTCAGAGAAAAAGTTTCATCATAGTGATAAAGTAGTTTCATAAATAGTTATCAATTCTTTACCATATTTATGAAGTTTTTATAAATACAATAAAATAAAGTTTTTCATAAATATTTATGACAAATGTTTCATAAATCTTCATTTTATAAAAAAAAAATCATAAAAAAATTTACAAATTATTTATTTCGGTTGCAAAACACTACTGCTTGTAATTCTCATAAAGTTTGCACTTTTATTTTTATGTATAAATATGATTATAGTTTTTTAAAAAATATTGATTAAAGTTCTTCATAAATATGAAGAACAATTTTATAAATCTTAACTTATATTTTACAAAAATTCTTTAACATAATTATATATATTTTTTTATATTTATCTTCCTTTATTCGATCTTCAATATTACATTATATTATTCTTTCAAATCGAGTTCAAGATCTTATTACAAAAAATAATAATGATTCGTCTCCACATTGGGTGACTTCTTCAGGGAAGAAAATAATAAATAATCATTATTATTTTTTATAATAAGAAGTCACCCAATATGGAGCCGAAATATTGGAAGAAAATAATAAATAATCATTATTATTTTTTGTAAAAAGATCTTGAACTCGATTTGAAGAAATAATATAATATAACTATATATTTTTAAAATTTGATCAGGCCCGAGATCATAATTAAATTATCATAGTTATGATCTCGAGCCTGATAAAATTTAAAAAAATATATAATTAAAACAGAGAGATCGAAAAATACATACAAAATTTACATTCTTCAATATATTTAAAACAGTTTTATAAATATGCATTTTTATGAAAGAGTTTCATCATATTTATGAAGTGTTACATAGGATGAAAATATATTAAGTTTTTAATCGCTAAATTATACTCTTAACTTTTAACAACAAATTTTTTATGTTTTATTGTCAAAAATAAAATTATAATAATTTGCTACCGCTATTAAAAAAAATTGGGCGAATATATTAAAAGTTTATATATGTCGTATACCACACGTGTGACTAATAAATTGAGTGAGCTAATTAATAGATGATTTCATTAACACTTCATTGATACTCGTATCAATTGTAATTAAATTATTTTCATTAACATATTTTTAATAATGATTTAAATTTTTTAATTTTATTGTCTAATCGTAATATTTTAAAATTATATTGCAATTAATTAATTTAAAACAAATAATGGCAATTGACAGATAAGTTTTATAGAAAACATTAAAATGGAGATAAATTTCAGAAATCAGGAAAATGCTTGCTCGTGATCGTTTAAAAAAATGAAGAACGAAATAGAATGTAATGGGGGACAAGTGTAATTGGAACACTGAGTACTGCGAATGAAATGGAACGGGTATCGAAATTTGTATTGTGGGAGTGTTAAAAATAATAAAAATTATATAAATTGATAATAAAAAAATAGTCACCATGGGCTGTTTTAAAAAAATTCCACAGGACCCTTCGCTGGTATACCTTATTTGTATTATTTTTATAGCTTTGCAAAAATTCCGTTTTACGCTATCTCACTTAGTTTTCGAGATATGCTCGAAATAGAGCGAAACGTGCAAAATTTTTGACCTATTAGTGTTAATACACTGCGATAATAAAAATAGGCCAAGTCCGGGAGACATCCTAATGGATGTTTTATTAAAATTCCATGGGACCCCTCGCGGACCTACGTTATCTGTATTATCGAAGGCAAACCTTTATCAAGCTTTGCGCTATTCACCATTTTGTAAAATAGCAATTTTATCAAATGGCCGATATCTCAAACAATAACATCACGCGGGCAGTAAGTGTAGCATTTGCAAAACTTGAAAAGCAGTCTAAAATCATGGGTCTTAAATTGAACGAGGACAAGACGAAGTATTTTATTTCAAGCAGCAAAACATTACAGCGTCTCGAAAAGCGCATATCCATCGAAAATTGCAACTTTGAAGTTGTTAAAGACTTCGTTTAATGTAGACAGCTTTTAAATTAAGCGGAGAATAACTATTGCCAATAGATGCCCTCTCTCGACGGACGAAAAAAACACTATATAAATCCTTCATCCTGCCCGTCTCACTGTATAGTGCTGAAACATGGACAGTGAAAAGATCAGATGAGTCTTTGCTGGCAGTGTTCAAGAGGAAAATTCCCCGTAAGATTTACGGCCCTATACTCACTAAAAAAAGTCTGTAATGACAACTGAAAATTTTGCTGTTATTACGGGAATTTTTGCTAATTTGAGCCCAGCGGTATTTTTTGCTAATCTTAGCAACACATGTCTGCTGACGTGTATTACAATGAAATTTGTAAAAAAAAAAATTAGCTGCCGCTACTAAATTTTAGTAAACTTTCTGTAAGGTAAAATTTAAAATCTGTTTGCTGAAATCAGCAAAATCAAACAAAATCAAAAAAATTAAAAATTTGTTTTTTATCGAGCATTAAAATTTTTTATTTTTTAATTTTTTTTTTCAAAAAATATTTAAATAAAAAAATTAAAAAAAAAAATCAAAGGCTCAAAAATTGTAAAAACATAAACGAATTTAGCATTTTGTTTTGTATTTGGCAATTTCTGTTTTGAAAAATATTTTAGTAATTTTTTTTTATTTTTAAGGTCAAATTTTAATTGTAACATTTTAAGGCACTTTAAGTTTGTAGGTGTAATTTTTAATTAGAAATAACATTTCCTTCAATATCCACTTTTTTAATATTAGTAAATGTTTTTGGCAATTTTAGTAAATCGGTTTTCGAAAATTTGTAAAATGATTTCTGAATTTAAAAAAAAATTTGTAAATATTCTGCAAAAATTCTGTAATTTTTAAAATGTAAATAGCAAAGAGATTTGCTAAATAATAATTTTTTTTACTAAAAATCAGTACGAAAATTGTAAAGTGGGATTGGAAACCGTTTACAAATTTTTCTTCTAACTTTTTTTCTGAGTGTATCGCGTTGATGATGGATTCCGAATTATAATAAACCATGAGTTGTACGAGCTTTAGGCTGATGTAGACATAGTCAGGCGCATTAAGGTTCAACGACTGCGCTGTCACGTTTGTCGTATGAAAACGACGCTCCAGCTCATAAGGCATTAAAGGAAGAACCCGTCGTTGGGCAACGCAGAAAAGGACGACCTAGCCTCCGTTGAAGTGACCAGGTGCAACAGGATTTATCAACAATTGATGTCTCGAATTGGCACCAGCATGCAAGAGACAGAAACAACTGGCGTTCTATTTTACTTCAGGCTCAAACCGACCCTTATAAAATAAAAAATAAATATATATCTCAAAAACTAAGCGAGATAGGCAAAACAGGCAAAATTTTTGTTCTAGCAGAGAATTAATATACTGCGATAATTAAAAATATGTCAGGTCCTGAAGAGATCCCGAATAATCAATTTTATAAAATGGCCTAAGTAAAGCGATTTAAACATCCCTTTTTTTTGTAAACTAATGATTGCTTTTAACAATTGTAATTATTTTTTGAGGAATTATTACGATTTCATTAGGATTAGTAGGATCAACGCTTATGCCAGAAAATTCCATTAAATGGTAATGAAATTTCAATGCCAATTAAAAAATCCCAAATATGTCGCTTACTTAATAAACTGTGTAAAGTCAATTTTGTAAGTACCAACTTTTCAAACTGGTACACACGGCCTTACATTAATCCTTCCTTTGCTTAAATTTTTACAGAAAATGATTTGAATTAAAGTCATTAGGTAAAATTTGGAGTTTTTATATGACATTTTAGGCATTTTTGTTTACTTTTTGCATGAATTTTTGACATGGTATTGTAATCGACACCTGTAGAATTTAAGTTAATTTTACACAATATTTTTTTCCTTTTCATCTGAATACCCTGTATATTTTATTTCAACAAAAAAAAACAACACTTTTTTTCTATATTTATGTAAAGTTGTATGTTTCTATTGCAATTGTTGCATCACAGTATTAAAACATCGTGATTTTGTTTTTATTTTTTAATATCATTCGTTCCCCCCCCCCCCCCCCCCCCCCCCCCATAAAATTCAGCACTTTTTAATGCAATTCTATTGGAATAATTCCAATGCAAAAAAAAAACAAGCGAATTAAAACACCCTAAGATTTGGAGAGACAGAGAGTAAATTCTCACAAAATTAATAAAAATGTAAAAATCTCAATTGTTTATAAAACTTGTTAGACAAAATAAAAGTATTAGAAGAGAACTTTACGCATTCATTCGGTTGATTTAGTAGAAAATATACCAGCGTAGAACAAACGTAGGAGGAGAAGTTTATAGATACTTAAATTCAATGTTAAAATAACTACCCAAAAAGTATTAATTTGCAATAAAATAAAAAAATTATTTGTTTTATCTTTATTTTATATTAAGTACCTACAAAAACAAATAAATTGTAAGTGGTTCGTATAATAAAACATAAGTTAAATATTTTTAAAATAATTTCATTAAGGTCGGTTAACTTATCCAAAATTGTGTTTAATCACTATGCATAGTTATTTTAATGCAAATATTACTACAACTTAAGGTTAATGACTAACTTTGCTACCTAAACCACAGTAAAATTTGCATTAAAATAACTCTGAATTGTTTTAAATTGTGCTTTCTTTTAGATAAATTAGCAGACCTAAATGTTGTGTAATTAAATAAAAAAAAAACACTAAATTGTTGTTGTGTTGTTAGTTGATTTTCGTTTGTTAATTATTTATATTTTCTATTAATCATTTAGAAACTGACACCGTGATTTGAAACATTCATATTTGATGACTCAATACTTATTGTATTCAACAGATTTATGTTGTTTTAAAACGATATAAATATTTTGTTTAAATAAAATGTGCAAGTTTTTTTTTATCATTTATAAAAACATGTGTGTAGAATTTACATAAGAAAATTTTTTTTAAATACATATTTGTATACATATATTGTCACATTTCTTCACTCGCCTTAAAAAAAATCAAATGAAAAACATGGAAAATTTGTTATCGTATATAAACCACTCAACAACGTGCGTAACATTAAATTTAGGGTCTTTATAAAATTTCATATTATCAAATAAATCGAACGCAAACTAATTTATAGACAAATTATCTTATTATAAAATAACAAGAGGGTTAATAAACCCCATGTTTGTGTGAATTTTTTTACTTGTGCAAATAAATTGAGTGTTCATTACACTCAGAACATTTTTGCAGTAACTAGTTACATGTGGGTTATTCGAAAAAACAAGTACAATAAGATAGTTATGACGGTAGCAATCAACTGTAGTTGCTATTAAAAAAAGTTTACAGCACAATTTCATTTAAATCTAACGGCTGAAAATAACTGCAAAATGAACAGTGAAAAACAATTGCAATGTAAGTTAATTTTAAATAAAATTGCAGTTTACATTGTCAATTTCTACAAGAAAGTTTTTTGTGTTGTAAAACAGTAATTGTTGTTTTTAACTGTCACCACAGTTGTTTATCTATGGAATAATATTACACAACTATAATGTCAGCTATTTAAGAAAACCAACTACACTCAGAAAAAAAGTTAGTAGGAAAATTTGTAAACGGTTTTCAATCCCGCTTTACTATTTTTTTTTGTTGTAAATCAGTAATTGTTGTTTTAACCTGTCACCACAGTTGTTCTTCTATAGAATAATATTACACAACTGTAATGACAGTTATTTAAGAAAACCAACTACACTCAGAAAAAAAGTTAGTAGAAAATTTGTAAACGGTTTTCAATCCCACTTCACTATTTTTTTGTGTTGTAAAACAGTAATTGATGTTTTCAACTGTCACCACAGTTGTTTTTTTATGGAATAATATAACACAAATTTAATGTCAGTTATTTAAGAAAACCAACTATACTCAGAAAAAAAGTTTGTTGGAAAATTTGTAAACGTTTTTCAATCCCACTTCACTATTTTTTTGTGTTGTAAAACAGTAATTGTTGTTTTTAACTGTCACCACAGTTGTTTTTTTAAGGAATAATATTACACAACTATAATGTCAGTTATTTAAAAAAACTAACTACACTCAAAAAAATAGTTAGTAGGAAAATTTGTAAACGGTTTTCAATCCCTCTTTACTTTTTTTGTACTGATTTTTAATAAAAAACATAATTTTTAGCAAATATTTTTGCTATTTTTACAGAATATTTACAAATTTTTGTTGCTTATTTCAGAAATCATTTTACAAAACTTTGAAAACCGATTTGCTAAAATTAGCAAAAAAAATTCCTAATTTTAAAAAGTGCCTTAAAATGCTACATAGATTAAAAAAGGGGTCGGAAGTAAATATTTATGTTTTTAAAATGTTTAAGCCTTTGATTTTTTTTTAATTTTGTCTAAAATATTTTTTGAAAAAAAAAATAAATAAAATAAAAAATTTTGATGCTCTATAAAAAAAAAAAATGAATTTGAAATTTTGTACTGATATTAATAATATTAAGTACTTTTTAACTGAAATTCCACTTTACATAAAGTTAACTAAAATTTAGTAGCGGCAGCTTATTTTTTTCTACAAATTTCATTGTACTACACGTCAGCAGACATGTGTAGCAAAAAAATACCGCTGGGCTCAAATAAGCAAAATTTCGCGTAATAACAGTAAAATTTTCAGCTGTCATTACAGACGTTTTTTGGTGAGTGTAATGAAAAGTAGAACATTTTGTAACAATTGTTTAAAACAGTTATTTATTTGTATATTATAAAAAACAGCATTTTGCAGTCAACAGTTAAATTTTGTTAGTTACTTTTAAACATACATGGAACTAATTAAATGAATTGATGATTTTATTGCATTGATTTCAAATGAAACAGTATTTGGCAGTCAACAGGTAAATTTTGTTAGTTACTTTTAAACATACATGGGACCAATTAATTGAATTTTTGATTTCATTGTATTGATATCAAATGTTATGAAATTTTTTTCGTTACCATTTTTTTAAATAATGATAATGTTTTTAATTGTTTGATTTCATTGATTAATGGTACTGTGTTTTTAATTCCATTACAATTAATAATTTATCAATTAAAACAAATAATTAAAAAAGATATAGTACTATATTGATACTCTACTAGTGCAAAACTTTGTCGTCTTGCCCAGCCTCTCTTAGTTTTCGACATACAAAATGGCGAATAACTTGAAATATAATAAATATAGTGGGATAATAAAAATAGGCCAGGTCTGGGAAAGATCACGATTTAAAAAAACAATTTAAACATCCGATATTTTTTGTAAACAAATGCTTTTTTTGATCAATTGTAAATAGTTTTTAAGGCATTAGTACGATTTCATTAGCATTAGTAGGACAAATGCAAATACCAGAAAATTTTATTACCATAAAATTGTAATTAATTGGCATTGGCATAATCTAATTGGCATTAGAGTTATCCAACTAATGCTAATAAAATTTCAATGAAAAAATCCCAAGTCTGCTTTTGAAAAATTTAAAATTTTCGTAGAGTTTTTAAAAATTCTTATTTAGTTTGATTTGTAGATTTTTTGTTGGACCTAGTCCCCATATATACCACCTTCCCGATACTTACTTAAATGCACTTTTTATGTCATTTTATATAGATTTTTAACTCCTATATAAAAATAATCTTTTTTTTTTTGCACAGACTTCTAGTAAAACGTTCTTAAAGTTTTTGACCTAGTAAAAACGAATCAAAAGTCAAAAATGTGCGGTCAGAGAAATAGGGCTTTTATGGTTCAAATTTTTTACACATTTTTCAAGTATAACTGGATCTAATCCATGTCCATAGGTTTTATTTATTGTCCTTATCAATAAGTGCTATAAGGACAATTTAAAAAGTGGCAATCTTTGAAATCCTTACTGGGTCCTTAAAAACCACTTGAACATTTTTCGATATGATTATACTCAAATGAAAATAATTTTATATGAAATTGTCATATATAAAAATATAGAAGTACCCTTTCGCAATACATAACTAGAACCTGAAATCCTTAAAGTTCCAGCAATATGTCTTTTCGAATTGTGAGCCTTTCTTTTTTTACCTCCCTGATGCAGGGAAAAATACTTTATGGATATGTATTGTGACCATAATATTTTAGAAAAGCTTTCTGAAAATAAATTCGATTTTTGTTTAGTAAAGCAATTTTTATCACCTGCATTCGAACATGCTGATGGATCATACCGTTTTTTAACTCATCGATTGTTAATCAAAAATCAACTATAAGCACCCACGTTTATCTTTTCATAAGCAATTTTTGTGTTATATTCCTAAAAAAAATTCGATCTACAAAACTAATGTCTTTACATATATGTATCATGATTCCTTCTAGACTAGAAAATGGCATCAACATTTTATAAAGTTGGCGTTACAACGCTTAGTGCTGCAATTGGTTCAGTTTTGGCAACATGGACCTTAGATCGCGTGAATTCTACGCACACGGTAATTAACGACAAGTTAAAAACAAATCTACTGATATTTCTAAAGAAATCCCCTAAACGATATATGTAATTTAACTTCATTAGGTTAGCGCTGAAATGAAAGCTCCACCAAAACGTAAGCGCACATTGGTTTCACGAGCCGAACAAATGAAGTCATTACAAAGTGGCGATGAGTTTGATGTACTTATTATTGGTGGTGGTGCTACCGGTGCTGGCTGTGCTTTAGATGCAGTCACCAGAGGTTTAAAAACTGCCTTGGTAGAATCTGATGATTTTGCCAGTGGAACATCATCCAGATCCACAAAATTGATTCATGGCGGTGTACGTTACCTGCAAAAGGCTATTTTAGGCGTAAGTAGGAAATTCCAAAAAAAAAACATAAATTTTTCATGTAGAAGCTGCTAAATTGTCATTAATTGTTTCCTTTTTTTTCATTTATTTATTTGTATATTTTTATCGCTTATTGTAGTTAGATTATGAACAATATCGTATGGTTAAGGAAGCCTTAGCAGAGAGAGCCTCAATGCTTGAGTCAGCTCCTCATTTAACTCATCCCTTGCCTATTATGCTACCAGTTTATCAGTAATGTTTTTGCAATTGCATTTAATGGCTTTTGAAATGAAGCCCTAAAAGATTAATTTGATTTTGTTGTTTTTGTTATTATATTTGACTAATTTAGATGGTGGCAAGTACCATATTACTGGGTGGGCATTAAGGCCTATGATTTTGTAGCTGGTGATCGTAATGTCAAGAGTTCATATTTGCTATCCAAGGCTGAGGCATTGGAATTGTTTCCAATGTTGAAAAAAGATAAATTATGTGGTGCCATTGTGTATTACGATGGTAAGTTAGTGGAAGAATAATTTCATTGAAAATTCTTAATTTATAATGTTTGATTTCTTTTTTACTTTTAGGCCAACAAGATGATGCTCGTATGTGTTTGGCAGTAGCTTTAACTGCTGCCCGCCATGGTGCCACCGTTTGTAATCACGTCGAAGTTCTGGAGTTGTTAAAGAAAGACGATGGTACTGGCAAACAAGTTTTGTGTGGTGCTAAAGTCAAGGATCACATGTCTGGCAAACAATTTACCGTTAAAGCAAAATGCATAATTAATGCCACCGGTCCATTTACGGACTCTATCCGCAAAATGGATGATCCTACAGTCAAATCCATTTGCTGTCCAAGTTCGGGTGTTCATATTGTATTGCCCGGTTATTACAGCCCTGATCAGATGGGTCTTTTGGATCCCTCCACCTCAGATGGTCGTGTTATCTTCTTTTTGCCTTGGCAAAGACAAACTATTGCTGGCACCACAGATTTACCATGTGACATAACACATAATCCTAAACCCACTGAAGATGAAATACAATTTATTTTAAATGAAATCAAAAACTACCTCAATGCTGATGTTGAGGTAAGACGTGGCGATGTCTTATCGGCCTGGAGTGGTATTCGTCCTTTGGTATCAGATCCCAACAAAGATGATACACAATCGTTGGCTCGTAATCATATTGTTCATGTGAGTCCTTCCAAATTGATAACAATTGCTGGTGGCAAGTGGACCACATACAGAGCTATGGCTGAGCATACACTTGATGCAGCCATTAAAGGTAAGTAAGAATTAAAAACAGAATCCAACGTTTATTATGGTTTTTTTTCGTTATTAAACTTTAATATTCAAACTATATTTAAAAAAAAAATTGTTATTTTTAAACCCAGCAAAATTATTGCTTATTAGTCCTCAATCAGATCTTTTCTAGAACAGGTTAATTTGTCACCCATTCTATATTACAGAGTCTAAAGCTTATTCCTTGGAATTTAATTTAAGGTGTAATTCTACCATAATACAAATATTAATAAGGATTTCTAAACCTGGTTCAAATTATTTAAACAAATAAAAAACAATGCTCGAAATATATCGACGCCTTCAAACTAAACTGTCCTTATTATATTAGTTCTTACAACATTTTTGAAATGAAAATTTTTGCAAAGTACTTTTGTACTTATAACTTTTAAGTAGATTGGCCGATCATTACCAGATTTTGACCGAATGGTGGAACTTTAAACTTTAAGTCGACTTAGCATACTTTAGTTTGGAGGCGTCGATATATTAGAAAACTACGTTTATACTGAACCCCAAAATAATTATGTTCGTTTTTTTCAAGATTTTGACTTTCGAATTCCACACAAATTTAAGAATGTGAAAATAAATTCCACGAATGAGAGATAAAAATGGGCTAAGACTTTAAATAGTATATAACTGAAAATGTCTCGAAAATTGTTTGTCCGATTTTTTTTTCATATTTGTGCTCATCATACGGAAATTAATAAAAAAAAATGATGTGTTTTAGTATAGAATTTAAAAAAATTTTATTTGTTCTAAAAATCCTGTCGACGTAAGTTGAGGATTAACGTAATCTGCTGGCCCAGACAAAATGTTTCCACTTCCAAACTCTTTGTACCCGAATAACCCACTATTCAATATCAAAACCGTGCCACCAAAACCGATCCCTGTAGTGAAATCGATCCAGAAAATAAGTTTAAATGATAAACAAGTTTTTAAAAAACGATAATGAGCTAATACCGAAAATGCTCTCATTTATCTAACCACATTTTTTCCCCCCTTACAGCTTGTAACTTGAAACCAGAACGCACAGAAGCTGTTACATCTTTGTTAAAGATTGAGGGTGGTCAAGGTTGGACTCCTACCATGTATATTCGTTTGGTACAAGATTTTGGTTTAGAATGCGAAGTTGCTCAACATTTGGCTAAATCATATGGTGATCGTGCTTTTGCTGTAGCAAAAATGGCCTCCCTAACTGGCAAACGTTGGCCCATTATTGGTAATCGTATTCATCCAGAGTTCCCCTATATTGATGCTGAAATTCGTTATGGTGTTAGAGAATATGCTTGCAATACTATTGATATGATTGCACGTCGTTTACGTTTGGCTTTCCTTAATGTACAAGCTGCCCAAGAAGCTTTGCCCGCTGTTGTAGATATTATGGGTGAGGAATTAAAATGGTCCAAAGAGGAAAAGGAGGTATGGAATATACATACAAAAATATGTTATCAGATAATTTTTAACGTTTGTTGTTTTATTATCTTAGAAACAAATAAAATTAGCTACAGACTTTTTGGCAAATGAAATGGGTCAAATGGTAAATCGTGCTTCTAAGGACAACATTCCCATCAAATTGTCCAAGGAAGAAATACAAACATATATCAAACGTTTCCAAATTATCGACAAAGACAACAAAGGTTATGTCTCTATTAATGATATACGTAGAGCCCTCAAGGTAAATAATTTGTAACGAATTAAAAACTCCAGATTGTTCATTGCAATATCTTTACCCCTACAGAGCTTTGGTGATGCTGACATATCTGGTGAACAATTACATGAAATCTTAAGGGAAATTGATACAAATATGAATGGTCAAGTTGAACTAGATGAATACTTACAGGTTAGTTATTTACTTTTTTTTTTTTTTTTGTTTTAAACACTTTAAAATCAAACTTTTTATATTGGAAAATTCCAGATGATGTCTGCCATTAAAACTGGCGATGTTGCTTACTCACGTTTTGCACGTATGGCTGAATTGGAAGAACAAAAACATGATGCTGCTAATCTGAAAACAAAGATTACTGTCGATCGTTCTGGCGGTGGTTTGTAAATCGTTTACAATTATTATTTTCCAAATTTTTTTCATATCTTGTAGATAGTTTGAAACAACTGAATATTAACTTAAATTACACACACACACAAAAAAAGAAAAATACAATTTTTAAAACATTTTTGCTCGTCTTCAACTTTTTAAATTTTCCCTTTATCATTATGCTGTTATTGTTACTCTTTCAACAAATTACAAAAACAAAAACGAAATCGTAATATATTTAAGATAAAAATCAAAACGAATATTTATAACGAAATAATGTAATAAAAATGCAAATAAACGGTATAAAATTATTTTAGTTACTCATTTTAATTTAGTAATACAATCAGGTCTAGTTTTATGCGGATTCAAATTTATGCGATTTTAAACGAAGTTTCATTTTAAACAAAATTTAAATGAAGTTTGGAAAAAATTTACAATTTTGGATTGCATTATTCTGACAGCATCAGCGCTCTCTAAACTGCGACCACAAACATTAAACGCATGCTGGAAATTGTGTTGCTAGAAGTACTGGTGGGGAAATATCAACACTGACTAATGAAATTATAGATTTAGTGAAATCTGTATGTATTATTGATCTGTTATTTGTTAAATGAATAGTATTAATAGGATTTTGGATCATATAATCATATTTTTTTTTTTATAAATTGTTTTGTTACAAAGAAAGAAAGATTTAGCTCATCAAATTGGAGGAGATGGATTTGACTCGCTAAACTACGATGATTAAGAAGAACTTTTCGCTGAAGAACCATTAACCGATAACGACGTTATTAGTTTAGATATTGGAAGTGAGAAAAACGTGGATTGTGAAGACAGTGATTCCGAAAAAATTGTTAAACACTTCACTTCAAAAAAATTGGTGATTTCCTCAGCACAGTTAATGCTTTACAAAATCAAATTCTTAATATGGATCTAGATATGGAATGAGCATTAAAGATTCAACGCGGACTGACTGATCTGTTTTCCGGATGTCAATAGTTGCATAAGAAACTTAAAAATTTGAAATCGCAAACTTTGATGACAAATTATTTTGCAAGAAAAAAAAACAATTGAAGCCCCTAAAAATTATTTGATCTCGTCCCCTATTCACGAGATAAATTCTAGTGATGAAAATGTTATTTTTTTTTGCATATGATGACAATATGATTATATCATCTAGTGATGAAAGTGACGTTGAACCAATTCCAAAACGATGCAGACAATTATTAAGTGATTCAGGTTAATCGTACATATTTACAGAATTTCTTTAAACAAATTTTTAGCTTATTTTTTGGATCATTTTCTGTAATTATTGAATTAATATTATATTTTTAGTTATTTTTTTTAGGCGTTTAAGTAAATAAAATAAGTATATTTTTGTTGATTTTTGTATGCGATTTTGTTTAATTAATATTTAAATTTATGCGATTTTTCAGAATTTTGGAACGAATCATTAGTTTTTATATGAAGCTAGAGTATCGTTTTGTGCGATTTTTTTGGAACTCATCTATCGCATAAAACGACACCTGAGTGTAGTTATCTATTACTAAAGAAGTCTGGCTGTGTTCAGAGCCATAGCCAGAAATTAATTTTTTATACTCTTAGGGTCTATCAAATACGGCATTTGGAGGAATTTTGCCTATACCCCATTCATATTGAACCCCCAAAAATATGTATTTTCGTTTTTTTTTTTTTTTTAACTTTCAAATTCCATACAAATTTTAAATTGAAAACTTGAAAATTCGAATTTTGGTACTCAGTATGAACGGGATGAATATTAGGGTGAATTTGTGGATAAATGTAAAAATATTATCGAAAAGCTTCAGTCGATTGGGAATTGAAATTCGACTTACGCTCTTTATTTGAAAATCTTAAATTTTTAAAGTAATATTTGTTTTTTAGAAATAGTTTTTTTTCAACCAAAATGTTCTCTCGATTAAAACAAAAAATTTAAAAAAATCATACAAGACGTTTTTTTTTAAATCAAGCAGAAGCAACATTTAAGCTGAAAGTCCATACCACGCATGCTGCGCTTCTTCACGTCATACGCGGTCAGTGTAATCAGTGTAATTGCATGCTGCAAGTTACATAGTACCAACGCGTAGGATGCCTTGACGCTTACTTTTGTAAGCGTAATAAGCAGCGTATGAACAGATCAGCTGATTTTTATAGCAATGGAGGCAAAACTAATTGAAGCTGTAAAAAACACGAAGTACTTTATAAAAAAGTCAATTTTTTATAGGAATAAATTTAAGCGAGCTGCTGCTTGGAATTCGCAAAAAAACCCACTAACTTCTCGTTCCAAGAACAACGGACGTACCCAAAATCGTCTATTCCTATGGAGCTTTTTGTACACACTTGTAGCACAAAATATAATATTAACAAACTCAATAAATTCCATAAATTCTTTAAAAATTTCAATTTCACTTTCAATTTTGCAAAAATTATTTTTATTTTTTTATTTTAAATTTATTTTATTCAACAAATTTACACTACAGCTGATCAAAACAAAAGCGTAAAAAGCGTCGTACGTAACTTGTATTTCAGTAAAGCGTTTAAAGCGTTAACGCGTACAAAGCGTTGACGCGAAAACGCGTGGTATGGACTTTTAGCTTAATAATGGGGTTATACTGTAACAATTCTGTATTAAAGGCTGTTTTTTTTAGAGGTAGAGAACTCTTATTTAAAATAGAACACATAAAGACTTATGCAATGATTTATCTTAAATTATTATTTGATAGCTTATTATTTGGCATTTAGTATTAAAAAATAATTTTGGACACATGTGTACCGCAACCACATTTTTTTTAAAGCACATTCGGAAGGACCAATTTTCAATTTTTTATTTGGCAAAGTGACTGGCAAAAAAAATATTTTTTCTATCATGATAAAATAATTTTTGCCTAAGGATTTTTCAGATAATATTGAAAAAAAATTACCTTTATAAAAAATAACTCCATTTACAGTCTAAAAAACATAAAAATTTTCATAAATTGGTCCATGCAAGAGAATGAAATTTAATGATTATGTTTTTAAAAATGAAATGTCAAGAAATATACTTTCAATTGGAATATATTTTTTTTTTTTAATTTCGTAAGTTTGTGTTTTATTTTAAATAAAAGTTCTCTACCTCTAAAAAAACACCCTTTATATTTAGCACAGGTTGATTCACTAATATCAAAATTATATTTAGGTAAATTTTTGTATATATGTTCTTTTAGGAATATTTAACACTATGTGACTCTCCCTATCATAAATAAGGGTTGCATATTTCGATGTGACAACTTTTCATAAACTAAATACAAACAGCTTTTAAATCAAACTTAGTTTGTTTGCTTTTTATTTATAATTCTACTTATTTTTAAAATGCGAAAACAAAATATAAAATGATAGCATATTAATTTAAATACGAAAAAAATTATTTTAACTAGAATCATATTTATTATAATAAGATTCATACTTAATTTAAAAATCGTCGTAAAGATGTTAATTCAAATAGTTATGACATAATAACACAGTACAACACGAAAAAAATTACGGGGCTCTGACAATGGATTCTGGTAGAGGAGCCAAAAAAAATACATGTGTGTCAAAGTTTTGAAAGATCACATCGGAATTTTATTTTAGGAGGGGCGTTATAATTTCCTCCCTTTGGCCTGTTTGTGCAGCATATCGGTATATGAAACTATTCCATTCCTATCTGGGAAATGTGAATATAAAAAAATTAAATATTTACTGGGTTTATACGGGAAGCTATCATCGTTGGCTTCTATCATTCCCATACAAATTTGACATAAGTAAAATTAAGCGTTAACTTTAAACGTTGGCTTGTGTCAAATTTATATGTGAATGACATAAGCCAACTTTGATAGTTTTCGGCATAAACACAGCTATTGTGTTAACTCCGATTTGTTTAAGTGGTTTTTTATGATTTAAAATATATGTAAAACGAAATATTTTAAGTAAGGAAAGTGTAAAAATGTCTATTTATAAACAAAACCATTATAAATAGTAATCATTTTTGGAACTCAGCGAAATAAAACAGAAATGCAGCATGCAAGTAATTGAGATAAAATTGTTTTTATTTAATTTATAATTTTAGATTTTCAATTAAATATGTCGTCAATGTAAAAGTTTTGTAAATTATATTCTGAATCACACAAAAAAAAACAATGTCCAGGGCACTGATACCGAATGATTTGCGAAGCTGTGAAGCGATGAAAAATTACTCTTTACTGATTCAAAAACAATTATAACAAATCACAGTGATAAACACATCACAGTGTTAAAACTATTCAAAAACGAGCTGAAACAAAATCTAAAACAAAATCTAAACTAAATCCAGGTTTCTAAATTTCTATGAAATTTGAAAATATATTCAAATGTTTTTCAAAGAAATTTGAAACTCTTTTGTCAATTTGTATTTAGTTTAGAAATTGTTTAGCCACCTGTTCCAAATTATCAGAAAATAAATCAACTAAAATATAAATTTTCTAAAAATTTGTTGTTTTTTTTAGTCCAAAAACATTAAGGGTATTCACTCTTGGTAGTAAACCTTGTTGTGTTGTAGTAAAAGTACTACCATTTACTATACCACAACAACAAAATGTATAGAACTTAAATTTAAGACCAAAAGGTATAGTAAATACATGTTGTACATTTACAAGACTAAAACAGCTGATCGTTTACCCGATAAAACTTTTGTTTGATTTTTTTTATTTTTCATTTTGTGCTCACTATTAAAATAAAGTTGAAATATGGATCAAAATAATGAAAAACCTAACTTAAAACAAAAGCATGAAAAAATAAGTAATAAAAGATGGACCGATAGTGAAATTCAGCAGCTATTGGTTTTTATTATAACAAGTAATACCGTATCTTCTCTGCAAATTCTATTTGGTTAATTGCATTTTGCTCTAAAAAATTTATAATTTCATATTTTTCCGTAATTATAGGCATTTTTGTTTACTCAAATTCTTTTTGATATTTAAAGTTTTCAAATTGATTAAAAACAAAATAAAAATCAGCTGATTAATTTACAATAGCTGTGTTTATGCGAGAAGTAAATACACGAAAAAGTCGTTCACGCTTTGTAGTATAAATGCGTTGTTAATATACAAGGGTTGTAAATATACTACCAAGAGTGAAAACCCTTATTTATTGGCATTAGCAAGAACTTTTTTATTTACAATCGACTACTATTTACTTTTTGTGTTTAAATTCAGCTCGCTGATTTACACCAACACAATTTTGCTGACTGAGCAACAGTTATGGCTGACTTTACTAACTATTTTTTGAGTGTATGCCATGTTCAATATCTAATTTATATCTTTATATCTGCGGTAGTAGAAGGGTTAAAGATTTATATTATAACTTAAATTAAAGCTTGAAACCTTATCTGCAATTAAGTCAAACAAAAATATAATGAGAATTTTTCTAAAAACTTCGGGTAAAAACAATCTTTTGTAATTTCACACTTAATGGGTCAATCAACCAGGGAGTATAATATCTGAAAGGTGTTGTAATAACCTTTCAGATATTATACCGGGGAGTATAATATCTGAAATGACGGAGATAAAAAAATAAAGATCGGGAACCAAGTGTCGACAACAAAAAAAAAATGTACTGTTGGGTCTGTCGATCGTAAAAATGTAAACCAATCTTAGAAAATTTAAACAAGTCGCTTAATCTAGAGTTCAGCAGAGAATTCAGTCTCTACAACTCTGGAAATGTGTATCGATCAGATTGATTCTCAGATTTTTTTTTTTGTATTTTGCAAAAGTTGGAAACTCTTTTTTGTTATCAAGTATACAATCTTTTGCTATAAAATATTAAACATATTTCCAAACATTCAGTATTTGACAAACAGTTAAAAAAACATCAACATGAACGGAGTGCCACTGAGAGAAAATCTGGAGGCAATATTAATTGATGTAAATCGATTTATAAATATTAACGATCATCGCCAAGAATATGCAGGACATTTTGAATATTTAAAAAATTATATTTTTAAAAAATTAAGACAAATGGAACCCTTTGGATACTTATTTAATGGATATCAAATGGGAGGTAAAGTGTGACGTGTTTTTATTAATTTTCTGCAAATGTACAAGTACTTGGTGAATATAATAAATATTCTATGATGAAATACTGAGAGGTAGAGTATTCAAAAACCGAAACCGAAAAACGGTCAACCGGTTTCTTTATTTTTAAAACCCGATCGGTTTCGAATATTTTGTAAATTCGAAGAAAACCGAAAACCGGTCTTTTTTGTTCGGTTAACCGGTTTTTTTAATTATATCACCAACTGGGTTACTTGGTCTCTTTTATTTTTTACGAACACTTTTATAATCGTTTGTTTGGTTATGAAGATTTAGATGTAAGTCTGATAGATTCCGATGAAGACTTAACTGTGGATATTCCAAATTCAAATAGTTTAATTTCTTATCTATATAACACAAAGAGACTGTACAAAATCCTCAAAAAGAGACTGTACAAAATCATTCATCATTATATGTGACCTTCTCCGAGAAAAGGGACCTAGTGTGTGAAAGTGAAGTTTTGGGAAAAACGCATTTAAAGTTTTATAACGCATTATCACTGTGAACACACCTTCAGTTGGGAGATGCGATTTGGTATGGTTAGTTATGATTGGGTGCCGACTTTGGTGACGTCTTGCCTATGTGGTGGCGTATTTTTTTTCGCTTTTAGAGTGACAATTTAAAAACAATTTAAAATCAAAAAAAGTAAAATTATAATGTTTTTTCCATTTTTATCGATTTTCCCAAGTTCGTTTTGTACGTTTTTATGGGGTAAATAAATTTTTATCAGAAATCTATTAGGTACCAGAATCCACTCTTAAGTCCAAACCCGTTTTTTGACACATTAGGTCTCTTTTCTCGGAGAAGGTCACATATGATGATTTCATATATCTTGATAAATGCGACGAAAGAACTGAAAAGTTGGACAATTTATATAATTGTCTTTTGACTATTTGTCCAACATCTACTATTAGTGAAAGAGTATTTTCCACTTCTAGCTTTATTAAATTTCTGTTTTTAACAAATTATATAAGCTTTTTATTCAAATTAAAAAAGCCGAAAAAAACCGGTTGACCGGTTTTTTCTGCAAAAACCGAAACCGAAACCGGTTTTTTTTAAATTTGATTTTTCGAAGAAAACCGAAACCGGTTTTTTCAAAAGGCCGGTTTTTTGAATACTCTACTGAGAGGGGTATTCACGATCGTGATTGTTACACAATGCAAAAAAGCTGAGCCTGTTTATAGAACTTTTTCAGCCTAGGCTAATGACGATGCCAACTACACCATCGTAAGCTCCCTTACTATTTATTAGAGAAATATATGGAGGAACAAACTAAAAAACAAAGTGAAATGTATACAAATACAGTGAAACACATTTGTAGCGAACTCAAACACACCATATATATATTTTAGTTTGTTTCTCTGAAAAAAATAGTTGGGTTCTTTTACTTTTTGTGTACAGTTTAGTAAAATGAGAGTAAGAACAAAATCTTCTCACAGAATTATCCAATAGTACGGGAACGCAAAAAACACTTATTCTAGCCCAAACATTTAAATATTTGATTTATTTCAAAGAAAAATATGAAATTGCGTGTACTTTTAGTTTGAATAATTGCACAAATACCCTCAAAAAAGTTTGTCGGTAGATGAATGTATATAGGTATGGGAAGTTAAAGAGGCAACAAAAAGGTATTTACCACTTAAATAATTAAAAATTTTGTTATTTTTAAAAACAACTTACAAACGCAGTAAAAATAACTAGTAATGTCGTTAAAATAACTGACAAATTTTTACTACAAAATCTTTTTAAAGAACTGATCAAATTGGTAAAAACTACTGTTTTTTACAGATTATATTTTTTTTTTGGCCTTGATGGCCAAATGATTACTCTTTTACTAAAAAGTTTGTAATTACTCTTCATCCTACTTAAAATTCAAAATCAACATGCCAAGCGGTTTTTAATTTTTTATTGCAAACTAATTATATATCAAAAACAAGTAAAAAAGGGCTAAATTCGGCTGTGCCGAATCTTTGAATACCCTCCACCATAGGGGCTGAAGATGATATACGTATATACTAAATTTTGCATGAACTGTAATATGAATATGTTTTGTCAAGTTATGTAACGAACTTTTGTTATTTAGTTTTAGCAATGTTATTTATTTAGTTTAAGCAATGTTATTTACAGAGGTCTGCTCTGTTAGCGACTTTAACATTGTTGATTTTTACGTTAACTTAGTTTTCAGAGTAACACACACATAGCTCTAAGAATGTTATTATTCTCATACTATGTAAGACAATAAATGTTATCGAACAATAAGAAGACTTAATAACATTTTTACTTACTTAACAGAAAAAAAAAAATAGATACAGAAAAATTGTACAAATTTGTATGGAAAATTTAGAGGTACCTTCAGATTTTCACTCATAACTTTTGAACCGCTTAACCGATTTTGCTCATTTTAAATACCAAACTGCTCGGGAGGATGTTCAATAATCTTGGTGTCTTTGCGTCGTGATCGCCATTTCAACACACAGACAGACAGACGGACATCGCTAAATCGACTTAAAATTGCATAAGGATCACGAATATATATACTTTATGGGGTCTTAAACCTATATTTCGACATGTTACAAACGGAATGACAAACTGATATATACCTTCACCATATATGGTGGAGGGTATAATAATATATGTATGTACTATATAAAATAACTTCTTAAATTTTTGAGCTTAAGGTTGTTTTTTTATAAATAAACATATTATTATTTATTTTTCAATATAATTATAAAATTTAATAATTAAAAAATTTATAATTATTATTATTATTTCCTGGAGTAGCGAAATATTTAAAAATAAATAATAATATTTTTATTTATAACAAAAACCAACCTTAAGCTCAAAAATTTAAGAAGTTACAAATAGTTAAAAAGATATAAAATAAATAACAATTATCAAAAAATCGAAATAATTTTTTATTTTTGTTTAATTATTAAAAAAAAAATTAACTGTATTAAAAATAACTGCATTAAGCAACTGCCACGAAACTGTAGTTGTTTTACAACCACTATGCTGATAGTGGTTTTTTTTCCATAAAAAACAACAGTCTGATTACTACACAAACAGCAGTCACATAGTAACTGCTAAACTTTTTTGAGTGTACATATATATTTATCTACATTTAAATTAAATTTTATTAAATATCCAAATTTTTTGCATTCGACCATTGTATTTCGGTTGAAAATTTTCTCTTCCGGCGTAGACAAAGTCTGCCCCTTAACAGCCTGCCCACACCGATTTAGCTAGAAACCTGAAATTTGTAATATGTGTTACTTGGAGTATGGGCTTACTAATTAATAAGGGACGTGTTAAAAATGGAGGTTTGAAAAGGCGAAAAGTCTCCCCCTTAACGACCTGCCCAAACAGGTTTCTCATCCAGGGTAGACAACAGAGTCTACTCCTTAACAGCCTGCCCTAACCTCTGGAGCTAGGAAGTTGAAATTTATTATGAAGGTTCTTCATCCGATCTAGACATCAGATAAAGATTTTAGGGAAAGCCTAGGGACAGGGTCAAAAAAGAGGAAATTCTCCCCCTTGACGGCCTGCCAAAACCGCTGATGCTAGGAAGGTGAAATTTGGTATGAAGGTTCCTCCTCCGGCGTAGGCATGCGCTCAGACTGTATTCTCGAAAAATCCTGGCTATAGATTTTTAGAAAATCCTACGGGTAGGGTCAAAAAGGGAAATTTTTATGGAATTTAAAAGTTTATTTTGGGGTTCAGTATGAATGGGAAATAAGAAGGGATTTTCGGAAATTCCTAGGTGGAGTGGCAAAAAGGGGGAAAGACTCCCCTAAATGCAGAGCCCATTATGAATTTAAAAAATATAATAATTCTGTGTAAAAATTATACATTTTTTATAATTTCTCAACTGATGTATGGCATTATATCGATGGCTTAATGTATAATGGCCCCAACTCTAATCTTTTTTCCTTCAGAATAGAAGAAAAAAACCGAACGCAATCCAAAAAACTTTGTTTATACAATTTCTTTAAATGCAGTTTTGATCAAATTTGGCAATAATTACATAAAAAAAAGCATTCAAGGTAATTTTATACACAAACTTTTTAAAATTTTATTAAGTTTACAGCCTTTCTACGTAGTTGGGCAAAATGAGAGGCAAGGAACGGATAAAGTCAAATCTTGTATAAAAACTATTAAAATTAACGAAATTTTTCTTTCTTTGATAGGTAGTTATGGCGATAATTTAAAAGTGGGATTGCCCAATGAATTTGATCTGGTATTTCACATAAGATTTCCCGAAAATTCTTTAATTAAAGTAATAGAAGATCGTAATTTGCCAGGAAATGTGCATTTGGATTTTACTAGGGTCTTACAAAAAATACTAAGAGAAAAACAACATAAAATCAATTTACGATATCTGGAGTCATTTCTTAATAAAACGAATTATTTGTTGGTAGAAAAGTTTCAATCCTATATTCAATCCTGTTTTACTAATGTTCTACGTGATATGCAAAATCGTATAACATTCAATGACAGCATGGCTACACTGCGTTACACACGAGAGGGACCAGCACACACAATACATGTTGTTTGTAATAATGCTATGAAATATAGCGTAGATTTTGTTCCCGGTATTTTGTTGGAAGAATCACAAAGTGTAATGCCAACTCATGTTGGCCAATGGGAAGCTATACCAAAGCCTGCCAGTACTTATCAACCAGATTATGACTCATTTAGATCTTCTTTTTACCGCCAGGAGCAACGAATTATAAAAAATAATTTAAATTTAAAAAATGTTTTACGTATGATGAAAAAATTTCGTGATTCCCATGACAACATGAATAAAATGAAGAGTTATTATATTAAGACCCTGTTCCTGTGGAAAGCCCAAGAAGAATCTGATAGTTATTGGAGGAAATCTTTGACGGAAATTATAATAGATGTAATTATAAATTTACCTTTTAAATTGTACTTGTTTAAAGTTAACATTTTATTTATACAGATGTTTAAGGCCATGGAAAATAGTTTGCAGAATAAAAAATTAAAATTTTTCTGGGATGAACGCTTAAACATGTATAAAACGTATTCCCACAGATTATTACGCGAAATGTTAAGTTGCGTAGAAAGTGCCAGAGAAACTTTAGAAAAGGCTGCCATAGCTTTAACTCCCTCATTGCAAAGACGGGCTTATTGCATATTTTGTAAGTAATGTTGTATTTCTTTAAAGTTTTTACAAAGATATTCTCTTTTAGTAAAATCAAATGAACGAATGCCAACAGAAGTAACAAACACTGCTCCATAAAAATTAAAAAAACAATAACTTTTGAACGAATTTAGTTTCATTTAAAAGGTGAAAATGTACTCTTTATCATTTTATGCATATAGATTTTTTTATAAAAAGTTTAAAGTTTATTTTTAGGTTCTTGAATTGCAAAATTTTATTTAATCTTAAATTTTTACTGCAAACACTATTTCAACTTATTAAAAAAAAAATAATGCGTAAAGTAACATAATATTATTTTTTATTACTATTTATATTTAAAATATTATTACTGCTTAGCCAAATACAAAAGAGTGACTCAAGTACCTAAAGTATTACAAAATCAAAGTAATATAATTATAATAATATTGTAAGGTTCAGTACATAGAAAGAGTGCAAAACTTTAGATTTTAATAACAAACATTATTTTTAAGGCTGTAGAATATTTTTAGGATTTTTCAGGCTGTAGAGCATTATTAATCTTTATTCTTTTCAAACGTACGACAAGACTTCTTTTATGATATTTCCTTTGTTGTTTTGTTAACAAAGATTCAGCTTCTACAAAAAAATATATACATAAAAAAATTATAGTTTTGCTTGAACAATAACTAATAAGGTATACCTGAAGTTAAACAAACGGGATATACAGAGCATGGTACCACAACTT
The DNA here is from genome assembly GCA_949748255.1 of Eustalomyia histrio. Taxonomy (NCBI): domain Eukaryota; kingdom Metazoa; phylum Arthropoda; class Insecta; order Diptera; family Anthomyiidae; genus Eustalomyia; species Eustalomyia histrio. The sequence continues at coordinate 7,658,996 of OX456527.1, read as the reverse complement.
TTTCAAGTTTACAGTTTCCATCTTCTACTTTTTCTTCGCAAACAATCGCTTCTTCACTAACCATCAAATCATCATGATCTTTCGCAAATTCATCATCTTCCTCCATTTTACCGATATTATATAATTCTTTTGAAGAATCAGATTTATTTTTGATTTTTTGAAAGAAGTAATAAATCCTTTTCTGATCGATGCTTAAAGTGTTTAGGAAAAACTCTCGGCATACACGATGAATGGATTGATTTTTTTCAAAGTAATAATTGAATGTAAATTGTTTAAGATTTTTTCTGCGATGCTTAACTTGATCCCGTAGGACATATTTTAAATAAAAATTTCTCTTTTCTTCATTCGACAAACTCCAAAAGGATTTAAATATATTAAGCCTTTCGTTAGCCGTAAATCTGTTTGAACAATTCAAGAAACAATTATCGCATGACGCTTTCATGGTTTTAGGTGTTTCTTTCTTATTAATTATTGCTTTATATTGTTCTCTAGGATTTTCTTGTCCCTTTCTGATGCTGGACTTCAACAGTTTAGGATTTTTCTTAACGGCTTCTAAAAAAATAAAATAAAGTAGTAAATTAAATTTTTCTTGAATAATAGTGCATAATATTATACCTGAAGACAAGCCAACGGGATATTCAGGACATGGTACAATATATTCTTCCTCTTTACAGATACTGTCCCCCGCATCTTCACTAACCACCACTTCCTCAAATTTACCGATATTATCCTTGGTCGAAGAAGCAGATTTATTTTTAAAATTTTGAAAGCAGTAATAAATCTTATTCTGATCGATGCCTAAAGTGTTTATGAAAAAAACTCGACATACACGATGAATGGTTTGATTTTTTTCAAAGTAATATTTAAAAGTGAATTTTTTAAGTTTTTCTTCAGAATGTACTCTGCGACGTTTACATTGGCCTCGTACCACGTATTTAAAGTAAAACCTTATCCTTTCTTTATCTGTCAAGCTCCAAAATGATTTAAATATTTTTAACCTTTCTTTAGCAGTAAATAAGTTTGAACAGTTATAGCAACACTCATTGCATGGCGGTTTCAAGGTTCTAGCAGCTATCTTCTCTTTTTTTAGTTCTTTATATTGTTGTCTTGATTTTATTTGAATTCTTCTTATGCTGGATTTCTTTAGTTCAGGATTTTTCTTTCCTTTTTCTGTTAACGAAGGGACATTTTCTAAAAACAAACGTATACAAATTATATTTTTGCTTGTATAATAGTTAATAATTAATACCTGATGAAAAACAAACCGAATCATCTGGTAAAACAATTTCTTCATGTTTAGCTTCTTCATTGACCACCACTTCATCCTGGCATATGGCGAATTTATCAATTTCGTCCAATGTACCCATGTTATCTTCTGTTCGAGAAACAGATTTATTTTTAAAAATTTGAAAATTGTAATAAATCCTTTTTTGATCGATGCTTAAAGTGTTTAAGAAAAAAACTCGGCATACACGATGCATAGATTTATTTTTTTCAAAGAAATATTTAAAAGTAAATTTTTTAAATTTTTCTTCAGGACATTTTCTGCGATGTTTAACTTGATCTTGTATCACAAATTTAAAGTAAAAACTTATTTTCTCTTCATCTGTCAAGCTCCAAAATGATTTAAATATATTTAACCTTTCTGTAGGAGTAAATAATTTTGCACAGTTAAGTCGACACTCACTGCATGGCGGTTTCATGGTTTTAGCGGGTACCTTCTCATTTTTTATTGATATATATTGTTTTCCATATTTTCGTAGCATATTTCTTACATTAGAACTCGATAGTTTAGAATTTTTCTTTCCTTTTTTGGTTAAAAAACGGGCAATTTCTAAAAAGATACGAATAAAAATTATATTTTTTGCTTGAATAATAGTTAACCTGGAATACCTGATGAAAAGCAATCCGGATTATCTGGTACAACAACTTCTTCAAGTTCACCAATACTACCTTTTGCAGTTTCTTCACATACCTCCTCCATAACTTCACTGGCCGCCACTTCATCCTGGGACATGGCAAAGTCATCATTTTCGTCAAATTTACCTTTATTATCTTCTGTTCGGGAATCGTATTTATTTTTAAAATTTTGAAAGCAGTAATAAATCTTATTCTGATCGATGCCTAAAGTGTTTAAGAAAAATACTCGGCATACACGATGCATAGATTGATTTTTTTCAAAGTAATATTTAAAAGTGAATTGTTGAAGTTTTTCTGCAGAATATTTTCTGTGGCGGTCTACTTTCTCTCGTACCACAAATTTAAAGTAAAAATTTATTTTTTCTTTATCTGTCAAGCTCCAAAATAATTCAAATATATTTAACCTTTCTTCAGCAGTAAATATATTTGCACAGTTGTAGCAACACTCATTGCATGGCGGTCTCAGTGTTAAAGCACGTACATTCTCATTTTTTATCTCTTTACTTTGTTGTCTACTTTTTATAATAGACTTCGACAGATTAGGATTTGTCTTTCCTTTTTTTGTTAACAAAGTGACATTTTCTAAAAATAAACGTATTAAAGCTATATTTTTACTTGAATAATAGTTAATATAGAATACCTGATGAAAAATTAACTGGATTATCTTCAAGTTTGCATACAGTATCTTCTACCGTTTCTTCACATGCCTCCACTTCTTCACTAACCATCACTTCTTCACTGACCTCCACTTCATCCTGGCATATGCCGAAATCATTATTTTCGTCAAATTTACCTTTGTTATCTTCTGTTCGATTATCGTATTTATTTTTGAAAATATGAAAGTAGTTATCAATCCTTTTCTGATTAATGCTTAAAGTGTTTAAGAAAAAAACTTGGCATACACGATGAATAGATTGATTTTTTTCAAAGTAATATTTAAAAGTGAATTGTTGAAGCTTTTCTGCAGAATATGTTCTGCTACGTTCTACTTGATTTCGTACCACAAATTTAAACAAAAAACGTATCTTTTCTTTACCACTCAAGCTCCAAAACCTTTTAAATATATTTAACCTTTCTTTAGCAGTAAATATGTTTACACAATCAAAACAACAATCATTGCATGGCGGTTTTAACGTTCTGGAATATACATCTTTTTTGTTTATTGATATATATTGTTGTTCAGATTTTCTTTGCCTGCTTCTTATGTTGGATTTCTTCAGTTCAGGATTTTTCCTTCGTTTTTCTGTTAGCAAAAATCCACTTGCTGAAAAAGCTATGATTTTTATTTCTGCTTAAATAATAATGGGTAAAAAAATTACCTGAAGGAAAATATTCGGGATCTTCTTCACAAACCGTCTCTTTTTCACTGATCTCATCTTCGCCCTGGCCTTGGTCAGACTCATAAGCTTCCTCATATTTAGCTATATTATCTTTTGTTCGGGAATCATATTGATTTTTAAAATTTTGAAAACAATAATAAATCCTTTTTTGATCGATGCTTAAAGTGTTTAAGAAAAAAACGCGACATACACGATGGATCGAGTGATTTTTTTCAAAGTAATATTTAAAAGTGAATTGTTTAAGTTTTTCTGCAGAAACTGTTCTGCGACGTTTGACTGTATCTCGTACCACAAATTTAAAGTAAAAATTTATCTTTTCGTTATCTGTCAAGCTCCAAAATGATTTAAATATATTTAATCTTTCTTCAGCAGTAAACAGATTTGCACAGTTATAGCAACACCCATTGCATGGCGGTTTCAAGATTCTAGCAGGTACCTTTTTGTTGGTCATTGATATATATTGTTGGCCAGATTCTCTTTGCCTCTTTCTTATGTTAGACTTCCACAGTTCAGGATGTCTTTTTCGTTTTTTTGTTAACTCACTTTCTACATAAAAAAAATATATATTTAAAAGTTATATTTTTGCTTGAATAATAGTGAATAATGAATACCTGGAGAAAAACAAACCATATATTCTGGGCATGGCTCAACTTCAAGTTTATATATAGTTTCATCGGCCGTTTCTTCATATAGGTTCAAGTTTTCATAAACCATCGCTCCTTCGCAGGACATATCATCATGGTCAAATTTAATAATATTATCTTCTACCATTACTTCTACACAAACCTCCATTTGATCATGGTCAACGGCGTACGTATCACAGTTACCGATATTATCATCTTTCACTTCTTTAGAATCTTCCACTTCTTCACAAGCCACCTCATTATATCCTACGACAAACTCATCATCAATATATTCTATGTTTTCATATTTAGTTTCAATAAGTTGATAATCAGTTGCACATTGTGATGATTTTTTAAGTAAATAGTCTTCAGTGCCAGACATGCTTAAATAAATGATAAAACAATTACAGAAATATATTACAACAGTTATTTGTGAACAATTACTTCTTAATTTCACCAGATTATCCTGTCATCAGCGCTTTTAATTATGATTTTGATAACTGTTACCAACTTGGCGCTTTCTCCGCTTATCTTGCGCTTTTTTATTGCCCATAGCAGGAAAAATGTGTTTTAGCGCTTTTTTAAAATAATATTTAATATTAAAATTTATTTTTCCGTATAAAATTTATTTAATTCCTTTAAATGAAATAATTTTTCGTTGTTTTTTTAATAATTTTTCTATTTTTTTTTTATATTTGGCGTCTTTTTTGTAATTGTCAAAAGAAATTGACAGCTAGTTTGACGTTTTATCTAAGCAATAATTGCTAATGAATGCTGCGGAAGAAGTATTGCGACATTTATTGTCGGCGAAATCGAGTGGACCACCCTTGGGTTTTTTTAATTTTGACATTTGCTACAATTTATGTCGACATATTTATTGCCAGTCTAGACTACAAGTGAGTTATACTGCATTTTCATATAAGTCTTTTGAACGAAAATACATGTTTTGCTCAATATACGTGTTTTGGTACATATTTTCCCATATATATTTATGCGAGCAAAACATGTGCAAAATATCTTAAACAACGTGTTCAATTTCAAATTAATCAAAAATAATCTGATCAACACTGAATTGTGTCTATACAAATCTGTGTTATCCATTCATGGAGAATATTAAATTCGAAAAAAAATGTCATTTGCATTTGACAAGTTCGAAAACCAAGTTTAAGCGTCATTCAAGGTAGTAGTAATAAATGTATTTAAATATATAAAAAAAGGAAATTAAATAAATAGAACGAAAAAAATGGCTACAAAAAGTTTAATTTATTATATCAATTCATCTATAATACAAAAAGCCATTTTAGCCAAAAATACTGTAATACTGTTTGTTATGAATATGAAACGTCAAATTAATTTCGAATACTCGACACATTTGTGGAAACAGTTTGAAATGTTTTCCTTAAAACATGTTGTTTTGGTCATAATGGAAACATGGTTTTAAAATACACCTTCAATAGTATTTTGTGTAAGTTTATAAAAAATACATGCAGATTTATTTATTTTCTTTGTTTTTGTAGCTTACCGTAGAATTTACAAAAATTTTACAAATAATATCCCCAATAGTAGATATTCTTTGATTCATATATGTTTTATAATCTACGACTTCACCTATAGTTGTGTTTATGCGGCAAGCTGCCAACATTGGCTTGTGTCATAGCAATACATATGTAACATAAGTAACGTTAAGCGTTAACTCTAAACGTTGGATTATGTCAAATGTATATGAATGTAAATTAATAGTTTTCAGCACAAACTCAATAAATATCTATAATTAAAAATTCTAAAAAGCAATAACTTTATTGCCAATCCCACCTCGATTTCAAATACCTGGCAGTCCTAAATTGTTTGAAGGTTTATTAGTAAATACAACTCTTCAAAATGACAAAAGTAATTTCTTTGCACCGTGTTTCATATTATCAATTTTTTTTAGAAATTTTCATAAATTTTTCATATAATTTGCGTAATGAATATACCTGTAAAAAATTTGAAAATATTAAATAGAATATATAAAACCAATTTAACATACCATCGTTGTGCCGTAAAAGGTTTAAAAACGTTATGTTGCAAACAACACGACAATTTAAAAAATTGGCAGATTAACAATACCGCTGCCACCAACTACATTGGCTGTGGAGTAAAACTGTCAGAACTTGGAAAATTTGCTCAAATACGAGGATATGCAAATTTTTCTCCTAAACCTGCCGAAAAGGAGGATAATCTAAAGAAAACAAATAATGATAACAATGAAAATGATAACAAACAAATGCCTGATCATGGCCAGGGACGAACTTTGCCTCGTTTAATGGACTTTCCTGAAGTAATGTGGCCATCCATGTTGCATACTATTAAGAATTGGATTATGATACAGTTTATTATAAGGCCCTATATGGATCGAGAATTTGATATTAGAGATTTCTGTCAAGGTGCTAAAAAAGCAATGCAGGTAATGGCAGTATTTAATTGGCAGGTTATGAAGTAGATTCCGAATAAGTGCACTGATAAAAATCTTTGTTAATGTACTTTATAAAATTTGTTCCCTATAAAAAAAAAAATGAAAATATCTGTTATTGTCCGTAATCGGGCGGTACCCGTACATCGCAATTTTAAATCCTAACCGTTGCACAGTTATCCGTAGCCTATTGTATAAAAAATTTACAGGCAAAGCCCAGTACTTTATATAACTACTTGTAAAAAACAACTATCCCTACTTACCTGACTTTTCTTAATTTTTTGTAAAAAAACACTATTTGAACATTTGGGGTCGCCTTTGTACGAAAACTGTTTTCGTATATGGACTTTGCGGCATCTCGAAATAGAACAATTATATTATTTGCCCTGCTCTACCTTTACATACAAACACATAATTTATTTGTTAGCTTTTGTTGTTTTTAATATTTTATCAAATTAAAAATTTCAAATATTTTTGTTTACTTTTAAAAGAGAAACGCTAATAATTTCTAACACTTGGCAGCATTTTTATAAATTTGTATGGAATATTTATATAAAATTCGAAAAAAGAAACCTCGAGTTCTTTTTTTATTGCAAATAATGAAGAAAGTTGAAATTTTCTATAGCAACTCTTTATTTACTCACAAACTCTATTAAGCTTCACTTTAACAGAATACATAGTTTATTCAAATAATCACTAATTCTGCTTCTTCTGCATTTTATTGTCTTCTAAACTGACATGTCACATTGCTGGCGTATTTATACAGGGGTATTAAGTCATGAAAGGTCTCCCAAAGACCTTTCCAACAAGCCCAAAAACAGTTCAGAAGTTAGCTATTTTACCCTACTACCCTCCAACCACCAATCCGAAAATTTTCATGAAATTAGACAAGGAATACGCTGGTGAAATTTGGCGGGCCGTAACTGAATCACCAATAATATGTGGGGAGAATTATTAGAAAGTGGCAGCATTGTCCGGAAGTTGTATACAGGAAGCGTCGAGTATTTTCTTTAAAATTGACAGAATTACTAGTGGTAGTGAAGAGTTGCCATTGATGGCAACTGTTTTACATGTCAGGGCTGGCATATGAGAATTGACATTTCTGCGAGTAAGTAGAAATTGACGAATAAAATCTCCGTAACAATATTTTCTTACCAAATGTTCTTTATATTGAGTATACATTTTAAGAAACCTCTATTATAAAAGGTGGTCACTACATATTATATCGCGTTTTCTTTATAATTCACTTTTTATTTTAATTCAAAATTTCAGGTAATTTCCGAAAAATTAATGAATAGCGAATTTGCGGCACTCAACAACTTAGTATCATCAGAAGCTTTGAACGAAATCAAACCCGTTATTCAAAAATTGTCAGTTTCTCAAAGAAGACAATTGGAATTAAAAGAATCGGACATCTATTTAACATTTCCCTATCAAATTGGCATAATATTCGATGAAAACAATGAAAAAGTACAAAAGAGATGGGTTGAAATTACAATGGTCTTCCATGCACTCAGAGGTTTTAAGGAAATTCGCGAATCGGGTGAAGAAATTCCCTGGAATATGGGCATGTTGCCAGAATATCAAGATAAAGTATTCATATGTAATTATCGTTTCATTAAAGAATTTACCAAGGGTCAGGAGTCCGACTGGACCGTTAATATTGTGAATCATTTTAAACCGATTGATTTGCTTAATGAAATGAAGAAAGAATAGTAAAATAGTTTACAAATTATTATTATTTTTTTTGGAAAAAAGTTTTTATTAATTCTTATTGTTTTTGATTGTAGATCGTTTATAACAATTTTTGAAATAAATTTTCAATAAAACAAGAATTTTCGTTTTTGTAAAAATGCAACATTTTGCCAAATAATGCTGGGGCTGATGGCGGTTGTTTGAAATGAAATTTCCATAACATTTGAATCGATTGATGAGATTCCAGCAATATCGACAGTGGTCGGCAAAAGTTTTGGCACAGTTATTTATAGTTGTAAAAGAAATGCTTTGTTACACCAGAAGTGGTAAAAGATAATTAAATATTTATTATTTCAATACATAGGAAGCCTATAAGGCCAATTATACATGTATTATTGTAGATTAATATCTATGTTATAATAAAAAAATTTTACTACAAAACATTACCCTATAAAAAGATAACATTGTATCTACATATAACATATCTGTATCTGCATACCAATAAATATATTTTAGTGCTAAAAATAAATGGTTCCTCAACTACACAAAAATTACCAATATATAAATTTGGTAAAAAAACAAAAACAACCTCAAAATCCTAAATCTAAGAATACAAACTCAAAAGCTTTTTCTTGGATATGGATATGAAAATAACCTTAGCGTAGAAGGCAGAAGGTTGGAACCTTCTACGACAGACTCTAATTTTATATGAATTTTTAAAAGTTGTAAGATGTATTCGTGGTATCTCATGTTATGTATTACGGTTAGAGTGAATAAAATTGAATTCATCCACAAGAAAAATTAGATGTCATAGTTTCATAATTTTATTAAAATATAATAAAAGACGAGAAGATAGATAATCATAAAATTTGCAACCTAAAAATACTAGGACTAGTGAAGACATTTTATTATGTTCGCTTTCTCATACATTAAAAGCAGAATACTTTGTACAGATAGTCCCATGTCACACAGAGCTACTCTTGTTGCTGAGAGGGGAAAGAAGAGTGGTAATTAGTACGGCTTTGCTTGTTCTCGGTAATTTGTTTTTCATTCATTTTATACCAAATGCTGACGAAAATTGCTAGAAAAATTTCTCTGTGTGAACAAAAAGGCAAGTTCTAAAGAGAATTGCCGTAACAAATGTTGCTCTGTGTGAAATGCGACATTCAACATAAAAAACTCATGTGTTTTAGTAAGAAAACCTGCTATCAAAAGCTTAAGTTTCGAATGAATCCTAGAGACTTAAAATACAGCAGTTATGGAGAAAAACATCGTAATGCATTTCTATTTCAAAAAACTTTCGACACATACTGGATTTATGCTAGACTACCATTTGAATTGCCTTAATAGTTCCAAAAACTACAAAATATTAAAAATTAAACTGAAATTGCGCCGTACCCACAAAATAGAAAGAAAACAAAATCTTATACTTTTGAGAAAATTGGCGTTAAGAACGCAAAAATCTAGTTGCCCAGGTTGTTTACTAATTAGCACTGAGTACGTATTCGGGCTACTTAAAATTTTTCCGTTTTAGTAAAAAAATACATGTTTCCAATTCGGGTAATCGATTCTTTTGTTGCATGCAATTATTGCATGTAATTTGTGTTCGTTAGAGAACAGGGTATATAAGCAATCGGGGTTACAAAAAATGCACGGTTTTCATTTGTCGTGCATGTTTCTGTTATCTCTCTTTCATACTCATATATATTCTTCTTTTGTTGCCTTATTCACATTCAGTTTTTGTGCAATTAAAGTCACCATATAAGTAGACATAACTTTGGAAGCAACTATGAAAAGAGAGTTGGAAAATTGGACCTTAATGTCGAAACAAATCGATTAATATTGGTTGATTTACCGGTTAAATTTTTAATATGAATTTTTCTGTTATTTTACTTAAGACTTCTTAATTTTCTAAACTTTGGCAAGAAAATCGTGGGAAAAAAACATCAACTTAAGTACAATCAAATTATTTTCAAATCGACTGAATCAAAGCAAATGTTTTATAGGCTTTATGAAATATGATATAACAATTTTTATTTCAATTCCTTTAAAAAATAATATAACATTATATTTGCATGTTCAAAAAATTGGAAAAAGAGCTTTCAACCTCCGTACACACGTAATTCGAGGTGACATAATATTTATTTATTTATTCAAATATTCAAGAACCAAGCCCTCTGGGCCAAATCAGAACGCGAAGTTTTAGAAAAGCTGGAGAAAGGTATGATTCTTTAAAAAGTCACAGCATGCTTTGTTTGAATTGTCCTAAACAAACACTCTGTAAACCAACGCAATCGACTTGTGATATTTCAGCAACAAGCAACTTCTTGTGGTCTTATTGATGAAAGAAATACTTTTGTTTTGCATTAAACGATTAATCGACCCGAATTATCAATTTTCTTAATTTTTCGAATAATGATCTAACCGATTAACCGGCGGCAGGGTCGAATAATTGGAAACACTAGTAAAAATAAAGTCAACAGAAAAACATTGATGTAGGTATCAACACAAAAATATGTCATTTCTTTTATGGAACTCTGTATTGTTTCTGAATCAAAGAAATACAAAATTTCCCACTTTAATAAAACTCAAGACTGAATTATATAAAAAAATTGCACAAATATTTTAGATCCCTTCACTCCAAAGGTTTCTAATAGATCTTACGTTTGAAGAACGAGTAATTTTTTTAAAAAGGTTTTCCAAATTAGAACTTAGCTTTAAATAGAAAGAAAATATAAATGTGTAAAAAACCCTTTCACAAAAACAGACAAGAGCATTATTAAAAAAACTTTGCTCTTTTATTTTATAACACCAAGGATTGGTTGAAGAAAACTATGTCAGAACTATTGATGTAAAATAATGATTTGTGTTAAGATAAGTTACCACTTGCTATATCTTTGTACTGTGTTGTAACACTATTGAAAATATTGTATAAAATCAAGTTGTGTTTTTGTAAATTTTGTTTTCAATACTGACTTTTGTACAATACAAAAACACAACTTGATTTTATACAATATTTTCAATACAGTGTTACAACACAGTACAAAAATATAGCAAGTGGTAACTTATCTTAACACAAATCATTATTTAACATCAATACTTTCCCTTGTTAAGAAACTAAGTTAACACTTGAAAGACCCATTTGATTAAGAAGATATTTTAATCTTATCTGTTGTAACGGCTTCGTCATTATATCAGCTAATTGATATTGAGTTGATATACGTTGAATATCCAGTTCCCCTTCAGAGACCTTCTCTCGAACAAAAAAGTGTTTCAAAGCAATATGCTTCGTTCTTTTATGAAACTCTGGTTTCTGAGCCAACCTTATCGCTGCATTATTGTCCACTTGTAATATTGGCGTATCTTGCAAACCAATTAATTCAGAATAGTCTTTTTAGCCATATAATTTCTTTGGTAGCTTCGGTAGCAGCAACTATTTCTGCTTCTGCTGTGGATGTTGCTACTATAGATTGCCTTTGACTCGCCCATGAAATAACAGCACCACCATATGTTGATCTACCAGTTTTTGTACAGCCTCCGAAATCCGCATCACTGTAGCATTCAAACTTCATATTATTGTCAACTTTGTATGTTATACCTTAGTTTTTCGTACCAGCTATGTATCGAAAAACTCTTTTAACCCTCTAACCGGCAAGACCGTAAAAATGATTGGATGAAGCCAATAATTTTTTTTCAGGTAGATATAGTCAAAATAAACGTAAGTTTTCATTTTCAGGTAAAAAAAACATTCTTAAAGAGCGCCAGGTGAAAAATAGTGAACACCGTCTACAGACGGTCTTGCCGGTTTGCACGTAAAAAATATCAAAGGTAAATTTTATATACAAAAAAGTTTTATTGAGAAAAAGAAGCAAAAAAAGTTTAAATACATATTATTTTCGATGGTGGTAGTCCCAGAAACAATTTTATCGACCTGCCCGCATAAATGCAGGTCGCATTTGGAACAAACGACTTGGGTGTCAGATTTTTTGCAGTGTTTGCACCTTTTTTTGGCTTTTCTATCCACCCAAACAGGAAAATGATCGACACCATCGAACCGAACATCAGGAACTTGATGAACAGCTCTTTTCCCAACACCTGATGTGCCAGGCTGTGGTGATAAAGGCTCATCGAGATTTCGAGCAGATGATGGTCGCCCTACAGACCGTTTGTTTTTATAGGAAACAAGTCCAGCAGCAATTTCCTCACGAAAACCTGGAAGCTGTAAGAGCAGTTCATCTTCGGACACATTGTTGGAAGCATTGGCTTTCTCGGCGTGTAAGCGTTTGTATGAGATGAACGCATTTGTAGCGGCCATGTCCACAAAATGGTAGAACAATCGTATCATTATATTACGAGTTTTAGCCCGAATATGGTATCGACCCATGAGGCCATCCATAAGATCAACTCCACCCATGTGTGCATTGTATTCTCGGATAATTTGAGGGCAGTTAATTTCTTGAAATGATAAATGTTTCTTGATAGCAAGAAAACGTTTCGATGGCATACACTTCTGAATTGGCAAGAAGGCATTCTTCCCCCAATAGCTTTCTAAATTAGGAAAGCGGTATACTGACATATATAACATTATGCCGATGTAATGTCTTATTTCTGTGGAATTTGTGCTAAACGTTGTGTTTATATTTTCCTCCAGAGCGCACCGATTGGTCTCTACAACGATCAATTCAATAATATCATCAGTGAAAAAGTAATTAAAGAATTCCATTGGTGTTTTGAGCTCTTTCACGGCCAATGGAAGTGACGAATCGCCACGAAAGGCTACCTCGTTAACATGTAAACACATCGAGCGTTTGCGCCATACCAGTTTTGATAGCTCTGTCGAGTTTTTAGTTATTGAGTTTAGAGCTGTTTATAAAAAAGTGAATATGAATACTTATAAAATAAGCTAAATAGTGTCATACCTCCAATGAATCCCCCAGTATTAGGTTGAACTGATGGTCCAGTAGCTTCAACTGTTGGCAATGGAGATCTGGCTCTTTTGCATCTGAAGGATGCTTTTGTTGCAGTTGATGTCGACGGTTCTTGTGTCGCAACGCTTTCGACCGCTGCTACATCTTCAACGAAAGTTGCATAAGGCGAAGGTATGTCCATCGCGCTAAAATTCAAGGAGAAATTAATCGCCTCCACAAATGCATTGGTAGTCTCTGCTACACCCAGTTTTTGAACACATTCATCTATGGCCTGTTCTGCAATTTCTGGCAATGTATCGGTCTCGATATTATCCAAAACATAAGTGGGATCAGCAACACTGTCATCACTATCAAAGCTTTCATCTGAGCTTTCTACAGAACTCTCTACAGAATCGATGAAATCGAGCAATTGTTCATCAGACATTTCCTCCAAATTGATCTTTTTTTTAAAGGGACGTTTAGTAAGATCCATCTCTAACACAATAGTTCAACAAAAGGGTAAAAATAATAAAACAATAGGCAAATAATAGTGTTTTTATGAACAAAAGGTGAAAACAACAATTAAAATGAGGGGGAGATTTTTGTACGCTCAAACCGGCAAGACCGTCTAGAGACGGTCTCCACTATTTCGTTTTGAAAGCACAATTATTTTTTATCTTTTAGTTAAAATACATTATAAAACTCAAATAGAATATGTTAACAACTTGCCATAAAATTTTCAAGTCGATCACTTTATTCGAAATGTGTTTTTTTAATAATTGCGAAAAATTAAATTTACAAAATAATTTTCGATGGTAATTTGTTGACTTTTTGCACTTGAATGATAACAGCTGACAAACGACTTGTCAGAATGTAATGGGGAGTAAAACAAGTGTAAAACAATGTTGTCTACATAGGTTTTTCTCTTTTTGGAAGCAAAAAAATATAAAATACGGCTTTGGAGCCCAAAAATCGAAGACCGTCTTGCCGGTTAGAGGGTTAACTCTGACAATATCATTTTTTGTAGGATTTTCTAAAGTTCTAGACAAGTAACCAATACTGAATGCAAGGTCTGGTCTAGTACCGAGCATTAAGTACATTATTGCCCCCACTGCTTGTCGATAGGGAAATTTGGAAACATCCTCTACTTTCCGTTTCGGAACTTTCCGCCACCTTGGTCATTGGAGTACACATGTTTGCAATCTTGAAAGTTAAACCAAGGACCCTTGAAACCAGGATGAACAAACTACATTTTTTTTAGCCACGCATGATGCCATGGTGCCATGATGCCATGATGCCAAATGACGAAACTACAAAAAATTCTTAGGCGACACCATGAAATTCTTAGGCGATTTACAGAAACATTTAGCCAAATGCAATGGTACAACTCCAAGTACAGTGATTGTGTTGTGAATGTATACATGTTTGAATTTTTTTTTCCTAACATTCAACAAAAACACAATATTAATTATTATTATAACAAACAAATGGATATTTGATTGTTTTTGCTTAAGACAACAAACAAAACAATGGTAAACGTGAGTATGAAAGAGACAAAAAACACAAAACAACGGTAAACATGAGTAAAGATAAAAAAACCCATTTTAATAAACGTTTACATATTATTATAATATTTAAATTTTTAATGTAAATTTCTTAAATATAAATAAATAAATTCTTAATTTTACTAAGGAAACGTAGAATGAATATTAATTAATGAATAAACAATGATCCGCTGTGTCGTCTTTGTGTGGAGTTTAATAAGTTTTATTATTAAATTCAGTTATCCAAAAATAGAATGACCTTAAAACGCAATATTATTTTGTATTTAAATAATTAATGTTTTTATTTTGTTTCCTGTATATTTGTATTGTAATCCTTAGTCTGTAAGGATAATTATAATCTATTGACTTAATAAAAAAAAAATTAGAAATACATTTTTTTAAAAATAAATGAAATCATATTTTATTAAATTTATCTTTAAGAATATAATGAATTAAAAAAGTCATATTTATCACAGAATTAAACAAAACTTAGAGCAAACAAATTATCATTTTCTTTCCTGAATTACATGGAAAATAGTAAAATTAAGAATTTATTTATTTATATTTAAGAAATTTACATTAAAAATTTAAATATTATAATAAAATGTAAATGTTTATTAAAATGGGGTTTTTTTATCTTTACTCATGTTTACCGTTGTTTTGTGTTTTTTGTCTCTTTCATACTCACGTTTACCATTGTTTTGTTTGTTGTCTTAAGCAAAAACAATCAAATATCCATTTGTTTGTTATAATAATAATTTATATTGTGTTTTTGTTGAATGTTAGGAAAAAAAAAGTTCAAACATGTTTACATTCACAACACAATCACTGTACTTGGAGTTGTACCATTGCATTTGGCTAAATGTTTCTGTAAATCGCCTAAGAATTTCATGGTGTCGCCTAAGAATTTTTTGTAGTTTCGTCATTTGGCATCATGGCACCATGGCATCATGCGTGGCTAAAAAAAATGTAGTTTGTTCATCCTGGTTTCAAGGGTCCTTGGTTAAACCTCTACAAAATCTTTCTAACATACGCACCTTGAGAAATTTTGATTAAATCTTCTTCTTTCTTTATCTCCAATCCCAAAAAATAATTTGTTTTATTGGGCATTATATGTAAGATCATCAAGTGCTTGCTTCAAAATATCCTTTCACCATTTAAATAAGGACGAAAAATATAAATAGGCCTTCAACTATAAATGTATTACAATGTTAAGTTAGCTACTAATTAAGATTACGCCTAAAGATTTTCCACAAAATTTTATTTCAACGGGATTTGTAATTCAAAGAAAAATCTTAAAATGGTAACCAAATTTTTAAGTTGTAACTTTTTTAATATCATTGTAAATTTGCAAGTCACATAAAAAACAAAAAAGATTAAGCAACAAATACTTAACACTTTTCTATGCTAAATTTATAAAAAATCTTAAAAGCTTCGATCAAGGAGCAAAAGATACAAAGAAAACTAGCAAGCATTTTTGAGATGCCTTAGTGAAATATTAAAAAATATTTATATAGAACTTTGAATTTAAAAACTTTTTTACAGAAATGTGATTAAAAAATGTCCTAATCTCTGTCAGAAAATTCTTAATTATCTTTGCGGTTTGTAAAAAGAAATGACAGGACTATCAGATACAATATCCTCCGTGGCACTAACAAGTTTAAATTCGTAAATCGAAATTTACTTTGAATGTAGAAGAGGGTTTGTTTTTTTTTTTCTCTTAACATTTCTTTAGTTTTTATTATAAAAACATATTCTTCTATAATCAACATCAGATGGTTAAAAAAAAAACTACTACGCTTCTCTTAAAATTTACTTTTTGCCAGTAGTGGCAGCTTGGGCAGCAATTTCATCTTCTTTAGCGTGCATGTTGATGAGTTCTTGCTTTTTGTTGGCAATACGCTCTTCACGGCGCTTACGGGCCTCGCGTACCTTTTGTCTTCTAGCTTCAGCTTGGTCAGCCAACATTTTGCTACGTTGTTTCTCAGCCTTCTTCTTGTGAATGTATTCCATGAGAACACGCTTGTTTTTGAAAACATTACCTTTGCACTTCATGTACAAATCGTGGTACAAATGACGATCAATTTTCTTGCTATCACGGTACTTTTTCAACAAACGACGGAGCACACGTTGACGTTGCATCCACAAGAATTTGGTGGGCATACGGGCATTAGCTGTACCCTTGCGTTTACCAAAGCCGCAGTGACGACCCTTGCGACGAGCTTCAGTGTTCTTGCGGACACGGTAGCGGGAGTGTACAACAACGGGTTTTTTGATGATCAAACCATCCTTAATCAATTTGCGGATGTTTTGGCCTAGAAATACAAAAGAAACACTATAAGTAAATTTTTTTTTACAAAAATTAAAAAAAAAAAACTTGGTGGCTTTTAAGAGCATATTAAAAAAAAAGTTGGCTCTTATTTCTTTTTTACATTTAGAAAAAAAAGTGGAGCAAAATTAATCAAAATAGACGTAAAAATCTTTCGGAGCAACTTAAAAAAAAAGCATGCATTCAATTTGATTGTGTAAATTGGCTCTACGTTGCATTTTTGACACAAAAAATAGTTACACAAATGTTTTAATCAAGTTTTTTACAATTCCTTTAAGAACTTCATAGAAAATTTGTTCTACGTATCAATAGATATATCCATCCAACACTGCCAGTCACTATTCTTATGGGGTAAGGATATAAACACATTCATTTCCAAGACATTTTTATGTTAAACACATTGGATTTTTGTTATCATTTAACGTTATTTCACAACCACCAATTTATTTTAATTTAACATTACCATTTCAAATCATTTTTTACTTACGGGAATTTGTATTGGAAATTTCATTGATTTCATTAGGATCCAACCAAACCTTCTTTTTGCCGCATCTCATAACAGAGGCTGCCAGCCTCTTTTGAAGTTTCAGGGAACTGTAAAAAACACCGTTTTCTTATTAAAATTTATTGTTTATATTTAAAGCACATATTTTTCATTTTTATTTAGTATTTCTACACAATTAAATGATGGTGAAATAGTTTTTATTTACAAAATTCGTACCTCATGTTGTCGACTTGTAATCGTCGCTTTTCAGAAAGACAGGAAAAGTTGTTGAACGGAAACAGCAGCCATTTTCGAATTATTTTAACGAAACTTCGAATTTTATCTGTCAAAAATATTGCTACATGGTTGTATTTTTAACGAAACACTGTTGTATCCTAACGAATACAGGGAGAACAAATATGATTTATTATATATAATTTAGTTATGATTGTAAAACCTAAATAAATTTGAAATTAGTTCCCGTTAAGAGTTAACGCGTAGAATTATTTTCGACCTCTTTTAGATGGCTGCTATCAGTTTATATTGCATGTTCTTGTTAACACTCATCACTATCGTGGGGCTTCGAACATTCGCTTCGAAAAAAATTAGTGGAGCTCATATGACAGTTGCTATTTTCAGTATTAATAATCCTTATAAGGAGAGGTCAAACCAACATATGTGAAACTAGCAAGTGTCGTATAGGCTTAAGCCCTTATGAACTAGATTTATTTTGTATTAAATTGATATTGACACCCAGTAAATCAAATGGGAGCGCTGCCTTACCCAGCGTTTACACATGCCACTGGCAGTTCGAAAAACTCAATACAGTCACGATTTTTGACCAATCCACTGACATTTTTCGCAATGGCAGCTTCAGTGGCAGCAAAATTTGCATGCAAATAAAATTTGGCATTTGCATGCCACTAAATGTCAAAACAATTAACAATGTTACCTTCTTAAGAGAATAATGCAAAATTACTGGATTACTGTAAAATTGTAATTTAAAGTATTAACTTGTTATATGTATTATTATAATTTATTTCTTGAAATGCGCATAAAAACGTAAGTTTGTTAATTATAGAGCATTAATATAATTAAAATAATACTAATAATAATAAATGTTTTACGTTTTCCCAAAAAATGTGCCTATATACTCGGTAGCTCTTTTTAACAATTGTATGTGTAAGCAAATGGTAAGAGATTTGACTGTTTCGAAGAATTTTTTGTTGATAATACGTATACAACACTTGCATGCCACTACTTGTATGTGTAAAGGCAGGGTTAAAGCTGGATTAGCCAGACGTAAACGTATCTCTGTATAGCAAATTCAATGTGTTAAATAAGAATAGAAAATGTTGTGTTCTATATATTTGTGTCATTCTTATGCATTGAACATATACAATACATACACAAAACGTAAATACACATGTTCAATGCATAAGAATGACACAAATATATGCAGCACAACATCTTCTATTCTTATTTTACACATTGAACTTGCTATACAGAGATACGTTTACGTCTGGCTAATCCAGCCTTTACAGACATCCATTTAACGGATACTGATCTATTCTGTATAAAAAAATTCATTAATTTTTCGTCAATGCAAAATTAATACGAAATCTAGTAAGTGTCATACGGGTTTTACTGTTCTAGTTTTATACTGCAATTTTTACTAATTTTTTTTCTGTGTGTTTTCTTTTATATACAGTTGAAAGTTATTAACCTCTAGTAAAATCGTCATTTTAAATACTATTCCAAAAAACGATTACAAAACTTGAAGTTTACGTGAAGCAATACAATCGTCAAACGATATCGTCAGACGATAATCATCCTATATATTTCATAGTTTTATCACTGCACAGTGATTGAAACTCTGATTTATCATTGTTTTTAATTAAGTGTAGTAATTTTTCATTGATTCACAAAATATGGGAAGTGATAAAAATTCATTTAAACAGTATATGTTCCCCGGGAACCGATTTAAACTTACGGTCTAGATAAATATCTTAGCAGTTAGTATTTATGTTAACTCATAGAATTTAGGTTTACTAAAATTTTAATAAATTTCAACGAAAAAGGTTCTTCTACGATTGCTTGTTAAGTTTTTTTTGGATGTGGAAACAAATTTTTTTGTAGAAAAAAATGTTTGAGGTGAAACAAATGTTTTGTTGTGAAAAAAAATTGAAGTGGTGAAAAAAATTTTTTGAGGTGAAAAATATTTGAGATGAATACAAAATGTTATTCATTTACAAGTGAATACAATATATTATTCACTTACAAGTGAATAATATTTTTTTTAAATACAAAATATTATTCAATAAATTTTTTTCCAATAAAAAAATTTTCTTTCACCACAAAAACTTTTTCATTCCAAAAAATTTTTTCTACCACAAAAAATTGTTTTAACATCCAAAAAAGTTTTTGACCTCAAACTTTTTCTTTACCTTCACAATTTTACATCTAAAATTTTTTACATTATTTGTATTTACATACTTCTTTCTTTGTAGAGTCAAGTCAACAAACATGTTCAACACATACATGTTTTAAAACCTTGTGTCTGAAAAAGCTCCCAAGTTTAAAAAAAAGAACTAAAACAAATTTACCGAATATATCGATTATATTTTAAAATATTTTGTTGACATGTGTAATATATAGGTGGAGGGTATTCAAAGATTCGGTACAGCCGTATTTAGCATTTTTTTTACTAGTTTCTTTATATATTAAGTTTGGTAACAATTCATTCAACTGGTTCAAGTGATAAAATTATTTCTTTTATGTGTAATTTTTCAAAATATTTTGAAGTTTTGAGCGTGAGTAGAAAAAAATCCTCGTGTGTGTTCATGTGTGATTATAATTTTTGATTAGGGATTGTGCGTGAGCGTGGGTCAAAAATCGCTCAAGTGCCCATCTCTCGTTGAAATAGTTTAAGAATCTGAGAATTTTTAAAAGTGAATTATTTCTCAGAATCTAGAATAATAATCTAACAGTTAAATTTTTAAATAAGAAATTAACAGCAAATATAGCTGTTAATTGTTCTGTTATTCTGCCGATTTAAGCAATGTTGATTTTTGTTGTAATTATTCCTAAAGTATCCGTTTATATTTCCAGAATCACTTCTGGAACTGATTCTAGTTCGATATACAGTTATGTGCGAAAAAATAGGGACACTTGCATGCAACAAATTAAAAGTAAAAAAACACACATACATTTTAGAAAGAAACTAATAATATTATTTTTAGATTATAGTACAACAACAATTCTTCATTTTAAGCAACAATTCAAACTTTGTTGTTTCAATTGAAAAAAACAACATTAAAAAGTATTATAATTTCCTATAGTTGAATGTGAATAAAAATACATAGGTGAATAGAAAATGGTTTGAAATATTATTAGTATTTTATATTTTTTTTATGGAAATATAACAGTGGTCATTGTGTCTAATAGATGTACTCATTTCTGTATCATATTTATGTAAATAAATGTACCAAGTATGGAGACAACTGTGGAAAAGGTATGGGATATAGAAAATCGGAACAGATTGTCATATGCATTGAATTTTAAAATTTTGTTTGTGCCAGACTACTTCGTTGATATTGTTTATCAATTGTAAGCCAAACAAAAGAAGACCTGATCAATATTAAGTCCATAGAAATCTGATTTACTATCGAAAATCGGAAATTATTTACACATTTTAAATCAGCTTTTTACCCCTTCCCGTACACATTTCCAAAAATCCGACCTTGGTGAATGTCTACACTGCAGGAGGAACCTTTGCACCAAATTTCAACTTACCAGCTCCAGCGGTTTTGGCAAGACTTCAAAAGTGATAATTTTTCACTTTTCTGCCCCTCCCCGTTGGATTTACCAAAAATCACGTCTTAGCTATTATCTACACTGGAGAAGAGCCTGCATACAAAATTTCAACTTCTTACTGGCCAAAATTCTAAAATGTACCTTATTAAAGAGTTAGCACATACTCCCAGGAAGGGGAGTTTCTCCCCTCCCCGAAGGAATTTCCAAAAACCCCGTCTTAGCGGATGTCTACACCGGAAGCGGAACCTACATACCAAATTTCAGCATCCTACCTCTAGCGGCTTGGGCTGCACGATGTTGAATGAGTGAGTCAGTCAGTCAGTTAGTATATTATATTTTTGAAATAAAATATTATATTCCAAAAAAAAGTAATCATTACAGTTTTTGTAGTCACTGTCGTTATACGTCACGTAGTTATTCTGGGCCGTCACTCTGTCTATCAATATCGAATATTTCCCAGTATTGGAGATACGAAATGCCATTTTCAACAGAGAATTTTAAACAAATTTGACAATTCATATTCTCATAGCAGATAGGAGTAGCCGACCAGAAAATCAACCTTAATATTTAAATCAAATATTTCCACCAGTTCATTTATTTGTTTTATGATATTTTTTCTAAACACTTAAAAAACAATACTCGAGATTGTGGCACATATTTATTAATTAATATATCAACCGTAAATTAACTGTAACGAATCGACTGTTTCGATATTACAAAGCAAGATTTTTGTTAACAAAACCCAATGTGTTTTCTAATGCAAAATACTTCATTCTCATTAACTCATTAAGAACAGGTTTAAAGATCTCTGTTGGAAATTTTTTAGCCAAACTTTGCATATATACAGTGTTGTGCAAAACGTAAGCAACAAAAGCTGTATTTAACTTTAAATTGCGATATTTTTTACAAATTTATTAATTTAAGGTATTCTTTTTATGCATGTTTTTAAGCGATAAAGGTAGGAAACATAAGCAAAGTTTGATTCTCCAACATCACCATAAAAACAACAAAAATTTACATAAACCTAAAAATAGAATGCGCAAAACAAAAGCAAAAAATTTTCAAAAAAAAAATTGTTTAAAATGACAGTACACAAAACAAAAACTGATTTTTGAAAATTGGCAACCCTGTACAAAAGTTTGGTTTTTAAACCACTTAATTATATGTATCCCGTCAAACGAAGCACGGAACAGTGTATCCATTATGAATAATTTTTTAAATTCAAGTTTTATTACAACAACTTTTTTAATAGAATCAATTAAATATTTTGTTGATATGACAAATTTTAATTTTTTTAATCTAACATGTTAATTAATATTTTGCAGAACTTTTAGTTTTTGATTTCAAGATTTTTATTTTTTTGACAAGTACAGGGTGTCCGCCGGGAAGATATACTACTTTGTTTTGCCGCCATTTTGGTAAACATTAGCCTTGACAGTTCATATTTGGCAGTCATGAAGTAGATACGTGGCAAATTTATTATGGCTCATTTATTATCGCCCATGACAACCCCGATAAACAGAGTAGTCGGTTCTGGGCAATGGAAAACCCTCAAATTATTCATCAGTCACCTTTGCATCCATTAAAAGTGACAGTCAGGAGGAATCATTGGACCTTACTTCTTTGAAAACGAATACAGCGTAACGGTAACTGTGAATGGAGAGCGATATCGTGATATGATTGAAAACTTTTTAACGCCACAACTGCACGCTTTGGGCTTGATTACATGCGGTATCAACAAGACGGTGCCACATCGCATACAGCCGGATTACAATAGAATTACTGCGAGACCTCTTTCCCCAACAAGTTATTTCAAGAAATGGTGAGAATGTAATGAAAAATGTGCTCAAAAGGGCTTGCATTTGTGAGGCTAACAGAGGCGGACATTTATCTGATATTGTATTCCATACATAATTGCCGACATTAAATAAAACATTTATAAAAATAAGATTCATTTA
This sequence comes from Eustalomyia histrio, assembly GCA_949748255.1. Lineage (NCBI taxonomy): Eukaryota > Metazoa > Arthropoda > Insecta > Diptera > Anthomyiidae > Eustalomyia > Eustalomyia histrio. Next base: position 7,635,931 of record OX456527.1, on the reverse strand, counting down.
ATCAAAAATTATAAACAAACAAAAATAATAACAGCTGATATCTAAACATTTTTACATTGTAAACAATAGATCTTAAGCTTAAAAAATTTAATATTAATATTAAAATAAGATCGAATAAATTTATGTAATTTTTAAATAACAGCTGTTATTATTTGTAGTATAAAAATGGTTAGAGATGTGAGTGGTTATCGATTCACTACAGCTCTTCGTTTAAGTGAAAATTATTCTTAAATGTGATAAAAATTTTCTAATAAATATGAAACTGTTTCTATGATAAAGATAATATATTTAACCATATATTTTAAAGAACTTTACACTCATTGTGTAAGTAATTTCCCACTTTGGGAGGACTTCCGCTCTGTGAGGACACTGCTCTTTAAATTAAATTGAGTTATTATTGTGACAAAGACAGATCCTTTTCGTAGTTAATTAACGGTTCTGCTTGAGAGAACTACAAAAAGGGACGCCCTAAGTGACACACGGCATCTATTAGAAAGGAATACTGGTGGTCTTTTGTCTTCTTAAATTAACTTATTTAAGGAAGTTGTTGCAAAAATAGAAAATATCAGAGTTACATTTCTTGTTATTATTGGAAAGTGGAAAAAAGTCATAATTTTATTTACTGACATTTTTAGCTTAAACTTTAAAAAATACAAATTTTAACTTTTTTTTTGTAGTTAAGTGAAAAAATAAATAGTTTTAGTGCCTTCGATAAATATAAAGCTTACTATGCCGTAATGTATAAAATGTACGTGCGATATTTTGTATTGTACTAAGCAAACAAAATAATTACATAAAAGCGCAAATTCGAAATTTTTAACCTTTTGCTAAAAAGGTTTTAAAATATATTTTATGCTATTTTAAGTTCAATATTTAAGACTGTTAAGATGAGAGACGAGCACATGAGCCATGTTTGACTCACGCACGATCACGAACCAAAAATTACAATCATGTACGATAATTTTTTTAACTGGTTACTTTAATTTGTTTCCTCTAATAATATTTTTTCTTGAAAATTAGGATAAATAATCAAGCTCAAGGTCTATTTTATATAAAACTATTTATTTTCTATCCAATATTTCGCTATCCTCAATGGATAGCTTCTTCAGGGAAAAAACCAAAAATCCCTGAAAAATAAAACTAACTAGTTTGTTTTTGATTTATTGTTTCTTAAAAAAATGAAAATAATTTAAACATTTTCCAACAAAAAAATCTTAAACCTAAGTTTATTATTTCTCAAAAATTAGAAAACTTTTATTTGAAAAATAAAATATTTTACTAAAATTTTGAAAATTTATCTGAACTAAGTTGCATAAAAATTTTATATAGAAAAAGTTTCTAAAACCAAATAAATATTTATTATTACATAGAAAAAAATTTATTACTTTTACTTATAACTAATTTTTAGAAAAAAAAAAAAAAAAATGCTTAAAAATTAGAAAGTGAAAGAAATTGTAAACCCTTTTGTCAATTTGTCTTCAGTTTATAATTTATTTAGCCACCTCGCACAGGGCCTTTATATACGATACGATTTATATATTTATTTTTTATTATTTATATGATATTTTTCTACAGTAAAACAATTTCTGTTTTTTTCTGTTGAAATTTTTAAATTTTGCCTGGCAATATAGTTTTTTTCCACACGTTTGGGACATTTAATATCATATCACATATTAAAAATCTTAAAAATATTTGTTTGTTTATTTAACTCATAAACATATTTGCATATATGCATATGTGTGTGTATTTTTAATTAAATTTATAAATTTATTCCTTGAACTTTTATTCTCGGAATACTAAAGTTTTGTAGACGTAAGCTAATGGCATCCGTAGTTCAAAGTTTTGTAAATAAAAACAATTAAAACTTAAGAAAGACTTAAACAAAAAAAAAACAACAAAAAAAAATATCCAAATGTAAATAACGAATGATGACGATGATGTACTTCATTCACACCTTTTAACATCTCGGATTTTGATAATAAGTGCTGATGATAATCATGCACTCAAATGAAAATGATAGTTAAAACAAAGGTCAGTGTAGACAAAGGTAAACTTAATTGCTTTTAATTATTAAAAAACCAGCAATATCATAAAGGTTATGTTGAGCTGGCTGGTCAGGCACCTCGCAGCAATGTTGTAAAAATAACTGACAAATTTTTGCTGCAAAAATTTTGACGAATTTTTTACTTAAACAACTGACAAAATTTGTTAAAACCATTGCACTATTTTTACAGTTAATATTTTGATATTATATAAATATATTTTATTAAAAAATGCAAACAAAAAATCTGCTTTTTCAATTACTACAAAAAAATCATAATTACTTCATTCTACTTAAAATTTAAATTAAAAATTCCAAACGGTGCTCCAATTATAACGTTTTTTGAATTAATTAGTGTTTCCAATTCGGTTAATCGATTTACCGTTTCATTGATTAATCGCCTCTATTTCGGTTAATGTCGAAACAAATAATTTAAAACTCAAATAATTATTCGTCCTGAATAATCAATTAAAATATGTCGATTAACCGATTAAATTTTTAATATAAATTTTTTCTGTTGCTTTTCTTGAAACTATCTATTTTTCTTAACTTTTGCAAAAAAATCGTAGGAAAAAACATCAACTAAAACACGATAAAATTATTTTCAAATCGTCTGAATCAAAGCAAATGTTATATAGGCTTTAGGAAATATGATAGACAATTTTTTGTTTCAATTCAAATTTTCAATAATTTATGTTTAATAATTTTTTTGTATTTAAAACATCACTCCCGATTGGATTCCCTAATACGTTTTACCGAATGAATCGAAACTTAAAATTTCAGTATGACAATGTTAGCGTTTGGGTACAGTAGAATTTGTTTGAGGAATGAACAAAATGTGTAATATAACATAGTATATGTTCTTACAATGTAGGGTGTACTATTTTTTTATTTCTGAAATACATTTAACTATTTCTGAAATACAATTGACTATTTCTGAAATACAATTGACTATTCCGAAATAAAATTTACTATTCTGAAATATAATTGACTATTTCTGAAATACAATTGACTATTCCGAAATACAATTGACTATTTCCGAAATACAATTGACTATTCTGAAATACAATTGACTTTTCTGAAATACAATTGACTATTTCTGAAATATAATTGACTATTTCTGAAACTAAATTGACTATTCTGAAATATAATTGACTATTTCTGAAATACAATTGACTATTCCGAAATAAAATTGACTATTCTGAAATATAATTGACTATTTCTGAAATACAATTGACTATTCCGAAATACAATTGACTATTTCTGAAATACAATTACCTATTCTGAAATACAATTGACTTTTCTGAAATACAATTGACTATTTCTGTAATACAATTGACTATTTCTGAAATAAGATTGACTATTTCTGAAATAAAATTGACTATTCTGAAATATAATTGACTATTTCTGAAATACAATTGACTATTCCGAAATACAATTGACTATTTCTGAAATACAATTGACTATTCTGAAATACAATTGACTTTTCTGAAATATAATTGACTATTTCTGAAATACAATTGACTATTCCGAAATACAATTGACAATTACTGAAATACAATTGATTATTTCTGAAATACAATTGACTATTCCGAAATACAATTGACTATTTCTGAAATACAATTGACTATTTCTGAAATACAATTGACTATTTCTGAAATACAATTGACTATTTCTGAAATACAATTGACTATTTCTGAAATAAAATTGACTATTCCGAAATACAATTGACTATTTCTGAAATACAATTGACTATTCTGAAATACAATTGACTATTCTGAAATACAATTGACTATTTCTGATATACAATTGACTATTCTTAAATACAATTGACTATTCTGGAATACAATTGACTATTTCTGAAATACAATTGACTATTTTGAAATACAATTGACTATTCTGAAATACTATTTCTGAAATACAATTGGAAAAGGTGTAGTTGTGCTTATGTGGCAAGCCATATAAATTTGACTTAAGCCAACGTTGAGGATAAACGCTTAAAGTTACTTATGTCAAACTTGTATGCGAATGACAGAAACCAACCTCGATAGCTTCCCACATAAACACAGCTAATAACAAATATATAAACTACATAAGAATTTTCAAAAACAAAAATTAAATGTTTACTGTAAAAATATAGTTTTGATAGTTGTTTATTATAATATTAAAAATAACTGCTGCCAACAACTGTTATGAAATACACTACTTCTCGTTGGTTGTCTTTTATAATACTTATGATAAAAGTTGCCATAGAAAAACAGTTAAAAACAACTTTTGCTTCACAAACAACTGTCACGTAGTAACTGACAAAATTTTTTGAGTGTCCTGAAAGTGAGTAATCAGAAAAAATGTAAACATAAACGATAAAAAAACTGGGATTTAAATGAACTACAATGATCATGAAACTTAAACACAATTGAAGTGAAAACTTATAGCGGGGCTAGAAACTGCCTGTGTAATACCCTACACAGAGAGAATTTAAAATGAACTTCTCAAATTAAATGTCCGCATAAAAAGGACCATAAAAGAGGCATTAACGAACCGTGAAAACGGTGTGGATACCATTCTTAAAATATGTATACGATCTACAATCATACCGTTTTTGTAAATACCCATATAACATTTTTTTTACATCTTAATAAAGCATTAGTTTCTTCTTAATAAAGCATTAGTTTCTTCCTTATAATGGCTTTCCACGAAGGAATTGTTTGAGATTTCTGAAGAGATAGTAGTCACTGGGAGCCAAATCTGGTGAATACAGTGGATTCTTAAGCAATTCGTACTTTAATTCTTTGAATTTAGCCATCGTCAAAACACTTTTGTGAGCAGGTGCCTTGTCTTGATGAAAAATGATTCTTTTCTTCTTTAAACCAGGTCTTTTCTCACGAATTTTTTCATCCAGCTGATCCAAAAGGCTGCAATAATATTCAGAGTTGGTTGTTTTACCTTTCTGAAGATAACCAATCAACAAAATTCCTTTTGCATCCCAAAAAACTGATGCCATAACCTTCTTTGCTGATCGTTGTTACTTCACCTGCTTTGGAGCTGAACAACCAGCTTCAGTCCACTGTAAACGTTCTTGTTTCAATTTAGGTTCATGGTGGTATATCCAAGTCTCATCCATAGTTATAAAACGACGCAAGAAGTCGGTTTTATTCGTCTTAAAACGCTCCAAATTACGCTGAGAAATTTGTTTTCGATTCAGTTTTTGTTGAATTGTTAATGTGTGCGGCACTAACTTTCCAAACAATTTCATAGGTAATTCTTCATGTAAAATATGGAGTACTCGTTCGTCTGAGATGCCTATGGCATTAGCAATTTCACGCTTAGTCAAACTTGGATCTTCACTAACCATATTAAGTACCTGCTGAATGATTTCTGCTGTGGTTGCAGTTTTTGGTCGTCCTTCGCGTGAATCGTCTTCAAGGCTGGTACGACCACGTTTAAATTTACCAGCCCAAAATTCAACGGTGCGTTTTGAAGGTGAGGACTCCATATACACTTCTAACAATTGTTTATGAATTTCCTTTGCTTTTAAACCCTTCAAAACAAAAAATCTAATGATTGCACGATATTTAATTTTTTCCATATTAAAAAAAATCAATGACACGTCAACTTCAAATGGCTTGTAAACAAAGAAAGAATTGACAGAATGATTTGCAACTTTGCATGTGTTCTCAGGACAGTTATACCAACTTGAGAAAAAAAAAGTTTGGGGCTAGCAGTTCCATCTCTTGGTGAGCGCAGGAACTTTTCAACCAACCTGTATTTTGAGCGGAGCTAAATAATAGGGGTTTCAAGAGGGCTTAAGCTTCAGGAGACGTAAAATTCATGGGACACGGCATCGGACACGATACACAACATCGGACATTTGAGAGCGCCATTTATGCGGTTCGTTAATGTTCCATTTGCTTAAAGGCCTTGACGGATACGTGTTTTACGGACCATATACATACGTGCCGCTTAATTCGGATTCTTGATTTCTTATGTGTCGGAGGATTCGTAAAATTTTTCTTAGTTTAATAATTTCAAGCTTAATCCTTAGTTAAAATAAATTATTAATGCTGGTTTTCTTACTGAATTTTTGTCCGTACATTTGAAAAAAATTGTAATTTTTTACTTGCGTGGAACTGTTACGAAATTTTGCTGGAATTTTTTTCTCACCAATTTCATAGACAATACCATCTTAAATATAGCGAAAAAGAAACATTTGGCTTTGTTATGATTCTTAGTTGTAAATTTAAAAGTTTTAATTACAGTTTTCGGGCATCAAACATAGCGCGAACATTCTTTGTTCTTTGGTTACGATAACATTACGCTCAAAATCATTTTTCATACCTTTGGAGACAAGATTACTCACTTTGTTCATGGTAGGTCTTCTCGAAACTATTTTAATGCTGTTTGAAAAGATTTTCTTCGCCGGAGGCAAAAATGAGAAACTGGGAGCTGCATTTAACTTAACTATCAATTAGGAATGCAATTTTATTGGATCTGAGGCTCATATTGTAAACTTTTCTTTAATAATTAAAATGTATGATTTCTATTATTCGATCTCTATGTTTTAATTATATATTTTATAGATTATCAGTTTGGAGATCATAATTAAATGCAAACACTAATTTTTTAAATGGAAAAAATTGTGAGGATCGGCGCTAATCATTCACTAACTGTGAAAAAGGAAATTCGCATAGTAATTTTTCTTAGAATGTGTGATATTTAAACCTGTTCCAAACAATGAGTAGTGATTCCAAACAATGAATTGTCGCTGATCCTCACAATTTAAAAAATTAGTGTTTATTATACATTAAACATTTAATTATGATCTCGAACCTGATAATCTATAAAATGTATTATTTCTTTAATTGTATTTTTGCACACAAAGATGCCAGATTTTTTTATGAAACTAAATTTTCCGAAAATCTGGTTCCAAAACTGGATTTCATTGGTTCTAAATCAGTTATAAATTAGATTTTCGGCAAATTCCGGTTTGAACGTGATTTCGGGCATAAATTTTGGAAAACAGTTAAAAAAAAACGGCATCGAAATATTCATCAATAAAATATATGTGAAAATTATGTTTTCTGAGAGAGACATCAGCAGATCCTATGACAATGCCCGAATCTGAATAAGTTCAATTTTTCGTTATTGACACGGAATATTCCAAACAAAATTTTTTGTAAATATGGTTCACAAAACAGCAAAAAATTCGAAATGTTTCACTTTAGTATTTTTTTTATGTGCATTCAGAACTAAGAACAACGCTGAATATTAATTACAAATTGTATATTTTACTGTCACAAACACTTTATTTAGAAAACTTTTGTTTGCACGTTTTATAATTTTTTAAATTTTTTCCAAATTTTAAAAGATTTCGTTTTAGCTAATTTAAATTTATGTTTTAATATGATTTTCGCCTGCAACACTAACACTACTAAACTGATTAAAAAACATTGGTTCAGAAGTTTGTTTCATATTTGTTTGTCTTTATATTGATAATATTTGTGAACGAGATATAGTCGATATAATCGAACTGACTCTGACTTTTTTTTTATATTTAACAGGCTAGAATACAACATAAAAAAGCATATTTGCATTTAGTGTGCAGAGTGTTTGTAAACTAGTTTTATTTTTAAAGAATTTTTGATTGTTCACCTAATAAAATAAAAATCTTTCTGAAGCTGTGTTTTGGCGGCAAGCTATCAATGTTGGTTTATGTGATTCCATATCCAGTTGACGTTAACGTTGCTTATGTTAAATTAATTTTGTAATTCCATAAGCAAATGTTAATAGCTTGCCGCACAAACAATTTATATAAAACTTAAAAAAATCGAAGGTATTATGAACAATTTGAATATAAATAGTTAAAACTGTATATTTAAATATAATTAAATAATTTATATGGTTTTCGAAAAATAAAAATTTTATTATAATTTACTAAGAACCGTTAAAATTTTAAATATAAATTTGCATACATTTAAAATATTCCATTTAATTATTAATTGTAAATATGATGAGTATCTTTTAATTTTGTAGATATACCTAGATCCGAGGTGGCCATGCTTTTTTCCTTGCATTTTAAAAATAGACATATTTTTGTTGCGTGCCAACTTCAGTTTATTTTTTATTTTGATACAAAAAAAAAAAAAGAAGAAGGGAACATAGTTCACTCTCCCGACTCCCAAGAAGCATTTGGAAGAAATATCGCGCTGAAAATATTACGGCAATATCTTTTATTTCTCATTTAGAAGACAATCAAGTTGCTTGTTTTTAAATATCTTTTATATATGAGCTAGAAGATATATCGGCGACATTGGAAAAAAATGTCAAAAAGTGTAATTTAAAAATATATTTTTGTAGAGATACATATGAACTTATATATTTCTAGTTTTATCAGGCTCAAGATCATAATTTCTTTAATGTAACTAACGAATAGTAAACACTAATTTATTTTATTAAATGGAAAAAATTGTAAGGATCAGCGCTAGAGGGAGTGCACACTTTCGACCCGAACGACCAGGTCATCTTAAGCCTCCTTCTGAACCACCCAACACAAATAACTCATGGCTTTGAACAGGCATTTATATCACACAGATAGATCAGATATATCAAATAATATACAAAATTTACATATAAAAACATAGGGCACGATGTAATTTATAATCTAATATAACAAACAACACTTAAATATGTTGTGAAGTGAAAAATATTAGTATGCCAGATTCCCAATTCGTTCCCAGAAATGGAAACATTAACAATTTGAATGGCAACCCTGTCAATTTGTGCTTCGAGAATCGAGGATGATTGGCAAAGGGTATTTCTATAAATAGATGGAAAAGGCTCATTTGTACGGGTAATCATTCACTAATGAAAAATGTAATTTCACGTAGTCATTTTCCTTAGAGTGTGTGATATAAATGCCTGTTCAAAACCATGAGTTATTTGTGTTGGGTGGTTCAGAAGGAGGCTGAAGATGACCTGGTCGTTCGGGTAGAAAGTGTGCACTCCCTCTAGCGCTGATCCTTACAATTTTTCCATTTAATAAAATAAATTAGTGTTTACTATTCGTTAGTAACATTAAAAAAAATTATGATCTTGAGCCTGATAAAATTAGAAATATATAATTAAAACAGATAGATCAAATAATATACAAAATTTAGATACATATGAACATTAAAATTTTAAAACGTTAAAAGAGAAGGCCCAAACAGAAAGATTTTTGCCTAAATGTTCCTATTAATCCGCAAAAATTAGGGTAAGTAAAACTGCATTAAAATAACTTTAAAAATATTGCAAATAATAACGAAACTTTTAAATACATATATCAATACATATATCAATTCCACATTATACGGAAGGGAATTTAGAGACAGTAAAGTGAATTTTATATTAAAAGAAATTGTAAAGGAACAATTGGTGTAATATACGACAGCGGATCAATAAGTCCGTGACTTTTCGAACTTCCCTCGTAGTTATATCAAATGCAACACTGCTCCCATCAAGTACCACCTGTTAATAGACTATTGTCAAATTTTGAGCAAGTTCCGTCATTTTATTTGCGTTTAACAGCTGTTCAAAACATACAACCTCGTGGATTTTCTTAAAAATGGAAAAAAGTGAATTTCGAATGCTCATTAAAAATTATTTTTTGCGAAAAAATCAAATCAAACCAAGGAAATGCTTGATAAATACTATGGGGACTCTGCACCATCGATTTCAATGGCAAACAAGTGGTCTACTGACTTTCGTTGTGGCCTTACAAGCACGGAAGATGCCGAACGTTCTGGACGCCCAGTTGAGGTCTCAACACCCAAAATTATTGAAAAAATTCACGATATGGTGTTAACGGATCGGAGATTGAATGTGCGATAGATTGTGGAAGACATATGCATCTCACATGGCTCAGTGGTTTTAATTTTGAACGATCACTTGGGTATGAGAAAGCTTCCCGGAAGATGGCTGCCGCGTTTGCTCACAATCAACCATAAAAATAATAATTTTTTTTTGCAAAAAAAAAGCTGTGTTTCATTCAAAAACTCACGGATTTATTGATCCTCCCTCGTAAATATGTATGTTTCTAAAATGTTTAAAAAAGATAGGAAAAATATATAAAAAGCGAATTTTCATTTTCTGAGCGATATCTTCTTTTTAATTTCCATAAATCGGAGATATTTGGCTATACTTTTTATATCTACTAGATGTTAAACTAGCAATATCGGTCTTTCGGTCCAACTAGCAATATCGGTCTTTCGGTCCATCCGGTCTTAACAGGGTAGATCGGTCTACCCGGTTAACCGAACTATACTACACATTTATGTATTTAATATGAAGGAGCAACAGTCCTTTTCGTCCATTTAATACCGTTGCTCGCAATGGATTAAAACTTTGTAGAAACAATATAGACATAATTTGGACTTAAGACTGAATTAATTTATTTAAGTTGTGGAACAAAAATGTTCCGAAACTGACTGTTGAATTTCTGCGCTATTCATATATTTATATAAAAATGCCACGGTGTTTTTCGATCCCATGCACGTCGTTATAATGGCTTGGCAGAAATATTCTAGACGTAATTCGGACTTGAAACTTATTTTCTAACTTATGGAACAAAAATATTCCGTTACTGGCTCTTGAATTCAGAAAGTCCTTTTTCGGTCCCATGTCCGCCGTTTTTATTACTTGGTTCACAATGGACTAAAACTTTGCAGAAATAATCTATACGTAATTTTGACTAAGAAATGCAAACTTTGTATTGCGCGTGTCTTCCGCAATACAAAGACGATTGTTGCCAAAATAAAATTTTTCGTCCAGGCAATACGATTGGGGAATCGTATTCGTATTGCTTCTTTCGCATACCATCAAAAATCCGCTTGCGTGTATATACTGACACGCGTGCCATAGTTTTGCAAGTTTAAATCTAGATGTTTAAATTAAAAATTATTAAAAGATTATGGAATAATTTTTATTATTTGAAATTGTTAATTTTGTGGCAAATTAACTTGATTCCTTAATGAACTTATTTTGGTCAAAGATTTTACAACTCAAGGTTAAGAAATTTTAAGATGACTTATAATGGGTTTCCACAAGATGTATTATGTCACTAGACGAGTAAATGACTGCATGTATTTTGTTTTTGTATTGCAAGTATCTTGTTCGTCTGAAGCAAAAAGTCATCTGGAAACATCACCATAATTATTTCAAAAATAATTGCTCATGCAAATATATTTATTTGTTTTAATGGAATATTTAGATTATTCTAATTTTTTGTGGTTACGATATTTACTTTTTTCACATTATAATTATTGTTATTGGCTTGAACGGACTGGTTGTTTGTGAACAAGAAACTTTTTTTTATACGTTCTTTGTATAATTATTTAAACGATCTTAAATCTTAATTTTGGTTGTTTAAACAATCTTAAAAACATATTTTTGTTAGAGTTGATGTTTTGTATTTGTTTTGGCTAATTTGTTATTGCAGCAAACGGTTATTTTGTATCGGACATTTCGTTTTTGTTTGTTTGTTGTATCAGCCAAATACTAAATGAACACGTTGTCTTCAAAATGTACAGATATTAATTTTATTGTAAAATTTTAAGTTTGCTTTAAGACGTCTTAAAGCTCTCACACACAAATCTGGTCATTTAAAATTCAAAATTTTGGGGATTTAAACGTCATTTCTGCTACTGACCAGACAAAAAAAAAACACGAAAATCACAATTAAAAATCCATAGTCATAATGTGTGTATCTTCAACCGGTTTCAACAAGCTTTACTTAAACATTACACTTGTAGAAATTTTTGTGAATTTAGTTTTAAAAAGGCAAAAGGCAAAACTTTTGTTTTAGTTGCTAAAATTTGGTTTATGTGTTTTTTGACTATAAACTTGCATTTACAATCAAGGCACAGCCTTGTTTTAAACATCAGAATTGCTATAATTTATTTTCTACTATTTATTTTTATTTCTTTTGACTATGTATCTAATTTGTTATTGTTGCATTTAAATTAAATAATAATGTCGAATAGTCGAAAGCAAAAGTGGACTTTTTCATCAAAGAATGACCATTCTACCTAAAACCAAATAACAACGTGCTGTATTTTTCCATAAAAATTGACAATTAAAACACGTCGATCGTTGCAGTTGTTAAATAGAATCTCTTTTATTTTCAAAACATTTTTTCTTATTCTTTTGGTTTTTTGTTTCTAATTCTCTTTACAGAGTTCTTGAATTTTAAAAGTTGTATGTAAACAAACAATATATGTGACCTTCTCCGAGAAAAGCAAATTAGTGTGTCAAAAAACGGGTTTGGACTTAAGAGTGGTTTCTGGTACATAAAAGGGTGTAGAATAAGATGAAATGAGTTAGATTTCTGATAAAAAGAACTAACCATACCAAATCGCATCTCCCATCTGAAGGTGTGTTCACAGTGATAATGCGTTATAAAATATTAAATGCGTTTTTCTCAAAACTTCATTTTCACACACTAAGTCCCTTTTCTCGGAGAAGGTCACATATGATGAGTAAAATTAGTATACGATATTCTATGGCTCTTTTATAAAATTAAAATGTAAAAACAAAAAAAAAAAAAAAATTGTTTCGTTAATAAGCAAAGGAGACACTGGAGAGTAAACAATCTCTTTGGTACTCTTTAAACTTAAATAAATGTGACAGTTTGTGCAGTCACAGTCGTACGTCGTTATTTTGGGTGCGTTTTCTCTTATAGCAACAATCGTTGCAAATCACGTTCTTATTCTGGGCCAACACTAAGAACGTTCCCTATTTTTGGACTATGGCAGTTGCCAGATAGAATTTATTTTATTTCGCGATGGTTTTTCTTATTCCCTATTTTTTTTTGTTTCTCATTGTCTCAACAGAGTTGCCGCATTTTAACAATTTTGTTTTACAAATGACAACAGAAAACACGTGCCAATTTTTTAAAGTTTTCGACTTTAAAATTTCATACAAATTGTAATTTGAATACTTGAAAAAAATTAAAATACGTATTTTGGAGTTAAAAAAATTTAACTTTTTTGTGTTTTTTTTTATAATTTAATTTTGCTATTGCTTTTATAAGATTTTAATGAAAAAACAACAAAGTATTGATTTGCTATTAATACTGGAGAGCAAATAATCTCTAGTGTACTCTTTACACTAAAATAAATATGACAGTTATTGCAGTTAACGTTGTACATCGATATTTTGGGCGTATTTTGTACTTCACAAACCCTAGAATCTCCCCACGACTATGAGTTTCACTTTAAAATTGTGTACAATTTGTTTTAATGCAAATTTAAGATACATGAATAATATTTTTTCGTTAAAAACTAAAATTTGTCGTTGGTTGAAATTGTGACTTTCTTATAGAGTTAAAAAGTTGTTTAGTGTGACAATTCAAATTATTACTTGAGACCTTTAAATCCTGACTAATTTTTTTTACGCAAAAAACAATTTACTATGCTTTAAAACCAAACACCTGAAGTTCACAATTAAAACAAATAAAGTTCCTCAAATACATACAAGTGCCGTTGGCAATTAATAATAAGACACTTCACATTTTTTAAAAGTAATGATAAGAATATACTATTTTTTTTTAATTTTAGCACTTCACAGTGATAAAATAGAAAAAAATCTATACATTTAATTAACTTAAATTTAAATTGTTACTTTTTAGGTTCCATTGCATAAAACGAGGGTTGCCTGTTATATCATTTTTACGGATTTACGAATTCGGCTTATACTGTATGTTTACAGTCTGAAAATACGTATTCATCAAAGCTTGTACATAAACGGAATATTAACGGACCGTATAATTGAATTTTCGAAAACAATACGTTTTGACTCCGTTTTTCTGTATCCTTTTATGTACCGTCAGATACGGACCACCGCTTTTCATCAGTTTTTCTTCCGTTGCTTTAGGATTTGTTTATTTATTAAAAACGCATACTTAAATGTCCATGAGGAAAATATATATGAAATTTAAAACAAGCTGTACGATGATGTTTGCAAATTAATGCAGATATGCAAATAAAAATATTGTCTGACAATTTTTAATAGATTTTGTGAAAAAAAATATACGAATATCGTAATTACTACCAATTAAAGATAAATTAAATTTTTGATTTATTTTTGTCATAAATTTTAATGGGCCATAACCGCAGTGATTGATGGATGCTTATTATGCTGGAGATAAATATAGTCTTTGTTTTGTATTTAGTTTGACGGTACGTAAACGGACCGTCAAGTACGGTGTTATAATGGATTCGAACCAGTTTTGTTGTTCCTTAAAATCCGTTTTCTGGCCCGTATACGGGTCCAGAAAACGGTACAAAACGGTATGGAGTTGGATTCCGTTTATGACGAACCGAAAACGGAACGTAAACGTAACGTATTGTTTGTTGGGTTGCCAAGACTTTAAATATCTATAATCCATTTAGAATTTTTCATTCCCTAGTCAATGATGGACAGCTAATTTAATCAAAATGGCAGCTGGAAACTTATTAAAAAGAAATGTCAAAATTTGTAATTATATAAAGAAAGGGATAGATATAAAAATAATATGTATCATACAACTTATATTTTCTCTTTTTCATTTTGCCAGACCGTAAGCTTATGATTGATTCGACCCATATGTTTGGGACGAAAAATAAGCAATAAAGGTGTTATTAACATTTCGCCTTCAATGGCGGCGGAAGAAGTTGAAATTGAATATAGAAAAGTAACAGTCAAAGAAATTCGGATTTGTGCTCAAATTATATCCTTATGTAAGATATAATTATTCAACAAGAATTCAAGCTTTAGTTTTGCAATTTTAGTAAGTGTAATGATTTTCGCTTTCTGAAAATTGCGAAATTGGATGGAAAGGGTACGTTTTCGTCCAATTTCGAGATCTTTAATATATTTTACTCATATAAGAAAAAATCTATAAAAATCCGTTTATTCCTTTAAACGCATCCTGTCCTTATCCCGTGATTCCTTCTGCAAAATTTATAATTTATTTTCAAAGGAGAGACTTTAACCTATTGTCTTGTGTATTATCAACATCTTCCAGTAAGGTTTAATATTTTTAAAATTTTGTTTTAATTCCTCAAATAATTATTTTTTTTTTAGATTTAACAAAATCTCAACTTTGATTCGTTCTTAAGTTTGAAAAAGTTTTAAAGGTATGACCAATAATGAATGTATATGTTAATAAAATAAATTTAAATATTTCAAGAATAAACCAGGAGGCGTATGAAGTTAAAAAATAATAAGTTAAAAAGTTGTTCATACCTCCAGTGTACCACTTTGCACTTTGTTTTTCTAGTAAACTACTACAATATTATGTCAAAACATATGTCATAACATAATTAGTGATATATTTATTTACATATGTTTGCTAAAAAACTTTTTTAAAAAAATAATTATTAAAATGTTATCTTTGTTGTATTAAGTTTCGCCTATAACTTGTTTTTTAATTAATTTATTTTTTTTTTGTTAATTTTCGTTATACAATTATTTTTGAATTTTTTGTAAAATGTAATTAATCGTTTTGTGTTTTTTTACAGTGTATTTGTGGTAATTTATTTGGTATATAAAGACTTAACGAATTCAAATTGAGTGTAATATTGTTAAAGCCTTTGAGCATAACAGTTATACAAAAAAAGTAAGTCATTCTTAAGAAATATTTAATAAAAAAAAAATATATGTGTGAAAAAGTTATTTATTACAAACAAGTTTAATTAAAATTAAAGAGAGCTTTTTTGTTTAAAAAATTATGTTTTTTTTTTTTATAAAAAAAGTGAAAAGTGTGAAATTTAGAAATTGTATTTAATGTTCTTAAAAAATTTAGAATAATTAGCGGCTTAAATTTTAATTTTAACTATTTGTTTCAAAATTTATTTCAAAATAAATAATTGCTTAAAATGTTGAAAAGCTTTGTTAAAATTACCTATTTTTATGTCAACAAAGCCATATTCATATAAGGTAGTTTACCTTAAGTCCGTTTTTTAATACAAATATGTGTAAAATTTTAATTAATTTTATATTCATTACATGTTTTGTGTTGTAACATTAATTATTTTTTTATAGTAATGAAATTAAAATAAAAAAAATATAAAAATTTTTCAAAATAAAGTGCCTTGAATTTGCTCTAAAAAAAGACGGTTTTATTTTGGCCTCTTATGTAATTTTGTATTGATTGCATTCGATTTAAAAACTACAACATATTGAACGTGTTGGTCGGTTGGCATAATATACTAAAAACCTAACACATTTCTTGTTTGTCTTACCACTATTTTACTAGTTTCATAATTTTAAAGAAACCTACCAAAAAAAAAAAAAGGAGAAGAAAAAACTGAAAGTTTTTTTAAGTCCCGCTCTTATTTTTCTTGCTTCTTTCATAATTCCAGATATCGAACAACACACAACATGAAGACAACTTTAGCCTGTTTATTGGCAGCAGTATGCTTGTCTTTGGTCGTCGCTGAAAAATCTTACACCAGTAGATTTGATAACGTTGATGTAGACAGTGTGTTGAATAATCATCGTGTTTTAAACAATTACATTAAATGCTTAATGGATCAAGGACCTTGTACACCAGAAGGACGTGAATTGAAAAGTAAGTTTTTGTTTTGTTGCATGTAACAGGAAACCCTTAGAAACTAAAGTGTAACAAATATGATAAAATAGTGGTCAGATATAAGTGATAAAATTTTCCCAAAAAAAAAAAAAAAAAACATTTTAAACTGACCTTTTAATTTACCGAAGATATTTTGATATAAATTTTAAGAATTTTTCCTATAATTATTGTTTTTCGAAAAGGTCGAAAATTACCTTTCAGTAAGAATTGCAATCAGGAAAAAACAAATCATTAAATTAAATAGAAACAACTTTGAAATCAATCTAAGTTTGTTTTCTTCTTAATTTCAATATGTTTTTATATTTTTTGAAATGCGAAAATAAAATCTAAATCTAATTTAGGGATGTTGTGGCGGGTTCGATCCCCAGCCACGGCAACTTCAATTTAGAAAAATAATATATATGAGTTTGTATCTCTCATACATATCGTAATGTCTTTCTCCGGTGTTCCCATATCACTTAACCCCACCGAAGTAAAATAACATAAGGGTGCTAGCTTATCAATATACATACTCAGGCACTCCGCCGCACAAATACATTGGCGAAGATTTTAGCCTGGAAAATGGAGGGGATATTTGCACATAGGAAGAGCACGCTGGAACCTGCACCCGTGTCCATGTTCGCCTGCTTTGAGCCATCTGTGTACCATACCTGGGCTCTCAGTTCAGGCTCCCAAGATAGGTTGGCCCACATGCTCCTATCAAATAACATCATATCGAAATACCTGAAGATAACTTGTTCCGGTAAAATCCTTGAAATTGGGTCGTCCATAAAGATCTTGGAAAACCTCATGTGACCCCTTAGGTCGCCATATTAACAAATTCCCTAAGTCTGGTCGAGCCCATAGTTATGGAAATATGCAAAAAAATTAACTAGAATTTAGAAAAATTAACTTATTTGGAGGAAAAATTTAAATGAAAACGGCGCCAAAGACACTTTTAACCAATATTTAAAAAAAATTTCCTTGAAATTAAGAAAAAAAAAAAATTTACTTAAAATTTGGTCGGAATTTCTAAATTATAGAAAATTTTACTATTGAGAACTAAATTTTTATTAGAAAAAAGTAAAATTTCCTCCTTATTAGTTCATACATTATCTTAAATTCTACTGTTAGTTAGGAAATGTTTCTTTGGTTTTAAGAAAAATTTTATTTTATTAAAGTTCATTAGATAATTTTTTTTACTAAAAACTAGGACTTAACTTCCTAAAAATAAGAAAATATTTTTTAAGCACTTTATCCTTAAATTTGATAAAAATTTTCTAATAAATATGAAACTGTTTCTATGGTAAATTAAATAAATGTACTGCAGGATATTCTGAAACGTAAAAAATTGTGACAAAGTCACATCCTTTTCGTAGCTAATTAATGGTTCTCCTTGAGAGAACTGCAAAAAGGAACGCCCTAAGTGACACACGACATCTATGGCTAAGGAACACTGGGGGTCCTTTGTCTTCTTAAATTAACTAATTTATGGAAATTGCTGCCAAAATACAAATTATTACATTTAGATTTCTTGTTATTATTAGAAAATGAAAAAGGTGATAAGTTTATTTTATGGCATTTTTAGCTTAAATTTTAATTGACATATACAAATTTAACTTTTTTTTTATTATTAAGTGGAAAAAAAATAGTTTTAGTGCCTTTGATAAATATAAAGTTTAATAGGCGCAACGTCAATTATAGGAAAGCCATTACTATGCCGTCATGTATAAAATGTGCTTGCGATATTTTGTATTGTAGTCAGCAAACAAAATTATTACATAAAAGCGCAATCGAAATTTAGGATTTTTCGAATAAATAATTTTTTTTTAATACGAGGGCGGATCAATAAGACGTGGATTTTCGAACTTTCCTCGTAGTTATATGAAATGCAACACTGCTACTATGAAGCACCACCTTTTAATAGACTACTGTCAAATTTTGAGCAAGTTCTGTCATTTTTTTTAAAAAATGGAAAAAAGTGAATTTCGAGTGCTCATTAAACATTATTTTTTTGCAAAAAAAAACCCTCAATGAAACCAAGAAAACGCTTGATAACTTTTTTTTGCACTATCGATTTCAATGGTAAAAAATTGGTTTACTGACTTTCTTTGTGGCCTTACAAGCACGGAAGATGCCGAACACTTTGGACTCCCAGTTGAGGTGCTACACCCAAAACAAAATTCACAATATGGTGTTTGCCGATCGGAGATTGAATGTGCGATAGATTGTGGAAGACATAGACATCTCACATGGCTCAGTGCTTTCAATTTTGAACGATCACTTGGGTATGGGAAAGCTTTCCGCAAGATGGCTGCCGCGTTTGCTCACAATCGACCACCAACGGAATCGTGTGACAGCTTAGTTTCCATGGCAAAAATCCCCCTCATTCGCCTTATTCTCCGGACATCCCACATTAGCAAGTTTATTTAACGTTCGGGTGTAAAGGATTTTCTACTTTTGAACACCTACGTGGGCAAAAATATAACAAAAAAAACAAAAAAAAATCACAAAAAAAAAAAAATTGAAAATTTAGCCCCCAGTGACTATTTCCTATTTCCAAACCTAAAGAAATGGCTCGGTGGAAAGAGATTTAGCTCCATGATGAAATTATTGATCAAACAAATGCCTATTTTATGTACCTCGAAAAATATTGCTGTTATAACCGCTTAAAATATGCAGTTAAGCAAAATATATACAAAAATTTGCATTAAAAACCAAAAAAGTATGCAACATAAATACAAAAATATGCACTAAAAATAAAAAAATTTTTAAACTAAAATTTGCTGATTTATAAAAATGAAATCTAATATAATTGTCTTTGTACATGACAACAGGATGCTTTAACTATAAGTGTGCGGTATATGCGGCTTAAAATTTCTTACTTCAGTTTATTTTTACAAAAAACATAATTTTATGTATAAAAATATGCAATGAAATGCTAAATATGCAAAAAATATGCACTTTAAAGCAAATATCAAAAAATATGGATTTATACAAAAATATGCAAAAATATGATCAGATCGATACCATTCTGATGCAAATTCTTTGACGCGGAAAACTATTTGGTTAAAATCACAAGAAAAATTCAAATCACAGGAAGGAGTTTCGAGATATTTTTAATTATTTTTTTATATCCTTATTTGAGCTCGATTTTTAATATGTATAGAACATTTTAGGCCGATTTCTGGCAATTTTTTTGGAATATCCTTAAATCTTACTGCAATTTATTTTCAGTTTTTATATTTGTGTTTACATTAATTAAAAATAATGTGTAATAATATAAAATTCGAAAATAATTTTTTTTTGGATTTGTTCGAAAATTCCCAATTGCGAAATATTAAAATATATATAAAAATCACCAAATTCTGCCCAGAAATCCACTCAATCGGATCGAAAAAAATATTCCCCATACAAATCGCTGTCACCCTAATACGCATGTGTTCCTACGATTTATTTTTTGGAACAGCTTAGGTGCTTTCTGATATTTTTCTTATTAAAATAGCTTAAACCCCATCCAAACTGAACACCAAAATTCATATTTTCATTATTTTCAAGTTTTCGATTTAAAAGTTGTATGGAATTTGAAAGTTGAAAACTTGAAAAAAACGAAAAGACGTATTTTGGGGTTCAGTATGAATGGGGTATTAAACAACTTTCCGATATACTATTTAATTAAAAAAAATTCCATTCTAACTTTTGCTTTTTTCTTCTTTCCATTTAGAACTTTTACCGGATGCTCTACAAAGTGGATGCACAAAATGTACTGCTGTTCAAAGGAAAAATTCCCAAAAAGTTATTAACTTTTTACGTGCCAACAAACCCGGTGAATGGAAATTGCTTTTGGATAAATATGATCCCAATGGTACCTACAGAGCAAAATATGAAAAACAAGGTTAAGGTTTTTGCAATAAATTCGACGAATTTAAACTTAAAAAAAATTTAGATTTATAATTTGAAACTTTTAAAACGAAATTTTTTTATACATTTTGATACCACAAAAAAAAAAAAAATATAAAAAGAAATATAATAAAAATTAATACAAAAATTTAAATAAAATTTATAAAAGATTTATTAAATTACAACTAAAAAATTGTGCTTACTTGCTACGTTTACAACATTTACAAAATATATCACTAAAGGTTTGATGACTTAATAATAAGTAGATCTTAGAAAAACTATATAAAGCTAAAATTAAGAATAATCCCATTAGAATAGGTTGTAATATAGGAACGATCTTAATATTAAAACGTAATAAGAATAAGATGTCTGATGGGTAATCATCCAAATCCTGAAACAAGAGAAAATTTTAATTTTGATTAATATTTAGATAGGGAATTTTGATCAATGTTGCTTATAAATATTTTTAGTTGGAAAATTAAAAAAATTAATTACGGACAGTAAGTTTAGGTAATGTGGTATTCTTCCTTATTTCGAATACTGGTAATTAATAAATTTGTTTACTTTTTGGATTAACTTCTTAATCGAGCACTAAACAAGTGAATTAATATATTTAATAGGTCGATTAATAGTTAATCCAGTTAATCCTAATAGTGTGCAACTCTGTGTTTTGTTAAAATGAAAATTTTGCCACACTCAAAAAGTAACACACAAGGCCACAGAAAAAATAAACGTTACGATGATACGAGTATCGTTAAAAAATTTTGGCGCAGTCAAAGGGATCAGGATGCAATAAGTTGGTACTGATGTTTGTACCTGCCAAAGATATCAGACTAATACCCACCTTATAGTAGTTATACCAATCGACTCAGAATTACTTCCTGAGCTAATTTAACGATGTCAGTCCGTCGTTCTGTACAGATCGCAAATCTAAATATATTTAGATGATATTTGGTTCATAAATTTTTATTGCTCTATATTCATTCCTACCACCCACAGAAAGACCCTTTCTTAATTGTGTTTAAATGATATTTAGGCACACAAAACCGCAGATATCTGGCTGGTGATTGCTATATAGGACCGTAATTCAATTCACAAATCTAACCATATTTGGATCTAGTACCCAGATAAACCCGCCTTCCAGGTATTTGCTTAAATGTTTTTTTTTCCGCCTGTCCATGAAATAAAAACAGAACCCTTTCCAGAATTTGGACCACTTCCCAATATTTAATCCAAATTATTCAAATTATGCCGACTACGCATTCCCGACTTTATTCTCTTTACCATGAAGTTTCTTACGTGCTGCCGATGTGTCTTCTTAATGTATTAATCTGGCAAAGTTAAACCTATAAACCAGGATGAATAAACTACCAAATTTCTAGCCACCCATGATGGCATGATGCGAAATGGTGCGACTACGAAAAAATTCTTAGTCGAGACCACGAAATTGTTAGCAGATTTACAGAAAAACTTAGCTGTAGCACAAGTACAGTGATTGTGATGTGAATGTATACATGTTTAAATTGGTACAACACTTGCTAGAGGCTAAATTTTTCTGTAAATCGGCTAAGAATTTCGTGGTCTCGACTAACAATTTTTTTGTAGTCGCACCATTTGGCATCATGGCATCATGGATGGCTCAAAATTTGGTAGTTTGTTCATCCTTGTTTATAGGGTCCTTGGTTACACCACAGACGAAAAAGACACGACACAAGTGACATATGTCAAAAAAGTGTATAAAAATCATAATTTTTGTTTCTGTAGTTAAATATGAGAATAAGCTAAAAACTCGGATTTAGGTAAGGTTATGTTAAAAAAAAGAAGGGTCATTCGATTTTTATGATCATCCAAGAATGGGTGAATGTGCGCTCACTAATAAATACGACATAATACACATTCCGGTCTACCTGAAGAATTCCAATATGTATCGTATTATGGGCTTGGTACAACCGAGTAAAAATCCAATTAAAAGACCAACTTAGATAAACCAAAAAGAATGTATGTTTCTTTGACTGTTATTTTCCACCTGAAGCCAGAAAAAGTTTTTTGTGTGCAAAACAATTTTTTGGGGACTTTTAAATTCTGTTTTAAAATAAAACTTCTTTCTTATGTTTCCATTTATTAATTAAAATATATTGCTTAATTTGTATACTTCACACTACTCCCTACAGTGCAGTGTACTAGTCCGTACCAGAAAAATAGTTCGCCCTGCACTTTCGAATCTAAATTATTTTTGAAAGAAAGTTTAGATTTTTATCCACTTTTTAAATTTTTCGCATGGTAACGGTAGTTGTCAACCAGGTTCAGATTAATACCAATATGACAATTTTCAATAGTGACATGTGTCTTCTAATATCATGTTAAATTTTGTTATATCTGCAAAATACCGTTATAAATTGGTGTTTCAGTAGTTTAGCGTTATTATAACGGTAGTTTAAGATATTTCAAAATTAAACCAGTAAAATAGCCCAATAAGCCCGGTTATATAAAAACACAAATGCCTATCATGAAATTGCCATTTCAAAATTTTCATATTGGTCTTAATTAGCTGTTATAGCCAACTACCGTTATTATGAAAAATATTGAATGCCAATCATGATTTTTTTGTTATATCTAGTATTTACCAACAAGTACTTAGCTCCTACCACCTTATATCAGCAAATTAAAGCTCGCAAAAAAGTAGGAAGTATTTCGATAATTGCAAAAGAACTATTGGAATTTTTTTTTTATTGTTTTTGTTGCCGAATGTAAAATTTTCTTTATATCTTCGGCCCTTAGGGCAAAATATTGGTCTCTTCCAGACAAAAGCATCAAGATCCTTTTTTAATAGCCGAAGTATACCTTCGGCGACCTGTACGTTCTACCATAATTCGTTTCGGTTGTCATCACTGAAAAATTGATGCCATTTTTTTTTTTTTTTTGCAAATTTGTTGATTCGCAAGGGTATTTAATAAAAAGTATGTTCTCCAGCTACGACAAACATACATATATTTGCATGAACTTCCGAGCCCTACTCATAACTTAAGACCGAACACCAGTGTGGCCATGTTAGCATTTTTTTGCTCGATTTAGCAGTTTGAGCAAGGAAATTGCACATTGGTTTCTAAACAATATGCTAAATAATTTTTAGCATATTGTTACGATTTTACCTTTTAAAATCTTTGATTTATTTACTTTAAAATAAATCGCAAGTAATAAACAGAATTGAAATTTTCTATAACAACTCTTTATTTACACAAACTTAAACAAACTCTACTAAATTATAATTTAACACAAATTGCCAATTTATTCAATTTAACCACTAATGTTATTTTGCTTAGTTATGTTGCCCTATCAACGTTCTGACAAAAACTGAAAACTTCCTTAAGGTAAACTTTTTTTTATATGCATTGTGAGATTAACTAGTATCTTCGAGCTATTTCTAAATGGAAAATTATAGTCTTTGCTTTTTAATTTTGATAAGTTGCCATTGATGGCGGCAATTTGTATACACTTTAGGGCTGGCATATGGGAATTATTGTTTCTACGAGTATATGGAAATTGATGAGTCGAATTTCCGTAACAATATTATTTCTCAAAATGATTTTAGTTTTTATTAGAATTTTTAGAAATACTTTCAGTACTTTTTCGAATTATCAAAGGCGTATACATATGTTGAACAATTACCAAAAAACGTTTATAAAACACGAAAATTTAATACAAAAAAAATTTTAATTTATTTTTTTTTTCGCATCAAATTTATAGCATAATTTATTGTATAGTAATTTAGCAGAAATTAAGCATAACAAATATTACAACTGTTTTAAATTTTTTGTTTTGCAGATTTTTAGCATATTTTTCTTTTCTCACTAATTAATGCACACAAAATAAATTTTTAATAAATTCATATTCAAACTCTATTTGTTTTATTATATATATAATTTCTCAACTGGGAGGAATTATAAAACTCTTTTTAAAAGGGGCTTGAAAACCCACATTTAATTTACAGTCCACTCTAATCCAAACAAACAAGTACTCCGTTATTACAATAGGCCACTGGCATGGACTACTTTAGCATTGTGAATCCAGCTCAATTTAAGAAAAAAAAAATAAGAACAAAATAACCTTTTTTGTTGGGTTTTAAATCACACACTTAGACTAGCACTCTTTGATTTTAAATTTGATAAATAATTTACATATATAGTTTTAGGTACCCAGATTTAAAATCCGGTAAATTTTAAGAAATTCCCGCTTTAAGTTTCCATGAAAGCGTTTAAGTCTACAAATGAGAGCGTGGGTCTGAAAGGATTAATGATATAGAGCAATAAATAACACAAATGTATAATTACAAAATGTATTTAAGATCTTCTAGATCTGCATTTCTATTCAATAACCATGAGATTGGGCTGTTTATTAAATTTATCTTCACTTTAAGATATTCAAGGCTCTTTTAAATTGGGGTGAACCACATTGCATACCTTCCATGTTAGTAAACAAATTGCTCCCTGAAGAGGTTAAAAACTACTTTATAAATAAATATTAAAATAAAAAAATATATATTGATTTTGTAATCAAGTATGCTTTACTTTTTATTCAATTAAATTTTGTCAAACAATTTGTAATAACTTTTAAATATTTATTTTTATAAAAATCTTTCTGTGGATTTGGAATTTTTAAAGGATACAACAAATTTAAGTTATATATTAAAAATGAAAGTTACAAATTCAGTAATATTACCACATATATTGGGAAATTTAAGCCAAAAGCCAGAAATGTGTAAGTTTAAAATCAAAAAGCTAAAATAATATATTACAATATATTCTAAAAAATCCTTCCACTTACAGGCGATACTTATGATAATCTTTGCAATGAACTTGAAGAAGTTTTATCCTCGGAAAACTTTACTGGTAATATACGCAAAGAAATACAAAAGGCATTAGATGTTGGTCAAAATTTAGGCATCATTACCTTGACCAATGAAATTATACGTATACCTTTTAGTTTTCGGACAAATGCACGAAATAGTCGTTATTCTGGTGTAATGTCAAATGCCGTAATATATCCCAATCAGTTACCCCACGTCCCAAATAAAAGAACACGCTCTAGAAGTCGCGGTGGCCGTAGTCGTCGTCGTAGTAGCAGCAAACGTGGTATTGTTCGTCGTCGTAGTAGCAGTAAACGTGGTAGTGTTCGTCGTCGTTCAAGATCGCAAAGACGTTAAAATTTTTTTTTAACAAAATCATGCAACTTATTGTTTTGGAATTATATTTTGTTTTAAATAATGTGTAAAATAAATTTTAAAAATACAATGTAAAATATATTTTATTAATAAGATTTGAATTTATAACTCTGAAGGTATATTCACAATTATGGAGTATCCCACTCTGAAGAGTGGAACTTGTACTCTTCTTTTTTTTTTGCAAATTTTTTCTATCATGCCTTCTTTTTTTTTAGTACACTCCATTTTGCAACGTAGAATACTCAATTTTTGTGAATATTGCCTAAAACATATACAAATCTAAAATTTGTATCTGTCATTTTCACAGCGACAATTTTGGCGTGGACCAATGTGTATTTCCATTTTCTAATCAGAACTAAAGAGGGAATTCCCCGACTATTAGATGAAAATCGGATATATTATAAATACATCTAAACCAAGGTGCAATCTCCTATGTATGGGGGTAAAATCAGCGGTAGGAAAAACTAAATTTTGTGATACATTTTTGTTCGAATTTCCAAAAAACAAAATCAACTCAATATTTATGTACTTCCCAAAAGAGAAAGTTTGATATCCATATAGTATATGTTTATGTACAGGTTTGTCAAGGCTTTAGTAAAAGTTCTTTTAAATCGAACAAACCACAAATTTTGGAAAAAAAATTTAATTTAATTAGGAATTATGTGAATTTGGCAGTCCTTGGGGTGTACATTAGACCGTACCACCTTACAGCCAAAAAAAAAAGTTCACCGTACACCCTCAAATATAAAGTATTTTAACAAGAAAATTTCGAGAATGTTTTTTTTTTTTTGGCCGAACGTAGGGGTCGCCATTTTATATTTTTCTTTATATCTTCGCCATTTACCGTCGGATCTTAAAGTGTTGTATATCAATGTTTTTTGTCTCGCGGAGGCCGATGTTTTCCTCGAAGGAGCCATTGACCTCAAGTAACCCGTTCTAGTATTAACCCACCAGATCTCAGTTGCTACCACCTTAATGTACAACCCTAATATTTTAAAATGAAAGCTCGCAAAAAAGCAATAAGCTTTTGCTAGTAAAGAATTCCAATAATTCCAGCGGAACTATTATTTTATTTTTTTTTTTAATTTTTTATGTTGCCGAATGTAGGGCATTTTTATTTTTTTGTCATATCTTCTGTATTTACAGTCGGATCTTAAAGGGTTATATATCAATGTTTTTGTCGCAATGATACCAATTTGTTACATCGAAAATCATTGACCTCAAGCACCCTTTTATACTACTTAAGGGGTAAAACCTACGTAAAAAGCCTATATATAAAAACTTCCTTTTTTTATTTTCTTTATTTACGGAGATGTGTTAACAAAGATTGGTTTTCACAAGATTTATGAAGGAGTACAAAAAAATATTTGTTTAGGTGGATCGCTCTGAAACATACACTTTATATAGAAAACTAAATTATCTAAAGAAAAGCGTATGAGTTTTTGGGTATATTAGTTTTTGACAAAACAGCGAAGTGTTAAAGTCAAAATATCTATTTTTTATACTCGTAAAGAAACAGCTCTAAGTCAAAAAGTATTTGACCTATTAAAAACTCCTACGCGCATCCAAAGATAATTTAGTTTTCCATATGCATTATAAATTTCAGAGAAATCCACCAAAAATTTATTAAGTAATGCTGCGTGCCATGGACCTCTATACTTAATATACTATCATTTTGTAAAACTTTGTGTAAAACAAATATTTTTTTTGTACTCCTTCATAAATCTTGTGAAAACCAATCTTTGTTAACACATCTCCGTAAATAAAGAAAATAAAAAAAGGAAGTTTTTATATACATATAGGCTTTTTACGTAGGTTTTACCCCTTAAGTGGTATAAAAGGTTGCTTGAGGTCAATGATTTTTGATGTAAAAAAATGGTATTATTGCGACAAAAACATTGATATATAATCCTTTAAGATCCGACTGTAAATACAGAAGATATGACAAAAAAGTTAAAAATGCCCTACATTCGGCAACAAAAAAAATTAAAAAAAAATAAAATAATAGTTCCGCTGGAATTATTGGAATACTTTCCTAGCAAAAGTTTATTGCCTTTTTGCGAGCTTTCATTTTAAAATATTAGGGTAGTTCATTAAGGTGGTAGCAACTGAGATCTGGTGGGTTAATACTAGAACGGGTTACTTGAGGTCAATGGCTCCTTCGAGGAAAACATCGGTCTCCGCGAGACAAAAAACATTGATATACAACACTTTAAGATCCGACGGTAAATGGCGAAGATATAAAGAAAAATATAAAATGGCGACCCCTACGTTCGGCCAAAAAAAAAAAAAAAACATTTTCGAAATTTTCTTGTTAAAATACTTTATATTTGAGGGTGTACGGTGAACTTTTTTTTTGAGGTACGGTCTAGTGTACATATCCATAAAAGAAATATATTAAAATAAAAAACACCAAAAATAACTAATTTGTGGCACTTTTTTTTATACTCTAAACATCGGATATGGCACATAAAAAAACCAGCAAAGCTTTAAATGTTTATTCTCAATAATAGCTGTGTAGCTATCAAATGGCTTATGTTACTCCCATATAAAGTTAACGCTATAACGTCGATAGCTTCCCGCACAAACACAGCTATTAAATGCGAGTTTCATTCAAATCGTTGTGTATACGTTATGGGGACTCCCCTTTTTTTTATAATACAATATGACTACTTACATATTCATACCAAAAAGATGGAATTATCATATTACTAAATTTCTGCATATCTTTATTATAACCCTTCATATCGGGCATGACTATATTCGATTGAAATCTATATCTTTCTTCGGTGGGTATTCCGGTTATGGGTTCCAATATAATATGTGCCTCATGATCGTGTTTATTTGGATGAAGGCCTTCATAATGTTCAGAATAATTATAACCAGTATCTAAGAAATGTGGAGCCGAAAAAGCTGAAGGAACATCATCTGAAAATAAGTTAAAAATCCCTTTTTAATAAACAAACAATTACAGTGTACTCTAAAATAAACTTACTAAATAAACATTTGGAAACATCAAACATTCCTTTTGGTAATTTTATACCCATTGAATAATCCAAACAACTGGGTGAATCACTTGTTTCTCCAATAGTATAACGATAACCTTTAAGTCCCAGGTGCTCTACGATTTTATCATATTTCATTTTTAAAACTCTACAACTTTCAATTGCGACAATATTCATATCTACACCTGGTGGTAAAAAGGGTGGAAATAGTGAATTGTCGAAAGCGTTGTCGAATTTAATAGGGCAATACTCTTTATTACTAGCGGCACGTTTTAAATAAAAACTTTGTTCTGGGAAATAGGTTTTATTGTTGAGCGTATTTACACGGAAGAAATTTTCAACACCATTATTCATTCCAATACGGACATTGTAGACTTCTTCCCTTCCGCGTAGAGCCTGGAATTATTATTTTTTTCAAAATTTATTAACTTCTTTTAAATTTTATATATACAGTAAAAACCAAAAGTAAGTGTACATAACTATAATAATAGTTGTTTTGTAGTTTTTCATAGACAAACAGTTGTAATTTTGATTTAAAAGAACAACTACACTTACAAAAAAAATCTGTAAAGTCTAAAAGTTTTAGCAAACTTAGTTGATAGGGAATGAAAATTTGCTTGTCAAAATTAATAAAACTTTTTGCGATAAAACTATAAATATTTATTAAATAAATAAATTTTAGTTAATGTAAATAAATAAATTTTAGATAATGTATTAAATCTAGATATAATTTTGTTGTTAGTACTGCGGACGAATTGAGTTATAATAATCTACTGTTGTCCACACTGTAAATGTGTATGGTTGTTGTACACACTATAAATGCATTTATATGCACAATTTTGATAGCAAAATAAATTAGTAATAAATTTGTTTAAAATTAGTTATTTGCTAAAACAAAAACATAAGTAAGATGTTCTATTAAATGTTCTCTTGCCTGAAAATACAATTTCAGCATAAAAGTTGCAGAAAGACTAAAAAGTTAGCTAATCTTAGGCCAACATTTGTACAGAAAGAAAGAAATTTTGTTCATAATGTTATATATCATTTCAAAGCTTTGTAAAAGCTTGTTAAATTGCCTGATGAAAATAAGATAAACCAAATTAAAAAAAATATTTGGGAAAAGCCACTTTATAAAATTTTTGTATGAATTGAAATTTGAATTTTATAAATTGAAATTTGTTTATATACAGCGTCAATAAAGCCTAAGAAATATGATGTTTGATATATAAATACATACAGTCGAACCCTGATTTCCATCACTTTATGGGACAGCGCAAATCGCTACGACTTTTTAAATTTTTTTTATAACCCAGCAAAACTTCGGTAATGGGTGCGATATTCTCATGCGTTACCTTGTAATGATAGCTCGTTACCTTTTTCATTATTTGCAAACATAAAGTAATGAGTTACTGATTATTGGTTACGTAATATATGATTTATAAATGTAAAGTAATAATTGAAATATTTTTGAAAATCTATTTTTAAATACATTACTTTGTTTTTTTTGTAAGCAAAAGGGTAATGTATGTTTGTTTTGACAACGAAGCGCAACAATTCATTTAAGTTTAAAGCAATCAAATACTGTATGCGTCGATAGCTCAGTGGGTAGAGTTCTTGGCTGGCAACCAGAGTTCCCCGGTTCGATTCCCATCATGACCACAATATTTTTAATAACGTTTAAAATATTTGCAATAATTTTTTTTTAATAAAAATTCCCCTTTTTTGAAAATCTATTTTAGACATTACTTTTTCCATTCTCGTAACCATATAAGTAACGCCTTACATTATCACCTCTAAAGTAATGGGTATATACATTACTTTGAGGCTCATCGCCTCTAAAATTCATCAGTGAAGTAAGGTGTAAAGTAATCCATGAGCCCCTATGGCTATACATTACATTACACATTATTTGGTAATGTGTGGTTTTGCTGGGAAACATTCAGGTTTCCGTTTTGGATATCCACCTCAATTTTCGAACTTCTTTTATCTCGTGTAATAAACTTATATAAATTTTCTTGCTGAAAATTATTTTAAGAGAACTGATATTTTCAATATCAATAATAAAAAAATAATCAAAATTACTATCTAATGGAAAAAAATGGAGTTCGAAAATTGAGGGGAATGGTTAAAGTAAGAACCAGAATCGCTTTAATTTTTTAGGAAAAAACCAAAACATTTTCATCGTTAAATCTTTTAAATGAAAGAATTTATTTTCCCACGAGAAAACTTTTTTTTCATTTAAAGTGTGTTTTTGTGCAAAAAAAAAAAAAAAAAATATTTTTAAACAATAAAATTAAAAAAAAAATTAGTGACAATTTTTTCTAAGGGAAGTGGGAAAATTTTGACTTTTTTTTAGCAAATTTGTGTCAAAAGCAGTTTTCAAAAAATTAAAAAAAAAAATAAAATTTTTAAAATTGGCTGTATGGTGTATTTTCCAGACCGATTTCTCATGGCGGATTTTTAAAAATCATTTATTTTTCCTTTTTAATTAAATCTAATAAATAAATGATAAAATGAAGCAGTGATTTTATTTCAGTATTGTGAACATTTGGATCCAAACCAATGATTTTTACATACACTCACCAAAAAAGTCTGTAATGGCAACTGAAAATTTTGCTGTTATTACGGGAAATTTTGCTAATTTGAGTCCAGCGGTATTTTTTGCTAATCTTAGCAACACATGTCTGCTGACGTGTAGGACAATAAAATTTTTAGAAAAAATTAGCTGGCGCTACTAAATTTTAGTAAACTTTTTGTAAAGCGGAATTTAAAATCTGTTTGCTTAAATCAGTAAAACAGTTAACTAAATATTATTAATATTAGTACAAAATTTCAAATTTATTTGAGCATCAAAATTTTTTATTTTTTCAAAAAATATTTTAGAAAAATTAAAAAAAAAATCAAATGCTTAAAAATTTTAAAAACATAAACGAATTCATCATTTTTTTTTATTTGGTAATTTCTGTTTTGAAAAATATTTGAGTCAATTTTTTTGCTTTTTAGATAAAATTTTTATTATTTTTAGGGCTGATTTTTGAACTTAAAAAACTTTTAAGTGGATGTCCTATATTCACTTCCGATCCATTTTTTTAATCTATGCTATGTAAAATTTTAAGGCAATTTAAGTTTGTAGGTGTAAGTTTTAATTAGAAATAACATTTCCTTCAATATCAACTTTTAAAAAATTAGTACATATTTTTTTTAAATTTTGGCAAATAGTTTTTCAAAAATTTGTAAAATGATTTCTGAAATTAGCAACAAAAATTTAAAATATTCTGCAAAAATTCTGTAATTTGTAAAATGTAAATAACAAAAAGATTTGCTAAATAATAATTTTTTTACTTCAAATCAGTACAAAAATAATAAAGTGGGGTTGAAAACTGTTTATAAATTTTTTTACTAACTTTGTTTTCTGAGTGTAGGGGTATCATAGGGTGAAAATTTTCTTTTATGTTCATTTTTCATTGCATCTTAAGCAGTTCTTATGGTTTAGTGAAGAATGTGATTTTTTAATGTTCCCAAATAAATTTTGAATTTTTGACTTAAATTTTCACGGGACATTCAGTTATTACATTCACACATTTGTTGTTGTATAAAGTCTCAGTTTGACTGCTGATTAAATTATAACGGGATAGTTAGTAATCGAACCCTATTTTTTAAAATTACTTTATTCGAAATTCGAAGTTTAAAATTTAAACAAATCATTTAAACTTCATAACTTGTTTCAAAATTACCAAAGTTTAGTACTTAACCATACCCTGCGGGAAAAAAGGGGTCAGTTGGGAATTGGGACATGTCCCGTGTTAGGTGAAAACTGGATCGGCTTTGAAAATACATATCACGAGATAGGTGAAAAGAGGACCGGTTCCTAAAGTACCTATCACGTGACCGGTTTAAAAGTCATGACATATCCTTTTAGACCAGTCCTGTGACATGTCACAGAGGGAAATTGAACCCTTGACCCTTGTGACCGGTGCCGTGACATGTCCCTATCACAATAAATCGGTCACGTGACGTGTGCTAGGATAGGTTCTTTTCCCGCAGGGTAGTTATGAGTATTAAATTTACATAAAAATATCTGTAGTTAACGTTTAACTTTTATTATTTTTAAAATAAGTTACCGGTCATACTTTTGATAAGAGCTAAATTTCATTTAAAATCACATTTTTGGTAGTTGTGAAAAATAACTACTTTAGAATGGGAAACTTTCGAATTAATGAAAAATTGATTCCTTAGGAATCACTTCCATTTATTTTTGCTGATTTGTTAATGAAATTGGCAAATATTGAAGTTTTAGTTTTTAATATAAGAAACCCTTTTTTATAAATATTTTTTATAGCTACAAAAATATACACTCAAAAAAAAAACGAACTAGAATTTAGTAAAATTAGCTTATTTAGAGAAAAAATTTAAATGACTGGTGCCGTTAGTCACTTTTTACCAATATTTAATAAAATTTTCCTTAAATTAAGAAACAAATTTTACTTAAAATTTGGCAAAAATTTCTAAATTATAAAAAAAAATGTACTACTGAGAATTTTTATTAGAAAACATTAAAATTTCCTCCTAATTAGTTCATACATCATCTAAAATTTTCCTGTTAGTAAGGAAATATTTTCTTGATTTTAAGAAAAATTTTATTTTATTTAAGCTCATTAGATATTTTTTTTTTACTAAAAACTAGGACTTAACCCCCTAAAAATAAGAAATTATTTTCTAGCATCAAGTTAAACAGCACTTCTTTTAAGTGAAAATTATCCTTAATTTTAATGGTAAAGGTAATATATTTTACCATATATTTTTAAGTACTTTGCACTCATTGAGTAAGTATTTTCCCACTTTCGGAGGACTTCCGCTTTGAGAGGACACTGCTCTTAACAAACTTTTTGCTATACATTTTTGTCTTAAAATTAAATTGAATTATACTAAACTCATGTATTAAAAATATAAATTAAATTTCACTAGCAAAAAGGTAAACAAATTTAAAAAATGCACTACAGGATATCCTGAAACGTAATACATTGTGACAAAGTGAGATCCTATGGCTAAGGAACACTGGGGGTCCTTTGCCTTCTTAAATTAACTAATTTAAGGAAATTGTTGCAAAAATACAAAGTATCACAGTTACATTTCTTGTTATTATTGGGAAATGGAAAAATGTCAAAAGTTTATCTTATGGAATTTTTAGCTTAAATTTTAATTGACATATAGAAATTTAAACTTTTTTATTATTAAGTGAAAAAAATAGTTTGATAAATATAAAGTTTAATAAACGCTACGTCAATTATAGGAAAGCCATTACGCCGTAATGTATAAAATGTGCCTGCGATATTTTGTATTGTAGTCAGCAAACAAAATTATTACATAAAACCGCAAATTCGCAATTTTTAACCTTTTGCTAACAAAATTAAAAAAAAAAATATTTTAAGCTACTTTAAGTTCAATGTTAAAAACTGGTAAAATTAGAGATAAGCATGTGAGCCATTTTTGAATCACGCACCAAAAATTACAATCATGCACGATAATTTTATTAAATGGTTACTTTAATTTGTTTCCTTTAATAATATTTTTTCTTAGAAATTAGGAAAACTAACTAGTTTGTTTTTAATTTATTGTTTATTTTGGAATAGAATATTGAAAATAATTTAAATGTTTTGCAACAAAAAAATTCTATACCCAATTTTATTATTTTTTAAAAATTAGAAAACTTTTACTTAAAAAAAAAGAATATTTTATTAAAATTTTTAAAATTTATCTGAACTAAATTGCATGAAAATTTTTCTTAGAAATAGTTCATCAGTTTATCAAATCAAGTAAATTTTTATTATAACACAGAAAAAAATGTATTACTTTTTGTTTTTTATTGTCTGAATTAATTTTTAGAAAACAATTCTTAAAAATTAGAAAGTGGTATACTTAAAAACTGAATTTGGAAATGGCTTTCTTAAATGTAGTTAATTTTACTACTCGCGAACAAAAAATGAACACACATTAAGTTCAAGTACTTTCTCGATTTAAGTTAGACACATTTTTTGAACTACATTTTTTTTGAACTAAACTTAATTTTATTACATTTGAGTATGCAAATTTCTTAAAACTAAGATGTTTGTTTCTTAAAATTAAAATTTTTTTATTAAAATAATTGACTTATTTTTTTCCTATAATCAAGAAATATTACTTAGGAAAAATATGAACTATTTCTGAGTATATAAACTATTTCGTTTTTCCTCAAACTTAGGAATTTTTATTCTTTTTAAGAAAATTTTTCTAAGTTTTAATAAAATTTTACTTAAATTGAGGATAATTTATAAACTATTTTGAAGGAAACTTTTGATTACATTTTAGTTCATGTCTTTTTTTGAGTGTAGAGAAAACCGCGAGAAAATATTAAGTCATTCCAAAGTTATAGTTTTTTATTGCATAAAAATGCACTATGCGTAAAGAATTTTAATACGAAAATGTTGCAAATAAAGGCCCAACCGTGAATTAAAAATTCAAAATATTTAAAAATTAAAAAATTTTTTATTTATAAAGTTTCGTTTCGTACCAAAACAAAGATTCACTCACTTAAGCCAAATGTAGTTTGGCCTCAATATCAAAAATGTTTTAAATTCTAAGAATGAGGAAGGAGGAAAAATTTCTTACTTAAGTAAAATTTTTGTAAAAATACTGGTCCTAAGCCAACAAAAAAATTGTTTTGAAAAATTCAAGGCAAGTTGTGTACAAATAATTTTGGTATACACTGTATTTTTTTTTAATTTACCATTTGAAATTATTACTTACATTGTATAACATACCGCAATTGGCAACAATATTTGGCACATAATTTGATAATAAATTCAATGCTGGTAATGTAAAATCCCACAAAAAGTAGTGTACACTTTTATTTAAAAACACCGATTCATTTATGGTAATGGCATTGAATGCATGACGGACTAAAAATACCCAATCATGCAATTTTGCCGCAGCTCCCAGCAACACAAGATTTGGCAAAATCACCGTTTTATTAAGAATATCCGGCGAACAGCTAGAGTCTGGATCAAATTGTGGATTATCATGACGTATTTTTCGGTATGTCAAAGTATCAGAGGTTTGATTTAAAACATCGTTACGGCCCAATAACCGATAAACAATTGGACCAACTTCTTCAAGGCGTAAACGGGAATCGGTACCATTTAAAAATTCTTCAGAATTGGTCACATTAAAAAGATAAATACTTAAACGTCCATATGGAGATTTTCTCCAATTTGTTTGGGAAGGCATACCACTACGAAAGCGTACATGTTCTTTGGCCATTTCCCATTGATAATTCGCATTTAA
Source organism: Eustalomyia histrio (assembly GCA_949748255.1). Classification (NCBI taxonomy): domain Eukaryota; kingdom Metazoa; phylum Arthropoda; class Insecta; order Diptera; family Anthomyiidae; genus Eustalomyia; species Eustalomyia histrio. The sequence goes on along the minus strand of OX456527.1, from coordinate 7,599,857 downwards.
GGAGATAATGAATAATATTGAAGATACAGCACCGATTATAGTTAATGTAATTATTTTGCCTATATAAATTTTAAGAAAAATTATTTGTAATTAAACAAAAATTATTTAATTTTATTTAACTAAAATTTGAATGCTAACACATAAAACATTTGCGGCCAGACATTATGTTCACTTATCACTTGGTAAAATAAAATAAAATAAAATATATTTAAAATAAAAACAAAAAAACCGGTCAATTAAGAGCGTGTTTATTAATCCGAGACTTAAGTCCTCTGTGTGAAGACGTTATTTGTATTAGGACGCGAAAAACAGTACTAAGGTATTAATCTCATCCATTTAAAGATTTTAATTCAAAAAACTGTTTCTGTTGTGAATTGAATAAAATAAAAAACATATTTATTAAAAAAAAAAAACAAAAAAATCCATAAGTAATTCTTATCATCTGATGTTTAGGGTCTTCTTCGTCAGCCATACTTTATACACTTAAAAAATTACAAATTGTTTTAAATTATTTATATTAAAAATAAATTTATTTTCAAATTAAAAGTCTCCATGTAAGAAATTATTAGCCGGTGCTTATAGACTTAAAGATAAGAGGAGTGAAACTTGCATTTTTGATTGATGGATAGTACCGTAAAGTATCGTATCAGCTGTTTATTTTTACCTGTTGATGTCGTACATACACAACTGCTTACACCAACCAATTGCGATAAAATTAATATATTTGATAAAAGTGACAAAAAAAAATAAATATGTCACTGTTTTAGTGGCCCAATTTCACTGTTTTAGTGGCCCAATTTTAAATTAACCCTCTAAATTGGGGTTTACACGGTCAATTTTTGCCTTTCAAGTTTTAATTTACTAAATTTTTTTTACTAATCCACGTACTTTTTGAAATTGATGCGAATTTGCTTTCAATTTCTCTTTCAAGTTGAGTGTTTCAATTTACGTTCAAGAAAACAGCTGATTACAATTATTTTGAACTATTGTACGTTTTCCTGTCTACAAATATTTTACCGACATAAGATTTTGTTTTTTTTTCACAAATATTCACCCGCAGTTTAAAACCTTTAATTGAAATACTCGTATCATATCATAAATAATAAAAATTGCAAATGACATCTTAAAAAGTAAAATTGCTTTCAAGTTGTATGCAGCCTACGTCACATCTATCAATTCAAATAAATTTTGACAAGCAGTTTGTGTAAAAGAACTTGATCGTGTGATTGCAGGGTTACCAACCTATTAATTTTTGCTATGAAATTCATACCATGTATTCGGAATAAGACATTAACATTTTTTTGTTGCTCTTTTTAGTCGATATTTTCCAAAATAAGTTAAGTAGGAATCTCGAAAACAATTAAACAATTTAATTTATTACAAAATAAAAAAGTTTACATTTTGTACTTAGGATGAGACAATGTAAAGATATCCTAATGGAATCCTGTATGGACACAAGTAATGACTTTTTTTTATAAGCTAAAGCTTCAGTCTTACTTTGAGAACAACATAAATATGTTTTTAAGATTTTTAAAAATTGTAATAATTTCAAAATATTTTTTTGTTTAATTTCCATTTTTCGGAATAGCTTAATTTCTAATTATAAAATACTTTCTGATCAATTTCTAAAACTCAGCCTAAGGGTGGGAGGTTTTTTTTAAAGAGAAACAGCACTCAGGATATTTTTCCTACAAATTACTCGTAATGTGTTACTTTCTTTGGAAAGGTGTTAGAGGAGAGATGAAAGTTGGTGAAATATGAAACTTCAAATATGGCAACACTATAATTGCGTGAGGTGATATATCATAGAACAGTTGTTGCTCGCCATCTGATGGCGAGTTGGCGAAAATTGTTGGAGCTTTTTAGTTCAAAGCCCTGGTGTTAAGTGCTATGGAAACACCAAAGGAGGACGGTTTGCTGATTAGGAGGCTAAAAGGAGGAATGAAAAGGGACTGTGGTATTTTTTCATACTTTCCAAAATTGGATATCAAACGGATGGTATTTCAGAGACCAAACAAAAAGTTTCTAATATTTTTATATCCCATTTTTTACCTCCTAGGTTTGAGATTGGATCGCTAAAAGCGTATACATAGTTTTCTCCCCTTTATTATATATCCCAATTTTATAAAAATCGCTGGGCTCCCTTAAGAATACCTTCCTTGTTAGCTTGGAAGAAGATTTGAAGTAAGAAAATCTATTGAAAATAGATTTCTATTTCACGATATCTCATTTTGCCGCCCTTTACTTCCATCTGAGTTAAGGTTTCGATTGTATTTCTAAAATTTACGAAAAATCTCTGAAATTGAAAACCGGTAAACAGATTTTTATAAAAAGTGAAGAAATTTATTATATAGTTTCCATGCAAGAAATATGTAAAAGACATGGGTGAAAGTTCAAGACCCCATTTTTGCGATATTTCGACAGGTTAGAGACCCGTTAGATTTTTTTTAAGCTTTCGACCACTAAAATGCTGTGTGAGGGCTAACCCTCTAATGTCCAAGGCTCCAAAAAAAGTAATCTTCAGATCTTAAGTAGTTTTTTGCTAAATTATTTTTTTTAATTTAAGCAATCATTGCAGTTATAGCGTTAGAATACATAGTTAACCACTGTTTGCCTTCAAACAATTTTTGTACAGCAAACGGGTTTCAAGCGATTAGAATGTAAAGTTAAAAATTTGTAAATTTGAAAAAATAATTAACTTTTTTAACCAGAAAAAAAGTATTTGAATTATCGTCCAAAATATACATACGCTCTGGGATATATTATTGACAACAAAAGCTACTTGTAAAATTATTTATTAATTTTTCTTCAGGACTCACAGGATACCGTCAGGATTTTTTAGGAAAATGGGCATTAAGGAATAAAAAAATATTTGGAAAAAAACGAATTTCAGAGCGCTCAAAAGTTATTACTGAGTGTCTGAAACTATGTGTCTAATGACTAATGTGTAAAATATTTCTATTTTTACTGCGCTCAAATTTTGAAGTCAATTAATGACTCACATACAAGGAGGCGCAAAAAAAAAAAAAAAATAAATACAAATTTTGTAACTCTCAATAGCAATATTTTACAAGTTTTCCATTTACGATTAAAGACAAGATATTAAATTATTTTAAGAGTTTTAAATCAGTGAATTATCTTTAACTGTCCTGTTTAAAAGTGCTGGTTTGAAAATGAAACAGTGCTTCAAATATGCTCACATGGATTAACCTTCTAATGCTCTTTTTCCTGATATTGATAAGATTCTACTATCATTAGAAACTACCCTGCGGGAAAAGGACCTATCCCAGGACATGTCACGTGACCGGTTCATTGTGATAGGGACCGGTCACGGGACCGGTTTTTTTAAATGAAAATCAACGGTCACTTTAACACGGGCTTGTCCTAAGATGGGGTCAATTGCCCTCTGTGAGATGTCACATGTCAAAGGTCCAAAAGAACATGTCACACAACTAACCCCAAAGACCTTATCACAGAACCTACGCAAAAGCATATGTCATGACTTTTAAACCGGTCACGTGGTAGATACTTTAAGATCCGGGCCGCTTTTCATCTAACACGTGATATGTGTTTTCGGAACCGGTCCTGTTTTCCCCTATCATGGGCCAGATCCCAATTCCCAACTGGCCCCTTTACTTTAAGAACTGCTTCTCTTTTCACCTTTCTTGTGATATGTATTTTCGGAACCGGTCCAATTTTCACCAATTGGGACAGGTCCCAATTCCCAAGTGACTGACCCCTTTTTACTGCAGCGTAACCATAGAAAAAACTTAAAATTTTGATTTATCGTTTTATTTAGGCGATATATCTCCAAAAAGTTTGAAGACGAAACAAGAATTCAAATAATCAAATAATTTCGGGTTTTTGCTATAAAAAACACTTTTAGTAAAAAAAAAAACATACTTAAAATTGTTGATCTATTGTTCTCTTTTAAGAGTTATGACGATTTTCGCTTTTTGAAAATTGCGAAATTAAACAAAATTTTCACTAAACATCAATAAATTTTGACGAAATAAAATTTGCTTTACTATTGTACTAACTCAGAGTGTATTAGCTGTTCTAAATTTTAAAAAGATCTGCTGGCTAGTTTTTGATTAAGAGAGTTATTTTCTGTGTCCTGATGGTATCCTGTGAATCCTGAATGAAAAATAATAACTAATTTTACAAGTAGAGACCCTAAACTAACTTTGTTATTATCAATAATATATGCTCGATTGTAAATATGTTTTTGACTATTATTATTATTTATATATTATTTTCTATTATTATTTGAATATTATTTTCTGTTTTAAAAGGTAAATTTTTATGAAATTTACAAAAATTTGACTTTATGTCCTTCTCGCTTAAAAATGATTCATTGCAGAAAAAACTTTTAAAAGCAAAAAACGTAGTTAACTTCCTTAATAAAATACTATTATTTAGCCGACAAATGCTTTAGATCCAAAGACCGCTTATGAGTCATAAAGGAACGTTCAGAAAATGTCTTTGTCGGGAAAGAAAAACACCATATTTAAGCTTTGATTTCACAAGGTTTATTAGTCTTTTAGGACTCTATTTGATCAGTGGGTTGATATTGAAATGATAAAATTTTTAGATAATCAAAATATACGAGGGCGGATCAATAAGTCTGTGACTTTTCGAACTTCCCTCGTAGTTATATGAAATGCAACACTGCTCCCATCCCACCTGTTAATAGACTCCTGTCTAATTTTAAACAAGTTCCGTCATTTACTTTGCGTTTAAGAGTTGTTCAAAACATACAACCTCGTGGATTTTTTTAAAAATGGAAAAAAGTGAATTTCGAATGCTCATTAAACATTATTTTTTGCAAAAAAAAAAACCGGCAATCAAACCAAGGAAAAGCTTGATAAATACTGTGGGAACTCTGCACTATCGTTTTTAATGGTAAAAAAGTGGTTTACTGACTTTCGTTGTGGTCGCACAAGTACAAATGACGCTGAACGTTCTGGACGGCGAATTGAGGTCAATACACCCAAAAATGTCGAAAAAATCCACGATATGGTGTTGACCGATCGAAGAGTAAAAGAACGTAAGATTGTTAATGCCATAGGCACTTCATATGGCAGTGTGGTTTCGATTTTAAATGATCAGCTGGATTTAAGAAAGCTGTCTGCAAGAGGGGTGCCGCGTTTGCTCTCAATTTAATCGTGTGTAGTCTCAATGCCAAAATTCCATGAATTGGGCTACGAATTGGTACCTCATCCGCCATATTTTTCGAATTTAGCCCCCAGTGACTATTTCCTATTTCCAAACCTAAAGAAATGGCTCCGTGGAAAGAGATTTAGCTCCAACTATGAAATTATTGATCAAACAAATGCCTATTTAATGGACCACGAAAAATCTTATTTTTTTGGAAGGAATAGAAAAATTGGAGAAACGTTGGACTAATTGTATTGGGCTAAAAGGAGATTATGTTGAAAAATATTTTTTTTTTTGCAAAAAAAACTGTGTTTCATTCAAAAAGTCACAGACTTATTGATCCGCCCACGTATTAAAGACGAGACAAATTTTCGACAAATTTCGCCATTTTAGAAAAGCGAAAATACTCATAGCTACCCAGTCAGAATAAAATAAACGGAAAAGCGATGTGTTCTGTCATTCATTAATATTTAATTTCACGGATGTTCAGTGGTTTTCCAGTACTGAATTCGCTTTATCACTGTTTTTTTTCTGATTGGGTACAAACAAAAATGGTAAAAAATTTTTGTTTGCCAGTAAGTATTGCATTCATTTTTAATTTAAACATGCAGCAGCAATAACAATGTAACTTACCCTTTGTTTTTTTTTTGAGTGCATAATGGGTCTCTGCAGTTCTAAACTGTCTCTTATCAATAATTGAACCGCATATAGTTCTTATCACTGAAGTTAAAAAACAAAAAATATTGCCGCTTTAGTACAATATGTACTTATGACACGCTAGTATGTCTTTCAATTTCACTGCGTACTTATTTAAGGTTCATTCATAATGACAGCGTGTGCAGTAATCCCAAGAAGATTGTGCACACAATATGAAGTGCGAAGGAGAAGGCAACAAATTCCAATCACAGATTACTGCAGTATTGTAAATGGGCCGAAATGACCATAAGATTTAGTTATCATTTGGCAGATAGTTTGTAAGCACTTTCTTAATAGAGATGATATTTTGATTTTAGTTTATTTTCGAAATGGTATAAGTATACTTTTAAATTTGTAGGATAGAAATTGAAATTGAAATTCAAATTTAAAGTTTTGAAATCTTTAAAAATAAACTTTTTAAAGTTTTTTGTACATTTATAATCAGGATTATATTTTGTTGTTATGTATGTGTTTCAAAAAATTTTATTTTTTCCGAAAACATCATTATTTCCGGCATTAACGCATTTGAGAGGATTTTGGTGTAAAGCAAGAAAATTTACAAAATAAAAATACTTTTAAAATATCAGCGGTCTTTGACATTTTGATTGACATATTTTGTGTAGTAAATAGATGCTAATAAATGCTATGAAACGTTATTTGTAACTTATTTTTTAAAAATAATTCCTTCTTATTTTTAATTGTGATTTTATTGTAAATTTTGTTTACACTTGAAATATTATGTAGTACTACATATTTGTATTATCAGTTTGTAAATATACTATTTTCCGGTCCATACACAGAGAAAATAGATTTGTGCTGACAATTGAATTTGTAGCCAAACAAATCGGTTGTGGTAACCGAATTTTTCGGTTGTGACAACAGAAAAGCAATTGAAACATGAGTAATTTGACTGTGACAACAGTATTTCATTTGACTCAATAACAATTCGGTTGTCACAACCGAATAATTTGGTTGTTGCAACTGAACGATTTGATTGGTAACAAATTCAGTTGTCAGCACGAGTCTGTTTTCTGGCTGTATAAATTCGATATTACTACACAGAGAAAACCGATTCGTTGTGACAACCAAATTTCTTGCCAACCTTATGGTTCGTTTGCATCAACGTAATTATTTGATTGTCGCAATCAAATGTATTCCTGAATCAATTTTAATATAATATTTCAGCTAAAATTCTATTGTATAAACTGAATTTGTGTTGCCACATACAAAAAATGTTAAATTTTTTTCTCTGTGTAAGTATTATGTTAATTTTTGCAGCGAGAGGAAGATAGCAAATCATTTCCAGACACAACAAAAATAATGGAAATAATATGTGAGAAAGTGGGTGTGCAAATATTCATGTCAAATCGGACTTAAAACGACATTTATGACACCCTATTAGTTATGTGTACTAAAGCTTTTAGACAGAATTCGGGAAGATTTTAAATTCCAGATACAGGAATAATAAAATAATATCCACTAAGGAATTAAATTTCTCTAGGAAATTTATCCGCAGTTCTACATAAATGGTAACTTCGTATGGAATAAAAATTGACATGTCTGAAAATTAGCGCTCCTAAAAAAAGTTTGGAGACATGTTTTTGAATATGTTACAGAACTGATTCGAAATAAAAGTATTAAAAGAGTTTTCTTCAAAAACAATAATTCCGATTAAATGTTGGAGAAATTCCATTGATTCTGATACTCTTTCCCCCCGTTTTGTGAATATGAAATTTTCGATCTCTCTGTTTTATTATTTATTTTTTTATTTTATAATTTGTAATTATATCTTTATAATTACAAATTATATCTTAATACCCTATCCGAGCACTAGCAACGAAGTCTATCGGCTCTTTGTAGCGAAATTAGACCAGGGCCTCTGGTGGGAATCGAACCAACGACCCCCGTACTGATAAGCTAGCACGCTGCTAACTAACCTATTGGGGCGCTCACATGTAAAATAGCAAAATCTCAGTTTTTAAAACTGTCGCCTTTGACAGGGGAAAATATGTTTCCATTGCCCAGATACCACCGGATCCAGTTTCGTTAGAGGTACTTAATTCATCAAAGATAAAATTATAACAAGTAATTCAGTTGTTATGCTCAAATCCTTCTCGAAATGCTTGCTCTAAAAATTTTAGAGGGTTCTCAAGGTATTAAAATCTTCGTATAAAATTCCTAAAGCCGCTCAATGATAAGATCATGCAATCCATATGCCAGGTTTCATTTTTTCAAAGTCCTGTATACGAAGGCTCAGGTCAAGGTGCACAACTAGCAAAATTTGCTGTTCCAAAGAATTGGTTGTAGAAGAACTTATTTTTCTGCTATCAGTTCTTACACCGATGATTTTTGTTAGAAACATTCCCAAAAGCAAACAGTTCTTTGACTCCATAGTAAAACCGGTTCCCCTAAAATCAGTTTTGCTACTAGCTCTAAAGTTGGGTGTTCATCACTTATACCCTACAGTTAAGTTGTGTGGAACGGTTTGTGGATAGTTCCTTAAATAAGTTCTAGTGAAACTAGCAGCAGAATTGTTGTTGATGGTAATTGTAATACATTTTCCTGGACAAATATGTTACTCATATAATCAAAATAGTTCGTAGTTTTAATTAACTGAAAATGTAATTTAAAATAAATAAAAAATGACTTAAAAACATCTACTAACTTTCATTTAAATCAAAAGAATTTTTTATTAATTTATATTTTTAAATGTTAATTAACTTACAATATCTGTTAATAATAAATAATATTTCCTTTATTTATTTCTTTTAAATGTCGACTAATTGACTACAAAATCCGTAAAAAGTAATGATTTTTCGTTTATGTGATTTTTATTTTAACCGTCAAAAAATTAACTACAAAATGCGTAAAAATTAATGATATTAAAAATTCCTTTTTTAAAATGTCCTAAAAATTAACTACAAAGTGTGTAAAAAACGACTTTTCATTAAAATTGTTTATTTTAACTATAAGACAATCTACTATAAAAAAGATAAAAATATTTTTTTTTAACAATTTATTTTAAATTAAAATATGAACTGTAATTGCAAAATTCCGTATTTTTAAATAATTTATTCTTTAAATAAATATGAAAAATGGTTGAAAAAATATAAAGGGTGGTTAAATTTTAAGGGGCGATGTTGATTTTGAATAAAACACAAATTATTTAGGAAATTATTGTCATTTCTTTTTATTATGATAATATGGTATGGTTGAATTATGTATGGAACAAAATATCGGCCAAATGGCCGCCGCGACCTCCTCCATCCGATGGTCCAAATTTTAGATGACGCTGAGGCATAATTGAGGTTCTATGCCGTTAATGTGCCGAATTATCACATCCTTTAGCTCTTGAATTGTTGCTGGCTTATCGACGTACACCTTTTCTCTCAAATAACCCCAAAGAAAGAGGTCCAACGGTTTCAAATCACATGATCTTGGCGGCCAATTGACATCGCCACCACGTGAGATAACACGGCCATTGAATTTGTCGCGCAAAAGAGCCATTGTTTCGTTAGCTGTGTGGCAAGTGGCACCGTCCTTTTGAAACCACATATCGTCCAGGGTCATATCCTCAATTCCTGGCCACAATAAGTTCGTTATCATCTCGCGTAGCGAACACCTCATAATACACTATCGCGAACAACAGTAATGTTTTCCGCAGAATGAACTGGGCGAGCATGCACAGTTGTTTTCACAGACCCGGTTTTCTGAAATTTGCCCACAATTCTTCCGATTGTGGACACATTTGGTCGATTATGCTGACCAAAAAAAAATCACGAAGTGCACGAAATGCATTTTGATTTGAACGCCCATTTTCATAATAAGCCTGAATAACTTTAACGCGTTGCTCGATTGTGCATCTTTCCATGGTTCAAATTGAGTTAGTCTGAAATTGAGAAATGTCAAATGTGTGGTTCACATTCAACATCGGTCCTAAAAAATAACCACTTTTGTATTTTAACTATTTAATAATTGAAAAACAAATGTACTGATAACTTTTGAAATAAACTACAGTCAATTACTGTAAAAATATTTTGATTGTAGCACCCGCCCTTTATAAACTGTTTCCTAACACAAAACTGATCTTACCAAATAATAAGTCCAGTAATCTAAACTCCCAGGTTTTCATGTATTACCCTTTATATTATAATTCTAACTTTTTTTATATGCGATGTCCCAAAAGGTAAGGTGTTATGCTTACGAAAAAATAAAGAATAATGGGTTACGCATATGGGTATTAATTATTGGTTACTAATAATCAATTTTTATTTAATTTTCCGTATAAAATTGAGTGACTCATTATTTTTAAACTCTTGGTAAGCAATTATAATTTAATTTTGTGTAAGCGATTAGGAAATGTCTCATTTTTATTTTTTTTGTCATATTTGGATCATTTTTGAAACAATTTTCTTAAATTTGGCTTGTATCGACAGAGACTAGTTGTTGTTTCACACAATACTAACCATTTTGATCAATATGGTCTCAGAGCCAATAGTATTACCACAAATTCTTATATAAATACATATTTTTGCTTAATTTTTGGAACAAATTTTCTCGTATCCTATTGGACAACACAGAGGATCAAAATTTTGGTAGAACATAGTGCATTCCTTTAATTTTTAGAAACATGGAGATATTTGAAATTGGTTTACTCCATTTATTACAGAATGCTGATACAATTTGGAACATATGTATCCCAAGGGTCGTCAAAGGGCAAAAAGAGGAAGTTTTTTGCTTAGTTTTAAACATTTTTTGTGCGCATTGAAATTCAAGTAATTTTTATTTGATTTGCAACAAAACTTTGGTAATGGATGCAATATTCTCATGCGTTACCTTGTAATGATAGCTCGTTACCATTTTCATTATTTGCAAGCATAAAGTAATAAGTTACTGATTATTGATTACGTAATTTATGATTTATAAATTTAAAGTAATAATTGAAATATTTTTGAAAATCCATTTTTAGATACATTACTTTGTGTTTTTTTGTAAACAAAAGGGTAATGTATGTTTGTTTTAACAACGCTAGCGAAAAAGCGAAGCGCAACAATTCATTTAAGTTTAAAACAATCAAATACTATATGCGTCGATAGCTTAGTGGCTAGAGTTCTTGGCCGGCAACCAGAGTTCCCTGGTTCGATTCACATCATCACCACATTAATTTTAATAACGTTTAAAATGTTTGTAATAATTTTTTTAATTAAAATTCCTCTTTTTTAAAAATTTATTTTTAGACACATTACTTTTTCCATTCTAGTAACCTATAAGTAACCTCTTACATTATCACCACTAAAGTAATGATATACCCATTACATTACTTTGAGGCTCATCGCCTGTAAAATTCATCAGTGAAGTAAGGTGTAAAGTAATCCATGAGCCCCTATGGCTACACATTACTTTACACATTATTTGGTAATGTGTGATTTTGCTGGGTTTTATAGATTTTTCCCCTGATACCAAATATGGTCTCCAAAATTTTCTGTCTCTTTATAATTTTAAAAAATTGTATATAAAGGATATTTCAGAACTACTGTTGAAACTTGATTAAAAATAACATATTATAGGTAATACATAATTTTTATTTTGAAAATAATGATATAATAATAATTACAAAGTAATGTATAAAGTTATGATATGTCATTACCATGTGTTTGCTGGGTTAGTTTACTTTGAATGATTTTCACAATTCTTATACGTAGATCACGATAGGACTGATAATTGAAAGGTACATCCAGTGTATCTCTGCAGGTTTCTTATCCAAAGGCTTCCCAAAAGCCCACATGTGTTTACCACCTAATATCACTCCTTGAGACAAGTGTTGTTTTGCTAGGATTAAAGGATAGTCCTTGCCTTTTGCACTAGCTGTCCATCACATTTTTAATATCATGAATTTTCTAATAAACTGTTTTAAAAAGGGGATCTCCCGAGGCGGACATATTTTTTCTTACATATTTTCGTTTTCCAAGTGCCTGAAATTCCTTGCCCTAATAATTAGTTTTTAATACATTAGCACATTTTCATTAATTTAAATAATTTGTTTTTAATAAATTTTTTAGTTTTCCTCGTATACATGACAGTCAAAGGTATGTTGCCAATAATTTTGCCACACCCTGTTTATATGTTAACTTGTATTGTGATAAAAGCTTTTTAGTTTTAATTCAAAACTAACGGTTTAAGGTATTTCAATTGTTTATTTGATATTCAATATGCATTGAAAACATAATGTAGCTTAAATAAATGCTTTTTTTATTTAATTTATTGTTAGAATTGTTTTCGGTTTGTAATTTTTTTTATAATAATCGCCATGAGGTCTACAATGCGATAATTAAATTAAAAAGAATATACATAAATTAATGAATGTACATATGGCGTGGTTTTATTTGATTGCACTTATTTAAAGTCATTTAAACAATTAACAATTTAGCAGTCATTAAATGCACAGACAAAATTATTAAGCTAAAATATAAAATTAAAGATTTGTTTAAAATAAAATTTGCTTTTTTTTTAAGGAAATATTAAATTGAATTAATTTATATTTTAAACACATAATTCCCATATTCTATTTTGCTTAAATTGTATGGTTAACCCTCTAATGCTCTTCCTTTCTATATCGATAATATTTATACTATATATTTGGCAAATACATTAATGTTTTGATTTATCGCTTTATTTAGGCGATATAGCACAACTAGAAACGGAAAACCCTGAAATCAAATTGTTTCGTTTTTTGCTATAAATAACACTATCAGTAAAATAACATTACACACCGAAAATTGTTGATCTAGTGTTATTAATTCCGAAGTTACAGCATTTTTCGCTTTTAGAAAATTGCGAAATTTAGCGAAATTGATACTAAACATTATTAAATTTGACTAAAACTAACTCCGCTTACTAAAAAGTCTTAGTGTATTAGCTGTGCCTAATTTAAAATAAAAAATTGTTACCTGACGGTATCCTGTGAGCCCTGAGGAAAAAATAGTAGTTAATTTTGCAAGTAGAAACTCTTAGCTTCCTTTGTTATTATATATAATGTATGCCAAAGCGAAAATATAATTTTTTAAATAGCTTTTACTGCTTTACAAATTAAATTTGTTCATACAAAAAATTATTTTTGCAAGGGCACATAAAATTTGTCTTCAATCAGTACAATTATAAATATAAACACGTCGTTTAGAAATTATTTTGCTGTATAAATAAAAAATTTTTTAAAATTTTTTTTTTGTTTCAATTATTGGCATAAAATTTTGTGTGATAGGTACAAAATCAATTAACATAGCAATTGATATAATGAATTTTGTAAATAAAACTTATAATTTATTTTCTGTGTAGAAATTATGTAGTCTAGACTTAAAATTATAGATAATACAAAACTTCAATAACGCGTACAGATGGGGATTTAAACCTACATAAGTATAGACGTTTTTTTTCAAATCATTGCAGATTAAACAAAAATAGGCAAGAAGCACCTTATCACCTTCGTTGGTTTTAGGAATTTTCTTTAAATTATTTATGGGGTATTTAAATGCGATAATTGTAAGATTTAATATTATAGAAGATGATAATACCAATTCTGATGCTCGTCTTTCTCTCTCTCTCTGACACTCACACTCACACTTTTGTTCTCTCTTAATCTTTCTTATCGTTTTCAAAACGATTGTTTGAATGCAAGTGTACAAATTAAAATCTACTAAAAGTGTGTTTGATTTTTTTTGGCATTTTAAAGTGGCGCAATAAAAATAGTTGTTTATTGCTAGATTTAATTAATTGTAGGAATATTAACATTATTTAATAATAATTAAATATTGTATTAAATGTTGTTTATATTTTATTAATCATATCTATTAAATTAATCAAGGTGCAAAGTAAAAGTTTAAATTTTTTCTGGGTTTTCACAAAATACGGTTACTAATGGCGAACAAGTGAGTGAGTGAATTATACGATTGTACAATCAACGTGAGTGCATCTGTGGCAACAAGTAATAACAGCATTAGTTGACTTAAGCTTAAGTCAAATACATATTATTGTTATTGATGGTAATACTGAATTTACATTTTACCGAAATCTCGTTTTAAAATCCAGTTAAATCTAGTTTTAAATTACCTCCAATTACACTATGAAATTTGACAGCTAAACTGGATTTCAATAGGACAACAACAACATTTTGTAAATAAAACAAAATGAAAAAATAACCTTAAATTGAATATGTTTCTAAAAAACCATAAATTTAATGGCAGACTGTAAAATTTATTATCATGATGAAAGAAAAAATGTTAATATAGCTTTTAAAAGTGTTTCAATGGCAAGATTTTTCAATTTATCCATGGTAGGTCTTTCCGGCACTACATTTTTTTGTAAAAGGTGATGCCAGATTTTCACAATATTTTTATACATACTATTGCTAAAAGCTGTGTAAACATAATTATGAAACTGGATTTTGGAAAAATCTATTGAAACTGGATTTATTTATATGGGAAATCTGGTTTTAAATACAGTTATTAACTTGATTTGTAAACTTGATAGTGCAAATTCAGTATAACACTTAAAATAGTTTGTAAGTTAAAATAATCGAAAATACCATTTAAAAGAAATGTTGTTTCATTTAAATCAAATGGTTTTTGTTATGATTTTAAGATGTTTCAACAGTAAAAAAAAACACAAATGATTAATCAGTTAAAAATAAATGTTAAAATTTACCTACCAATTCCGTAAAAAATAACTGATTGTTCATTCATTATAAATTGTTTCCATTTTTTGTTTGTTTTTTTTATCTACAAAATTTATACTCACACAGTCTAGAGACACATTTTGTGTGAATGGTCATATGTGTGTGTTTATGAAGTTCTTGTAATGTGAATTTAAATAATTCTGTATATAAACATACATTTGAAATTAAACACAGATGGAAATTTTTTGAATATTTTTTTTTGAAACAAACTGCAAACTAAATTTAAATTTGTAATAACTGTAAGGGAAACAAATAAACAACAAATTTACATTTTGTGGCTGAATTCTTATTAAATTACAAAAAAATGAAAAAAAATACATGAAACTGAATAAAATCGGTAAAGACAGTAAATCGTTAAAATAAATATTTCTTTAACTGAACTGAAATTTTTTTTGTAACACTACAAACAGTAAACTATATAATTTTCTGAGTGACTCCTTATAGCCTGATTTTAAAGTTTCGTATAAAACAGTTTAACACAAAAAAAAAAAAAAATTACGGGGTTCCGATGATTGATTCTTGCTAAGGGGACCAAAAAAAAAAATATACGTGTTTCGGCGTTTTGATAGTTTACATCGGAATTTTATTTTAGAGGCGGTCAATGTTTCCCAGCTCTGGCCTGTTCTTGCAGCATATCGGTATAAAAAAATATGTTCAGCAACTTTGTAGATAATGGTATGACAAATAGTTTTGTAGAACATATTAACCCTCTTACTCCCCCTCATAATGGCATTTTTTGGCTTTATTTTAACAAATTGTAAAAAACACCCCGAAAAAGGGAAAGGGCGGAGATGAAATGTTGTACAAAAATGTTGGCCATAAAATTCTACTAGAACACACCAAAACCCAAAACTTAACACAAACACTAAAAACCAATAAAATTCAAGATTGCTCATCAGATTTCTAGTCAAATTTTGGGATGACCAACATATTAAAAGTCAGATTTTGGGATCACCTACATTAAATTTAGGTCATCCCAAAATTTGACCAGAAATTTGATGGGAAATCTTGAATTTGTCTGGGTTTTGGTATTTGTGTTAAGTTTTAGGCTTTAGTTTGCTCTGACATATATAGTATAATTTTATGGCCAACATTTTTGTAGAACATTTCATCCCCGCCGTTCTCCTTTTTCAAGGTATTTTTTACAATTTGTTAGAATAAAGCGAAAAAATGAAGTTATAAGGGGGAGTTAGAGGATTAATATGTTCCACAAAAATATTTGTCATACCATTATCTAGAAAGTTGCTGAACATACCCTAAACTTCAAATGTAAAGAAAACAAAGTTTTATATACCGATATGCTGCAAGAACAGACTAAAGCTGGGAAACTTTGAACGCCTCTAAAATGAAATTCCTATGTAAACTATCAAAATGCCGAAACACGTATATTTGTTTTTGGTCTCCTTAACAAGAATCAATCGTCGGAACCCCTTAATTTTGGAAAAAATTTTCCAGTGTAATAAGCGAATTATAAAAATTTTTACAATTAGCGATTTTTGGAAAAAAAGAACAATACCGAAAATCGGTTTTTAGTTATTTATTGCAAATCCTAGATTTTATAACTAGGGCATGGAACGAACATGTATTTATGAACGTCATAAATACATGTTCGTTCAATCAATAAATTTGACACAAAAAAATGCCCTTTACTACTGATGTATTAATGACTACCGTGTGGGAAAAGAACCTATCCCAGGACACGTCATGGTACCTAGGTAATCCCCTCTTTGACGTATCACAGGACTGGTCCTAAAGAACATATCACATAACTAACCTCAAATAACATATCACAGGATCAACCCAAAAGAACATGTCATGACATTTGAACCGGTCACCGGTGGTAGGTACTTTAGGAACCGGTCCTCTATTCACCTATCTTGTGATATGTATTTTCGGAACCGGTCCAGTTTTCAACTATCACGGGACAACTGACCCACTTTTCCTGCAGGGTAATTTTAAATGAAGAATATCAATAGCGACAAAATTAAAAGCAAATTAAATTTTAGGATATTCTACGTCGGAGCAGTACTGACTATACGAAAATCTCAACGAAGAGCAAGTGACTTTTTGTGACGAAAACTGCACGTCAAAAGTAAACGCATATAATTATTGACGTTATCCTGAACCTATTTTACATTGGTGCTACCAGTTTATAGTGAATGTTCCTCTTGACGCGTTGATACACAAACACAGCTATTATTTAAGCAATCGTAAAATAATAAATTTTATCTTATTTTTGAACATTAAATTCTAAAATAATTAAAACCTGTTTTAATACCTATATTAGATTTATGCTGTTATTACTTGCAGCCACAGATATATTTACTTATTATAGTATTTGTTTAAAAATTGTTTAGTTACGACTGTCACTAAAACAAATTGGGATCTAATAGTTGTGTCGGACTTTTAACCACATATTCACGTATCTTGATTTGTTTTTCATTACTTTTTAAGTACATCTTACAGTGGAATAATTTGCGTATAAATGCATTAATAAATATGTCAAATAACTAATACTTACAAGGACGATATTTCCTTTTTTATCCCCTTATTATGAGATTGGGCCGCTTAAAATGTATACAATTGTGTTAGTTATTTCCCCTCATCAAAATCAACAATAGTTAATATGAATAGTTAACAAAATTATTAAATGTTTCTGCATATTTAGCGTGACTAGTTTTTTCAGTTTAACCAGTTATATTTTTGAATTTCATTTAATTGATTATTTGTTTTATTTATAATTTTTAAGACGAAAAGTCAGAGGCTGTTTGTATAATTATATTTTCGAAAATATGCAACATTTAGAATCTCTCATAAAGTTTGTATAACAGAAGTGATAAAAAAGACTTGATTTGCATTTATCTCGTTTTAAAGAGTTTACAGCAAATTTGCCATCAGAACTGTTCCTATGCATTTACTAAAACTTATACTCAGTAAACCATCAACTGTTACAAATGAGTCGGTACTAGGAAAGTATGTGTGATTTATTATAATATCCCATCAAACAATACTGCATACACAGAACCAGTTTTGGCAGTGCTTTCTAAGCTACTTCCATAAGACATACTTTTTGTTTGGCTAAAAAATGGCGAGTGAACCTAACCTAACATAGAAGGCAGGAAAATAAAACTTGCTTGTCCGTATTAGATTGTTAAATCTAAAATATTGTAAGGTTATGTTAGGTTAGGTCGAAAAGAGGAATGGCCATTCGCCCTTCATGATCACCCACAAATGGCTGACATACACCTGTGCCAGAGAATCGGCCTGTTGTGCGCTCTCCAGAACCACATTTCAGTCTACCTGAAGAATTCAGTACCCCTCAGGTAGCCCTTCAGTTTTCTAAAATCAACGTTCTGTAAGCGTTGGAAAGACGATAAAACGTCCCCGTGCCTTACCCTACTCCTCGCGAAAGCCGAGCTGAAACAAGAGAATTGCTTCCGGGTCTCCTCGTCTCCCCGTAGATCCTACACACCACAGAGTCACTCCATCCCATTTTCGAAAGGTGTTATCTTAGTGAAGAGTAGCCTGTTGGTGAAGAGTAGCCATGTTGGCCAGTTCCCGTTTGCCTAGCCCTTAAATAAACCTTGTCCTCTCCACGCCAGGGTCACCCCACAGGACTTTCATGATCGCACCAACATTATCCCCATTCCAGATCTATTTGTGCATGTTGGTGGTCATTGTCCAAGCTCCGTTTTCGTCATCCGCAAAGGCCTCGGATGTTGAAGGTTAACAGAGACCAGGTGTGATCCATTTCTAGGCAGGTCGTCAGCCCCCTCATTCCTCTCCACTCCTCTCATTCCTCTCCAACCTCAGACGACCCCTGCCAGGGTACGTGTTTTTCATCCTCTTGCACTCCAATATCGTCTTCGATTTTACAGACTCCTCTGACTGAGCTCTAACTGCAGCCTGGCGTTCAGTGAAGATGACTGCATACTCAGAATAATCAGTCACATTTAAAACTCGAATGCACTCTGTAATAGCCACAACCTCCTCCTGAAAAAGGTTGTTATGATCCAGAAGTCGAAAGCACATTTCCATTTCCAGATCTCTACGAAGTTTGAAGCCATCAGTGTAGAAATGAATTCCATTGGTATAGTCCAATATACCTTCATCCCTCCACCGCTCGTTGTCAGGAATAAGAAAATCGCAGTCCGCCAATACACCAAACGTGATATCCAGGCAGATTTTCAAGGATTCTCTATTGCCGGGTATGCCGGCCTCCAAGAGACTACTCCCCGAGCACCATCAGTCTGTAAGCCGCAAGTGGAGCTTCACATCTAACCTGAACATCTATCGGTCTAATGGTATCATCTCCATTGTCCTCGTAGATGTCTATCTAATCGCGTCGCTAATCCCCAGACAACATAGCCGCTGAATACTCTGGAGTTTTCCCACATTACATCTCCTCAGGATCGAAGGCCACCACACAATGGAGGCATATGTCAATATCGGCCTAACGACACTTGTGTAAAGCCATTGGGTCATTGTTGGGTTCAATCCCCATTTAGAACCCAATGCTCTTCCACACATATCCCAAACACGGTAAGCTTTAGTAATATTACTCTCGATATTATCACCCCAGCAGAGTTTTTTATCCAGAACAACTCCCAGGTACTTAATTACAATGTTCAAACGCCGGAAACAGGAGCGATAGTTGTCCCCGCCTCCTTTTCCCATTGCGGGTTTACATTCAGTTTCCTAGATGTTGCCCAGTCATTGCATAAATTGAGTTCTCAGAGGGCCTCCTACATAAATAATTCGGATCCTTCCCCATCAGTAGTATCGCCACATCATCTGCGTAGCAGATGTGCTCGAACCCTTGGTAAAAGTCCTCAAAAGACCATGAGTTGTGGTAACCCACAAAAGAGGAGATCAAATTACTCCCTATGGAATGCCACGATGCACACTGTCACTGTCGTAAAATAAAAAAAAAATCTGAATTCAAGAGAATGCAGTTAAGAAAGAATAACAATTTGGATTTTCTGCCTTCCTTAATTGATTTATTTTACGCCTGAAGTTAAAGCGCTTTTTTGGAAGCATACAAATGTAGTTACTGCTTACTAAATGGAGGTTATTTTTGCTGGGATATTGCAATATTAATTATACGCCTCAGAAATGATAAGTTTAAATCTTGGTGTGCTAATAAATGTACTTTTCTGATTTCAAAGAAATTTATAAAATCTACACTAATAGTAATGAGTCAGTAAAAATAACTAAGAAATCTCATTAAAATAATATAAAAAATTGTAGGTAAATTGTTATTTTGGGCTAATGTCATTTAAGTTCATACTGAAGACGAAAATACATATTTTCGATTTGAAGTTTGTATAGAATTTGAAAGTAGAAAACTTAAAAAAATTAAAATTTTGGGCTTCAGATTGGGTTTACACTTAAACGAAATCTCGTTGAAAATCAAGCTTAATCCAGTTTTAAATTACCTTCATGAGTACTACGAAATTTGACATCTAAACTGGATTTGGCAACCACAAAATTTTTTTATTACCACGATGAAAGAATCAATATTAATACAGCTTATAAAAGTGTTTTTAATAAGGAATGGCTATGTGGAAGCAAGATTTTTCTTGGCAGATCTTACGGCACTGTTCCAAAGTTTTTCTTTGCTGGAGGCAAAAATAAGAAAGTGGGTGCTGAATTTAACTTTACTTTTAATTAAGAATGCAATTTTATTGGATCTACAGGTTGGTTGAAAAGTTCCTGCGCTGACCAAGAGATAGCACTGCTAGCTCCAAACTTTTTTTTTTCTCAAGTTGGTATAACTGTCCTGAGAACACATGCAAAGTTGCAAGTCATTCTGTCAATTCTTTCTTTGTTTACAAGCCATTTGAAGTTGACGTGTCATTGATTTTTTTTTAAATATGGAAAAAATTTAATATCGTGCAGTCATTAGATTCTTTGTTTTGAAGGGTTTAAAAGCAAAGAAAATTTATGAACAATTGTTAGAAGTGTATAAGGAGTCCTCAACTTCAAAACGCACCGTTGAATTTTGGGCTGGTGAAATTAAATGGGTCGTACCAGCCTCAAAGACGATCCGCGCGAAGGACGACCAAAAACTGCAACCACAGTATAAATCATTGAGTAGAAGATTCAAGTTTGACAAAGCGTGAAATTGCTAATGCCATAGGCATCTCAGACTAACGAGTACTCCATATTTTACATGAAGAATTACGTATGAAAAAACTGCTTGGAAAGTTAGTGCCGCACACATTAACAATTCAACAAAAACTGGACCGAAAACAGATTTCTCAGCGTAATTTGAAGCGTTTTAAGCCGAATAAAACCGACTTCTTGCTTCGTTTTATAACTATGGATGAGACTTGGATCTACCACCATGATCCTAAATTGAAACAAGAACGCTTACAGTGGACTGAAGCTGGTTGTTCAGCTCCAAAGCAGGTGAAGTCACAACGATCAGCAAAGAAGGTTATGGCATCAGGTTTTTGGAATGCAAAAGGAATTTTGTTGATTGATTATCTTCAGAAAGGTAAAACAATGAACTCAGAATATTATTGCAGCCTTTTGGATCAGCTTGATGAAAAAATTCGTGAGAAAAGACCTGGTTTAAAGAAGAAAAAAATCAATTTCTATCAAGACAATGCACCTGCTCACAAAAGTGTTTTGACGATGACTAAATTCAAAGAATTAAAGTACGAATTGCTTGAACATCCACCGTATTCAACAGATTTGGCTCCCAGTGACTACTATCTCTTCAGAAATCTCATACAATTCCTTCGTGGAAATCATTTTTCGTCGAATGAAGAGGCCATAGCAGCCGTAGACGGTTATTTTGCAGAGCTTCCGGAAAACCCTTATATTGGAAGATCATTGGAACAAGTGTATTGAGCTTCTAGGAGATTATATTGAATAAAAAAAATATATTTCGTAACAAAAACAGTATTCTTTCATTTCGAGCGCAGGAACTTTTCAACCAACCTGTACAACTCATATTGTAAAGTTTTCTTAAATAATTTACATTTATTATTTGTTTACATTTTTAATGCCCAAGGTGATGCCAGATTTTCAGAATATTTTCATAAATACTATTGCTGAATGCTGTGTTAACATAATTATGAAAGTGGATTTTTGAAAAATATGGTTATGAAACTGGATTTAGAGTTATGAACTAGATTTTCGCCCTAGATTTCAAGCAAAGCAAAACAACAAATAATTTTTAGAAAATTGTTAATAAAAAAAACTTGCTTTCGCACCACTGTTTATCTTTCTAAGCTTCGTTTGTTTATTGCTAGTAAATATAAATATATTGGCAAAAATAATTATTAACTTTATTAAACAATTTATATTGAACTCTACAATGTTATTGATTTATTCAAGTTCTTAATAAAGAAACAATAAGGTGTTTTTCCCCTCTTTTTAATGGCATCTTTAATATTCAACGGGTGTGAAAGCCATAAAGAAATATTTTACTGATGACTTTTTTGTTCAAACCATACAAATATAATAATGATTTAATACAATAATATTCATTTCAATTGCAAAAAATATGCAATATCAAATATGTATTTTTTTACATTACAATATTATTGTATAAGTTCTTCTTTTCTTACATACATACATACATACACACATACAACGATAAAGTAGTGTGTATGTTTGTATATAAAGTATGTAAGTATGACTCAAATCCTATCAAACCCGATTTGGCATAAAAAAAATTGTAATAAAAAATTGTTCAAGTCAACGGAATTGTTGCAATCAATACAAACATAAAGAGTTTAATAGAAGTTATCAAAACTTTATAAAGTTTCAGTGTATTTAATTTTGTATGTGTGTTGCATTCAAATATTGAGCCAAAAAGTAAAAAAGTAAAAAAAAAAAATGTTTGAAACATTTACTCGGCTTTGCATTCGTGCGTAATCTAGCTTTAGTTTATCAATGAAAAAAAACAAAAGTATGTTCACTAGTTATGTCTAACTTGGAATGGGGAGACCTTACAGAGTTTGAATAATCATGTTTAGCTTGGATGGATGGAGGCTATTCGACTTTGTGCAATAGAAATACTTGGCGGAGACATAATGTTGTTTCTTTAGCCATACACATTAATAGAAAACAAGAGAAGAACAAAAAAAAATGTCGTTAAATAATTTTATAAAAGCTTTAAGTAATTGATACTAAACACTCAAATAATAATGTTAGTCAAATTAGTTTTAAATATTTGTTAGATTTCATATTTTTAAAGCAAATATAAAAGTGTTTTAATTTATTAATAGAAAACAGAAATCTAAGACTAACTTTCTTCTTGTTCGCCAGCCAAGGCCGAACTATTTAGAAAATTTAAAAATAAGTTACTATTCTGCAAGACTTTCAAACTCAAGACACTTGAAAAAGAAGACAGTGAAACACTGGAAGACAGTGAGACACTGGAAGACAGTAAAACGCTGAAAGACAGTGAAACACTGGAAGACAGTAAAACACTGGAAGACAGCGAAACACTGGAAGACAGTGAAACACTGGAAGACAGTGAAACACTGGAAGACAGTGAAACACTGGAAGACAGTGAAACACTGGAAGACAGTGAAACACTGGGAGACAGTAAAACACTGGAAGACAGTGAAACACTGGAAGACAGTGAAACACTGGAAGACAGTGAAACACTGGAAGACAGTGAAACACTGAAAGACAGTGAAACACTGGAAGACAGTAAAACACTGGAAAACAGTGAAAACAGTGTCAACAATGTGGCTTATAAAGTTTTTGAAAATTATTAAATTTTTTTGTTATTTTTTTATTTTGAAGAAATGTAACTGTTCTGCCGGACTTTTATGCTTTAGATACTTTTTTTTTATCTAGCTGAAGACTAACACTGTACTCTATTTTTCACTATTTTAAAGTGTCTAAAAATATTTTTGTATAATTCTCTGTTAAATAAAAAATATTTAATTCTTATTAAATAGCAGACATTTAAACAAATAAATACTCAAAAAACGCAATTCTTAAAACAGTGCGGAATATATTCCGCATAAGTTTTAAGTCGATTAAGCGATGTCCGCCTGTTGAAATGGCGATAACGGTGCGATATCACGAGCGAGGCTGCTCATTTTTACCTAGAATAATGTACATCCTATCGAGCAGTTTGGTATTCAAAATGAAAAAAATCTGTCCCGGGGTTAAAAAGTTATGAGTAAAAATGTGAAGGTAAGTCTTAAATTTCCACAAAAATTGGTGTATTTTAGTACAATTTTATAATAGCGACTGGTATATAATATTTTTTAAATATTTTTTCACCAGTTGCTTAGAAGTGAATAATATTTTGTATTCACCTCAAAAATTTTTTTCAACACTAAAATTTTTTTATCACTACTAATTTGTTTTTTTTTCATATTTTTTTTACCAGTCGCTTAGAAGTGAATTTTATTTTGTATTCACCTCAAATATTTTTTATCTCAAAAATTTTTTTCACCGCTAAAATTTTTTTTCACTACTAAAACTGTTTTTTATATTTTTTCACCAGTCGCTTAAAGGTGAATAATATTTTGTATTTATCTCAAAATTTTTTTTCACCTCAAAAACTTTTTTCCACTTAAAATTTTTTTTCACCACAAAAATTGTTTTACATCAAAAAAAGTTTTTCACCTCAAATTTTTTTTCACCTTCGTAATTTTACATATAAACACTTCTGTAAATATGTAAGGTAAATATATGTGGAGTCAACAAACATGTTCAACACCTATTGTTTTTAAAACATTGTGTCTGAAAGTACTCCCAAGTTTAAATAAAAAAGGCCTTAAACAAATTGGTTATCTAACAATATCAATTTACCGAAAATATCGCATATATTTTAAAATATTTTGTTGACATGTGTAATGCATTATCTGTTATTTGGTAACATATATGCCGAATTTAGCATATTTTTTACTTGTTTTAAATTGAAGTAGTTATTTAAGTAAATAAGTAATAATTTTTGTTAAATTAATTTTAAATTATAATTCTGTAAGAAACATTGTTCTATAGACTTTCTGGAAATGAAATAAATATAATAAAATATTGTCTGAAAAAAGTTGATAAGCCACATTTTTGTAATTATTGTATTTATTATGTTCCAGTCTACCAGCGACGGATATGTGATAGAAACAAGTTGTCTTTTTTAAAATAAAAATATGTTTAATAAATTTCTGCAATATTTTGATAAGCCACAAAACTAAATATACATAAAGGAGTAAGGGAACTGGTCGTCTCACCGCCCAACCCAAACCGCAGGGTTGGGTTCTATTAGCGTAGACATTTGCTTAGACTGGATTTTTGGAGGAGCAAAAAGGGGAAAATTTAACCATTAATTGAAATTTACAATATAAATATTTTTTTTGTCGAATTTATGCTACGAGCATGCTTAAAAGAAGGGTCTTCCTCTTTATAGCCTGCCTAAGCCGCTTTGAGCTAAGGTACTTGTTGGGATTTTCGTCAGGAACTTGCTAAAAATGGGATTTGGCTAGAAACCTTAAATGTAAAATAAAAGTTCCCTGGTGTACGTGATAATTCACTGTTGAGCTATTGTTTGCTAGGAGAGAATGTATGTTCAAAAAGGAAAAATTCTCTCCCTTAACAGTTTGCCCCAATCGCTTTGGTTAGAAACCTTAAATTCAAAAATTATGTGTTCCTTGAAACGTAGTAAAATAGGGGTTCAACAGAGAAAAAGTGAAATCTATGGAGTATGGACTAATTAACTGGGAAAATATTTTTGGCGGTTCAAAATAAGAAAAGTCTACTACTTAACGGAAGTCTTACTTTAACAAATGTATTCTTTGGGCTATGGGCTGAGTTAGTAAAAAAATAAACTTATTGGAATTTACAATAAGAACGTTTTAAAAATAGTGTTAAAAAGGAGAAAAGTACTCCCTTTATCCCCCAACCCAAATCACTGGAGCTGGGAACATAAAATTTGACACGCAGGTATCTCCCCTGATATAGACATCCACTAATAATACGTTCATACTGAACCCTAATAGGCTTTTTCCACTGACCTACATCTTACATCTTTCATTAATTTGCAAAGATATTAACATCTTCCCATAAGAATTATACAGGCCAAAAATTCTAAATCTTTCTTCATCTGCAAAAAATGATTCTTTCTCATTTAGTTCCATCTTTCGATATTTTAAGTGTCATCACTAAAAAAAAATGGCAAAAAAATCGATTTTTTTGTGCCATCACTAGCAAACCGACATTGCAGAAAATAAGCAAAAAAAAAATATTCAACAAAGGAAAAGAGCGGCACATGTAAGAATTTCATACTTATGCTACCAAAAATTCTTCTTCATCATCATCTTCTTCCAGAATGGCCTGCATTCGGGTTTGTTCTTGCAAAGCAACAACTACTCCAATGTTTAATGCTCTCTCTAAATCAATTTTTTATTTTTAACAAAAATTATGCGTCTTTTTCTTTTATTTTTTTAACAGATGAAAGATAAAAGATGTTGCCAATGTAAATTCATGTTTCACGTTTTCAACATCTTCCATGCGTTTCACAAATATATTGTTCAATGTAAAAAACCTATAAAATACATATTTTCGTTTTTTCGTTTGATTTAAAATTTGTATAGAATTTGAAAGTCTATATACATATTTTGGTTTCAGTATGAGCGTTTATAAGTTGGATATTTTGAAAATATTAAAATAAAATAATTATAATTGTAATAAGGTTAGGTAGATGTGGTAGCCTGCCAATCAGACTCACTTAAACTATAAAGTCCCTTGTACTACACGGAAGCTAGTAAAATCATATCACTAGCTTCCCCCGTCGAACCATCCCGATTGCCTCAAAAAGCCCCTAAGTGAGCCTATATCGATATCAGACAAATCACACAGGCCTCAAAGAAACATGAGCCCAAATACAGTCCCCTCCTGCGAGCCAGGGCAGGACAAGTGCAGACTCCTCCCCCTCTTCGTCACCACAGCTTCTGCAAAAATCAGTAGCCGCAACCCTCAACCTAACTGCGTGCCTTCCAATCAGACAGTGTCCCTTCATAACGGACACATGTAGCATCCTGTGCGTGCGCATGGGGCGTCTGGAACGAATACAACCATGGACAGAGGCCACCTCTCTCTTACTAACTTATAAGCACTCTCCGGCAGCCGAAACTAAATATGTATGTGTTCACTGGAGTGGGATATATTACTGGTAAAGTACTTCTTACAATTTTTTTCAGGAACGGGGATTCAAAGTAGGTTACGCCGGGGACACTTTTAATTTACTTTTTTTATCACTTTATAAGACAATTTGAATTAACACACTCCGTTCTGTTCCATTTCGTTCGCAGTGCTTGGTGTTCCAATTTCACTTGTTCCCAAATGTCATTCCATTTCTATCCGTATTTCTTAAAATTTTCACGAGCGAGAAATTTTCCTGTTTTCAGAAATTTATTTCAATTTTAACGATTTTTAAAAAGCTTATCCATTAATAACAATTATAAGTTTTAAATTGATTAATTTTATAATTGCAATGGAAATTAAAAACATTACCATTAATTAATGTAATCAAACATTTGAAATCATTATCATTATTTAAAAAAATATGGTAATAAAAATAATTTCATTACAATTGATATCATTGAAATGCTAATGAAATCATCAATGAATTAGTCCACTCAATTAATTAGTCCCATGTATGCTTAAAACCACCTTCTAAAGTTTTCATTTAAAACGTGATAAAAATAAGATTAAAACGGGGAAAATTACTCCCTTCGCTAAAAACATAAAATTTACCATATAGGTTTCTCCTTCGGCGTACACTTTCACTAACAAGGGAGGTTTCCTGGGGCGGGGTCTCATATAGCAATGACAGCAATCTTGGGTATATTAAAGAGGAGAAAAAAATAAGTAATGCGTATTTTCTTGATTCAAGAAATTCAGTTTCCCTATTGAAAACATGTCAAGAAGAGCCCCTTAAAAAGTCATAAAAACACAACGTTCGGTGACATTTCCCAGGATATATCATAAAACTACAAGGGCGTATCAATAAGTCCGTGACTTTTTGAATGAAACACAGTTTTTTTTGCAAAAAAAAAATATTTATTTTTCAACATAATCTTCTTTTAGTTCAATACACTTAATCCAACGTTTCTTCAATTTTTCGAGGTCCATAAAAAAAGCATTTGTTTGATCAATAATTTCATCGTTGGAGCTAAATCTCTTTCCACCGAGCCATTTTTTTAGGTTTTGAAATAGGAAATAGTCACTGGGGGCTAAATCCGGAGAATATGGCGGATAAGGTACCAATTCGTAGCCCGATTCATGGAATTTTACCAATCCTTTAAAGTTGTCACACGATTACGTTTATGGTCAATTGAGAGCAAACGCGGCACCCATCTTGCAGACAGCTTTCTTAAATCCAACTGATCATTTAAAATGGAAACCACACTACCATATGAAATGCCTATGGCATCAACAATCTCACGCACTCGGCCAACACCATATCGTGGATTTTTTCGACATTTTCGGGTGTATTGACCTCAATTGGCCGTCCAGAATGTTCAGCGTCATTTGTACTTGTGCGACCACAACGAAAGTCAGTTAAACACTTTTTTACCATTGAAATCGATGGTGCAGAGTCCCCATAGTATTTATCAAGCTTTTCCTTGGTTTGATTGACGGTTTTTTTTCGCAAAAAATAATGTTTAGTGAGCACTTGAAATTCACTTTTTTCCATTTTTAAAAAAAATCCACGAGATTGAACAGCTGTTAAACGCAAAGTAAATAACGGAACTTGCTCAAAATTTGACAGTAGTCTATTAACAGGTGGTACTTGATGGGAGCAGTGTTATGTTTCATATAACAACGAGGGAAGTTCGAAAAGTCACGGACTTATTGATCCGCCCTAGTGAATTAGGACGTATACTAAAAAAAAATATTCCGGCCACATGACCCAGGTAAGTTTTATGACATGTCATAAGAGCAAAATTTCCCTCTCTTATAAAAACGTCATTTAAAAGTGAAAGGTTACGAATTATTGTGCCGTTTATAGATTTTTTTAACTTTTTCAGTTTTTGTCAAAATTCAATAGTACAGAGCGGTGCCAAAATTAGCCGAGCTGACATATAGATGGCGGCAGTAGTTTGAAAAAAAAATTACTTGGTGAAAAGTGTCAACCTTATAAAACATATGTTTTAAGTTTCAAACCGCGGAGCCACTCAAAATTTTTTGAAAGAATTTTTATTTAAAATTATTAAACATACAAAAAAAATAACTAAATAATATTTTTTTTCCAAAGTTTTGAATGTTAAATTTATTTAAAAATAATTAGGGTTTAGGTTTAACTTCGGTTATATTAAGTTTTCATTTAAATGCTATTTTTGGTAAAATGTGATGTCAAATAGAGACCATTCAAAGTTTGTATTTAATTATACAAAAAACAAAACTTTTTAGTAAAATTTATAAGTGATTCCAAATTTTGTCCATTTTCTTTCTTATGTCTATATTTAATGAATTAGAGCTATTACAAAATTCGTTTGTTGAGTTTTTCTAAATATTCAATTATGATATTTTTTTTTGTTCCAAAAACTTATCGGTTTTCTATAAAAAAAAAAATGAACTACTATTTATCTTTGAGTGTTTATGTTTCAACAGATCCCCCTCAGCTTTACCCCACTGTTGCTGGTGTTGAAGCTCAAAACAGCTAGCTGTTTTACTGTGGCTGTGATTGTTGTTGCTGCTAATAACTTGGCCCCATACTACCTGTTTAGTAGGTTTGAGCCAAGCTTATACAAAACAGCAAATATGTGAATGATAAAAAAAAACACTAACAACAACAAACACAGCCACACTTACAGACGGGCTTAAACAAACGACAACGTCGACGATACTTGGCTCTAAAAAAAATTTCTTGTCTTCAGTTTTTCATAGTCGTTGCTAGCGTGAATAACTAAATTGAAAATTAGAGAAGAAAACTAAAAAAACAAAAAGAAAATAAGTGCGCTTAAAACGAAAAAATTAAAAAAAAATATATATTTAAACATAAGAGAGTGAAATTACGGGTTTTTTTACATACATACATCAAACTATTTCAAGAAAATAGTAATTATAGTTGCTTCAACGAAGAAGTAAAAAAAGCGAAAAAATAAATATTTTAAACGGAAAAAATTAAGCAACATTTAATACATTGAAGAAAGAAATCACGAAAGCAACAATATTTATTTAAACAGAAAAAGTAAATAGAATCTTTTTTTTAACATATTATTATAATCATCTAACAATTTTAACAATTTTCTTTAAGCATTCAATAAGATTTACTAATTTTTGTAATCACTAACAGAGCTCTAAAAGATTTTATTTTTTTTTAAACTTTATTAACAGCTCTGAATCAATATTTCAATATTTCTTGAATACAGGAAAATTACAAAGTGTCATAGAATGAATTAGAAATGATTTAAATTTCACTTATTGAATATTCAACTTAATTAAAATGATTTAATTGGGAAATTTTTAAATATTCATTAATTTTATTAAACAAGGTTTTTTTGCTAAAAGAAAATAAAAAACGATTGTAAAAAAGTTGTCAACAATTTTTTATATGAACTTCCATAGAACCGGTCCCTTTACTAAAAGGGAATTGTCAATTTTACGTGAACACAAAAAAAATGTTTGTCAATAAATTGGGTAAAATACCCAAGGTTTTTTTTTTTAATATGAATGGAACCTTTCACTTTTACACGATGTTATTATAGGAAGGCAGAAATTAACCCCTTGTGTCATGTCACAAAATTAGTGTCGCCAAACTGTGTCTTTTAGTGTAGTTCAGTGACATAAGTTAGTTCTGTGACATATCCAAGATCAAATCACCGAATCGTATAGGATTGTTGTGATTTGTCCTAATTTAAATTGGTAACATATCATAAGGGCTCAAAAAAACATTTGCCAATAAATTGGGTAAAAAAGTTTTACCTAAGGCTTATTGTATAAATTATATGTGTTCTTACATTTTTTACCCAAAACCTTTGAAGAGTTAACAAAGTTTTTTTTTTTACTATAAATGCAAAAAAACTTATATAATTTATGCAGGAAACTTGGATAGAGCTATTTAACATAATTTATTGGCTAAAATTGTTTATGTGTGTCATTGTCATAGTAGGATGGAATTGTGACATGTCACTGCATGGTATAAAACACAAAAAACAAAAACAGTCTAACATTTAAAGATAATTCTGTGCTCGGATTTTCATAAGGATTTTTTTGAAAAACATTTTAACCCTATGCCTGTCTTTTTCAAGAAATAACCAGAACGGGAGTTTAATTGTTCAAAATGTTTTGCAAATATATTCGGCTTCAATTTTTTGCAAAAGAATTTTCCAGAAATTTTCGGAACACAGAATTAACTTGAAAATAACTTTTACACTGTATTTCATACAGTGTTGGACAAAAAAATTAAAGCTCCAAACAGCCATGTATAACTTGACTGTACCCACACAGCGCCAACTCCTTTGAGGGTTTAACTATACACGAAAAAAAATTTACAAAATTCTGTTTGTATTATTAAACACCTTCCAAACACATTTTTTGCAAACAGAAAAAAAAAAAAAATAAATTCGCATTACCAAACACCTTTTAGGAATTTTTTAGCTCGATTAAATCTTTTTTTAATAAAAACAACATACAAACATTTAAACAAAAATATTGTTAGAAATTGAATTTGAATTTAAAAAATATTTTTTTTTACTTCCAAATTGTGTGATAATTTTTTTCGGTGTATAAACACCGTGTACCGTGTTATAGCTAAATTGGGCATAAAATATAAAATACCCAGCAAAACTTTGGTAATGGTTGCGATATTCTCATGCATTACCTTGTAATGATAGCTCATTATTTGCAAGCATAAAGTAATAAGTTACTCATTATTGATTACGTAATATATGATTTATAAATGTAAAGTAATAATTGAAATATTTTTGAAAATCGATTTTTAGATACATTACTTTGTGTTTTTTTGTAAGCAAAAGGGTAATGCATGTTTGTTTTCATAACACTAGCGAAAAAACGAAGCGCAACAATTCATTTAAGCTTAAGGCAATCAAATTCTATATGCGTGGGTAGAGTTCTTGGCTGGCAACCAGATTTCCCTGGTTCGATTCCAATCATGACCACATTATTTTTAATTACAAATATTTTAAATAAAATATTTGTAATAATTTTTTTTTTAAATAAAAATTCCTCTTTTTTGAAAATCTATTTTTAGACATATTACTTTTTTCCATTCTCGTAACCATGTATGTAACCCTAAAGAATTATTGTAACAACCGAATTTCTTGCCAAGCGATTGGTTTGGTTGGAGCCACCGATATTTTTCGTTGTCGAAACCGAAATTCGGTTATCGCAACAGAAAATCGGTTGAAACCAAACATTTCAATTGTATCACGAAAACATTTGGTTAGGACAACTAAATAATTTGGTTGCCGTAATCAAAATATTCAGTTGGCAAGAAATACGGTTTTCACGATCAATCTGTTTTCTCTGTGTTCTTGCATTAAAATTGTTTAAAAAAATCCATAAACAAAAAAGTTTCCAACAAATTTTTAATTTTAAATTGGACCGCTAAAAATGTATTCATGAAGTTTCTAATAGCAACTGAAAAAGTTGTTTTTAATTTTTATTCGTTCATGTAGGATAATGAAAACTGATAGTTTGACATTCATACAGATAATTAACAATTTTACAAAAATCCAACGTGATGAATTAAAGGGTTAATAAACAGTTTTTTTCTATTGCAGTTTAAATTTCATTGTGTATACTTCGTCAAGCTTAGAAATGCTGTTCCATTTTTAACCTATTACTTTGGAAAGTCTGTATTTTTATATTGGATGAAAAAAATTCTTAAAATCTACATTATGCAAATAGAAAATCAAAGAAAAAAGAAAACATTATTTTAATATCTGATTTCTATACATCTTATACTTTCGATCAATGGTTCCCAAATAGCGGGATCGTCCCTAGGAGCCCGTAGTTGAATCTTAGCGACCTGCCAAGATATCCAAAGAATAACTTTATAACAAGTAATTTTTTTTGTCAGTCAAAAATTTTTAACTG
Source organism: Eustalomyia histrio (assembly GCA_949748255.1). Classification (NCBI taxonomy): domain Eukaryota; kingdom Metazoa; phylum Arthropoda; class Insecta; order Diptera; family Anthomyiidae; genus Eustalomyia; species Eustalomyia histrio. Next base: position 7,567,228 of record OX456527.1, on the reverse strand, counting down.
AAATTTATAATTGGAATCTACACTCAAAAAAAAAAATTGTCTGAAATGGCAACTGAAAATTTTGCTAATTTGAGCCCAGCGGTATTTTTTTTCTAATCTTATCAACACATGTCTGATGAATTTAGTAAAAAATTTAAAGTTTATTTTTTTTATAGAGTATCAAAATTTAAAAATTTTTTTTTTAATATTTTAGACAAAATTAATTTTTTTATATTTATCTTCCTTTGTTCGATCTTCAATATTATATTATATTATTCCTTCAAATCGAGTTCAAGATCTTTTTACAAAAAATAATAATTATTTATTATTTTTTGTAAAAAGACCTTCAACTCGATTTGAAGAAATAATATAATACAAAATGAATTTTTTTTTAAACTGTAAAAACACGAATTTCTTATTTTGTTTTAATTTGGTAATTTCAGTTTTCAAAAATATTTTACTAAATTTTTTTTACTTTTAAGGTCAAATTTTTATTGTATTTAGGGCTGATTTTTAGAACTAAAAAGACATTTTAATGTTATTTTAAGTGGATGTTCTATTTTGAGACATGAATCGATATCTTCACTTCCGATCCCTTTTTTTTAATCTATGCAACATTTTGAGGCAATTTAAGTTTGTAGGTGTAAGTTTTAATTAGATAAAACATTTTGTTCAATATCCACTTTTTTAAAATTAGTTATTTTTTTTTTTTTGCTAATTTTAGCAAAAAGGTATTTCAAAATTTGTAAAATGATTTCTGAAATTAGCAACGAAAATTTGTAAACATTCTGTAAATATTGTGCAATTTGTTGTAAATAGCAAAAATAAATAGCAAAAATATTTGCTAAATAATATTTTTTTTACTAAAAATCAGTACAAAAATAGTAAAGTGCGATTGACAACGGTTTAAAATTTTTTTACTAACTTTTTTTCTGAGAGTATGTAATATTTTAACGCAATTTTAGTTTGTAAGTATAAGTTCTAATTATTAGAAATAAAATTTCATTCAATATCCACTTTTTTAAAATTTGTAATTTTTTTTTTTGCTAATTTTAGCAAAAAGGTTTTCAAAAATTTGTAAAATGATTGCTGAAATTAGCAACAAAAGTTTGTAAATATTCTGTAAAAATTCTGTAATTTGTAAAATGTAAATAGCAATAATATTATTTTTTACTTAAAATCAGTACAAAAATAGTAAAGTGCGATTGACAACGGTTTAAAATTTTTTTACTAACTTTTTTTCTGAGTGTATGTAATATTTTAGCTCAATTTAAGTTTGTAAGTATAAGTTTTAATTATTAGAAATAAAATTTCATTCAATATCCACTTTTAAAAAATTTGTAATTTTTTTTTTTTGCTATTTTTAGCAAAAAGGTTTTCAAAAATTTGTAAAATGATTGCTGAAATTAGCAACAAAAGTTTGTAAATATTCCGTAAAAATTCTGTAATTTGTAAAATGTAAATAGCAAAAAGATTTGCTAAATAATATTTTTTTTACTAAAAATTAGTACAAAAATAGTAAAGTGGGACTGACAACCGTTTAAAATTTTTTTACTCAATGTTTGCTGAGTGTATATAACATTTTGGGGCAATTTAAATTGGTAAGTACAAGTTTTAATTATTAGAAATAAAATTTAATTCAATATGCAATTTTTTATTGTTATTAAATTTGTTGGTTAATCTTAGCAAATTGGTTTTTTAAAAAATTTGTAAAATGATTTCTGAAATTAGCAACAAAAGTTTGTAAATATTCTGTAAAAATTCTGTAATTTGTAATATCTAAATAGCAAAAATATTTGCTAAATAATATTTTTTTTACTAAAAATCTGTACATAAATAGTAAAGTGTGATGGAAAACCGTTTACAAATTATTCTACAAATTTTTTTCTGAGTGAATGTAAGATTTTGGGGCAATTTAAGTTTTAATTATTAGAAATAAAATTTCATTCAATATCAACTTTTTTATTATTAGTAAATTTGTTTGTTAATTTAAAAATATTTCTACTAACTTTTTTTTCTGAGTGTAAATAATAAAGGCCCACTACAATTGGCTTAAGCTAGGTGTCGGTGTGAAACAAAAATTCCAAAATTTTTAAAATTATATATTTATATTTCTAACATTTCGTTTCATACCAAAGCAAAGATTAAGTCACTTAAGCCAATTGTAGTTGGACCTTAAGTTTCTTATTATTATTATTATTGATTAGTTACCAGAAATTTATTTAAAAAAGCAGAGAAATATATTCAAAATAATTATAAAAATGTCGTAATATTTAAAACTTTCGCAGAAAATAAAAACTTTTTTTTAAATATATCTGGAGTATTTGGGACTTAAAGGCATTTGGGACTCATATCAAGTTCTTCATTAAATGTAGAAATATTATTTTTTAACTTCCTTAGGAAAACGTTCTAAGTAAGTTTACTTAAACTCCTTAGATTCTAACTAAGATTATAAAATCAGAAAATAAATTTTGCCTGTAGCAAAATACCAGATTCTCAGATGATTTTTTTTTTTACAAATCTTCTTCAAAAACTACCCGGTTTTTGTACAAAACTAGTTTTTGCTTGGTTTTATATATGAGTTTTGACAAGAACCAAAATAACAACAAAGAATCTCGATGAATATAAAAATAAAAGAAAAATTGTTTAAAATATTACTTTTTATATAAATAAAAAATTTTTGGCCTTCAAAATGTTCGTATCTTCATTGTGTTTATTAGAAAAATCAACTTATCCACGTGTTTGAGAACAAAAATGGAGCAAAATATACGTTTTAATAGGTTCTTCCTTCTTCTAGAGGCTCTTAGCTTGCCTGTCGCAATCTGAAGAGATTTTTTGCCCGATCTAAGTCAGGCTGGCTAAAAATGTTTAATTTGCTTTGTTTTTATTAATATACAGAGGTTTTAAATTCATTACAAATTAACAAAAACTAAGTAGTTTTTGCTCAGTCTATGGACGGATAATTTGTCTAAACTAAAGCTCAGTTTTAAATTAATGCAACGTAGATTTATTACAAATTTGACTACTGGTTAAGTTAGCGAAGTTAGTCATTAACTTTAACCACAAGTAAAAATTCCATGTAAAATAACTCTGAATACTGTTAATTTGAGTATATTTTCAGATAAGTCAGTCGACCTAAATATTATAAAAACACCCCTGACATTTTTCTCTGGTAAATCTTAAAAAAATCTGAGGATATTTTTTTACAACAGAAGCTCTCTTCTATCTTTATATTCGTTCTGAAAATCATCACATTTTATTCATTTGTTTGTTGTTGTATTTTTTTTTTGTAAAATGGGGTTCCGCAAAGTAAAAATTAATGGGAACTACTGTTTTAGATACATGAATGAGTAACCATTAACCATTATACTTATTTTTAGTTACAATCAATCTATTTTGCCTTATTTTAGTTTTACATTGTTCGTTGATTGCCAAAGTATTTTTAATTCATTTCGTTTTAGTTTGCAAAAAAAAAAAAATTTTTTTTTTTAAATTTTAGTTTTGCTTGATCGATGATAAAAATGTTCGTTCATATAAGTAGTAGTGGAAGTGTAAAAATTGTTTTTATTATTTTACAAGACATAAAGAAAAAACTTTTTCTTTTTTAACCAAACGTTCGTTTCTTTTACAATTACAAACATTTATGGCGGTTATTGTATTGTTGTTTTTGTTAAGGTTGTTTAAACAATCACTGAACATAATTATGATGTTCAAAAACACTTTTGTGCAATGAAATGAAAAGAAGGTGTGTTTTTATTAAGGGATTTTGAAAAAATAAAATAGAAAATAATTTGAAAAAAAAAATAAATAAATGAATCACCAACGTTTTGATTTGGGTGTAAGTTTAATTTTTCTGATAATAATAAAACGTTTTATACAAAATATATTTTATTTATCTACTCTTTCAAATTATAATAAAAACAACAAATTAAAAATCATTTAAATTATTTTTAAATAAATTGTTTTTTGCAAAAATTTTATGAAATCTATTACAAAACGAAATTGCTTAAAATTATTTGTGTTTTAGCGTAAGTCTTCTAACCAATAATTATTTTGTAATTATTTAAAATAAACAAATTTTATACATTCTTTTTAATTTCGTAACAATTCATATGTTGTATAATTTACATTCGAAAAAAAATCCATCTTTTTGGTGGTTTGCATTTCGTTTGTTTTTTTTTTGATCACTTGTTGCCAGCTACCTAACTAATTAAGCACATTTTATTATTCAGCTGTAACTAAATATAAAATTTTAATTTTTGAGTGTATATGTATGTAATGGGTAACTAAAATTGAAACAAAAACTGTAATCAATATTCAAGATTTATCGTATTTTGTGTTATTTCGACCATTTTTTTTAATGGTTACTTCCTTTTTATATTATTTTTATTGTTCCGCATTGTAGCAAAAAATAATTTAGGTAATAAATAGGGCTCGCAAGTTTAACAATTACAAATTTTGTAAATTATGTTTTCTATCCGAATAGCTTATTTTCTTATTATAAGGAAACCGTTCGAAATATTTGTGGTCATTTTCAGGAACACCGTCTAGAGGTGGGCTTGCCGGTTAGAGGGTAAATAATTAAAGAAAAAAATATATAAGCATTTGAGCATGAAGGTTTATATTGCATATAGCTTTGAAATAAATAGGCAAATTGCTTAAAAAACATGCTAATCTTCCTATTTTCTTCGCCTGTTTTATATTTAGGGGGTATCCCTAGTAGTAGATCACGCCGCGCTGTTCCCATTAAATACAGAATATTCGCCTTTTCGCAGGATCCACTTTTCATCGCCAATCACAATGCAATGCAGAAAACCCTTCCTTTTTTGGCGTTCGTGGAGGTGTTCACAAGCGAAAAATCGACTTTCAACTCGTTACCTTGCTTTTGAATCAATTACATCGACTTATCCACTTTTAATAATTCTGACAGCTTCTGAAGCATTTGGCATTCCCCAGCGAAAACATGGTATCAACTACTTACCAGGCTATTTAGTCGCTAATTACTTTTGTTCGCGATGTCCAAAAAGTAATGGGTACTCATTACTCATTGTGTTTTTTGTAAGTGAGAAGGTAATGACCACTCATTACTTTTGGGACATCGCGAACAAAAGTAATTAAGCGAGTAAATAGGCTAGTAAAAAGTTAAACCCCTGTTTTTGCTGGGTCGTTCACATAGAGCAATGATTTCAATTCTTCGATGTTTTTGAATTGACTCGGCCGTTCCTTGTTTTCGAGCTCAAAATAACTAAATATCTTTTATAATTTTGTAGACAATTTTTTAATTTTAATTCAAGCTCCTGCGTTAAAATTTCCGAAAATTCTACTTTGGAGGAGGAACATATGTGACAAAGTTCAATTTTCTGGCTTCAGCGATTTGGACTTGGAACCCCGCATTTTTCCTCTTTTGAGTGTCAATTTTTACCACGTTCCTTGCAAAAGTTCCAAATTCCTCCAGAGAACACATATTTAAAATTTCAGGATAGGTCATTAACGACCACCACGTTAACGTCAATAGTGCCAAAAAATACCTCATCGGTGAATTAGCCTACACTCAAAAAAAAATTATTAAAAAAATTTGTAAACGAGTTTCAATCCCACTTTACTATTTTTGTACTGATTTTTAGTAAAAAAAAAAATATTATTTAGCAAATCTTTTTGCTATTTACATTTTACAAATTACAGAGTTTTTACAGAATATTTACAAATTTTTGTTGCTAATTTAAAAAATCATTTTACAAATTTTTGAAAACCTCTTTGCTAAAATTAGCAAAAAAATTTACTAATTAAAATAAGTGGATATTGAAGGAAATGTTATTTCTAATTAAAACTTACACCTACAGACTAAAATTGCCTTTAAATGTTACATAAATTAAAAAAGGATCAGGGGGAGGGGAAGGGGGTCTGAAAATAGGACATACACTTAAAATAAAAAGTTTTTTTATTTTTAAAAATCAGCCCTAAACACAATTAAAATTTGACCTTAAAAGTAATTTACAAAATTAAATAATTCGTTTATGTTCAAACAAATTTTTAAGCCCTTGATTTTTTTTTTAATTTTTTCTAAAATATTTTTTGAAAAAAAAAAATAAATAAAACAAAAAAATGTTGTTGCTAGATAAAAAAAATAAATTTAAAATTTTGTACTAAATATTAGTATTTTTTTTTGCTGATTTTAGCAAACAGATTTTAAATTTCACTTTACAAAAAGTATACTAAAATTTAGTAGAGGCTACTAATTTTTCTACTTAATTCATTGTACTACACGTCAGCAGTCATGTGTTGCTAAGATTAGCAAAAAATACCGCTGGGCTCAAATTAGCAAAATTTACCCTTTTAAAATTTCCAAAAAATAAAATTCCGGCCTTTTCAGAAAGTTCCAGCCACTTGATACGTTAGTGCTTGAAATCGATGTTTTCAGAGTTGTATTTCGAATAGATATAATACACAAAATAGCAACTCTGTCAAAATTATCAGCATTAAAATGCAACTCTGCTTCGAAGAAAAATTAAAAGTGAAGTGTTAATAAAAAAAATTAAAAGTTTAACAATAAATAATATAAATTAAAATTTTTAATACACATAAACAATATTAACAAGTGTCAACCGAAAATTAAAACAATAATATATAAAACTCCTGATTTTAAAATAAAACAGTCGGTTAAAATAATTTAGAAGTATCAAGTAGTAATGAGTACTTAAAAGTAACCGAATTTAGAAGCACTAAAACTTCATATTTGGGTTGAACCACCTCAACTCAATTTAAAATATGCCGTTTTTGACATGACTGTTTCCGAATGTGCTTATTTTCGGTAAGAATAAAGTATATCATAAAACTAAAACAAATACAAGGTTTAAGGGCACTGACACACCAGGATCCGAAAATATGAGGTCTTGAAAATCAAAAAAAAAAAAAATACAAAAATGTTCAAAGTTGTATTTCATAATTGTTATTTTCTTGAAAAGTATTTAAGGGAGTTCTAGCGTATCGAAATCAAAAAATCGTGCACTATTTCTGCTCTATCAGAACAGATTTATTTTCCTTGTAAAATTCTTCGTTTACAATTTTGATTTTTATTTCTTGATCCGAAAATACCTCCACTCTGAAATTTGTAGAGAAGAAACCCATCTTTAACACAGTTACTTTTTTTAAATTTTAAAAAGATCGTTTTCGGAAATATAGGCTCCCGAGTTATTGGTCAATAAAAGTGACATTTGATCTTTAAAAAAAAATCAAGTTACATTGTAAGACTCATTTATCATATGTATGTATATAGATTATCGTGGCCATTATTCCCGCTTCTTCGTAAAAATTTACATTAATTTACAGAACATGAAAGTTATAGAATTATATATTCAGCAAAAATTGGCACTCAAATAAATATTTTATAAAATAGCTGACGAAGTTTATATTTCTTAGAAAAATACTATAATTTTATATTAAATTTACATAAAAACAATATTGTGAAAAATCTTTTTTTATATAAAGTATAAAAATTCTTTTCACGTAAAATCAAAACAGCTTAATAAGCTTAAATTATTAATTTTTTAAGGAAAATTGTATTGTTATTATTTAATTAATATTAATTAATAATTAAAAATAATTATTGCCATATTAAACATGGCATATTGGAGCATAGAGCAAAGAGACTACGTACATATAGTTATTAATTTTCAAATGAGAAGTATAAATTTCAAATGATAAAAGTCAATTAAGCTGTTACACAAGTTTTAAAAATCTGTGTTTATAAAGAGACCTTTAACCTAATTAGTTGTATTTAATTTGCCTACCCCACACGATTTATGGTCAATTGTTGGTCGACACAATTGAAAATAAATTCTGTTCCACTACCATATTTAAATATAGAACACCTTAGTGGTGGTACAATACAAAATGATTTTGAATAATTTATATTTTTGAGTATATTGGTCAAGTGCTGATAGTTTGTTATGTTGAAATATTCAAAATAAAGTAATTTGATTTTATTTTGTGATTAAAATTTATGTTTTTAATGGTTACCAACAGAAAAAAAAAATTGCCAATTTATGATAATTTTTTTTTTCATAACAGAGTACATTGATGGTCATACATTGATGACACTTAACTGTAATTTATTTGCAACATGAGATACGGATGCCAAGCAGACTTTGAAAAAGTTAAATCTTTATTGAATTAATTTGCAAAAATAAATAATTCTTTTTATAAATCAGTGATTTGATTCAATATTTTATAAATCAATTGATTAAATCAGATTTAAAATCATAATTGATTAATCAATTTCATTTGTATCTTTTTTGAGACAATTAAAAATTTTTTTTAATTCGCGCATTAAAAAATATTGATTTGATTTGCAAATAAAACAAAATATAAAAACCATTAAAATTAACCTGCAAATCTTGCTTAGTTTTCTAGATATTCGCCATTTTATAAAATGTTAATTATTTAAAATGGCCAGTTTCTCGAAAACTAAGCGAGATAGAGCAAAACGGACCCAATTTATGCTCTAGTGAGTGTATGTAATTAAATTAGGCCACGTCCGGAAGACATCCCGAGGTATGTGTTTTTATAAAACAGCTATAGGGTGACCCATTTTTATACCAACGAAATGGAACGGGAAACGAAATTTGTATAATCAGAGTGTGTTAATTTATATTGTCATATACAGTAGTGATCTTATAATAAGCACACCGATCCATGCAATTTTTCTTCCCCAAAAAACATTATTAAAATACATTTTTTTAATTAATTTATTACTGTCAAATATTCATTGTGGTATACTTAAAGCGATGTATAGAATAAAAACAACTTAAAAAAACAATTCAACAAACGATACTTTAAACTTAAAAATCAAAATTCACTGGACTCATAATTAGCCCACCCCCATATAAGAGGATCAAATTGGTCATTTGGATTAATTTTTTTTTTAATATTTTGTCGGGTAGCCCTTTTGCTTGATTACCAGTTCTAATCTTCTTGGAATACTTTCCACCAGTGACTGACACCTTGCTGGTAATATAGCATACCATGCCGCACGGACCACTTCCCAGAGTTCGTTGAGATTTTTTGGTTTTTTAAGCTCAACTTTTTTCTCAATATCATTTTAAAATTCTCAATTGGATTGAGATCAGGACTTTGTGCTGGCCATGGCAAAACATCAACTGATTGGTCCTCCAAATATTTTTTTACTAATCGCGAGGTGTGCTTGGGATCATTATCGTACATAAAAACCCATTTGACACACAAGTTTTCTTCAGCGAATGGAATCATATGTTTCTCTAAAATATGTTTATATAAATGTTGATCCATTTTATAGTCAATTTAAACGATGCCATACAAATGCTGCCCATACCATTATACACCCACCTATATGTTTAATGGTTTTCACAGTATAGCAAGGATTAAAGTCTTGCTTGGGGGTACGCCAAACATGCTTCTTTCCGTCCGACCCAATTCGATTTAATTTTGATTCATCACTCCAAAAAACATTTTTCCAGAATGATATTCGCTTTTGTTTATACATTTAAGCGAACTTGAGACGAGCCGCAAGGTTCTTTTTTGAAACTAGAGGCTTGTGTTGTGCTACATACCCAATTAAGTTACTTTCATTTAGTCTGCGGTGAATGGTTTTTGTGTAAATTGATATATTATGTTTCTCCATAATATTTTTTTGAATTTCCGAAGATGCTGTGAAGGGATTTTTCTTTGCATAAGAAATTATTAATCTGTCCTCAGCACTAGAGGTCTTTCTTGGTCGCGGCTTTCTTCTGACGGCTTCACAAGTTTTGTGCTTTTTTTGATATTTTAATGCATTTTGGACGATTTTGCGGGATCTGCCAATGATTCTAGCAATTTCAGAAACATTTTTACCTTTATTGTGCATAATTATTATAACTTTCCAAAGATCTGGGGTACGGATGAATTTTTACCCATTTTCACACAAATTTTATTTGTTTTTTTGCAAAAACCACGTTAGTGTAATAGAATTAATACTAAACTATGTGATTCTAATAATCTTTGCTTAAAGTTATTGAGAAAACAAAAAAAAAAAAAAAAATTAGTATACTAATTATAAGTCTCTTTGATTTTAGAGTTTTGCTTTGTTTAGTACCGTTATTTTTAACAATAGTTGTTGGTTGTACTCTTTATTTATTTTGTAAAGTACAGCCTAGTAAATTATTTTAAATAATAAGAGACACAAAACTACTCCAATAAAGAAACTAAATTAAAGTCAAAGATGTGGGTTTGTGGGTGAGCTAATTATAAGACCACTATTGTAAATACTCATCCTGTGGCTGTTTCATAAAACTTCCATGAAACCCTGCGGGTTTAAGGAGCATTTTATTTAGTTTTTGTGTGTTTTTTTTTTGTTGATTACCTTGGAATTTAACTGCAGTTGGTTGAGCAAACATAAAACTACAAAAATTACAAAAATAAAACGGCAAAAATATTTAAAAAACATCAAAAAACAAGCAAAACGCTTTCTTTAAGCTCAGTTGTTGTTGTTGTTTTTTCTATTTTAAACGTGTATTTTGTGTGTGTGTTGTGTGCTATTTACTCAGTTAATTGTGAGTTTAAAAACTAAATTTTATACATCTAAATCTCAATACTAACAACAACAACACAAAAATATGAAAAAAAAACGCTTGTGAAGCGATCATAACACTTCAATCAACGTGATTTGACTGTAAATTGTATGAAATGAAAGAAAAAAAATTATAAGATTTAACGAAATATTTAAAAGATACATAAGTAAAAATTATAAATCCAATGTTAATTTATGCAACTTTTACTTGTTTTCTTTGAATTCATTTCAAGTCGACAAAAATCATACAGATACTTATAAAGTTTAAAACAATTGATATTTTTTGATTTAATAACTTAATACCCTTTTGTGTTATTTTTTTTTAACAACTCATCGTATCTGCACTTCAAAAAAAAACATGCGCTCAAAAATTTAAAATAGTTTTGCCTCGAAAAATCTTAAAACAAAAGAAACAGGTGAAACAGATCAACTACAATTGGAATGACAGATTACAATCGAATATTTGTTTTAAGTGTTTTGTGAGAAAATACAATATAAAAAAAAATTATTAATTGTGTAAAATAGATGCACAAAAAATACATATGCTGCATTTCATCTCAAGTGCACGAACTTTTGAAACCGATATCTTGGAATTGGGATGAAACTAGCACCAAGTTGACTCCTATTAGGTAGTAGTAATGACTCAAAATTTCAGCAGGATCGGTGAAGTAGTCTCCGAGTTGGGGGGTGTTAAATTTTGACATTTTAGTCAAACAGACCGGGTTTGGGATACATATGTGACTTTCTCCGAGAAAAGGAACCTAGTGTGTCAAAAACGGGTTTGGACTTAAGAGTGGATTCTGGTACCTAAAAGGGTGTAGAATAAGATGAAATGAGTTAACGTACAAAAAGAACATCAACCCTTTGCTGAGAGCGAAAAGATAGCTGAGAACGAACAGAGCAGCAACAATAGCAAAGGTATTGTCATACTAAAAGCGAAAAAAATACGTCACCACATAGGCATGACGTCACCAAAGTCGGGGCCCTATCATAACTAACCATACCAAATCGCATCTCCCAACTGTAGGTGCGTTCACAGTGATAATGCGTTATGAAACTTCATTTTCACACACTAGGTCCCTTTTATCGGAGAAGGTCACATATAACTAATTACTTATTGTATCGGGTTTTTCTATAAGGACTTGACAACTTTTTTTTAAATAAAACGCAAACCAATACAATCAAAACATTTATGAATGGAACTTTACTTCGTTCACATGGCCACCACGGGCTCGTCGACAGCGGTCGATTTATTGGACCCAGTATACATTTCGGCAGCTATTTCGCATTCAGTGTTGTCTCTCAGTTGGCATAAATTTGACGTAGCCCCAAGGAAATAAGTCTAGAGGCGTTAAATCGCACAAGCAAGGCGGCCAATTGACTGGTCCATTTCTTCAGATAACACGCTTACCAAACTTACTCTTCAATAAACGATCGCCATTCACAGTTACGTGACTTGGCGCATCTTCTCCAGAGCAAAATCGGAGAACGTACGTCGCGTTAAATGGTCTATCAGCTTCAATTCTTGAGTCAGCTTGATCTTGTAAGGGTGTAAACCATAAAGTGGTTTTGGCCATAAAGTGGTCTTGGCGATGCCCAGTTCTTGAGAACGCCGTGAAATCGACTGATTAGGATCGTTTGCTAAGGACGCCTAAACGGCAGCAATATTTTCGTCAACACGACCAACGCGTTGTCTCACTGGCACGGCACATCACACAATGAATATATAGACTCAAATTTTTGCACTAAGCTTGTTTGGCTTACCTACTAGGGCGAGAATAACGACCGAAAATTGAAGTTAACGCTCTTAAAGTTGCGGTCACCGACTCCGAATTTTGGTAGTGTATTTTCATAATTTGCATACGTTGTTCGTTCGTGTACTTTACCATGATGACAATGTTGAGTTTACTGAAAAAAAAAGGTAACAGTTAGATGATCAGTGAAATAGCACGTTCGCAAGTTACATTCAAAGTTGTCAAGCACCTATTGGAAAACCCTTAAGTTAGAAAATTTTGTTCAAAATGTTTTCAATAGCTTTTTAAAAAAAAAAAAAATATTTTTTAACAAAATTTAAAAAAAAATTTCATACATTTTTTTGACTTATTTGCAAAGTCAAAAAACATTTTTAACTTTTTTTTGTAAAATGTGTTCTTATTTTAATTTTTTTTAAAGCTTAGGTTCTTTAAGAGCTTTGTGGTCGCTTAGTGAGATGCGACTTGTTTATCTATCGAAATAAACGTTTAGTAACTCGCAACAACTGTTTTTTAAATTTGTGATACGCCATTTTGGCTGAAGTGCACTTTATCGGTCGTTGCTGAAGCAATAAAAAGAAAATGTTTATCTATCTTCAGTTTATGGGGCCGGGGTCTGTGTGGGGCCGCCAGGCTCCAAAAACCGGTCAGCGTAGTAACATATAAGTGTGGATAATAAAATCAAAGGACATTTCCTCAGGATCTTAAAAATGCATTTTGTTTCAAGATCCATGAAATATAGATTTATTTAAGACCTCTTTAGTGTCCCGATCTTAATTGGATCTAGAGGAAGCGACATTTTATGGATCACGAAACAAAATGCATTTTTGAGATCCTGAGGAAATTTTCTTTCATTTGAATAACCAATCTTATATGATCCCTGCTAAAAAAGGACATATCCCACGACACGTCACGTCAACTGTTCATTGTGATAGGGTCCGGTCGAAGGACCGGTCACTTTAACATGGGCTTGTCCTAGGAGGGGGTTAATTGCCCTCTGTTACATGTCACAGAACCGGTCTAAAATAACATGTCATGACTTCAAAGCCGGTCACGTGCTAAGTATTTAAGGAACCGGTCCTCTTTTCACATATCTCGTGACATGTATTAGTAAGCGGTCCAGTTTTCACCCATCACGGGAAAGATCGCAATTAATTCATAAACTATTTTGTATGAAAAAATTTTAGTATCTCAAAATTTTCATAAAAATCTGATGATAAAAACTTTCTTAAGTTTACATATTTCGTAAAGTTTAATAAAGTAATTTTTTTACAAAATTAGTTTGCTTGCATTTTAACAAAATTTTTATATTTTTACAAATATTTTTTGTATTTTTATAAAATTTCGTGAAATTTACAAATAAATATTTACTACTATTTCTATTACAAAATTTTTTGAAAATCTTTAAAAGATTTCTCGAAAATACCTATTATTGAAGCTCTGAAACACTTACTTTAGATTCGAGAGAAAGTTTCCATTACCCAGCAATATATTTGTAATAGGTTCTCATTACTACACATACGACTGCATACAAAACGGTGTCCAACTCAATATTTTTATTTGATAAAATCATTTTTGTAAATATATAGTTCTGGCATGAGAACTCACACAAAATTTGCATACATGCTTACTTACTTCATTACAAAAATATAAAAGATAAGTAGTTACCAAAATATGTTTGCTACAAATGCATAATTTGCTGTATTTTGCTAAAAAATCATGGTTTTGGATATTTTATTTTTGATATTTTACTAATTTATATAATTTATTAATTTATATAATTTATAAAACAACAAAATAATTTTTAAATTTAAAGCTTTTTTTTATTTTATTATCATTAAAAGAAAATGAACAGAAAAATACAATTACTAATTTTTCGACAATAGCTAACGGTAAATTTAAATTTTTTAGCCACTCCCTTTAGAGAAAAAAAATATGAAAATTGTGCTGATTTAATTAAAAACGTTAAAAACAAAATAATACACTCAGAAAAAAAAGTTAGTAGAAAAATTTGTAAACGGTTTGCAATCCCACTTTACTATTTTTGTACTGATTTTTAGTAAAAAAATTATTATTTAGCAAATCTTTTTGCTATTTACATTTTAAAAATAACAGAGTTTTTATAGAATATTTACAAATTTTTGTTGCTTATTTCAGAAATCATTTTACAAATTTTTGAAAATTAGCAAAAAAATTTAGTAATTTGAAAAAAGTGGATATTGAAGGAAATGTTATTTCTAATTAAAACTTACACTTACAAACTTAAATTGCATTAAAATGTTACATAGATTAACAAAAGGGATCGGAAGTGAATATACCGACTCATGTCTGAAAATAGCACATCAACTTAAAGTAACACTGAAAAATTTTTTTAGTTCTAAAAATCAGCTTTAAAAACAATTAAAATTTGACTTTTAAAGTAAAAAAATATTGACTAAAATATTTTTCAAAACAGAAATTACCAAATAAAAACAAAATTTTTATCAATTTTTAAGATTTTTAAGCCTTTTAATTTGTTTTTAATTTTGTATAAAATATTTTTTCAAAAAAAAATAAATAAAAAAAAAATTGATGCTTGATAAAAAGAAACAAATTTAATATTTTGTACTAATATTAATAATATTTAGTAATTTTAAATTCCACTTTACAAAAAGTATACTAAAATTTAGTAGCGGCTACTAATTTTTCTACTAATTTCATTGTACTACACGTCAGCAGATATGTGTTGCTAAGATTAGCAAAAAATACCGCTGGGCTCAAATTAGCAAAATTTCTCGTAATAACAGCAAAATTTTCAGTTGCTATTACAGACTTTTTTTTGGTGAGTGTACGTACACTCCTGTATATTTTTCCATTTTTAATACATATTTTATATATTTATATAAAATACAATGATCAATTACATAAACTTTCTTAACCCTACTTATTAGAAATTCAAAAATAAGTGGTTACCAATACACATAAATTTTGTAATTGCATAACAAAAACTAACTACTAATTCTGACGGCGAATTATAAGTTGTAAAAAATTTCATTATCTAATCACTTATTTGATAATAAAAATTTTTGCTTGGTTATAACCTTGATTATTTATTTCAAAGCCCTTTTAACAGCGCTTCGTTGTAAGTAATTTTAAGACACCCACGATTGCTTTATATCTAAATTTGTATGTATGTGCTCGTATGTATGTAGTTTGCAGTCTATTGCAGCAATTAAAATTTATGTTAACGACAGAGAAAGAAAGAAATATTGTCATAAACAATAAAATTAAAATAAAAGATGTGTTAAAATATTATTTACTTGACCCCGGTCAAGGTGGCTGGCACGAAAATAAAAATTAATAAAATATACTAAGTTTTTTTATTTTGTTATAAATCAACTCATTCAAGTAAATTTTTGTTTTTAAAATATCATTATTGTTATTGTTGTTGTTGCTGTTGTTGTTAATTTGCATCTTAGAGTTAATAGCAATTGAATACACGTACTTTAGTCGTGTTGTATTTCAAGCTTTAAACTTTTTTATTTTTTTTTTTTTTTTTGCTTAAAATATTTTATTACAATATAATCAACCCTTTATATTATTAACTGACTGTATTAAAATATTTTATTTTTGTAGTTAGTTATACATACATTGTTCGTACTAAAACTATTTGTTTGTACTTTTAACCCCTATTATAAATATTATTATTAAAAAAAAAATCATTGTCATTTTTTTAATGGTTTATAAAAGTTTTATAAATGAAATGAATTAAAATTAAAATTAAATAAAATGAATTCAAATTTGTATAAAAAAGATGGAAAAACAAAGATTATTAATACAAATAGGCTTTATATAATTGTTTTTTTTTTGTATATAAATATATTTTTTATGTTTTGTAATTACATAATTGCAGAGTACCAATGTTATAAGAATGTGACCCTTTACGTAGCTCAAGCTTTAAATAATATTAAACTTAAAATAATTGAAGTAATCAAGGTTAATTTAAATTCCCTTGGGGAAAAAAGAATTATAATAAAAATTTTAAAAGATTGATTTATAGTTTTTATAAGTCAGAGCAAATGCTTTTTTATGTATTTAATTAAAACCGAACTTATAAATATTTATAAAGAGTTTGAATAAAAAAAGTTTTGTTTTCTTCCTTATTCCCGAAACAGTTTGCCTATTCTATTTGCAAGAACAAAATTTTGTGATAAACTACATAAAAACAAAATTTGAAGCTGAAAAACCGGCCTCACTTATAAAAATAATAAATTTAGATTAATTTAAAGTAATTAGTGTAATGATAAAGGTAGAAATATGTATATAGTGCAATAATATTGATAATTTAAAAAAGTTGTATAATTGCAGTCAAAGGGAAAATTGTGCAGATTACACAATATACATCGCTTACATTCCCAGCAAAAATGAAGCTGCCAAAGAAGCAATAAAAAGCATCACTACTATGGCAAAGGCATCACTTCTTTTCTAATGGTTTCATCGATGAATTTAACATTAGCGTGTCATAGGATGGAAGTATTCAAATAGAGCTACTAGTATTACTCATACTTTAATCTAAGGAAGCAATAATAATATAATGATTAGATATTCTGATGCATCAGTGGAAAATGTTCATATATTTTGTGGTATTTAAGCTTTGATGAAAATTTAATTCATAAGAATGCAGAAAAATAAGTTTAAAGAAGCGAAATTTATGCATTGATTTACAAATACTTTTTCTTAAAACAAATAAATAATTCTGCATTAGTGAAAAAGCATTTTTGTAACATTTTTCAAAAATTTTAATACAAATTTTAAAATATTTTTGCATAATTTAAAAACTGGCTGTACAATTTTGAAATACTTTTAGACAATTTTAAAATATTTTAAACAATTTTAAATAATTTTTGCACAATTTAAAAACATTTTGGACAATTTGAAATAATTACGGTGAATTCTGAATTAAAACTAGAAATGATGTAGTGTTAAATAAAATACATAATGCAAAAATGCACAGATTGCGTCGTCATAAATATTTAAGGCTGAAAAAATACAAATGTCATTACAGACATTCAGTAGGAGTTGATATTTTCAGTAAAATGTAAAATTTTATGTTTTCTGCTTCAAAAAATAGAAATTCATTTACCAAAATAGTTTGTATAAATACACTCACAATATATTTTCCGTTACCGACTGTAGTTTATTTAAAAAGTAATACGTAAAGTTTGTTTTTAAACGAAGAATCGATTATATTTTTTAACTATTTGAATCAGTCATTCAAAAAACAAACTATAAAAATTTACAGACATTCAGTAGGAGTTGATATTCTCAGTTAAATGTAAAATTTTATGTTTTCTGTTTTTTAAAATATAAATTCATATAATTCCTTATTGTTTTTTTTTACCAAAATAGTTTGTTTATATACAAAATTATTTCAATAAAAATTACAACAAATTATTCAAATATAGATACATACAGAAAATAAAAATATATATGTGTGTGTTGTGTTTTGTAAAATTACATACAAATAAAAAAATTTCCATTTAAAAAACAAACTACAAAAATCGTTTTTTTCTACTTTTTGTCAGTTAAAAATTGATTGCTTTTACTACTTATGTCGATTATTAAACAATGATTGAAAATAACCAACAACATGGGCTGAATATAATGAAAAATCAGTATTCGTCTTTTTGATTGTATTTTCGATAAATTTAATATGTATTTTAGATTATTTTTAACGAAATAATATTTTGAGTGTACAAAATTATTTCAATAAAAATTACAACAAATTATTCAAATATACACACACACAAAGCCAATAAAAACAAGTAAGAGCGGCTAAATTCGGCTATGCCGAATCTTATATACCCTTCACCATGGTATTCTGAAGGAGATGAATACATCGTTGGAATCTACTACCTCATAGCTCTCCACAAACAAGCGGTATCCCCATTTATTTTTTCTTAAATGTCCAAAAATTTTAATCCAAAATAATATGTCATGTAAAATCTCAAATTTATATTTTTCCATATGTTTCAGCGCTTTTCTTGTCAAATTTGGCATTTTCTAGGCAAAAAAAAGTTGGCGACACTACTATTTATTTTTTATTTATATCATTCACAATAGTTGTGAAACGTATTTAACCTACGTATTTATCTTCACACTCTTATTAAACAAAGGGATTTTACTGGAAAAATTAGAGGTAGTCCTGGTTTTTTGCTAATATCTCAGCCATTTATTAACCGATCTGTCTGATTTTTAATAGCAAACAGAAATGGATCACATGTAACAGAAATAAAAAAGAATCAAGTCCTCATCATGTCTGGGTTCTTCGGAAAACCCATTTCAACACACAGACGGACAGACGGACAGACGGACAGACGGACAGACGGACATCGTTAAATCAACTTCGCTCTTCATATGGACCCAGAATATATATACTTTATAGGGTCTAAGATGAATATTGTAGAAATTACAAACGGAATGACAAACTTATATATACCCTTCCACCTATGGTGAAGGGTATAAATATATACATCTGCATGTGTTGTGTTCTGTTTTGTAATTACATACAAATAAAAATATTTTCAATTTGAAAAACAAACCACAAAAGTACTTTTTTCTAACTTTTTGTCGGTAAAAATTTGATGGTTATTTTAAACGACTTTCTATTGTTTTTACTTTTGTCGATTAGTAAACAATGATTAAAAATAAACAACAAAATGGGTTGAATATAATGGAAAATCAGTAGTCTTCTTTTTGATTGTATTTTCGATGAATTTAATATGTACTTTAAGTTGTTTTTAAAGAAATAATATTGTGAATGTATTTTCTTAATTTGAATAAATGCTTTAGATTCCAAAAAAATATACGATATACTATAACTTATGCCTTAGAAGTAATGAAGAGTGATATTTTAATATATGCATCGGGTTTATATCCAGATCACTGCATTTGAAATATGAACACATGAATTCTTTTGGAAGTGCCTTAGAATAAAACCAAAAAATCATAAAAGAATGTCAACTGAGGTTTAGGAAGCAATGAAAGAAGTTATAGTCACAGAATGACTACCATTTTTTTTGCTGGGTTGTGTTTATTGTTGAAGTAGCATTAGCAAATGGTCAAACTAGTTTTAAAATATACTATTTTTGGACTAGTTATTACAAAACTAGTTCTTAAAATAATTATATTGCATCAGTTGTGTACTAGTTTAATTGTATAGAGATAGGGACTGTGAAAAAAAGGTGCCTTAGGTTAAATGTAAGTTTTGAAATTTTCAATTTGTTTGAATTTCTTTTAATATTGAAATCTGATTTTTAAATAAACACATACATTTTAGTTTCTCATTCCGTTTGTAACATGTCGAAATATAGGTTTAAGACCTCATAAAGTATATATATTTGTGATCTTTATTAAATTTTAATCCGATCTAGCCATGTCCGTTTGTCAGTTGAAATGGCAATCACGGCGCGAAGACGAAAGCTTGGTTGCTCATTTTGCCTAAAATAATGTACATCTCCCCGAGCAGTTTGGTATTGAAAATGAGCAAAATTGAAAATGAGTAAAAAATGTGAAGGTACCTCTAAATTTTTCATACAAATGGGATGTATTTTATTACAATTTCATAGTAGCAATATATTCTTTTTTACCACAAAAACATTTTTCACCTTAAAAAATTTTGTTCACCGATAATTTTTTCCACCACAAAATTTTGTTTTCACCTCAACAAATTTGTTTCTAAAGCTCTTTAGATTATTTCTATCAACACCTAGTAAAAAAAGTAGCAAAATAAGAGAAAAGAAGCAGTGATCTTGATTCCGGTGTTGTATTTGTTGTAATTTACTTAGAGGTGTCATTACATCTAAAGCAGTTCCTATGGTTTAGTGAAAAATTAGATCTTTTGATGTTCCCAAATAAATTTTGAATTTTTTAATTTAATTTTTAACGGGAATTTAGTGATCGGGCCTAATACTGCATTGCCGTCATTCAAGGCAAAAGTAATAAACATAAAATAGTTTGAATATACATATATAAAAAAATTTATTTAATAAATCGACCGAAAAAATATGAACATGAAACGTCAAATTAATTTCGAAAATTCGAACACTCAAAACCATTGTTGGCATTCAATACCTTTTTAAAGTAACGGTAGTTGGTTACCACAGCCACTTTAATCCCGTTATTTAAATTTTAAAATTGTGAGTCGACTTAAGGCATGTGTATTTTTATATAACCGGGTTTATTACGCTATTTTACCAGTTTAATTTTGTTATACCTTAAACTACCGTTGTAATAACGCTAAACTACCGAAACACCGATTTATAAAGGTATTTTCTAGATATAGCAAAATTTAACAGGTAATATTTTAAATAAGCCCCGTGTTATTAGAAGAAATATTGTAATCGTAGTTTCAAAATTTTCATATCGGTGTTAATCAGAGCGTGGTAGATAACTACCGTTATAATCAAAAGGTATTGCTTGCCAATCATGCTTAAAACACATTTTTGCTAGTGCAAACAGTTTGAAATGTTTTCCTAAAAACATGTTATTTTGGTCATAATCGAAACATGGTTTAAGCCTCATTTTCACAATTGCCCGTTGTTTCTACCTGGGAATTAAACTTGCACATTGTTGTTGTTTTCCATCTAAAGTTTGAATTTGACTGTTGGTTAAATAATAACCGGATATTCAGTAATCGGGTCCTATTTATTAAATTACTTTATTTAAAATTCTTGCAATTTTTACTACAATCAGTTTTTAACTTTTTGGAGCAATAATAACTACGATTTTAAATCTGGTAAATAAGTAAAATATTAAAACAAAACCATAGTTATTTATTTATTTATTTATTTATTTATTTATTTATATATTTATTTATTTATTTATTTATTTATTTATTTATTTATTTATTTATTTTATTTATTTATTAATTATATAATTACAAATTATATGTTAATACCCTAACCGAGCACTAGCAAGAAAGGCCTTCGGCTCGTTGTAGCGAAAACAGGCCAGAGCCTCTGGTGGGAATTGAACCCACGACCCCCGCACAGATAAGCTTGCACGCTACCAACTACGTGGAGGGTATTTAAAGATTTGGCACATCCGAACTCAAGCCTTTTTTATTTGTTTTTTAACCAGTCACTTAGAATTTAATAATATTTTATATTCACCCTTGATATTTTCACCAAAAATTTTTTTTTCACCACTAAATTTTTGTTCACCTCAAAAATTTTTTCATCTCAAAATTTTTTACAACCACAAAATTTGTTTTTACATCCCAAAAAGTTTTTCACCTTAAAAATTTGTTTCTAAAATTCAATTGATACACACAATTGTACCATATCGTAAGTACATATACATTTTTTTGTGATATATATCGATTTTTCAGATGTTTATTAATATTTATTAGTTTTATAAATATTTATATATATCTTCAATATGTATACATTTAATTTCTCGATTTTATTGATATTTGGCGATTTAATCGATATTTGTCGGTTTTATCGATGCTATGGAAAGTAAAAGATCAATGGATATTTATCGATTTTGTCGATATTTATAGATCTTATCGATATTTATTTATTTTTTTTATTTATTTATATTTTATTTATTTTTATCAATTTGATTGACTTTGACGATATTAATAAATTTCATTTTAATTCTACATATGAATTTTATCGATTAGTTGATATTCTGCAATTTTCTGTAATTTGCATCTAACTTCGTGATATTTTAAATTTGCATCGATTTGTATTTTCTCCTAGTTTTAGCGATTCTTTCCCATTGTAATGAAATTTAAAAATCGTTTGGGTTTCAGTTGTAATGATCCTGCGGGAAAAGAACACGTGACTGGTTCATTGTGATAAGGACCGGTCACAGTACTGGTTTTTTTATATGTGACCGGTACGTCACTTTAACATGGGCTTCTCCTAGAAGGGGGTCCATTGCCATCTGTGACACGTATGATAGGACTGGTCTAAAAGAACATATCACACAACTTACTTCAAAGAACATATCACAGAACCAACGCAAAAGAACATGACGTGAATTTTAAGCCGGTCACGAGGTACCGGTCTTCTATTTACATATCTCGTGATATGTATTTTCTTCACCGGTCTAGTTTTCACATATAAAGGGACAGGTCCCAATTCCTAACTAACCTCTTTTTCCCGCAGGGGATATTTTTATTGGCAAATTAATTACCCTAAATACCCCCCCCCCCCCCCCCATTTCCCTTGGTTCAGCGGCTAATCTAGAGCAGGTTTCATACAATTTTAAAGAAAACAAAATCCACTTAGATTCATTACAGTTCTGTCATATTTTATTTTTCCCTTACAAAACTCTCAGATTCCAAAGCATTAATTGGAGAAATTTATATAACTTAAATGAAAATCATCGGTCTGAATTCCGATTCCGCTATAATTTGGATATGTGATAGAAGAGTTAAAATTAGGGTGTCCAAATTTTCTACACTCGCAAAAATCTTAGATTTTCAATATTGCAGATTGTTCCAAGGCGATTTATAGGTTAATGGGTAACAAATTAATAGTTTTTATTTAAAAATGATACTAAAAATAATAAAAAAAAATGTTGAAGACTTTCTACGAGGTCCGTTCGATTATTCTCCTCTATCACACATCCAAATTTGTTATTTTTTTTTAAAACTTTATTATATTAAAAATTTGTAATTTGTTTGAATAGCGGCAATATAAATTTATTTTTTTTTAATTAAATTTGCATTTGTCAAAAACATGTTTTTTTAGTATGTAAAATATTATGCAAGTACAAAATTTTGCAACTCTGTATTGAAAGGCAAATGTAAAAATGTGGCAACATTTATAACCACAATGTGGTGGACATGTATGTTAGACATTTTACATTTTATACAAAAAAATAGGTAGTATATGAAAAATCATTTATGGTTGCCGTTGGCGACCCCATTGTGATTTATTTCTTAAGCCCATTGAAATGTTAATTAAAGATGTTATGTTGTTTTCTGCAAAAAAAAAAAAAAAATATAATATATTACATTTTACATCCACAAATTGCTGGTATACTGGAGTCAAACTCGGAATTTTTTAAATTTGATAAAATAATAATTTTAGAACATGACTAAATTTCATGATAACAGATTTTTATCAAAATTTGTAAAAACAAAAATTTGTATTAGAAATCAAATGTTTTCACCTAAATTAAATAGAAACCTGAAATCATTTATACAAAAAAAACTATCTTGTTACTTTCGAAACAAGTTATATTTGATTTGATTTTGGAATTTAAATTTCAACATTAAATTAAATTAAAATAATGATATTATTTTAAAATTCTTAATTTATTAAGATTTAAATTATTTTAATTCTCAACTTATCTATGTAGACAAAAAAAAAACAAGACAATAAATAAAATAAAACTCGATATTTTTAAAATTCTCAAAACAATGTGTACTTAATAAAAACTGGTCTAGAAAATAAATTCTGGTTAAATTATATTTTAAAAGCCCATAAGCTGCAGAAGAGATTAGGTTCCTTGCTCCACTTACGTCTGTATCATTTACTATCATTCCCTCTTATATTTTCATAAATCCAATCTGCAGCACAGAGTATTCCACTATAGTGAAGGGGCCTTTAAATTTAATAAATAAGAATTGTGAAAGCAAGAAATATGTATAATTGTGTTAAGATAGAAATAAAAAAAAAAAAATAATAATTAACATATATGCAACCTTGTCTCCAAAATCATCTTTTGTGAGAAACTATTAACAATTCTTTATGAATGTCATATTAATTGTCAGCAAAAGCAAAACAAAATATATTTAAGAAACCAGAAAACTGATTTCAAAATTTTAAAAAACTGCCAATCAAGCATGAAGTTACTTCCAGTTAGCATTTGCAAAAAAAAAAACCAAAATCTCATATTGTTAAGTTTTTTGTTTCATTATGATTTCAAATCACATGAAATTGCTTAATAAATTGATAATTTTCACCAGAAATTTAATTATCTTTGTTTTATAATAAACGGATGTTATTAAATAAAATCTATAAAATCTGTGTAGCAATATCAACTTAAGAAGATTTTAATTAGTTTTAAGATTCCTTTTAAATTATAGTAGTTGTATATTTTTAATTTTTGTACCACCTTGAACTTTATTAATGGAATGGAAAAGTTTTGCTTTTTTTTATAGATTTTTTTTTATATAAATTATAAATTAAGAATTTTATTAAAGGGTTCGCATGTTTTGGCTAAGAAATAAAAGAAAGAAATAATTTAAATTTATAGACGTTATACTATGAAACTCGTTTTCATAAGATAATTTTAGCAAAAATATATACTTGACTTCTTTTAGTATGAAATTTGAGTATAAAATTACTTAATACAAAAAAAAAAAAAAAAATACTCGAGTTTTATAACCAACATCAGAAGTTCTCAATCAATTTGTAAAGTTTAAAATTTTTGAACATTAAAATCTCCTTTGAAGTTGTAATCTAACCGCTCTATTATTATTTTTTTTTATCTAAAATCACAAATTAGTAAGTTTATAGAAAAAAATTGTGAATCACTGAATTGAACTGACTAGCTTGCTTAACTGATAAGTAGTTTTGTCTTTATTTTTTGTAGACTTTTTTTTTAGTTTTTGGTATGTTGAAAACCAGAAATCGCAGTATAATAGTTATGTTTACTATATAGTCGTTGGCTTAATACAGGTATGCACAGTGGGATAGAATCAATATATTTTGCGAGTAATTCAACCACGCCTTATCAGGTACTATGATTGGCTTACTATCTCAATTTTTATATCCCTTCACCATATATGGTGAGAGTATATATCTGTTAAGATCCCATAAAGTATATTTATTCGTGATCCTTATGAAATTTTAAGCCGATCTACCGATGTCCGTGAAATGGCGATCACGGCGCGAAGACACAAGCGGGGTGCTCACTTTTACCTAGATTAATGCACATCCTTCCGAGCAGTTTGGTAATGAAAATAAGCAAAATCGGTCCAGCAGGTTAAAAGTTATGAATGAAAATGTGAAGGTACCTTTAAATTTTCCATACAAATTGGTGTATTTTAGTACCAATTTATAGTAGCTGCCGGCAAGTTAAATATTTTCTCTTGTTTTTCAATCAGTCCCTTAGTATTGAATAATATTTTATATTCGCCTTAAATATTTTCAACTTAAAAAATTTTTTTCAACACTAAAATTTTTTTTACCACAAAATTTTTTTTTCTCCATAAAAATTTTTTCACCTCAAAAAATTTTTTTCGGCAGTCGAATTTAAGCCCAATTTTATCGTTTTTTTAATTTCTGATTTTAAAATTAATACTAAAATGTACTATATTACATTTTCACAAAAAATTATCGAATTTTTTTGGACGAATATCCGATTTGGTAGAAATTTGGCTCATGATGTTTGATTCACATTCTAATTAGATGTGTCAAATTTGATGCCTCCAATATTAATACACACACAATATGTTTTTTGTTACCGACTGTAGTTTATTTAAAAAGTAATACGTAAAGATTGTTTTTAAATGAAGAATCAATTGAAATTCATAGAAATATATCTTTTAACTATTTGAATCAGTCATTCAAAAAACAAACTGTAAAACTTTTTTCATCTCAAACAATTTTTTTCACCTCAAATTCTTTTGCCAACTACAAAATTTGTTTTCACATACAAAAAAGTTTTTCACCTCCATAATTTCACTTTTACAGTTTTTTACATTATTTGGATCAAAATCAGTAAAAACATTTTTTTAGGACATTGGTGGAGGGTATACAAAGATTCGGCACAGCCGAGTTTAAGCCTTTTTTACTTTTTATTTTTCTTTTTTAATTTCTTATTTTTAAATTAATAATAAAATGTACTTTATTACATTTTCACAAAAAATTATGGAAATTTTTTTTGGCCGGATATCAGAAAATTTCATTCGATTTGGTAGAAATTTGGTTCATGATGTTAATGTTTCAAATTTGGTTCCTCCAATATTAATATTAAATTAAAACATCGTTACCCTTTTGCACCATGACACCCTATAATTCACCCTATAATTCATGAATGACACCCTATAATTCACTATTTACTGATTTCCTTCAAATTAGGTATATCGGATAAAGTTTTCGGGTATTCATTCTGGTATTGTCAGTAGTTTTTTGGGAAAATGTAAAGTTTTTATTTTATATTAGAGTATAATTTAATGACAGTAATGTACACCAGGGATGGAAAACATGGTACAATTGTACTTTTTTGGTACAATCTTACCTTGGTTGATACCGTGGTACTACCGCGGATCATTTAGTACAATTTGAAATTTTTTAAAATTTTCATCTTATAACTTGAAAAACAACATAACATAAAGTCGACTTTTTTTAAAAGCAACTTTAAATTAAAAACCTGTTTATTTATTCAGCTATTATAGTAAAAAAATAAAGTCAGTTTTTAGTTGAACCGGCTCTAAATTGGTGTCACATCAAATGTACCAAATGTTTGCATACACATTGTGTTAAAATATTCGAAAGTGGCAACATTGAACAGCTGATTTAAAATTACCTCTCAAAACAAAAAAAAGTGTATTATTAAATGACATTAAATTTTTTAATAGCAAATCCTGAAAAGGTTAAATTGCCTTCTAAGGGAGGCAGACACACAGAAAAAAAATGTGTGACATTTATAAAAATTAGAGTAAAATTTTACAAAGTTTTGTGGTTATTATACGACTACATAAAATTAACGATAAATTTTGTTTCAACCCGTCAATTAAATTTTTTTAAGTCTTTTTAGTGTCTAAGCAAATCTGACTCAATACGATAAAATTAATTTAAAAAAAGCGGAAAAAAATTTTGGTACCGTGAGGATCGAAAAAGTACAATTTGTTTGCCTGGTTGGTACAATAACAGAAAACATATTTTCCATCCCTGATGTACACCCATATGATATGAGAGTCGCGATCGTAATAATTATATTTAATTTTTCTCAACTTTTAAATAATTTGAAATTATAGAACAAGTACAACTTTGAAACTTCAATGGCGAGTGCTTGCTACCTCTAAATAAAAACTTTTTTGAGATTTTTTTTGACAGACCATATTTTTTCCATAATGGCATATATGTAGGGATGTGGAGCTCGTGAATTAGATTTTTTTTGGACACCTTAATATGTTTTCGGCTATTATAAATTTGGAAATTGAAAAAAAAAACAATTAAACTCAAGAAGCGAATCAACTTCCGTGAAGGAATTTCTTAAAGTGGCAATAAATATAGTTAAATATGTAAATGTGCCAAGAGAGCGTGGGGAATAGTTCTGAAAAATTGCGTTTGAAAGGTTCAAATCCCGATTACTCTTGTATCGGAACTTATCGGTGCTCCGGAAAATATATATTCTGTTGGTTCAAATACTCTTGTTTCAAAATTGATACGTTATGTAAATACCGGCTCAACAGTTTCCGAGATAAATCTAAAATGGCGATCGTGCATTTTTCAGGTTTTACGGTGTTTTTTTTGGCGGTCTTGAAATTGTATGCGTCAAAAAGTGTAAGTACATCAGTGAGATCTCAAGTTATACTTTTGAATTGCTACGAATCATTCAGCAATTTTATATCAAAACCGTAAAACCAAGAAAGAGCATTAAAATGTTTGTCATTTATACATATGTATGAAATGTTTTTTTTAGTCTGGTTTAAGATCATGGAAATTTTCGGCTTGCGTCTAAATAAGTTTTTCTGTGCATTCTCAATGATTACAAATAAAAATAAAAAAAAAAACATTTTTCAATTTGGAAAAAATTTTCCATGATCTCGAACCAGTCTAAAATACATTTCAAACATATACATTTTAAAGTTCGAGTATAAAATAAAAACTTCACTATTAAATGTTCGTAATTTTTAGGCATTCTAGACGCAACAACCGAGAGGAACTGAGCCAAATCTGGAATTAAACTATATATTAGGTCCTGTGCAAGAAATTGCTTAAAATTGTGTTAGTTTGGTAATAACATTAAAGCTCAAACCTTTTCTTGGCTGCTAGGTCAAAACATGGACTGATTTTAACTATGTTCAATAAGGTCCGTCTTGGGAAAATCAAACTTATGCTGCAAATTTTGTCCAGTTATCTTCAGAATTGCGATTACAATTGTCACTCATTTTAAAAGGACAGGCAGACAGACATTGTTTAATCAACTCAGCAAGTCATCAAGGGCCCATGTGCAAAACATCAAATTGGGCCGCATATAAAAAAACACTGACAAGTACAAAAAATACCATTAAGTGGTATATAGATGGAGAAATTTTATTTAAATTTTTTTACGTGCTTTTCAGATTGGATAATCTGGATTAGCCTATCTTGTTTCTCAAATTATTAATTTTGAATTTGCTAGTGCTTTACCCTCTTAAATTATGTAATCATTTATTATTATATAGTTATTCAATAAATAAATAAATAAATAAATAAATAAATAAATAAATAAATAAATAAATAAATAAACAAATAAATACATAAATAAATAAATGAATAAATAAATAAATAAATAAATAAATAAATAAATAAATAAATAATTTTTAATTATTTTTAATTTCCAAAATAATCTTTTAAAATAACAGCATTGCTAAAATTTGTAATAATTTTTTGAAAAACTTGATGCTTATTATGGTCTACTGTTTTTTTTTCCAACATTTTGGCCTCAGTAGGTTCATCCTTGTTTTTACTTTTTAACGTTATTTCAAACAGTGCTTTTATGTCCAAAAAAAATTCCGTGTATTTGATTTTGTAATGGCAATCAAACAAAGCGATACATTTTTAAATGCTGGGCATGTTGTACAACATGATTGATCGTCTAAGGCCCCTTTAACATTTTATTTGATTATTAATATATTGAAATCCTTAAAAACGAAAAAATGTGTGGAAATAATTTCCTTTTTAACATACAATTTTTTATACATTTAAAAAATACACAAATACATTAAACAAAAAAAACAAAAAATTTACTACTCTCAACAAAGGGCCCCTGTCCACCCAGCGACCATCAACTTACGCCACTGTAATATCAGCACAAACTCAATATATCCAGCTCCACTCTGTGAAGATATGTTGAATAAAAACCTTCAGCTCCTCAAATCAGTAAAAAAAAATATTCAAAACATTACATTTCTAACCACATTTTAAGCAGTGATGACTGCCAAGCAATACATTTTTATTATAACCAGCTAGTGAGAAATTGATCAATTATTTGCAAAATTTTTGTGTTGTACCGCTCTGTGGTATGTATTTTAGGGTGGATCGTATTCGGTGTTTGGTGGCATTTCACTTATATGACAAGTTGTGGGTAGATGAAAGATACTCGAATATTTTTGTAAAGTTTTAGCCAAATTGGAATTAATATTGGAAAAACCTGAAATTTTCCAACAGCGTGAATTTTTTAAAAATCGAAGTTTTTTTCACAAAAAATGCTTCTTTATTAGTATCTCAAGTATCTTCACTTCCGATCCTTTTTTTTAATCTATGCAACATTTTAAGGCAATTTAAGTTTGTAGGTGTAAGTTTTAAATAATTTGGCGGTTTTCAAAAATTTTTAAAATGATTTCTAAAACTAGCAACAAAAATTTGTAAATATTCTGTAAAAATTATGTTATTTGTAAAATATAAATAGCAAAAAGATTTGCTGAATAATATATTTTTTACTAAAAATCAGTACAAAAATAGTAAAGTGGGATGGAAGCCGTTTACAAATTTTTCTATTAACTTTTTTTCAGAGTGTAGTTTTCTATAACTCAACGTCCTATTTCGGTGTTCCGATAGCACTTAACCCCACCGACGTAAAAAAAGCATAACAGGGATATGAACTAAAAAAGCTTCAACAATTTCACCAATTCTTCATCAGATGGCGTGAAAAACTGTTTGTGAAAAAACTGTTTGTCACCTCGTGTAATTTTATTATTGTCATATTTGAAGCCCTTCGTCGCTCATCAGCTTGAATTTATCATCTATACCCTTTTCAAAGAAAGCAATTAGTTGGAAAAATTTTCTGAGTGTTGCTTCTCTTAAAAGAAATATAACCCAAATTTGATCCCCACTAATGTGAGTATCTCTATTGCATGGCATAAGTCGTGCGTGCTTTCTTGTTTGATTGAGAATCAAACCATCAACTACCAGCGTACATACCATACAATTCTCGGCAATTACAAATCATCTATTGAATATGTTGTTATCGCAATATGAGAAATACATACATACACATACACACTAACGTTTAAGTACAGAGTATTTGAAATTCTTTAATTTATTTTCTACCTAAGACACGTTTAGACAATAAATTTTATTTTCAGATTTATCTGCTTTGATGACAGATAAACCGAATTTTTTTTTAATATTTTATTACAATTCAAAAAAAAATGCTTATTTTAGCGGCTAATCAAAAATTTGCACGTAAATAAGAAGAAACAAAAATGAAAATAATTCAGTGTTGACATTAATATGAATAGCTAATTTTAAAAATGGCGCAAGTCCATTTTTGATCGTAATTGAGATATTAGATGTTCCCGTACGGGAATGCAAATAAAACAATTTGCTCATATTTTTAAGTAGGGAACGCTTTTGAGGTAAAGTACGGCAACAGACGTAATGATAGAATTCGATACAAATCTGTGGTATCTTAAAAATAAAAGAGAAATAAAAAAATATAAACTTCTTAAATTTAATACTAAAGAATGAGTTACATGATAACTTTGTATTGTAAATGCCTCGTTTACATCTGCATTCAAGTTACGGGATCATCACGAAAAAACATCACAAGTAACATAATTTATGAAGAAGTCGCGGAATGAGTTATGTATAAATTCTTAAAAATTAAAAAAAAAGAAATTCAATTATAAATAAATCTTCAAAGGTAATGAAATGAAGCCAATTGAAAATTTATTCAATTCACAAAATCATTACATTTTCATTCAGAGTTAGAAATCATATTAAAGATTGAACTCCTTAGAAGCTCTGTTATTATCGAAAAGAGTAGGTCAATATTAAGTCAACGTAACATATATAGGGTCCGCCAAATACCTTTTTTTTTTTGAAAATGCTATAAAAAAAAACTACTGATTATTTTCTAAAATTTCTTTTTTAATTTAAAAGTGCAATCCTTCCGGTTAATAATGGAAAATTATTTCATTCAAATGGCTGTTTCGGCTGGCCGTTACAGTCAATGGCGATCGTTATCAGGCCATGTTGAACGAATTTTTGTTCACAAAAATTGAAGAGGAGGATATTGGCAACAATTTGGTATCAACAGGACGGAGCTACGTGCCACACAGCAGAAGCTACACTCGATGTTTTGGGCCCTGTTTTTTGAAGATCGCATTATCAGCCGCAGAGCTGATGTCGTTTGGCCACCTCGGAGCTGCGATTTGACACCATTGGACTATTATTTGTGGGGTGCCGTCAAAGATAAGTGTTACGCCGACAAGCCAGAGACAATTGACGCTTTAAAGGACAATATTCGTGAAGCCATTGGTGAATCGTGCATGGCCAGCCGAGGCAGCCATTTAAATGAAATTTTTCCATTATTAACCGGAAGGATTGTACTTTCAAATAAAAAAAGAAATTTCAGTAGTTTTTTTTATAGCATTTTCAAAAAAAAAAAGTTATTTGGCGGACCCTATATATGAATTTATAAATTTATAAATTTCTTATTTGTGTTTATATAATTTGTTTTTGCTTCAAACTGAATTAAATTAATATTGATTTTTAATATGCAAATGAGTGCCAATCATAAGTATGACTTTCAGCAAACACAAAGAACTGAAATATATGAATTTAATGCAAAAACAATACAACTTTAATCGCGACTCATATTTATTTAGAAATTGGCCTCTAAATTGGTTACAATTGAATTTTCGTAATATTTTAATATTTTTTTTTTATTTTAGAAGCGTAAAATTTGAAACCTAATTTTAAAGCAATTTTCTTATGATTTGTGTTGAATTAACTGACAAAGTAAAGTACTCATCGTCAGAGTTGTAGTCAAGAGTCAATAGTGTTGTATTTGTAGACGTTTTGTTATTATTACATATTAATATTATGTGTTGTTGTAGTTGTTGTAGTTTTCGTAAATATTCGTGCGAATGTCAAATTAAACCCATTTGTGTAATTATACCAGTTATAATTTATGATTATTTTAACACTATTTATACCAAACGGTGTTAGCGTGTGTTCGTATATCATTATATTGCATTCATATTTGTAACAAACATATGAAGCTTTGCATATTAACTGCCCCGCTACAGGAAGAAGTAGCGGAGCGGTATTTAGCGTATTGTCGCATATATTTAATAAAAAAATTTAGTGTTTTCAATTATTCGACCCTACCGGTTAGGATATAATTCGAAAAATTACAAAAATTGATTAATCGGTTATTCGGGTCGATTAATCCAAAAAATTGGCGATCCGTCGATTATTTGTTTAATGTAACATACCCAGCAAAAACATGATAATCACAGGTCAGTGCTATGTGGATTACCATGTAATGATAGGTGTTACTTTTTTGTAATGACCTACTGGTAATGGATGCAAGAAGTACTTATATG
This sequence comes from Eustalomyia histrio, assembly GCA_949748255.1. Taxonomy (NCBI): domain Eukaryota; kingdom Metazoa; phylum Arthropoda; class Insecta; order Diptera; family Anthomyiidae; genus Eustalomyia; species Eustalomyia histrio. The sequence continues at coordinate 7,534,368 of OX456527.1, read as the reverse complement.
TACACGCAAAATACTGATTTACTGGTAATTTTTTTAAATATTATATTTATTTGTTTAAAAAAACTTTACAACAAAATAGAAAGTTATCTACTCTATAAATGATTTATCAAAAATTTTAATATTTTAAAGTCGAAAAATAGCATTGAATTATGAACTTAAATTTTCTAAGATTTTTGCAAAGGGTGATTTTTTAACCGTTTTTGTGTTTAAAATTTAAAATAAAATACAGAAAATTTGCAAAAGTGAATGAAATATTTATTTGGGAGCGATAAATGAATGCCTGCCATTTACCTTTTAAAGATTATTTGATGTAAATGTTTACCGCGGCTACGCAGTAGGTGGTCCATGCGTGAGCTCTAATTGTGGCATAGTTTTTACCGCATTTTTGCCGCTATCTCTCCAATCGCAGTTGTAATTTTATCTTCCAGAGCTGGAATTGTGGCTAGCTTGTCTCTGTACACGAGAGACTTCACAAAAAATACACTCACCAAAAAAAGTCTGCAATGGCAACTGAAAATTTTGCTGTTACTACGGGAAATTCTGTATTTTTTGCTAATCCTAGCAACACATGTCTGCTGACGTGTAGTACAATGAAATTAGTAGAAAAATTAGTAGCCGCTACTAAATTTTAGTAGACTTTTTGTAAAGTGGAATTTAAAATCTGTTTGCTAAAATCAGCAAAAAAAAATACTAAATATTATTAATATTAGTCAAAAGCTTTGAATTTATTTTTCTTATCGAGCATCAAAAATGTTGATTATATTTAAAAAAAAAAACGAATTAATCATTTTGTTTTAATTTAGTAATTTCTATTTTGAAAAATATTTTGGTCAATTTTTTTTTACTTTTAAGGTTAAATTTTAATTGTTTTTAGGGCGGATTTTTAGAACTAAAAAACCTTTTTAGTGCTATTTTAAGTGGGTGTCATCTTTTTAGACATGAGTCGGTATCTTCACTTCCAATCCCTTTTTTAATCTATGTAACATTTTAAGGCAATTTAACTTTGTAAGTGTAAGTTTTAATTAGAAATAACATTTCCTTCAATATCCACTTTTTTAAAATTAGTAATATTTTTTGCTAATTTTAGCAAATCGGTTTTCAAAAATTTGTAAAATGATTTCTGAAATTAGCAACAAAAATTTGTTAATATTTTGTAAAAATTCTGTAATTTGTAAAATGTAAATAGCAAAAAGATTTGCTAAATAATAATTTTTTACTAAAAATCAGTACAAAAATAGTAGAGTGCGGGTGAAAACCGTTTACAAATTTTTCTACTAACTTTTTTTTCTGAGTGTAGTATAGTGGGGTCAAATCGCATGACCTTGGCGGCCAATGGGCTGTTCACCAATTTCGGGTGCCGTGTGGCATTTGGTGCCGTCTTGTTGAAACCATATGTTAACCAAGTCCAATTCTTCTTTATTTGGGGCAAAAAAGTCAGTAATCATCGCATGGTATCTTGCTGCATTGACTGTAAAGTGGGGAATTTGATCGTTCTTGAAAAAGTATGGTCCAATGATGCCACCTGCTCACAAATCGCACCAAACAGTGCATCTTCAGGGTGCATTAAATAACCTCTGGCTGCTCCTTACACTAAATTTAGCAATTGTGATTATTGCCGTATCCATTGAGCCAAAAATGAGCTTCGTCGCTCAAGACAATTTTTCGATATAAAAATGGATCTTCATCGAACATTCCTTAGACCCATTCCCGAAATAAACGATGGTGTGGTACGTCAAATGGCTTAAGTTCTTGCGGCAGCTGCATTTTGTATGGTTTCATACCGAAGGTTCTTATGTAAAATCTTCCAGGTCAAATAACACAAGCCCAGTTGTTGACAATAGCAACGAATTGAAATATCGCGATCTTCATTTACACCGGCCGATACAGCAGCAAGATTCTTCTCGGTACACACTTTTCGCATGCGGGTCCAATAAAATGAAACTGGTGCGAAATTTGGTCACAAAAGCTTAACGTAATTTATGAAACACCTTTTTTACACAGCACGAATTTTGATAATAAAATTCAATGATTTGCAAGTGTTGTTCGTTTGTTAGTCTATTCATGGTGAAATGGCAAACATAACAGAGCATTTTTGACATTGCCACATGTCACGAATCTTGTTTTACACTGAAAAAATTTAGATTGAAAAACCAAGTAGAGGGCGGATCAATAAGTCCGTGACTTTTTGAACTTCTCTCGTAGTTATATGAAATGCAACACTGCTCCCATAAAGTACCACCTGTTAATAGACGACTGTTCCAGCTCCGTCATTTACTTTGCGTTTAACAGCTGTTCAAGACATACAACCTCGTGGATTTTTTTTAAAAATGGAAAAAAGTGAATTTCGAGTGCTCATTAAACGTTATTTTTTGCGAACAAAAATCGTCACTCAAACCAAGGCAAAGCTTAATAAATACCATGGGGACTCTGCACCATCGATTTCAATGGTACAAAAGTAGTTTACTGACTTTCGTTGTGGTCGCACAAGTACGAATGACGCTGAACGTTCTAGACGGCCAATTGAGGTCAATACACCCGAAAATGTCGAAAAAATGCAGGATATGGTATTGGCCTATCGAAGAGTAAAAGTGCGTGAGATTGTTGATGTCATAGGCATTTCATATGGCAGTGTGGTTTTCGATTTTAAATGAACAGGATTTAAGAAAGCTGCCTGCAAGATGGGTGCTGCGTTTGCTCTCAATTGACCATAAACGTAATCGTGTGACGTGTGTAGTCTCAATGGCAAAATTCCATGAATTGGGCTACGAATTGGTACCTGATCCGCCATATTCTCTGGATTTAGTCCCCAGTGACTATTTTCTATTTCCAAACCTTAAGAAATGGCTCGGTCGAAAGAGATCTAGCTCCAGCGATGAAATTATTGATCAAACAAATGCCTATTTTATGGAACTCGAAAAATTCTATTTTTTGGAAGGGACACAAAAATTCGAGAAACGTTGGACTAAGTGTATTGAGCTAAAAGGAGATTATGTGGAAAAATACGTTTTGCTTTTGCAAAAAAAACTGTGTTTCATTCAAAAAGTCCGTCCTCATATACAAAACAAAAATACTCGTAGTAATTTTTACTGAATTTTTCTATAAAACAAAATCGAGTATTGATATTAAAGGATCGTCGTATTAAAAAAAACAATTTCATTTCCCCATAACGACGATTTTCTGTTGGGGTTTCTTTTTCTTAACACACTTAAACGTAGCACAAATGTACAAAGGTACAAATATTGTGTCGTATTGTTATCTATTGTTTTATTGTTGTATTGTTGTCAAAATTATATTTTTACAACTCCGTTTCCAATAGCATAATAAAACACAATGGGGCAATTGTTCAAGAAAGCTTCATATCTATTACAAATTTTTCTTATATCTTCAGATAAAGCGAATTTTTTTAAACTGTTACAATAAATGTTTAAAAAATATGTATATATTTATTTTTTTCTTTGAAATCTAATTGACAACCTTCATTATAAATCAGTTAAAATGTACAGCAGTACAAAGTTTATCCAGTTAACGTTTGGTGATTAACCGAGTTTAAATAATATAAATTGTTTAAAATAATCGTATTCAGTATGTATTTTTATATTTTTCTTAGAATTTTTAAAACTGTTAAGACATTTACTTTGAATTTTTATTTAAATGTTTTTTTTTATATTTTTTTTCAACATAGTTAATATTTTTTTAAATGATTTTATTAACCATTTTTTTATTTATTAATAAAAAACATTTTTTTTTTTGCTAAAAAGTATTTAAAAAATACAAAATTTACCCAAAATGTTTTGCCATTAGGTGTCACTACTTTGACAGTTCAGTGTTTTTTTTGATCAAGACATAGACCGTAATTACACATGAACTTAAACGCAAGGTCATATTTTAAATATATATATTTTTTAATGTTTTTTTAAATTTAAATTCTTTTTTTTCTATATAAATATTTATTGTCAATTAAAGTTTTAATTATTGTTTAAGTTTGTGTTATACCAATTTGCGTATATGTCTAAAATTGACATTTGCTGCTCCGATTTTGCAAAATGTTTTATCAAATTTAAAATGCCATATTAATTACATTTTGATGTTGATTATCAATTAAGATAAAATTAACTCAGCTGAAGGTTGATTGTTAATTTTTAGAATAAATCTAAATAAATAAATTTGATATTTGCAGCTGTTTATGATATTGAATAATAAGGTTCTCTTAAAACAAATTCTATTATTCAAAGGGTATTTTTTTCAATATGAATGAATTTCAGACAAAATACGGAATGGGTTGAAAAAGTTCTTATTCCTGATTTATGGAAAGAAATATTATATTATTACCACACAAAACAGGTGATTGGCTAAAAAAAAAAGTTACATTGATTTAGCGCTAAATTTCAATACTTTTTCCTGCAACATTATTTTTTTTATTGGTTCTTAGCGCGCCTTTGATAACAAATTTAGCGGTATTTAGGTCAAAAAGGTTGTTAAACTATATCGTTGTATTTTTATTTTTATTTTAAGCAGTTTTCTCCCTCTCTGAGATTTTTTTTTAAACTAAAAACATTCGCATATTTTGAGACAGTGATGCAAAATGTGGCACAATTAGGCCATTTTTGTCACTTTTGAATGCTGTATGGCCCTGTATTACTTTCTAAGCTCTAAAATTAAATTACTACAAACCGTACAGTACGGTTTTCAATGTAATTTTCTCCCTATTTCGAACACTACATTTATTTACAACAATGTTTTGTTTGTCAAAGAAAAACTCTTTACTTTTATTTCAAAATCTGTTTTGTTTCAAATATAAATTCTTTTAAGTATATCAAGTAAATACAAAAAAAAAAAAGAAACAAAGTAGACTGTTAAATAACGGTAACCGTACAAAATTCTTGATAAATAAAATTTTGTATTGACAAATAAATTTCCTATTGTTTTTAGTAATGGATTAAATCTTATCCATAGCTAACAGATTTAAATTTATTTAAAAAAAAACTGATATATATATATTTTAAAAAAATGTTGGCCCTTTTAAATCATCACTGTTTTGAGAGAAGCATCACTGTCTTGAGGTATTTTTCGTTAATGTCTGAGATATTAAGACATCTTTCCAATAGAAAAACCACATTCAAATATATTTTGGATTTCCATAAAATTAAAAAAAAAACAAGTAAGAGCGGCTAAATTCGGCTATGCCGAATCTTATATACCCTTCACCATGGTATTCTGAAGGAGATGAATACATCGTTGGAATCTACTACCTCATAGCTCTCCACAAACAAGCGGTATCCCCATTTATTTTTTCTTAAATGTCCAAAAATTTTAATCCAAAATAATATGTCATGTAAAATCTCAAATTTATATTTTTCCATATGTTTCAGCGCTTTTCTTGTCAAATTTGGCATTTTCTAGGCAAAAAAAAGTTGGCGACACTACTATTTATTTTTTATTTATATCATTCACAATAGTTGTGAAACGTATTTAACCTACGTATTTGTATTCACACTCTTATTAAACAAAGGGATTTTACTGGAAAAATTAGAGGTAGTCCTGGTTTTTTGCTAATATCTCAGCCATTTATTAACCGATCTGTCTGATTTTTAATAGCAAACAGAAATGGATCACATGTAACAGAAATAAAAAAGAATCAAGGCCTCATCATGTCTGGGTTCTTCGGAAAACCCATTTCAACACACAGACGGACAGACGGACAGACGGACAGACGGACATCGTTAAATCAACTTCGCTCTTCATATGGACCCAGAATATATATACTTTATAGGGTCTAAGATCAATATTGTAGAAATTACAAACGGAATGACAAACTTATATATACCCTTCCACCTATGGTGAAGGGTATAAAAAAATAATACAAATTTTTGAATATTTAATATTAAGATTCGAAACATTCTTTTTTGATCCAAAAATATATAAAATCCGTCTGTGTACTTTTGCAGTAAAGTTTAGTAAAAATTACTCAGTAACAAAATTACAGAGAGTCCAAAAAAAGTACGCAAACGGAAAATTTGTAAGAATTAGTAATTAAGTTAAAACAGCGTATTATAAATACCAAACAAAAAAACTTCAACCGGTCAATATGGAAAAAATTAATAAGAACGAGAATTAGAAGTAAAGTGTTCTTCAAGAACATTCCGTAAATAAGCCGATATTTACATATTTTTTTTGCTTTTATAAAAAACTAATTCATGTGTTTGTAAAAATTCTTTGTTTTTCAATTATATTTTTTCAATCAGCTGTTTTGTTTTTCTTACAAACTGTCACTTTACTCTCTATTTTTGCTCTCTCCTTACTGAGTATTTGTGTAAACAAATGCTTTCCAGTAAATTTTTTTTATAAATTTCTACGTCGTAACTTATGCAGTCCTGCACGATCCATTTACAGAAATGAAAAGGAGTAGATTTAAAAGACTTTTTTTTTTGACAAAAGCGGTCTTAGAAATTTTCTGGCACTTCAGATTATGGTGTAGTTTAAGGTTAAAATGCCAAAAAAAAAACAAGTAAAAAAGGGCTAAATTCGGTTGTGCCGAATCTTTGAATACCCTCCACCAAAGGGGATGAAGATGATATACGTATATACTAAATTTTGCATGAACTGTAATATGAATATGTTTTGTCAATTTATGTAACGAACTTTTGTTATTTAGTTTTAGTAATGCTATTTATTTAGTTTTAGAAATGTTATTTACAGAGGTCTGCTCTGTTAGCGTCTTTAACATTGTTGATTTTTACGTTAACTTTGTTATCAGAGTAACACACATATAGCTCTAAGAATGTTAGTATTCTCATAGTATGTAAGACAATAAATGTAATCGAACAATAAGAAGACTTAATAACATTTTTACTTACTTAACAGAAAAAAAAAATTGATACAGAAAAATTTAACAAATTTGTATGGAAAATTTAGAGGTACCTTCACATTTTCATTCATAACTTTTGAACCGCTTAACCGATTTTGCTCATTTTAAATACCAAACTGCTCGGGAGGATGTTCAATAATCTGGGTAAAAATAGGCACCTCCACTTGCGTCTTCGCGTCGTGATCGCCATTTCAACAGACAGACGGACAGACAGACAGACAGACAGACAGACAGACAGACAGACGGACATCGCTAAATCGACTTAAAATTGCATAAGGATCACGAATATATATACTTTATGGGGTCTTAAACCTATATTTCGACATGTTACAAACGGAATGACAAACTGATATATACCCTCACCATATATGGTGGAGGGTATAAAAATACTATTTTGACCACCATTGTGAATTTATTTTGGGGGAATGGAACTTTTTTGTAATTTGTTATCGTTCGCATTAAAATGCATTTTAAATATATATATTTAGTTCTACTTTCTTTTATTTTACCAATTTATTAATAATATGCACATTTTCTCTTAATTTCAGCTAGAAACTTTATGAAATTAGTATGAATGGCCAAAAGCACAAACTATGTACAAAATTATCAAGTACCTATTTGAGAAAATGGTGTAAGTAGCAATTGAATTCAATTAGTATTTTATAATTATTATAAGTAACATTTAGCTATATTATATAGAATTTAAATATATATTTAGTATTTTTAAATATTTATATATGTATACATTTAATTATTAATTAATATAAAATTATTTTTAACATTGATTGCAAAATAATAAAATATTTGTTGGATGTAATCAACATTTAAAATAATAAATTTTAAAATTAAATAGCAACAAGTTGATAGACAATAATTCACATACAACAACAACATCAACATGATGTATTGTCATTTCACAATTTGATGAGATTTCCTTAAAGGAAATTAGCTCTAAATATATTTATTGTACGTAGATTAAAAAAATTACACATTTCTATTTAATTTTTAATTATAGTGATTCCAAAGTAGAGAATATCAATTATTGATTAATGATGGCAAAAAAAAAAAAATTATAATATTTGTAAATTACCAATATTAAAATGATATATGTGTAGTATATACTTGTTACACATATTTCAATTGAAATTATTTAATTTTATATATGATTGGACTTTGTAATTTTGTATATAAAATATTCGCACATTTTTAACTAAATAGGATAAGCTTAATTTTCACAACGTCATTACCAAGAGTAAGTAGCACTCAAAGGGTTTCACTAGTTACCAGGCTATTAACTCGCTCAATTACTTTTGATCGCGATGTCCCAAATTTCATTGGTGGTCATTACCATCTCGCTTACAAAAAAGTGAGAGTAATGAATTACTATAGTGCAGAAATAAGTGGTAACCTACAATAATAAAATAAGTAGTTACTTTCAATAAAACAATAGTGAGCCCTACTCAAGTAAAATTTTCTTACCTAAAGAAGTCGATAAGAATAATTTGTATATGAATTTATAAAAAAAAATCTTTAAAATATTTACTTTTTGCATTAAAAAATTTAAAATCATAATTCATTGCTACGAGGGCAGATCAATAAGTCCGTGACTTTTCGAACTTCCCTCGTAGTTATATGAAATGCAACACCCATCAAGTACCACCTTTTAATAGACTAATGTCAAATTTTGAGCAAGTTCCGTCATTTACTTTGCGTTTAACAGCTGTTCAAAACATACAACCTCGTGGATTTTTTTAAAAATTGAAAAAAGTGAATTTCGAGTGCTCATTAAACATTATTTTGTGCGAAAAAACCGTCAATCAAACCAAGGAAAATCTTGATAAATACTATGGGGTCTCTGCACCATCGATTTCAATGACAAAAAAGTGGTTTACTGACTTTCGTTGCGGCCTTACAAGTACGGAAGATGTTGAACGTTACGGACGCCCAGTTGAGGTCTCTACAACCAAAACATTTGAAAAAATTCACGATATGGTGTTGGCCGATCAGAGATTGAATGTGCGATAGATTGTGGAAGACATAGGCATCGTGTGACAGCTAATGTAGACCATGACAAAAATACATAAAGTAGACTACGAATTGCCCCCTCATTCACCTTATTCTCCGTATTTAGCCCCCAGTGACTATTTCCTATTTCCAAACCTAAAGAAATGGCTCGGTGGAAAGAGATTTAGCTCCAACGATGAAATTATTGATCAAACAAATGCCTATTTTATGGACCTCGAAAAATCCTGCTGTTAAACGCAAAGTAAATGACGGAACTTGCTATATTAACAGGTGGTACTTGATGAGAGCAGTGTTGTTCGAAAAATCATGGACTTATTGATCCGCTGCAGATAATTTTCTTTTTGGTTGTAAAGTTTTTCAAAACAAAATAATTTAATATAATAGTAAAAAAAACAACTATCAGGAAATCATTATTTTGCGTGTACAAAATAATGGGTTTAAGGGCCATTATTTTATTTAGCATTTTGTTGGAATTTTGACTAATATTTTGATTAAGTAGGATTTTTTTTAAATTCGAAAACGTGACGTCAACTACCAGCCAGTCCAGTCCAAAAAGTAATGGGTACTCTTTATTTTTTTTGCTGTTTGTAAGCGATAGGGTTATGACCGCCCTTGACTTTGTGTGTTTTGTAATTGAGAAGATAATGACTACTCATTACTTTCGCGAACAAAAGTAATTAATCGGGTAAATAGACTGGTAAGTAGTTGAAACCCTGTGTGATTTTCGAAGGCTCAAAAAAAATAGTTTTACTGATAAATATTTAACAAGTACTTTGTAAAATTTTTATTTAAAAATTTCGAAAATTCAGCCTATGGGAACTCATTTCCCTTGACCTCGGCGTAGTCACGATATCTTTTTATTTTATATTTTTTTCTATTAGTAGATTGAACGAAAAAAAATTAAAATTAGAATTTTTGGCGCAAAAATTCACCATGTATTGCATTATAAAATAAGTTGTGTAAAAAAAACTTCATTCAAGAATTAGATAATGTAAAATTAAAAAAGTGTACAAAAAACAAGATTTTCATAGATTTTTGAAAAATCATGGCAACCGACTTCAAAAATAGAGCTTCGAGAAAAACAAGATTGAAGTTTAAAAAAAAAAAAAAAATAAAATAAAAACCTGCAAAAAATCATCGATTCCGTCATTATAAAGTCAGAACCTCCTATAGAGACAAAATCCAAGGAACCCCTTTTCTCTTGCCTGTGGCGCATTCGAATATTCAAACCCATCTAACCCCTTTAGCGAACTCTGTTGGGGGGCTTCACCAGATTTCGATAAAATTTTGATATGTCAAAGCAGATACAAAAATAATAAAATGTTTGGTAAGAAACTTCTCTTGTGCACTATGCAATCTCTATTTTAGTACACTCAAAAAAAAAGTTAGTAGAAAAATTTGTAAACGGTTTTCAATACCACTTTACTATTTTTGTACTAATTTTTAGCAAATATTTTTGTTATTTACATTTTACAAATTACAGAATTTTTAAAGAATATTTACAAATTTTTGTTGCTAATTTCAGAAATCATTTTACAAATTTTTGAAAACCGATTTAATAAAATTAGCAAAATAAAATTACCAATTTTAAAAAAGTGGATATTGAAGGATATGTTTTTTCTAATTAAAACTTACACCTACTTTGCCTTAAAATGTAACAGATTAAAAAAGGGGATCGGAGGTGAACATGCCGATTCATGTCTAAAATTAGGACATTCCCTTAAAATAGCACTAAAAAGTTTTTTTACTTCTAAAAATCAGCCCTAAAAACAATTAAAATTTGACCGTAAAAGTAAAAGAAAATTAACTAAAATATTTTTTAAAACAGAAATTACCAAATTAAAAAAAAAATGATAAATTCATTTATGTTTTAACAATTTTTAAGTCTTTGATTTTTTTTTTAAATTTTATCTAAAATATTTTTTGAAAAAAATAAAAAAAAATGCTCGATAAAAAATTTAAAATTTTGTATTAATATTAATAATATTTAGTAATTTTTTTTTGCTGATTTTAGCCAAAAGATTTTAAATTTTACTTTACCAATAGTTTACTAAAATTTAGTAGCGGCTACTTATTTTTCTGCTAATTCTATTGTACTACACGTCAGCAGACATGTGTTGCCGAGATTAGCAAAAAATGCCGCTGGGCTTAAATGGGCAAAATTTCCCGTAATAACAGCAAAATTTTCACTTGCAATTACAGATTTTTTTGGAGGGTGTATACTCCCCTCTGTAGCCTGAGATTGGGCCGCTAAGTAGGTGCCTATGCTTATTTGTTTTATCCCCTCTATCATGTTCATGGGGAAAACATCATCAATACTGGTTTTTAAGCTGGAAAAAATTCCCATTATTCAAAGAAAAATCTAATATTGTTAAAGTAACTGAATCTTACAGCATCTCTAACATCACTACAACAACATGAAAGTATATTCTAAGGGTATATTTTAAATTGATTAATTGTAATAGCAGATAATTTAAAACGTATAATTTATTTAAACAATTTTAATATAAATTAAAAAAAAAACAAACAAATTCTAGTTTATAACAATAACGATATTATTTTTATATATTATTTTTTTTTTTTTTAATTAATGCAACAAATTAAATAATTATAATTTATTATTTCTAAAACTGACTCATGTGGAAAAAAATGTTGTTAATGTTTATCTAATCCCCCTCTAATCTTTCTAAGAAATCTTATTACTTGAAGAGATTTAAAAAGAAAAGTGGTGACATCTAAACACATTTTCATAGAAATCATACATAGATACTCGTACACTTATCCCAGCAGACATGGCAATACGAAGAAAATTCCACCATAATAATTCCATAATAACAATGAAGGCATAAATCATTCATTGCAAAAGTTTCTTTCATCGGAAGGAACGGTTACCCAAAATCAATACTTCTTAGCAATGGTTCTTGTAGATAAATCGGGGATGCTTTAAGACATCATCATCATATGTATCATTATATATATATTGCCACAATTGTCTTATTGCTGCCACAGCTTCTTTATGTTTGCAGGGATAAGTAGTACAAAATAAATACTCAGTCAGTATAAATTTAAGTTTTTCCAAAGAGCTACACGTTCATTACAATTAATTAAACATGATTTATATGCATCTCAATGTGCAATCTTGAATATTAAAAAAATATACAAGTATAAATATAAAAATGTTTTCACTTGTTGGAAACTCTATGTTGTATATGGAAATGAAATTGTACTTTAGATGATGGACCGCATGATAAGACGTGACAAGTTAAGATCACAAAAAAAAAATGTTTATATACGAGTATGTATACGAGTATTGTCGGTAGTTTTGTAAATGCCATATTAATAATAAAAATATAAATCATAATGCAATTATTTAATTATTAACACACACACACACATTTGTAAATATATTTTATTACAGTATAATTAATAAGTGTGCGTCCGGGGTGTTTAAATCCTTGGGATACGCTAAAGTATTTTAATACAATTTTAATGCATTAAAAAGTATTTAATGGAGTATTGAAAGTCTTAGTGCTGATATTAAAAACTATATTCGGGATTACAAATTCTATTGTATTTGAAATAAACATTTACGATATGTTCTTATGAGGATTTTATGGGAATTGTATAATATTGAAACTGAAATATTTGGCAGCAAATTTCTTTATTGAATTACCAGCAACCCTATACGAATTCTCCCCCTAGACGGCTTACACAAGTTACTAAAAATTAGCTTAAAAGGGTCCTGCGAAAAAACTGCGGTTGATAAAAACAACGAAATTGAAATACAAATTTTTTATTAAATTTAAGTCAGATTTAAGTTAGTTGAAAATTTATCTTGTTAAACTCAACAAACAATTTTGCTGAATATTAGTATACTGAAAAAAATCACAAATCAATTTAAAGTTTTCAAACTTTTTTAAATTTTTTTATTAACAAAAATGTGCTTACTGTTTTAACGAATTTTTAGTAAATTTTTTGCTATTTGTACATATTTTTTTCTATGTAAAAAAGTTTTAATTATGAAAATAGGTTATGGGAAGGAAGACATTTGATTTCAATTTCTCTACAGGTCGGTTGAAAAGTTCCTGCGCTCGAAATGAAAGAATACTGTTTTTGTTACGAAATATATTTTTTTATTCAATATAATCTCCTAGAAGCTCAATACACTTGTTCCAATGTTCTTCCAATGTAATGGTTTTCCGGAAGCTCTGCAAAATAACCATCTACGGCTGCTATGGCCTCTTCATTCGACGAAAAATGCTTTCCCCGAAGGAATTGTTTGAGATTTCTGAAGAGATAGTAGTCACTGGGAGCCAAATCTGGTGAATACGGTGGATGTTCAAGTAATTCGTACTTTAATTCTTTGAATTTAGCCATCGTCAAAACACTTTTGTGAGCAGGTACATTGTCTTGATGAAAAATGATTTTTTTTCTTCTTTAAACCAGGTTTTTTCTCACGAATTTTTTTATCCATCTGATCCAAAAGGCTGCAATAATATTCAGAGTTGATTGTTTTACCTTTCTGAAGATAATCAATCAACAAAATTCCTTTTGCATCCCAAAAAACTGATGCCATAACCTTCTTTGCTGATCGTTGTGACTTCACCTGCTTTGGAGCTGAACAACCAGCTTCAGTCCACTGTAAACGTTCTTGTTTCAATTTAGGATCATGGTGGTAGATCCAAGTCTCATCCATAGTTTGTAAAACGACGCAAGAAGTCTGTTTTATTCGGCTTAAAACGCTCCAAATTACGCTGAGAAATTTGTTTTTGATCCAGTTTTTGTTGAATTGTTAATGTGTGCGGCACTAACTTTCCAAACAGTTTTTTCATACGTAATTCTTCATGTAAAATATGGGGTACTCATTCGTCTGAGATGCCTATGGCATTAGCAATTTCATGCTTAGTCAAACTTGGATCTTCACTAACCATATTATGTACCTGCTCAATGATTTCTGCTGTGGTTGCAGTTTTTGGTCGTCCTTCGCGTGGATCGTCTTTAAGGCTGGTACGACCACGTTTAAATTCACCAGCCCAAAATTTAACGGTGCGTTTTGAAGGTGAGGACTCCTTATACAGTTCTAACAATTGTTCATAAATTTCCTTTGCTTTTAAGCCCTTCAAAACAAAGAATCTAATGACTGCACGATATTAAATTTTTTCCATATTAAAAAAAATCAATGACACGTCAACTTCAAATGGCTTGTTAACAAAGAAAGAATTGACAGAATGACTTGCAACTTTGCATGTGTTCTCAGGACAGCTTTACCAACTTGAGAAAAAAAGTTTGGAGCTAGCAGTGCTATCTCTTGGTCAGCGCAGGAACTTTTCAACCAACCTGTATGTTGTATGTGACTGGAAAGACCTAGGTGGGGAGCTTACTTCACATACAACTTGTACTACCCATTCATTGGACAGTCGACCACAAAACGGATGTGTTCTACTAGATGAGGGAGTGATCCGAATATAAACCCGGACTCTAGGGATCAGTTCACTAATCTCGACAGAAAAATTCCCTTGGTAATAATGATACAAAATTGTTAGAAACCCACATTCCGACGATGCTCCAATGAGTCAATAGAGCTCGATACCTTACTGTCATTAATCAGTGCCGACGCTCTCCTTTGTACACGGCCCATATATGGGAGTTGTATACCATCTTGGGCCGTATATATTGCAGGTGGTATAAATAGTAAGGAGATCGAAAGGAGTGAAATATTTCTTACACCGTTTTAAAAATCCAAGGCACTTGAACATTTTTTTTTTACACTTCAAATACCTGCTTATTCTAACGGACATCACACAGAATTCTCATGCCCAGACATTGACGACATGACATTGACGACTCCACAGCCCTATGGGTCGAAAGGTCACGATTTAGTCTGTCATTCATAATCTGCCTTTTTCCCCCAACCTTTAAGAGATCATAAATAAAGTTTAGAAGATCATTAATAAAGATTAGAAAAAAGAGGGAGAAAGATTAGCTGCAACTCGTAGGATAAAATTCCGTCTATAGTAACATGTAAACTCACCAAAAAAAGTCTGTAATGGCAACTGAAAATTTTGCTGTTATTACGGGGAATTTTACTCATTTGAGCCCAGCGGTATTTTTTGCTAATCTTAACAACACATGTCTGCTGACGTGTAGTACAATGAAATTAGTATTTTAGTAAACCTTTCGTAAAGTGAAATTTAAAATCGGTTTTCTAAAATTAGCAAAAAAAAAAAAAAAAATACTAAATATTATCATTTTGTTTTGATTTGCTAATTTTTGTTTTGAAATATATTTTTAGTAAATTTTTAGAAGTAAAAAAGTTTTTAGTGCTATTTTAAGTGAATGTCCTATTTTATTTTTGAAAAGTACGATATATTCACTTCCGAACCATTTTTTCAACCTGTGTAACATTTTAAGATAATTTAAGTTTGTATGTATAAGTTTTAATTAGTAGAAATATTATTTCCTTCAATATTTACTTTTTAAAGTTGGTCATTTTTTTTTTTTGCTAATTTTAGCAAATCGGTTTCAAAATGTTTTCTGAAGTTGACAACAAAAATTTGTTAATATTTAGTAAAAATACTGTAATTTGTAAAATGTAAATAGCAAAAAAAATTTACTAAATAATAATTTTTATTACTAAAAGTCAGTACAAAAATACGAGTAGTAAAGTGGGATTGAAAACCGTTTACAAATTGTTTTACTAACTTTTTTTTTCTGGGTGTATGGTGCGATCATTGGGAAAGCTCGAAATAAATCGAGAAAAGTCATTACCGACAGCAAAAGCAATAAGCTTTGCGCAGTGCCACACACGGTCAAACGCCTTGGAAATATCGGTCTATTCACCAAGCCGATGAATAGACCGACTACAACACTCCTTAAGAAACGCTAGCAGGTCTTCCGTCGAACGACCCCTATAATAGCCATACGGTCGATCGCTTAAAAGTGAATTGAACTCTTGATAACTAACAAGATAGTAAATAACCCTACTCCCTAGCATCTTCGGGAGCGCAGAACATACGAGGGCGGATCAATAACTCCGCGACTTCTCAAACAACTCTCGTAGTTATATGAAATACAACACTACTACCATCAAGTATTACCTGTTAATAGACTACTGTCAAAGTTTGAGCAAATTCCGTCATTTACTTTGCGTTTAACAGCTGTTCAAAACATACAACCTTGTGGATTTTTTTAAAAATGGAAAAAGTGAATTTCGAGTCCTCATTAAACATTATTTTTTGCAAAAAAAAATCGTCAATCAAACCAAGCAAAAGCTTGATAAATACTATGGGGTCTCTGCACCATCGATTTTAGTGGTAAAAAAGTGGTTTACTGACTTTCGTTGTGGCCTTACAAGCACGGAAGATGCCGAACGTTCTGGAAGCCCAGTTGAGGTCTCTACACCCAAAACAATTGAAACAATTTACGTTATGGTGTTGGCCGATCGGAGATTGAGTGTGAGATTGTGGAAGACATAGGCATCTCACATGACTCAGTGGTTTCAGTTTTGAACGATCACTTGGGTATGAGAAAACTTTCCGCAAGATGTCTGCCGGGCTTGCTCACAACCGACCACCAACGAAATCGTGTGACAGCTTAGTTTCCATGGCAAAAATCCATGAAGTAGACTGCGAATTGCCCCCTCATTCGCCTTATTCTCCGGATTTATCCCCCAGTGACTATTTCCTATTTCCACACCTAAAGGAATGGCTCGGTGGAAAGAGATTTAGCTCCAACAATGGAATTATTGATCCAACAAATGCCTATTATATGGACCTCGAAAAATTCTGTTTTTGGAAGGGATACAAAAATTAGAGAAACGTTGGAATACACTTATTGAGCCAAAAGGAGATTATGTTGAAAAATATATTTTTTTTTTGCAAAAAAAACTGTGATTCATTCAAAAATTCACGGACATATTGACGGATCAATAAGTCCGTGACTTTTCGAACTTCCCTCGTAGTTATATGAAATACAACCTGAAAACTATCGATTGGGCGATAGTTTTCAGGGTTATTGGCCGCACCTTCTTAGGGATTGGCTGAACATTGGTAACCTTCTAGCATGAGGAGAAGACTCCCGCATGGTACGAAGAGCTAAAGAGGTTAGGCAATGGACGATCTGTTTCTGCACAAGTGCTGGTACACCATCCGCCCCCGGTGATTGTGTATTTCTTATTGTATAAAATAAATAGAATTACGATTTCAAGCCATTAAAATTCGAATGAAAATTTTTCAATGAACTTTAAGTTAAAGTCATAGAGTCAATCATAAATCATCTCATAAAACAAATTTTCAAATAAAAACAATGAGTTAAGAAAAACTTAAAATGTACTTTTATGAATGGGGTCGTTGGCTTGGTATCTCGATGCCTACAACTCTGTAACATACATCCTGTATATTTGTAGTAACCTTGGTGTAAACATTGTCTAAAAGATTTTATGTCACTTTGAATACGCATCTTTTGAAATTTATATACTTCCGCATGCTTTTTAAATGTACTGTAGTTAATAAATGGTCATTTATCATAACTGTTGTTTTTTATTGTTAATTGTAAGATAAATTATAAAGATAAATAATGCTGTAATTTAATTTATTTTAAGTTTTATTTCCTATTATACATACAATATCTACTTTATGAAATTCTTTGTTTTCAATTTCTTTTCATATTTTTACAAAAACTAAAAATGAAACATTAACAAAAACGAAAACAATACAACAGGGTTTACAATAGCAGTTTCCGTGGTATTACTGATCTTGGGCATACTGGTGGCTTGTCAATTTTACGCTTTAATTAATATGATCATAAACCATCAAGTGGCTTTAAGGCCGGGTGGACAAACATATGGTTGGTGGTCAAAGCCCCCGGTAGAACCAAAAATTTCCGTGTATGTCTACAATGTTACAAATGCTAATGAATTTTTAAGTAATGGCTCAAAACCTATTGTAGATGAAGTGGGTCCCTATGTATACACGTAAGTTTTGGGGGGGAATGAATGTTATTTGAAAAGCGACGATTTAATAAAATTATATTTGTTGTCATCTTTAGAGAGTCTTGGGAAAAAGTGAATATTGTACAAAATGAAAATGGCACTTTAAGTTATAATCTAAAGAAAATTTATGTCTTCCGTGAAGAATTATCAGCTGGTTCCGATGATGATGTTGTCATTGTACCAAATATACCCATGTTAAGTGCCACCTCACAAAGTAAACATGCAGCCAGGTACGATATTTAAATTAAATTGATTGTTTAATTTTCAAATTAAATTTGTAAATTTAATTTTCTTTTTGTTTTATTTTTAGATTTTTACGTTTAGCCATGGCCAGCATTATGGATATATTAAAAATTAAACCTTTTGTTCAGGTGTCGGTGGGTCAACTTTTATGGGGCTATGAAGATCCTTTATTAAAATTGGCCAAAGATGTTGTACCCAAGGAACAAAAATTACCTTATGAAGAATTTGGTTTGATGTATGGTAAAAATGGTACATCAACGGTAAGTTTATTAGCCTAAAGGATCATTCCATGTCAAACCGCACAGCATTGGGATTTGCTTTACGACCACGTTTTCTTTCACAACTCAGGAAGAGAATGAGTCTCCACCTTAAAATTTTGACATAAAAGTAGAGAGGCCTTAAATTTTTAGATATATTTTTTCAGAATTTTAAAAAAATTGGATTTTGAGATATGGATCTTTGAAGATTAAACTTAAAAAATGACCTTTAACCTTTTAATACAAAAAACTTTTGGGATGCCATTTTGAAGGTAATCTTTTCACCTTTAAAATGGTACCAATAGAAAAAATTTAGATTATATACAGGTTGGTTGAAAAGTTCCTGCGCTCGAAATGAAAGAATACTGTTTTTGTTACGAAATATATTTTTTTATTCAATATAATCTTCTAGAAGCTCAATACACTTGTTCCAATGATCTTCCAATAATTTTATTCCATCCTTATAATGGTTTTCCGGAAGCTCTGCAAAATAACCGTCTACGGCTGCTATGGCCTCTTCATTCAAGGAAAAATGCTTTCCACGAAGGAATTGTTGGAGATTTCTGAAGAGATAGTAGTCACTGGGAGCCAAATCTGGTGAATACGGTGGATGTTCAAGCAATTCGTACTTTAATTCTTTGAATTTAGCCATCGTCAAAACACTTTTGTGAGCAGGTGCCTTGTCTTGATGAAAAATGATTCTTTTCTTCTTTAAACCAGGTCTTTTCTCACGAATTTTTTCAATAATATTCAGAGTTGATTGTTTTACCTTTCTGAAGGTAATCAATCAAAAATATTCCTTTTGCATCCCAAAAAACTGATGCCATAACCTTCTTTGCTGATCGTTGTGACTTCACCTGCTTTGGAACTGAACAACCAGCTTCAGTCCACTGTAAACGTTCTTGTTTCAATTTAGGATCATGGTAGTAGATCCAAGTCTCATCCATAGTTGTAAAACGACGCAAGAAGTCGGTTTTATTCGGCTTAAAACGCTCTAAATTACGCTGAGAAATTTGTTTTCGATCCAGTTTTTGTTGAATTGTTAATGTGTGCGGCACTACAAACACACAAACAGTTTTTTCATACGTAATTCTTAATGTAAAATATGGAGTACTCGTTCGTCTGAGATGCCTATGGCATTAGCAATTTCACGCTTAGTCAAACTTGGATCTTCACTAACCATATTATGTACCTGCTCAATGATTTCTGCTGTGGTTGCAGTTTTTGGTCGTCCTTCGCGTGGATCGTCTTCAAGGCTAGTATGACCACGTCTAAATTCACCAGCCCAAAATTCAACGGTGCGTTTTGAAGGTAAAGACTCCTTATACACTTCTAACAATTGTTCATAAATTTCTTTTGCTTTCAAACCCTTCAAAACAAAGAATCTAACGATATTCAATTTTTTCCATATTAAAAAAAATCAATGACACGTCAATTTCAAATAGCTTGTAAACAAAGGAAGAATTGACAGAATGACTTGCAACTTTGCATGTGTTCTCAGGACAGTTATACCAACTTGAGAAAAAAAAAAGTTTGGAGCTAGCAGTGCCATCTATTGGTGTGCGCCTGAACTTTTCAACCAACCTGTAATTTAGAAGATATGGGCGACTTTGTATGGACACTTTTTTGTTATTTTGACGTTTTTGCCAATTTTCATGACGTCATATTTCGAAAACTGAAAGGGTTTGGGGTCGAAAGGTTAATGATTTGATAAACACTACCCATTTACAATATTTGCGGCGAATTTCATTCAAATCAGAGATGGCAAATCCAAAAATGATAATTTTCTGTGCGGTTTGACATGGAAATAAAAAATTTATTCACAATGCACTGTTTTGTGAGAAAAAATCCCAAACTAGGAGACTGTCCCAATTGATATACAGTCTTATATTTTTAGGAAATTGGGAAATAAAGCCATTTTTATTTTTTTTTTATTTTGCATTTTCCCAAATATGGTATTTTTGTAAAAGGAATTTCGAATTTTTTTATTCAGTTGTTGTCAGCTAAGGATTTAAGAAAATGTTTAAGATTTTATAATGCCACCCTATTATGAACAATTTGAAATTAATAAAAATAAAGATTATAATGAAAAATTTGTAGGTGCTAAAAATAACATGAATTTTGCAATAAAAAAAATAAATAAATAAAAACTCTCATTGTCAGTCGTTAGTTTGCAACAAAGAATATTGTTTAACAATCCCAACAAAACTTGCTATTACCAGGTAATGGAAAATTGTAATATGAAAACAAATATTGTAAGTACCTAAACTTTGGTTAAATAACATATTTTTTTTTTACTTCCTCACTGCAAGTAGTTATATAACGCAATACAAATATCCTTCTTAATCAGATATTACTTAACACCATGTCAGTAACATATTATTTTAACCTTTAAATAAGTAGTAATATATATAAATATCGGTATGCTATTATTTCATAACTTTTAAATAAGTAGTGATATTTATTACTTAAGGTTTTAAAGTACGATTAACGAGTCGTACGCTCTCCTGCATCGCGACTTAGTTGATCTCTCGTGCTGCAGGTTTCAAAGTAAAGCAAAGGGTAAAGGATATCCTTTACCAGCTAATATCTAAAATAAGTCCAATACTTTATTAGCATTTTGCTGGGATATATAAAATATTAAATACAAAAGTTGTTAATTAATGTAAATTAGTAAACATATAAATAGTATAAACTTGTATAGAACACCTCAATATACTGATTTTTAATAATCAAAACTGTATTCTACAATAATTTCTGTAATAACAGAATTATAAAGGGAATATTTGAATGGATTTTAAAAATTCTAATAACAATATTTTAAAAATTTTATATTTTTATTTAAAATAAAGTAAACATGTTATTGTGCAAATACCATAATAACATGTTTTTTCATGTACTACTTCTTAACACCGTCAACCACAATTGTCAGAGTTGCCTTTCGATTACATTGTGCTCGAATCAGAAATTTTTTTTGATAACAAACACATCCAGTGGGAAACCCTAATTCGAGTACGCTGAATACAGTTTTTCTGGGTTAGCTCTTGTTTTTCGAACATTTGAGATTGAAAATTATGGTTCCAAGTACCAAAAAAAAATGCATTTTTTTTATTTTTCGACCATTTATTGCGTAATATTAATTAATTTTTTTAAAAGAAAATATGAATATTATTTTAAGACCTAGGATAATAATATCAAGCAGTTTCATTAATACGTATTACTTTAGAAATATACGAGGGCGGATCAATAAGACCGTGACTTTTCGAACTTCCCTCGTAGTTATATGAAATGCAACACCCATCAAGTACCACCTGTTTATAGACTACTGTCAGCCGTTCAAAACATACAACCTCGTGGAAAAAAGTGAATTTCGATTGCTCATTAAACATTATTTTTGCGAAAAAAACAATCAATCAAACCAAGGAAAAGCTTGTTAAATACTATGGGGACTCTGCACCATCGATTTCAATGGTAAAATAGTGGTTTACTGACTTTTGTTGTGGCCTTACAAGCACGGAAGATGCCGAACGTTCTGAACGCCCAGTTGAGGTCTCTACACTCAAAACAATTGAAACAATTTACGATATGGTGTTGGCCGATCGGAGATTGAATGTGCGATAGATTGTGAAAGACATAGGCATCTCACATGACTCAGTGGTTTCAATTTTGAACGATCACTTGGGTATGAGAGAGCTTTCCGCAAGATGGCTGCCGCGTTTGCTTACAATCGACCACCAACAGAATCTTGTGACAGCTTAGTTTCCATGGCAAAAATCCATGAAGTAGACTGCGAATCGCCCCCTTATTCGCCTTATTTTCCGGATTTAGCCACCAGTAACTATTTCCTATTTCCAAACCTAAAGAAATGGTTCGGTGGAAAGAGATTTAGCTCCAAGGATGAAATTATTGATCAAACAAATGCCTAGTTTTTGGACCTCGAAAAATCCTATTTTTTGGAAGGGATACAAAACTTGGAGAAACGTCTGACTAAGGCCGAGTTTTTGGGATGTGAGTTAAACTTGGTTTCGTTAAACTGAAAACAAATTTTGTCTACCATTTCCATGTTTATTAATATAAATTCTGAAAAACTTTTCGTTACATAAAATTTTGGACTTCATTAAAATAAAATAAATTAAAACAAATTTCAAAGTCAGTATTTAAGTTACAAACTGCGATAAACTGAGTTTAAAGATAATATAATCAAAAACCTCGGCCTAAGTGTATTGAGCTAAAAGGAGATTATGTTAAAAATAATTTTTTTTTTGCAAAAAAAAAACTGTGTTTCATTCAAAACTTATTAATATGTAAAAAAAAAATTAAAAGCTCCTAATATTTCACCTTTGACCTTAAGCAGTGGCAATTTAGTATATCTCCATTTTGCCATATTTTAAAAAATTGATATATTTTATATTGTTTTAATATATTTCGGCCAAAACCCTATGGAATTTGTAAAAATAAATGGAAAAAACAATGGAAGTGACAAAAATCGCTGTTTACTCAAAATCCGCTGAAATAAAAACGCTGTCCTCGCCATAGGGAAAAATAATACCTACAATTTTGTTTGGCATTTTGAATCTCTTATATGTGCTTAATGAAACATTTAAGTCTAATCCTTCATTTTTTGAAATTTGTTTAATTTTTTTTAAATTACAAATTAGAGATTTGAAACCAGTGTTTAAAAATTCTGATCTATATGGAATTAATTTTAAACAAAATGAAAAATACTACTTCTCACCTAAGTACATTGGAATTAAAAGAATACAAATATGTTGTTGTAATAGATAATTTCAACAAAATTTTGGAATTTGTAATCGAATTGATTGATCAAGTGGTCTGTTACGCATTAATTGCCGGGGGAAGTTTTAATAATTTTGCTGTTTTTCAACCGATTTTTATTACCTTATTAGAAGATAATTTATTGCAATTTACTTTAACCTTTTTAACTTAAACTCGTTATATATAAAAAATGTTGAGAAATTCAATAATAAGTCATATTTTTCACTTGTAATCCCTTTTTCAAACTTTTGGGCCGATGTGGCAGCTCTTCCCGAATTCTTGCAAGGTGTGGTTTTACAATCATGTGAATATTTCTAGAGGAGGGAATGGCCAATAACTCACCATTTTTTTGGAACACCCTAATGAAATGGGCTGTTACATATTTATACATGAGTTAAATATATGAACCTACATGATCTTATATATTTCCATATATCTTCGGATACGAAATTTAAGGGTATATAGCTGTATGCGATCTTGCATGATCATATATGAGTATACACAATATGGTTTGCCATTTCACCATGAATATACGAACAACGTTTGCAAATCATTGAATAGGAAAGTTGGATGAAGGTCCATTTTTCTATCGAAGAATTGTATTCAGCGACGAAGTTCATTTTTGGCTCAATAGGTACGTTTACAAACAGAATTGTCGAATTTAGTGTAAAGAGCAGCCAGAGACTGCCTCAAGAGCTGCCAATGCAAACTGAAAGATGCACTATTTGGTGCGGTGGCATCATTGAATCGTACTTCTTCAAGAAAGATGAAAAACGCCACTTTACAGTCAATAGAGCAAGGTAACGTGCGATGATTACCGACTTGTTTTTGCTCAAAATGAAAGAATTGGACTTAGTTGGCAAGTGGTTTTAACAAGACGGTGCCACAAGTTTATCATGATCCTAATAAGAGCCAAGTTTGGTGAGCAATAAATCTCACGTTTTGAAGCAAGATCAAGGCCGGCAAGATCATGCGATTTGACCTTACTAGACTATTTTTTGTGAGGATACGCGAAGTATCTCGTGTACAGGGGCAAGCTAGCCACAATTTCAGCCCTGGAAGACACCATTACAACTGTCATTGGTGAAATACCGGCCAAAATGCTGGAAAAAATGTGCAAGAATTGAAGCTCACGTATGGACCACCTACGGCGTAGCCGCGGGCAACATTTACATGAATTTATTTTTAAAAATGGCAGTCATTCATTTATCGCCCCAAATAAATATTTCATTCACTTATACAAATTGTTTGTTTTTTGTGAATTTCAAAACCCAAACGGTTAAAAAATCATTCATTATTTTGCATTATGTTAGTGACATGTTTGTCTAATGGGTCTGTCTAAAGTAGTGACCATTTAAGTAAAATTACATATTTGCAGTAAATCTACCTAATTTTACTACCTTAACTGGTAACACGAATATTTCGAAAATCCAAAACGGTTCTGCAATCATTGACTTCGATAATACAGATTTTACTGCCTTTAAATGTTTTTTTTTTTGGAAATAATGTACATTATTTTTTTTTTTTATATATTTTATTTCAGGATCGCGTTACCGTTTTTACTGGTGTTGATGATATAACAAAATTCGGTATTATCGATAAATACAATGGTCGCTCCCATTTACCTCACTGGCTTTCCGATGATTGTAATATCCTTAACGGTACCGATGGTTCTATTTTTCCACCACACATCAAAGAAGATCGTATTTTACATATTTATGATAAGGATCTGTGTCGTCTTTTACCATTGGTCTATGAAAAACCTGTTGATACCAAAGGAGGTGTAAAGGGATTCCGTTTTACTCCACCCACAAATGTGTTTGCTGATGTAGACTCAAATCCTGATAATATGTGTTTCTGTCCAGCAGGACAACCGTCGTGTTCACCAAATGGTTTATTTAATGTTTCATTATGTCAATATGGTGGGTATTGGGGATTTAAAAGTGTTGTTTTTTTTAATATTATGTTGTTGTTTTTGTTTTTTGTTTAGATTCTCCTATTATGCTAAGTTTCCCTCATTTCTATTTGGCTGATGATAGTTTACGTACCGCTGTTGATGGTATTTCCCCACCCGAAAAAGAAAAACATCAACTGTTTATTGATGTACAACCGGTAAGTCTGAAATTTCACAGAAATACGTTCTTTTAATTTTCCACTCAGAATTAAATTTATAGTAATTAATAAGATTTTAGTTCAAAAATTGTAAATCTAAAAAACTTTTAACAGAATTTATAGTTTTATTTGCTTTTACTTAAAAATTTAGAACAAAAGTTGATTAATATTAAGTTTTTAGTTAAATTTAGAAAATTTAAATGTTATTTATTTTAATACACTCAAAAAAAAAGACGTGAACTAAAATGTAATCTAAAGTTTCCTTCAAAATAGTTTAAAAATTGTCCTCAATTTAAGTAAAATTTTATTAAAACTTAGAAAAATGTTCTTAAAAGAATAAAAATTCCTAAGTTTGGGGAAAAACGAAATAGTTTATATACTCAGAAATAGTTCATATTTTTCTAAGTAATATTTCTTGATCAATTAAATAAAAATTTAAATAAATGGGTTGTTATATAAACGTTAAGCAATACAGACATTTTCCAACTCCGGGCTTTATGTACAGATAATTAAATTTATTTCTTGAAGATAAACAGCGAAGCTGATTCGAAATATTGATATAAAAAAAAAAAATAAATAAACACATTTAAAAATTAAAATTTAGTTTTAATTTTTTAAATTTTATGGTCTTAAGTCGAACTATAACCCATCACACAAATGTTTTAATTTTAACAAAAAACATCTTAGTTTTAAGAAATTTGCATACTCAAATGTAATAAAATAAAGTTTAGTTCAAAAAAAATTTAGGACATAATTTACTCCCATTTAGTTCAAAAAATATGTCTAACTTAAATCGAGAAAGTACTTGAACTTAATGTGTGTTCATTTTTTGTTCGCGAGTAGTAAAATTAACTAAATTTTAGAAAGCCATTTCCAAATTTAGTTTTTAAGTATACCACTTTCTAATTTTGAAAAATTGTTTTCTAAAAATTAGTTCAGATAATTTATGTAAATATGTTATAATAAAAATTTACTTGATTTTAGAAACTGATGAACTATTTCTAAGAAAAATTTTCATGCAACTTAGTTCAGATAAATTTTAAAAATTTTAATAAAACATTTTCTTTTCAATTAGAAGTTTTCTTATTTTTAAAAAATAATAAAATTTGGTATAGGATTTTTTTGTTGGAAAACGTTTAAATTATTTTCAGTATTCTATCAATTAAAAATAAACCAGTTAGTTTTCCTAATTTTCAAGAAAAAATATTTTTATATAAAAGAAATTAAAGTAACCATTTAAAAAAACTATTGTGCATAATTGTAATTTTTGGTTCGTGATCGTGCGTGCGCTTGCCCATCTCTAATCTTAACAGAATTAAATATTGAACTTAAAGTAGCTTAAAATATATTTTCAAATTTTGTTAGCAAAGGGTAAAAAATTTCGAATTTGCGCTTTTATGTAATAAATTTGTTGACTAAAATACAAAATATCGCAGGCACATTTTATACATTACGGCAAAATGGCTTTCCTATAATTGACGTAGCGCTTATTAAACTTTATTTTTGTTGGACTATTTTTCTTTTTCACTTAATAAAAAAAGAGTTTAAATTTGTATATGTCAAATAAAGTTTAAGCTAAAAATTCCATAAAATAAACTTATAAGATTTTTCCATTTCCCAATAATAACAAGAAATGTAACTGTGATATGTTGTATTTTTGCAACAATTTCCTTAAATTAGTAAAATTTTAGATGATGTATGAACTAATTAGGAGGAAATTTTACTGTTTTCCAATAAAAATTTACTTCTCAGTAGTAAAATTTTTCTATAATTTAGAAATTTTGACCAAATTTTCAGATTTTATTAAATATTAGTAAAAAGTGTCTTTGGCGCCGATTTCATTTAAATTTTACCTGCAAAAAAGAGAATTTTTCTAAATTCTAGTTCATTTTTTTTAGTGTAGAAAATACTTTTGATTTTCCGTCAAAAATTAAATTTGCTTTTACCCATGTAAAAATCGAAATATATATGAACATACATGATCATATATGGGCTTGTATATGATCATACATGGGCATACATGGTCATATACGTCCATACATGATCTCATATATGATCATATATCTTCGGATCCGAAATTTGAGGGTATATGGTGATATATGTGCATATATTATCATACATGCTCATATATTATTCATGTATGCTCGTATATGATCATATACGTCCATATACCCTCAAATTTCGGATCCGAAGATATATGATCATATATGAGATCATGTATGGTCATATATTGAACAATGTATGGACGTATATGACCATGTATGCCCATGTATGATCATATACAGGTCCATGTATGATCATGTATGCTCATATATATTTCGATTTTTACATGGGTAGTTAAAAATTTGTAAATCTACAAAACTTTTAACAGATTTTGTAATTTAATTTGCTTTTAATTGAGAATCTTAGTTTAGAAAAAAAAGTTGGTTTATATTATTAAGTTTTTATATAAGATTAATAAATCTACAAACATATAAATATATTATTCTTATTTTACTTAATTATTTACTTATTTTGAACTAAAAACTTGTTACTATTAATTGATGTTAAAAGTTTTTAAAAATATCAACGAAGGTTGAACTAATTCAGAGCTATAAACACTTTGTTGTTCTATACCATGATTTCACACTTTTCCAAGAAAACTTATTTAATATTTTATTTTTATTTTTCAGGACATGGGTACAACATTAAGAGCTCGTGCTCGTGTACAAATAAACTTGGCCGTCAGTCAAGTTTTCGATATAAAACAAGTAGCCAATTTCCCCGATATCATTTTTCCCATATTGTGGTTTGAAGAAGGCGTTGATAATCTACCCGATGAAATAACCGATCTTATGAACTTTGCCGCTACAGTACCTCCCAAAATACGTATCATTTTGATAGTTGTATTCTTTGCTGTGGGTGCATTACTCCTGCTCATCTCAGTAATATGTTTAATACGCAACTCCCATCGACAAAGTACTTTGCATTTAGAAGGTTCAAATTATTTGGCCACAGCACAAATTGATGCACAGAAAAAGAAGGCCAAGGAGCAAAAACAGAGACATTAGACCCAACAAAATCCAAATACCCTCTAAATCTCCTTTTGTATTTTAATAAAATAAGTTAGTTCTAAAATTGTACTTATGTTTGTGTATACAAAAAAAAAAGAAAGAAAAATAGACGAAATTCTTTTGTTTTTTTTTAGGGATATGGAATGATTTTATTTGAAAATCGTCAACAACAAAAAACACTATTACTATAAATTTGTATTTGTATTTTTTTTTTAAACGTGGGTGGCATATGTTATATATAGTTTTTAAGCTCTCTTACGATATAGTTTTCTATTTTATTTTTTATTTTTTTATTTTGAGTTTTAAAATTGAATTCTTTACCTATAACACCAACACGCACTGTACTTATAATTTCATCTCTAATTTAAATTAAAAATAAAAAACACAACATTGAACATTTTAAATATATTCTTTAACAGTTTACTGTGATCTGCAACGCACAAAGAAAGTAAAAAACTCAAATTAAAATCAAACAACAAATTTGATTTAACGAAATTATGTCACAAATTTATTGTGTTGAATAACTCAAAAAGAAAATTTTATTTTTATATAAAAATCCTCTTACTGTTGATTATTATTATTACTTTTTTTATTTTATTTTTTTTTTTTGCTAGTTTTTAAGTAAAAATAGTTCATTATTGTTTTGGGCTTAATTATTTTTATTTTCATAAAAATTCCACATTTTTTATATTTTAAGGTTTAAGGTCAGAAGAGTCACAAGTTTATATAAATTAATCATAATATATATATTGTATGTATAATAAAGTCGAAACATTATAAAGAAAATATGAAGGAAACATTTTTATTTTTTAAGTTTAACTATAAATCATTAAATGTAATAGTTTCAGAATTTGTTTTTGTAAAAAAAAAATAAACATAAATTTAGAAGTGATGTAATTAAAGTTGTTTGTAAAAACTTGTTTTTATTTCAAACTTATCTCATTCTCTATTATTCTAAGACCTGCTAACTTATCTCAGAATAACCAAAGCTTAACCCTATAATGACCAAGGCAGCCAAAAAGCGGTGGACAGATATTAAGTAGTTTTTGGCTAAATAACAATTGTTTATTAAAGCAATTACTTGATATCACTAGAAACGATACGAACGAACGATTTTCAAGCGAGAAAAATGTAAAGTCAAAATTTCGTTTAAACGAAAAAAAAAATTACTTTTTAAGGCAGATGTTAGCATAAATAGGGTTTTCCTTTGATTTGTGAGTCAACAGAGATATTTAAAATTAGCACTTTCAAGGGCACGAAGAATGTTGATGAAGGTAGTAGCTGACTAAATGCATTCCATTCGGCTAGTGTCTAAATAACTTTTGCTCTGCATTCTCCATGATTACTAAATAAAAAAGAAAAAAACAATACATTTTCATAGAAAACATATACAGTAGTGGTCAAAACATTTGGAACTGAAATCTCATTTTGCCTAATTCTTTATTTTTTTAAACAAAGACTTACAGCATACGTTTTTTTATTTTTTTAATTAATTCAGTTATTTCATATTATTTTACAAGAACAAAAAAAAATTTTCATAAATTTACAGCAATAAAAAAATTAATTTTATCAATATTAATCTAAATACAAGTGTACAATACATTTGCAACTCTTAAAGAAATTATTATACAAATCAAAAAATTTATTGATTTCAATATTCAGTATTTTGTAGCATAGCCTTAATTATACCCTTCACCACAGGTGGAAGGGTATATATAAGTTTGTCATTCCGTTTGTAATTTCTAATATTGATCTTAGACCCTATAAAGTATATATATTCTGGGTCCTTATGAAGAGCGAAGTTGATTTAACGATGTCCGTCTGTCCGTCTGTGTGTTGAAATGGGTTTCCGAAGACCCCAGATATGATGAGGTTGATAAATGGCTGAGATATTAGCAAAAAACCAGGACTACCTCTAATTTTTTCCATAAAATTCCTTTGTTTTTATATGTATGTTGAATATTACACATAACAAACACATCAATTTCTTTCTTTTCACCTCTTTCATACACACAACAAACACATACAAAGATTTCTCATTTAAATAAAAACCAAACAAATCCCTATAGAACGAAAACTGTTCATTTAACTCTATAAACGATGATTCCATATAGCCTTCATAGCCGAGTCGTCTAAACGCTATGTCACAAATACTTTTTTTTTCTCTAAGAACGCGAGTTCGAATCTTACTCAAGACAACACAATTCAACTTTTTTTTTTGTACATTTTTTTATTTTCTAGACTTTTTTTATTTTTTGTTTTTTTTTAACATTAAAGCAGTTTAAAAACTCTAATTTCAAATTATTTATAATTTTGTTTAGTAAAATTAAAAAAATAAGTTTCACACACTGGCTTTTGATCAAGTACATCAGAAGAAGTAATAATACCAAAAATTACATGTATTCCTCGTTTAATTTAATGAGGTCAGCTATTTAATTTCTGTGGATTTCGAGAAAAATGCTTTTGTTTTGGTACAAAATTGATTAAGATGGTAAAATTCATACACTTTTATTATAATCCAAATAATGCTATTGAGGGTTTTATGACACCAACTACAAGGACTTTATTTTAAAAATTATGCTTTAAAAAACGAACCACGCCAAAGGTCAAAGGTGAATTTTTTTAAATTTCCAACTGCGGTTAGGCACTAACCCCCTATTGCTCTTTCCTTAGATATCGAGAACATTTATATTGTACTAAATATTTGGCATTAACAACTTACAACTATTAAAATTTTGATTTATCGCTTCATTAAGGTTGAAGACGGATCAAGAAATGCATTATACAAATAGTTTCGATTTATCTTTAAAATAACACTATCAGTGAAATAAAACTACACACCGAAAATCTAGTGTTATTAATTAAGAAGTTACAGGAATTTTTGCTTTTTGGAAATTGCGAAATTGGCACTTAACATTCTTAAATTTTAGTGAAATTACATCGAAGTTCTGGTGTATAAGTTGTGCTTAATTTGAACAAAAATTGTTAACTGGTTTTTAAGTTAGAGGGATGTGTGTACATCATGTCCAGGCGGTGTCTTGTGAGTCCTGTAGCGAAAATAGTAATTTATTTTACAAGTAGAGACTCTTAACTTTCTTTGTTATTACTGCCAGAGCGTAGATATATTTTTGGCGATTTTTTAAATATTTTTTTCTAGTGAAGATTTTATTTTTTAAAGTTGATCTTTTAATACTTACTGTAGTGGTCAAAACATTTGGAACTGAGATCGCATTTTAACTTTTCATTGATTAATTTTCTCCAAATCACATTATGGTGTGGGGATTTTTTTTTGGGAAATGGAATTGGCCCAATTCACCGGATTACTAACACAATGACAGCCACAATATATAAAGACCTTCTAAGCTCAGTTATGCTTCCATATGATGAATGGGAAATGCCACTTTCATGGTCATTCCAGCACGATGCGGCAGGGGTTGTAAAAATATGGTTGGAGGAAAATAATATTAGAGTCATGTCGTGGCCGCCACAATCTCCCGATCTCAACCCGATTGAGAACATGTGGATGATTACAAAACGGAATATTGGTAATAAAGTATTCCGAAATGGTGATAAATTTTTCGCCGGGTTGGAAAAGCAGTGGAATGAAATTCCCAAAGATTATATTAAAAAGCTCATATCCTCAATGCCTAAAAGATGTTCGGAGGTAATAAAAAACAAGTAAGAGCGGCTAAGTTCGGATATGCCGAATCTTATATATCCTTCACCATGGTTGGACAGATTTATATACGGACGCCTTTAAGAGGAAATTAACCATTTAGTTTGGTCATAAAATTTGGACTCGGGAAGATTTATGGTTCCAGAAAATAGGTATTTAAAAAAAATTTATGTTTTGAGCATAACTTTTTTGTATCTGAACCGATATTTCCGAGTTTTTCAGCAAATATATTATACTAAAGATTTTCGATCCTTTGCTATATAAGACATATCCATAGCTCTAGAACTGCATGTGTTTTATTTCTATAAAAACGTTTGATTTAGCTGGCAAATTTGCATTTGGGATTTTATTTCGCTTTTTTATTAAAAATATTTTTAATTTCTTTAGCTTAATTTTAAAAATTTGAAGGAAAATAGTTTATAATATTTTTTTTATAAATTATTATAAGTTATGACCTAAAATAGTTGCACTCAAAGGGAAATTATGTATAAAATTTTCTTAATATGTGAGAAATAAAATGGTTTAAAAATCTTTTTATAAATTCTTTTAGATCGGAGCAAAAAATAGAAATAAAACCGTTTGTATTTTGTTTGTATCAGAGGGTTTTAAAAAAAATTTTGATGTTTTTAGCCTATTTATGGATTATTTAATTATTAATATAAAATTTTATTTAAATTAATTATTTAAAACAATTTTGCATTTTAAGTCATAATAAAAATTTGTTAACGCTATCTTAGAGGAATAAAACTTCATATATGATTATTTATGGATCTAACATTGTGTTCACTATTCCAATTTTTCAATCGATTTCTGCCTCGACTTTTCTCTATCCAATCGGCACCAAATTTCATGTTAAATGTTTTTACATACAAAGAAACCAAATTATCCCATTTTTGGACTTTACAACACATTTTGAAAAATGGCCATACAAAGTTGTACACCTTTAATGTTTATAATATGATAATATATATACTCACATATGATCATATGTGACTATAAACGGCCATATATCCTCAAATTTCGGATGCAAAGTTATGTGGTAATATAACATATAACATCATGTACGGTCATGTATTAAACTTGATATTTCGTCCATAATATTTCGATTTTCACATGGGAAGGAAAAAAAATAGCTATAACACAATAATTAACACATGTAGCACCAGATAATAATATAATAAAATTAAATAAAAATTTAAAATTATGGTAGCACATGAAAATTAAGTTTATACCTTTTTTCGAAATTTAAATTTTTAAAAATTTTTAAATCAAAAATAATCTTTAAAAAATAAATGGCTGGCATTCACATATCGTCCCAAATAAATATTTCATTCACTTATGCACATGTTCTGTTATAAAATCACTTTTTATATATAATAAAAGTGGACCTATCAAAGAAAACAAATTTGGGACAAATTTTCTTTGTCAACATAATCTCCTTATAGCTCGACACACTCTTCCCAGCTATATTCAATAGCTTCCATACCCTGTTTGTAGTAAAAATTGTCTAGCTCATTAAAATAGCCATCAACTGCAAATCTTTTACCACCGAACCATTTTATCAAGTTTGGAAAAAGAAAATAATTCAAGGGAGCTAAATCTGCCGAATAAGTTGCGTGATGAAGCAATTTGAATATTAATTCATTGATTTTTTTTTCATGTGACCAATTTTTCCGTGTTGACAAATTCACTGAGATCGTTTGTTTTTGATGGCTCCAAAAAAATATAAAATACTAAGCGCATTGAAACTTAAAACAGTACAAGTTTTATAAGTTTGCCAGTTTTTACAAAAGTAATTTTTTTCTCACTACTGACGCCATTTATACTTCAGGTCGGATAATTTGGGACCGCCCTAGCACATTGCTAATTTTTCTATCCATTTAATAAAGATCAGGTCTCTTCCTGGATATTGGTCTGCTTCCCGTAATATGACCCAAATCGTACTGTGGTGTAGGGTATCTTAAGTTCGGGTTTGACCGACTATAATTTTATTTACTTGTTTTTATCTAACTTTGTGTGTGTATTTTTAGTGTTAGAAAGCTTTATATGCTTTTTGCTCGAAATTTTAAGCAATAGATATCTATCAGTGCTAAGATACACTCAGAAAAAATAAGTTAGTAGAAAAATTTGTAAACGGTTTTCAATTCCACTTTACTATTTTTGTACTGATTTTTAGTAAAAAAATTATTATTTAGCAAATCTTTTTGCTATTTACATTTTTCAAATTACAGCATTTTTACAGAATATTTACAAATTTTTGAAAACCGATTTGCTAAAATTAGCAAAAAAATTTACTAATTTTAAAAAAGTGGATACTAAAGCAAATGTTATTTCTAATTAAAACTTTTACCTACAAACTTAAATTGCATTAAAATGTTACATAGATTAAACAAAAAAATGAATCGGAAGTGAATATCGGTATATTCACTTCTGTCATGTCTAAAAATAGTACATCCTCTTAAAATAGCATTAAAAAAAATTAAAATTTGACCTTAAAAGTAAGAAAATTTACTAAAATATTTTTTAAAATAGAAATTACCAAATTAAAATAATAAATTCGTTTGTTTTTACAATTTTCAAGCCTTTAATTTTTTTTTTTAATTTTGTCTAAAATATTTTTTGAAAATAAATTTGAAATTTTGTACTACTACTAATAATAATATTTAGTACATTTTTTTTTTTTTGCACTTTACAAAAAGTTTACTAAAGTAGCGGCTACTAATATCATTGTACTACACGTCAGCAGAAATTTTCAGTTGCCATTACAGACTTTTTTTGGTGAGTGTATCTACTGGGGTGTGATCCGGATGATCTTTTGATGCTGATGAAATTTTGAACCGATAAGGCTTGTTTAGTGCTCGATTAAGCAATTAATCCACTTTTCTCTTGATTGACTTTAATGTGTAAATTGGGTATTATTTTCTAATTCCCTGTTATGTTAATGTTACAAACTATTTGTGTTTAAAGCAAAAATATGAAAAATTTGTGATCACTCATTTTTATAACCAAAAAATTATATTATAAAACAAATAAAAAAAAACAAGAAAATTATAAAATAAATACCTTGTGACTAAAAGCACTTTATTTCTTGTAAGTAACCGGGTTATAATTTCCATACCTGGGCGATCTCCATTATTTTTGCAATTCTTCACTTTTTCATCTTTTCTATCAATTATTCACTTTTGTAGGATTAAACTTTTCCCTGAAAACTCAAAATTTTGTATTACCAGACATGGGGAATAAAAAGTGTTTCAGGGCAATGAATCAATTTCATACGAGTACATTACATGTAATTAAAGTAATTACATTTAATTGTATGATATTTAAGAACAAACAAATATTCATTATTCCCTATGTTTGGTATTAAAAAGTTTTGAAATTTTCCAAGGAAGAGATTAATGCCACAAGCGTTAGCGTAGGTCTGATATAATTATTAATATGAACAAGTTACCCAAGTGAATAATTGCAAAATGTAATTGAGATCGCCCAGGTCTGATATTATCCCTTTTATACTCAATGTAGGGCTTACGCCAGATGAAAGACTTTGGACAAAAAGATAAGAGTTTCTTTAAAAATATCCATTTAAGGTCATGACATTTAGTATGTTTGCTATTAACACTGCTCGACAAGGTTTTTCATAGACTTCTAATAAAAATTTTTTTAAAGTATTTTTATAATCTAAACTTAAATCTAAAGTCAAAAATGTTCAATCAAATCGCCAAAGAAAAATACGTTATAATTTAAAATTGCGGAAACACAAATCTGATTCTTTCAACTGTAAATAAATTTCATTCCATTTCATACAAGTATAATCATCATGTCGGGGAGATGTTCAAGGGTGTTTTAGAGATTGCGTTTATGATCTCTTAAATTGTATTTTTTGGAATTGTCATTAAAGCTATAAAATTTGTGCTAAAGTTTGGACTTATTCAAACTATACTAAAACAACACACTTTTAAAAATAAATCGAGGGGTCAAAATTGCAAATCCATTCAGTAGGTTTAAAAACCCAACAAAAATGAAGCTGCCAAATAAGCAATAAAAGCATCACTACTAGCATCACTTCTTTTCTGAGGGTTTCATCGATGAATTTAACATTGACATGTCATAGGATGGAAGTATTAAAATATAGCTACTAGCATTACTAATACTTTACTCTAAGGAAGCAATGAAAATACAATGCTTAGATATTCTGATGCATGAGTGGAAAATGTTCATGTACGTTGTAGAATCCCAGCAAAACCACACATTACCAAATAATGGGTAAAGTAATGTATAGCCATAGGTGCCGATGGATTACTTTACACCTTACTTCATTGATGAATTTTACGGGCGATGAGCCTCAAAATAATGTATATACCCTGAAGTAATTTCAGAGGTGATAATGTAGGGGGTTACTTATATGGTTACGAGAATGGAAAAAGTAATGTGTCTAAAAATAGATTTTTAAAAAGAGGAATTTTTATTAAAAAAAATTATTACAAATATTTTATATCAACTATTTGTAATTAAAAATAATGTGGTCAAGATGGGATTCGAACCAGGGAACTCTGGTTACCAGCCAAGAACTCTACCCAATGAGCTATCGACGCATATAGTATTTGATTGCTTAAACTTAAATGAATTGTTGGGCTTTGTTTTTTCGCTAGTGTTATCAAAACAAACATACATTACCCTTTTGCTTACAAAAAAACACAAAGTAATGTATCTAAAAATAGATTTTCAAAAATATTTCAATTATTACTTTACATTTATAAATCATACGTAATCAATAATGAGTAACTTATTACTTTATGCTTGCAAATAATGAAAAAGGTAAAGAGCTATCATTACAAGGTAACGCATGAGAATATCGCACCATTACCAAAGTTTTGCTGGAATGTAAATCCTCAGGACTGGTAATTTATATGCTTTAAATTAATTTTTTTTTTTTTTTAACAAAACAATACACACTACACCATATTCAGTTTTATTTGAGAATTTTACAAAATAATATTAAAATTTCTTAAAAAATGTTTTAATGTAATCCACAATTCTTTTAAAACTATCCAAAAAGTAATAAAGTAGAATGTTAAACACAGAAAAATAGTAAGTAAATTTCATCTCAACTTAATAAAAAAAAATAAACTGGATGTTAGCATAAAAAGCTGTTTCCTTTGGTTTGTAAGTAAGGGCACGAAGAATGTTGATAAAGGTCGTAGCTGACCAGAAAATGAATACCATACGGCTGGTGTCTAAATAACTTTTTCTGTGTGTTCTCCATGATTAATAAGTAAAAAATAAGAAAATCGTTCATTTAAAAAAATATTTCTATGATCTCAAACCAGACTTAAAATACATTTTCATACATATAAAAAGTTTAAAAATTGTTTAAAAATGTTAAATGTTAAATTAATTAAAATGTTTCAAAATTGACCAACCAGTTATTAAATTATCCAAAGCTTTTTTTTGGGAAATTTTGAAACATTTTTAAAAAATTTTAATGAATTTTTGCACAAATTTAAAATATTTTTTGATAATTTAAAAACTGGTTTTGAAATATTTTAAGCCAATTTTAAAATATTTTTGAACAATTTGAAATAATTTTTGAATTATTTTAAAATCTTTTTGAAATAATTTTAACACTATTTTAAAATTATTTGGAAAATTCTGAATTAAAACTGGAAATGGTGAAGTGTTAAATAAAATACACAGTGTAAAAATGCACAGATTGCGTCGTCATAATTACCTAAGCCGGAAAAAATGCAAATGACAGGAGAAGCTAGTTTCAATAAAAAAAATTGTTGTACTTTATTTTTCAAAACTATTTATTAAAAATTGCAAAACTGAATAAATTTTAACTTCCATGAAATTTTAAACAGTAATATAAAAAAATTATTGTATTATAAAAGTTCATGATTTTCCCACTGAAATTTTAAATTTTGAATGATCAGAAAACAATATTTTGAATAAATGTTTTAGATTTAGAAATTATACGATAACTTATACCTTAAAAGCATCGGGCTTATACCCAAATTACTACATTTGAAATATGAACATTTGAATTCTTTCGAGAGTTCCTTAGAATAATTGCTGGGAATATTTGACAAATACATTGAAATTTTAAACCAATAAATAGAGAAATGGACTCATTTTGGAAAAATAATTTTTAATAGTAGGCCTTAATACTTTGAAAAAGAATTACTATATTAGATTAAATTTTCCTTAAATATTGGTGATCACAAATTTTAGTGCCTTATACTCAAAAAATTCATAAGAATTTCCTGTACTAATGAATTAAAAAACAAGTAAAAAAGGGCTAAATTCGGCTGTGCCGAATCTTTGAAACCCTCCACCAAAGGGGATGAAGATGATATACGTATATACTAAATTTTGCATGAACTGTAATATGAATATGTTTTGTCAATTTATGTAACGAACTTTTGTTATTTAGTTTTAGCAATGTTATTTACAGAGGTCTGCTCTGTTAGCGACCTTAACATTGTTAATTTTTACGTTAACTTAGTTATCATAGTATGTAAGACAATAAATGTAATCGAACAATAAGAAGACTTAATAACATTTTTACTTACTTAACAGAAAAAAAAAAATAGATACAGAAAAATTGTACAAATTTGTATGGAAAATTTAGAGGTACCTTCACATTTTCACTCATAACTTTTGAACCGCTTGACCGATTTTGCTCATTTTAAATACCAAACTGCTCGGGAGGATGTTCAATAATCCGCTTGCGTCTTCGCGTCGTGATCGCCATTTCAACAGACAGACAGACAGACGGACATCGCTAAATCGACTTAAAATTGCATAAGGATCACGAATATATATACTTTATGGGGTCTTAAACCTATATTTCGACATATTACAAACGGAATGACAAACTGATATATACCCTCACCATATATGGTGGAGGGTATAAAAAATAAATAAATAAAAATATAAATGTTTGTGAATCACTGTCGTACAAAATACAATGAGGAAATATAACATTGACCGCCATATTTTAAAATATTTTAATATGTATTTTTAACCTTGTCTAATTCCATGATCTTCAAGAATAACAACAAATGTTTTTTTTTTTTTTTTAATATTTTTACATATTTTTTTTTCATGAATTTCACTTCAGTTTTTATTGAAATATATTTTTTGTTTTTCTCTTTATATTTATAATTATTTAATGCATAGTTTTTAAAAAGAAATATGGGGGATGTAAAATGTAATGTTTAAAACTTACGAAAACTACATAAGATGGTATAGAGAAATATTAGGCTCTATATAAGGTATATAAAATATTTATCATTTCGTTTTATTTTCTTTTTTCAAATCTTGGGCGAAGACATATATTTTGTTTTTTTTTTAATTATAAAATTAAAAAAAAGAAGATTAATTAGAAATTATAGTTAAAATTAAAAGTATAAGTAATAGTTATGAATATTTATATAATTGTATGAATATAATTGTTTTGTTTTTTTTTTTGTATAGAGTTATATAAATTTATAATCATTTGATTTTATATTTATTTAAAAAAAAATGAAAACTATATTGTATATTATGTATAAGAATAATATGAATATGGTATATTGAATAGATTTTATAATATATTTATACTCGTATGACGATATATTATTGTAGTTATATTTAAAGTTTAATTATTTATAATAAAAATACACACACAGATGATTTGAAATTGTTTCAAAATTATCTTTGATTTTTTTTGTCGGTTAAAATATGCTTATATAATTAATTGGGCATTTATAGATCGTTTACATTATGCCAAAATCTTCTAGATTTTGTTATGAAATCTACTAGATCTTAATTTGAAATATTTTTTTATTTTAATAGGGAATTTATTTCATTTTAATAAATTATATTTTGTTAGGAAAGTTAATATAAATATAATTTTATAAAATAATTTTGTAATACATATGATATTTCTATTGTTTTTACACTAAAATATTCTTAAAATCTAGAAGGTTTTGGTTTCAAATCTGGCCAATTTCAAATGTTTGGCAATTTAACTGATTTTAATATATCATCAGCTTTTTTTTTTATGGTAACACAGACTGACTTAATAATTCCCATATAAAAAATATTATATCTGATCAGATATAATATATATGCCAGATCTAATTATATATGGTAAGATATGAAATATGGGATACATTTTATGAGAAAATCTATTGCCAGATCTGTTTATATCTGAAGGAATCTAGAAAATTGAATGATTTTTATGAGCAGATAAGATCAGATTTGGTAATATGGGAGCATAGCTGGTACCAGATCTGAAAAGTTAAGCTAAATCTCGTAATGTCTTTGTCCAATTAGACAAAATTTTTCTCAAGCGAAATATTCCAACAATTTCAAGAAATTCACGACGTAATTATTGACACATTTTTTTTTTAATTTGGACAAATGAGATCGATGTGTACTTTCTATGCCAAAATTCGAAACTTTAGCATATTTTGTAGTTCTTTAACTATAAACAGTTGCTGGAATTTTAGCTGACATTTTTTAATTTGTTTCCCATATAAAATTTTTATTAAACTATTGCTTAAATTTTAACAAAACATTTAGTAATCGGGCCTAAATGTGTAATTAAACTATTGCACTTGATTTTAAAATTTGAAAACTAAACAATTTGTTTGCTACAAATTCTTTTAATAATAAAAAAATTATAACAATTTCTTGCCAACACAAAATGATCTTCGTTTTGACTGAAACTTTTTATATTTAATTGAAATTAAAAAATTTGCACCAAATCATCTACAATACCCTTCAATTTTAACTATGATTTGAAATGCTCAAAATTTTAATTGAACTTGGAAAATTTTCAAATTAATTGATGTTTTTTTTAATATGAAATTGGGAAATTTTTAAATGTATTTAAGACTTCTTGTTTAAAATTGGAACAATTCCAATTGAATTGAAAAATTTCCATTAATATTACTTAAGTTTCATATTAAGGTGAGTTTTCCAATTGAATTTGAAATCAGAAATACATATTGAAATAGAAATAAGGAAAATTATAAATTAAAATGAAAATTTCAATTTTATTTTTAAATATCCAAATTTTAATAAAAACGAAAAATGTTTTGAATTTTTTCTTAATTTCTTATGTAAGATCTGGATTTTAAGAAAAATTTGATTTTAATAAAAATTTGTTCAATTTGATTCAAATACCCCCAGCAAAAACATGGTATCAACTACTTACCAGCCTATTTACTCTCTTAATTACTTTTGTTCGCGATGTCTAAAAAGTAATGCGTACTAATTATTTTTTGTCTGTTTGTAAGCGAGATGGTAATGACCACCCATTATTATTATTATTTTATTTTTTTTTTTGAAAGTGAGAGCTTAATGACTACTCATTACTTTTGGGACATCACAAACAAAAGTAATTAAGCGAGTAAACAGCCCAGTAAGAAGTTTAAAACCTATTTTTGCTGGGCCACTCAATTTCAATATAATTTACTGTAATTTGTTTGTCATTCACAATGAATTTCTTAAGGTAGAGAAACTGCTCAGAATAACATAAACACGCAGTGTTTCAATAAACTACTTTATATAATATAATTTTTATAAAATCTAGATCTTAATTTGTGAATTTTTAAAATGAAAACATTTCCGTTATAAATCAAATTTGTCAAATTAATTTTAAAATTTCCATGTTTTAAAGGCACATTTACACGCGAATCTTAACCGCTGGCGGTAGGACAAAAATTTTCCTCAAATAGGTCTATTGTGAATAAATTAAATTATCTAGAGCTGTTTTTACTCCTTCTATAGCAGTTTTCTTTTACGTGTGTTTAATATGCCTTAAAAGAAATAAACAGAAAATAAATTGGAATTTTTTAAATTTTTTATGGAACATTTAAGATTTATTTGAAAATTTTTAAATTTTAAATAAAAAATTTTAAAATTTAATGGAATTTGTTTAATTTTAAGTTTGTTTCTTATTTACAATAGATTTCTTGAAAAAGAAATTACTCACAAGAACTAAAAACACGCAGTGTTGCATTAAACTAATTTATGGCATGAATTTTGTATATAGATTTAAAAATAATTTATGTGAATTCTACAAGATCTTTAATTTACAATTAAATCCTTCTGATTAAAAACTAGATTGACTTTATATATGAATTCTTAGGAAGAGCCATTCACAATGATGAAATATTTTGTATTTGAGCTAAAATCTTTTGAACTGGTATTTTACCTAAGTACACACTAATTATACACTTTTTCGTCGTTCATGTTGCTAACTAATTCTAAAAGTTTTAAATAGCAAATCTATCGAATTCTGCCTATTTCAGTAAGATTTTATAATCCTTTAGTGATATTTTGTTTAATCATTCACAATAGATTTGAGTTGACAGAAAAACTATTTACAATAAAAAAAAAAACACCCTGGCTATTTGCACAGTTGAACTAATGTATAAATTTGACAGCAAAATCAGCTGTTGCACAATTCTTTGTTTAAGTGATGTCACATTACAAAGAATACCAACTTTTTGGACAATTCCAATTGGTATTAAATAATTTTGTCACAATCAATTTGACAATGTAATTTGACATTTCTTAAACTAAATAGAGCTTAAAAAAACAGAATGGTCAGTTTAACGCAGTTTAAGTTGAGATTAATCAAATAGCCCATTAAACTAAGTTAAACTGAACTACAAAAAAAGAAAAACTAGATTTTAAGACTCTATATAGATTTAAAAAATATATATCGTTCGTAATTTAAAAGATCTTCAAGCAAATCTACTAGATTTTAAATTAATTTTAAATTATTATCTAGTTTATCAATACGATTTGCTGTATAATGTAAACGTTCTATATTAGGCATTAATTAAATTAACAAAAAAGAAAATATTTTAAATATTTTTCTTTTTTTTTTTGTCCTTTAAAATATTTCAATTACGGAAATCTGTAATTAAATTCTAAATGGCTGAGATGAGATGATGGCAAATCATCATGTGTAAAATCGAGTAATGAACGATTTGTATCAAATGTCGTATAATTGAGATCACTTTGTTGTGTGCCAGTATGTTCCAATGTCTCCGAATCACAATTATTATCGGGATACAAAATACTAC
This sequence comes from Eustalomyia histrio, assembly GCA_949748255.1. Taxonomy (NCBI): domain Eukaryota; kingdom Metazoa; phylum Arthropoda; class Insecta; order Diptera; family Anthomyiidae; genus Eustalomyia; species Eustalomyia histrio. The sequence continues at coordinate 7,491,282 of OX456527.1, read as the reverse complement.
TAACAGTGGCCTCCACCGAAGTGCCCGAAAATGCCGAATTGCCACAGAAAGCCATATTAGGTGAATTATGATGGGATATCATACAGCAATCATCGCTGGAACATGAATGTATTGTCAGGGCGTTGGGTATAGAGGAAGCTGAGGATATGGACGAGACATTGCCGATATTGTCGCCATCAAGGTGGAATGTTGTTGAGTCATCCTTTTTGTTAACGGAGTGCCGAAGACCATTGTGTATTGCTATATTCATGGTTACAGTTTGTTGTGGAGGTAGTGAAAACATTTGTGTCGAGTCATTATTAATAGTCGTGTTGCTACCGCGGCCGTTGCCGCCTCCACTGCCACAGCCATCGTGCTGATGATGATGGTGCTGATGATGGCTGTGGCTACGATGCTGATGTTGTTGTTGTTGTTGGTCGTTATCTGTAGCACTACACTGCTGTTGATGATTATTTTTACAATTAGCACTTGTGCATGTGAGTGTTGTGAAACATTCCTGGTGGTGGTCTGTTTGCTGTTGTGTCGATTCATCGTCCATTCTAAGAATATCGTCGCACATAATTAAATTACTAGAAGAGTTGGCTTCGCAGTCGTACATGGAAAACTTAAGACTTGAATACTGCTGACTGGCAGGATGTAAATTGGCATCGTTGTTAACAATTGTACCATCGCCATTATCATCCGCATCAAATGTGGAATCAATGAGATCATTAACATAACGTTGTTGTTGTTGTTGTTGATTGTGGTGCTGATTTTGAGTATGCAATTCCGTGGAAGGATTTATCAATGTTAACAATTGGCCACTTTTATTGTTATTATTAGAGTTGGTTGAGGCAGAGTTACAAACATCCGTTAAACCATCACAGTCGGTTTCTTTAATTTCTTGCGAATTTTCAAAAAAGCTGTCGGGATTCATCATTTTCAAAACATCATCAAACTTTGTATCCGCATCCGTTTCTGTTTCCGTTTTAAAGAGTATCGTACCAGCCGTTAAACTCGATAAACCCGGTAGTCTTGGTAGATTGTCATCCATATTGGTAACATGTAGCATCACATTCTTATTTGGATCTTCATTCAGATCATCTGAGGTGTAATAATTGCTTGAGGTAATTGTAAAATCACTGGCAGTTGTTGAATTCAAAAAACTGCTGCCCATATCCAAATTATGTTGTTGGAGTCGCTGCTGCTGAGGATGATGATGATGATGTTGGTGGTGGCCATTATTGCTGTCCAGCATCACATCATCATCTTCATAATCTGTGCTTAGATTAAGAGATTTGGTACTATTGTGTCTTTGTTTCTTAAATGGGGGTGTTGCAGCATTGCTGCCATAGTTCATTGAGTTGTTGGTAGTTGTGCTGCTAGTGGAATTTCGTTTAGTTTTACGTGCAGTTTTTGTAGCTGGGGTTGAATTTTGTGATCTCTGAGAATTGGTAGACGATGAGGAGGAGTTCAATTCAGTGTTACTTTCGTTATTATGGCCATCGCCGGTTTTGGCTGTACCTGAATTTGCTCTTGAGGTTTTCTTTTGTGGTCTATATTTGTAATCTGGATATTCTATCATATGCAGCTTACGCAACTTTTCAGCTTCTATAATGTAGGGCTGTTTTTGTTCTTTAAACAATTGTTGCCATCTTCTGCCCAATTCTTTAGAGATCTCAGCATTATGTAGATCTGGAGTTTTTTCACAAATTTTTCTACGTTCCATTTGACTCCAGACCATAAATGCATTCATGGGTCGTTTAATATGACCAGGTGAATGTTTCTTGGTCTAAAAAGAGAAGTAGAATAAATACAATAATTAGTATGTTTATAACCACTAAAATTTCTGATCACTTAAGATAGATTTATTAGAAAGAAAACGGGTTTTATCTTAAAAGATAAAATTACCTATGAAAGAAGACATTATCTTCTCACTTGCAAAGAAGATATCCCAAGGCGAACTCTAACTTGAATATGTTGTTAAGGAGATATTCCTAAGGGCTTATATTGAAATCGAAGAGTACTGGGGTAAAAGAAGAGTACATACTGGGGTAAAAGAAGTGGCATATACGACGTTATTTTGACGACCTTGTTATTTTGACACAATGCAAATATGTAAATGCAATATCTGACATTATAGACAGGGCTCTAAGAGCACTTAAGCGGTCTGTTGCTTAATCTCTAATAAATGGAAACCGTTCTCTTCTTAGGAAAACCGATAATGTGAAGTGCAGTCTTAAGGCTCCATTAATTTGGTAGTATCGTGTCAGCTGTTTACAACTGACGGTATACAAATCTATTTGACGTGAGAAAATCTTTTCTTAATAGATTTCTAACTTACTTTACTTTTTAAATAATTTAGGCTTTAAGTATATGAAATAATTCTATGAGAGAGTAAAGAAAGCTTATACCAAAAATATAAAGGATAAACTTGGGGGGGGGGGGGGGGGGGTTTAAACCGAAACGAATACGGTAGCTTCCAGGCTCGTTTATTTATAAGAGTTCTACGAGACGTATGGACTTTTATCCATGATGATGATTAACTCAAGTAAAAAAAAAAGTACTGATTATTTTTTAAAATTTCTGGTTTTATTGTAAAGGGGGATCTCTTTGTTATTTAAGAACGGAACACAAAATCATTCATATGACTACCACAACTGGCTCCTCGGCAGTACCTCATCCGATCATTCCAATTTTACAGTACATTTTCGATTGTAACGGCTCGAATCTCTTAAATGGCAACTTCGATTGCATGTATCAGCGCTTCAATTGTCTCTGAATGGTTTGCGTTACATTTATCCTTAATGGCTCCCCACAGAAAATAATCTAAGCGGCTCAAATCACAGCTCCGAGGCAGCCAATTGACATCACAATTTCGGCTGATTATTCGATTTTCAAAAACAGTATCGTATCGATGGTTGCGTTGGCTGTGTGACATGTGGCCCCGTCTTGTTGCAACCAAATTTCGTCTATGTCATTCTCTTGAAATTTTGGAAACAAAAAATTCTTTGAGTATGGCACGGTAGAGCTCACGGTTGACGTTAACGGCGGCTCCTTGCTCATTTTCGAAGAAAAATTGCGCAGTCGTTGTAATCATATGAATTATATTGTTTTCCATTCATAAATAACAAAATTGAACCCTTCCAATAAAATCAGAATTTTGAAAAATTAATTATTACTTTTTTTTATAGCCGATTCAAATTTAAAATTTTAAATGGCCCACCCTATAGTAAGTATTATCATCAGGCATTCAAAGCTAAGGGCGACCTCAATAACTTGTTAGGCTTGCGGGAATGATGACAAGACCTAAGAACATTGTATTTGTGGCCATCCAGCCTTTGCAATGATTATGGTTCAATACTTAGCTGGTGAGAATATTCCAAATTTGGGTGATCACAGTGTAATGGGCTGGTGATGCTTGAGGAATACATGAGTGGTCTTTGAAAAGTATTTTCACTTGCTCATCTTCTTTTTCATTCTAACCTAATATCACGATATTCATTAATAGTCAAGCAAACTTGAAGGCACAAGAGAATAGAAATATAAGATCAAAGGTAAACAGCCTTTGTCGGCAAGAGCTACAGGTTCTCATCGAATAATATTCTGATTTTTAGAACCCCTTCCCCCCATCGAATTAAGTATTTTGCTGATCAAGAGAGTGAAAATTGTTTATAAATCCAGGCAACGTCTTAGAAACTTGATAAAAAAACATTTTTGGAGGACGCTAATATCTATAAAAAATGCTGACCTCAAAATGTATGTAATTTGAAATCTTAAAGTAAAGAAATGGTTTAATGCTTTAATTTATATTCCATCCAATATCAAGAAGAATTAATTGATTTCCTACCAAAACGAAATGATCCGTTTTGTACACATATTTTAAATTTTATGAATTTATGTGAGGTTAAATTACTTACGATATCATACAAAATTATCAAATAAGATAAGAAATTATATTTTTCCCTTTAATTTTAATAAAATAAGAAAATCAAAAATTTACGATATTAAAAATACGATATTTTCCAAAATTTGTCAATAAATAAAAATGTTGTACAACGGGAAAAAATAAAATAAAAATGCTTAGAAATCATATAACAATAAAATATTTACGATATTATTATAAACAAAAATTTACGATATTGCAAATAGAGCTCAAAAAATGTATAAAAATGCTTAAGAATTATTTTGCATATCCAATAAGATAAAAATCACATTAAAAAAATTTACGATATTGCTAGCAAACATTTACGATATCATAAAAAATTAAAAAAAAGTCAATGAAAATGTTTAAAAGTTATTTTGCATATCAAACAAAATATAAATCATTTCGAAATGATTGCACCCACCAGCTAAGATTTAATTCGTATAAAAATTTTACGATATTAAAAAAAAAACCAAAGCTTTTATAAATTCATTGTGCTCATTGTAGAGTGTCGACTATTAAATTCAATGTGACAATATGTCTAGGAAATATTTTAAAACAAAAACTTTCTATTGAAATGAAAATCTGATTTATATTAATTTTCAATAAAACCATCAAATGAATCATATACATTTTCTCGAAAATGCAAATTATAATAAATTTTAAAATGAAATGTGTATTATAGAATATGTATGAATGTGTATGCACATTCTATTGTTCTATAACCGCATGCATGTTTAAACATGTATAATATGTATGTAGATGTAATAAAAATTAATATTATTTTCCTGGACATGATGATAAACGAACTCTGAGTTGAGTCTCGTCTGTTAGTCTGTCTGTACGTTCGTCTGATTCTGACTGTCAGTACATTTGTATTATTTTCTTTTACACACAATTTCCTCACAGGTGCAGTTTGTTAATACGTTCATACATATGTCAACCACCCACTAAAAGTATAATGACCATAAAATATCTACTGCGGAAAATTATTCTGAGAAAAACCGCATATTAAGTATATAATATTGAAAATTAAATATAAAATATTGTCTGTAAAATTGACAGATTTCTTAAGCAATTTTTATTTGCAAAATAATGCGATTTACAATTTGTAATAGATTATTTTTATTTTAAACACATGAATGCACTTGTTAATATATGAGACTATCCATATCAACTGTCCAGCTATCAATGTCAAACTTTCATTACTTTATTGTCCTAATTGAAAAATGGAAAAACTTTTTTAAAATTTTCCAATATTTAGGAGAGTTTACAAATTTAGCAACAATTTTAATGAAAATTTAACGGAGTTTGAAAAAAAAACGCTAGAAATTTGCTTATGAGATTTTTTTATGAGGGATTTGAAAAAAAAAATTAAAAAATCAGAATTAGTTCTGAATTTTGAGTATAGTAGAAACTTAAATTTATCAAAAAATCGGCAACTGTTCTTATAAAAAAAAGTTCAAATGTTTCAATAAAGTTCAAATATTCAATAAAAATTCAAAATTTAGGTCCTCTTTACGTATGATCAGCGTCATATATATCATACGTTCGGGTGTCAAAATATAAAGTTTTACTGAATATTTGCAGTGTACAATAATTAACGATTTATTTCTCCAAAACGAAGCCGAAACTTTTTGAATCGATAGAATAATATGTAAAAATTTTTAAGGAAATCAATAGAGTTGGCCAATTCTCAGATAAATCGAGTTATATATTACAAATAATAAATAATATATTAAAATAAAATTTTTAAATTGTTCAATATTTAATGACGCGTACTTCACCAACTTTTGGGTATAATTAAAAAAATTGTTCTATGTAATATTTGTTTTATATACGACATACTTTTTTCTTTACCGGGTCAGTTGATATGGCACGCCTCATATGTGAATATAGATTTTAATATCCAGCAAGATATTGTGTATACAAATAATATAGTAAATATTGTGTACATACTGTACATACTGTAAATATTTAATATTCCTTTTAATATTATTTTTTATAAACAATATTTAAATCAATTTATTTTTTTTATGAGTTTCTATATACAAATAATTTACATTTGCTTTTCAGAATTTTAAAAGAATTCAATACTTAATTTTTAATTTATAAAATGATCATTTGCCGAGTAACTAACCAAATTTTAAATGTAAAATAAAACCTTTTTCCATCTGTGCGTATGATTAATATTTAATTAGAATATTTTATTCATATCACTCATACGCAACCTATTGAGTACTATTTCGGCAAATGAAAGGCACTGAAAAACTTGTTTGTGTTAAACAATCTCGTATCAAAATTTTCACACATAAAAAGCAGGGACTGAAAATGAAAGGCACTGAAAAACTTGTTTGTGTTAAACAATCTCGTATCAAAATTTTCACACATAAAAAGCAGGGACTGAAACCTTGAAAAAAATGGGTTCAGGTTCGGGTTAATCGAAATATTCAACATTTAGAAAAAGTAATGAAAGTAATAATTAATTACAAGTATTTATTTATAATTAATTTTTTGAAGAAGTCACCCAATGTGGTGACGAAATATTGGGATAAATAAATATTTATAATTAATTTTTTATAAATAAAAGATCTTTAGCTCAATAAAAAATATTACACAAATCAAGAAGATCGAAGAAAACTGAAATAATTAGTAATAATGTTTTATTAATAGGAAATTTATTTATTTTTCAAAGAAATTTTCGTTTAATTTTATAATTAATATATTTTTTAAGTTTTCTTCTTAAATTTGTTCTTTGATTTAGAAAATCGTTTCCTCTTCTGAAGAACAAGATTTTGATTCTCTTATAAAATTGTCTACTGCTCTTTCCATTTGGAAATTTTTGAAAATTTCAAGTTTTTTTTTAGCACTTTTAACATCTTCTGGAATTATCATTAACTTAAATCTGCTATCCAGATATAATGCTGCAATCAAAAGTGGATTATTTATAAAGTGGTTTTCTCTTTTTTAAATATTTAAATATAAATCGCATAAATTAATCTGTTCTTCTTGTAGTTTTAGAATTAATTTTTTAACAGGTGCAAATATTTCTACGAATTCTTCACAAATATTCCAAATATTATCATAATGCAGAATCCAGTAATTCCGAACAAAAACTTCTGTATTCCAATAAATCGTGAACCATGTCATAACTGGAGTTCCATCTAGTTTGACTAGCTGTTTTCAAGTTTAGAAGAAATTTTTGGTGTTCGCAATATTTTTGGAAATAGTTCTGCATTGATCACGTATTTGTTAAAAGAAGGACTAGATATAGTGTCAAGCACTGCAAACGGAAATGCAAGAAATGTAATGTTTTTTATGATTTTTCTATCAAATATTTCTCAATATTTTTGTACCCGAACCTGGTTGAATTTTTGGGTTCAGCGGGTTCGGGTTCAAAGTTTTTATAAACAGCAAACCTGAACCCGTTTGGGTTCGGTTTTAGTCCCTGATAAAAAGTCGCATAAGGTACAGTACAGTTTGTAGTGTACAAGAATACTGTATTAGTTAGAATCTCGATTCTGAGTGAATATAAAGACTTAATATGCCAGGATGGTTATTTAGAAATTTAATAAATATTTGTTATTTAAAATTTGTTTAATAAAAATAATAGTATCACTAAATTTTCTTTATAAAATTTATTTAAAAAAAAACGCTGTTCAAGTAACACTTTTGCAAGTTTAGTGTTAAAAGGAAAAAAGTTTTTGAATCTTAGACATGTTAATTTGCAAATTTTTTCTCAAAGACTTTTTAGCTCCAACATTTTTTACTATTTAAAAACAATTTTATCATAATATATAATGTAATATTTACTAATTTATTTATTTATTTATTTATTTCATAAAGTCTATAGAACAATATTCATTACAGACTATAAATACCTGAAAATTTAAATAAAAATTAACTCATTTATTTATTTCTAAAATAACAACTATGATTTAAAAAAATTGTATAACAAAAAGTTTTTAAAACTAGATTTTGATGTATTAAATTCAATGATATGATTAAAATTTAAGATATAATTAAAACGATGACATTTTTCAAAAAACAAATCATTATTACGAAGATTTCTACAAGGTACTTTAAAATAAATTTTCTCCAAAAGACTGGAGCAATCAGTCTTACCATTAATTAAATCAAATAAAAATAAAATAACATTGATTGTATTTCACGTTGACTTTTCAACATTTCTAATCCTAAATGCATACAACGGCCTACAATGTAGGAATAGGAAAAACATAATTCGAATGAGGTAATGAATACTTAATAAATTTACTTTGTATTATTTCAATACGTCCAATATGAATATCAGCATGAGGGGTCCAATACTTAATAAGATACTTAACAAAAAAAGGCGTGCAAATATTTATGTTCTAAAATTTTGAATTTTACTGCTTATGATATTACAATAAAATTAACGATGTTACAAATAGTATCAAACAGATATATAAATTTAATAAAACTGCTTAGGAATCATTTAAACCCAAATGAAAATTCGCTATACAAAATTTACGATATTAGAAATATACAACATTTTACAATAATTTCAACATTAATGATAAAAGGCATAAAATACTTTTAAGAAACGGCATTAAAAAATTTACGACATTTCACAAAAGTTTCAAAATTATGTTGATGCTGATGTAAATATTAAAAGGAATATAAATATTTTTTAATAATAAAAAACGACTCACAAAATTTATTACATTACAAAAACACATTATTTCCCAAAAATTTTAAAATTATATTACCTATATTTTTTTTACAAAATTTTCAATAATTAAAAAATTTACGATATTACAAAATTTACGATATTACAAAATTTACGATATTACAAAATTTACAATATTACAAAATTTACGATATTAAAAAAACTTACGAAATTTTATAAAAAATTTAAATATGAACGTAAAAAGACCAAAAAATATTTTCTTTTTCAGATAACAAATTAAAAAAAAAACGATATTTGAAAAAATCCTAAAATAATAATTTATCACGAATTTTTAAAACCTGCTCTCTGAATAATAGATACAAATAACCAATTTTTTTTTTGGACTTTGATAACTATTATAGTTTGTTTTTGTTTTTTTTTTTTGGTCTTCCATAACCATTACAAAAAATTTTTATTTTTTTGGTCTTCTATAACCATTATAAAAGATTTAAATTTTTTGTGGTCTTCTGTAACCATCATGAAAGTTTTTTTTTCGGTCTCCCATATCTATTATGAAAATTTTTTCTTTTTTCGGTCTTCAATTATAAGTAACCAGAAGATTTACGAACTGTAGCGTGGTTATAGAAGACATAATAAATAAAAATCTTTAATAATGGTTATAGAAGACCAATAAGAATAAAAATCTTTTAATAATGATTACCAAAGACCAAAAAAAAAATAATAATCTTTCATATTGGTGTCTCGGCGTTTTGCTGTAGCACGTCAGAATGTAATGTATTTTTTAATGGTTATTTTTTAACTTTACATGAAAATTAAAGCTCCATCTAGCGGAGAAAAAAAATTGTTTTTTTAATAAAAAAAAATCCAAATTTAATTCCCTTTTCAAAACTGGCTCAAGCATTAAAATCGATTCTCCCATTCTGTTTTTATAGAACTTTTTATAATAGTATTACATTACAAGTGAACCTCCACGGTACTTCGAAGCTAAAAAATCGATTTTCTCAAAATTCTGACGTGCTGCAGCAAAACGCCGAGACACGTATTTCTTTATTTTAGGCCTATTTTCATATTCTGTTAACTTTTCTCATGTGTACTCAAAAAAATTTTGATTTTGTCGTACTGTGTAATGGTTATCAAAGATCAAAAGAATAATAATTTTCATAATGTTTATGGCAGGACTACAATTTTCTGGGTAATTTATAATTATTATTACAAGACCAATTTGTTTCAGTTATTTTTTCCATAACCTATTGCATGTTTAAAAAATAATAACAGTTATTTCGGGTCCCTGAAAAAACTGGTATTTAAAGGCATTTCTTTTAATATGGAAACTTAAATTAAAAAAAAAACGATGAAGTGAACTTTCGACACTCAAAAAGTAAAAAGTGTACAATTATCAAAGTACTTAGTTAAAATACAAGTTCAAAAGTATTTTGTGTAATTTAACAAAAAAAAAAAAATCATGAAGATTTATAAATTTTTGGTCTAATTAGCGTATTTTTGTACATTTTGCTTTATCTAGCTTAGTTTCCAAGATATTGGCTATTTATTAACACAAAATAAAATAAAATGAGCATGGTCGCTGGTCGTGGGTTCAATTCCCACCAAGAGTCTCTGGTATGTTTTCGCTACGCTAGTGCTCGGTTAGGTTATTAAGATAAAATTTGTAATTATATGATTAATATAAATAAAAATAATAAATAAAATAAATATATGGCGAAATAGCTCCACAGTTTCTTGTTCAAATTAACTGAAAATTAATTTCAAGTATAACTCAAATTTCTTTTTCTGTGGTAAAATAGAATTACTTAGAATTTTAAAATATGATATTTGCAGTTATGGATTTCTTTCTAGTTTGTTTCTACATTAAAAGAATTTATTCTTTAAAAGTTCTGTCTCTATGTATATTTGCAGTTAATGTTTTTTTGCTGTTGTTATTGCAGTTACTGATGTTATTTCTTGTTGTTGGTGTTATTGTTTTTATTATTAATTTACGAAAGTAGCATTTGACAATGAAGTATTTCAAAGTCAATGACCTTTTTTGTAATCTTATCATAATTTTTTTTTATTATTATTATTATTAATAATAATAATTTCTACATCTACATATATGGAATGTCTAAATAATATTTTATATAAGTTTTGAAATGATGCACTTAATTTATTTTCATTTTGAAAGTCTATACATACATATGTATTTAAAATTATAATCTTGATTTGTAGTTATCAAAAATTTCGTCTACAGAGCTTTTGAAGTATTAATTTACTTATTAAGGACACGTCATAAATCCGCTGGACAGTTTTTAACCAAACTTTCAAAATATATAAAACAATATTTTATTATGATTTTTTTTTTTAATTTTTTTGCTTAAAGCGCCCTCTAGTGGAAATATTGCTAACGAAAGTTAAAACTTTGTCAGGATATGCATTCAAAATACCTGAAGATATTTTTAAAATTTTATTTTTTTTTATTAGAAAAATATTTATGTAAATAACGTATGCGGAATGAAATTGCAACAAAATATAATATGTTGTAGTTTTTTCTAAAACTAACGTAAATTTTATTTCACTTTTTAAAAAAAAACAATACATAATATTAATTTAATGTAAAAAAAATTTGGTCCCATCCGATCCGCTTTGCGGCAGTTTTGGGGAACTTTTTCCATAGCTGTTGTAAATATGGATGTTGGCATTTTGAGGAGTTCCTTTTTAATTTTTTCGATCAGATTTTTTGTATTTCTCGGTCTAAAGCCACCAGCATAAACTCTTCGCTTTAAATTAGGCTAAAAATCTTCGATTGGACGTAATTGAGGGACATTTGGTGGGTTTTCCTCTTTATGAACATATGGTATATAAAGCGTGTCCATAGCTTCTACAGATTTCCGAGCGTAATGGCTAGATGCTAAGTCTGGCCAAAAGATCACATTTAGGCCTCGATGCATCTTTTCTATAAAATCCTTCACTTTTGGCAAACAGTGCTCAATATATCGTTCAGAACTGACGGCCAAACAAGATTCAAAAAACACTGGTTCCGACATTCCGTGCGGACTTATTGCAAGCCAGAGTAATACTTTCTTAGGGAATTTTGTGTGCTCCAAATATTTTATTTTATTATCAGTATGTTTCTTCCCTTCGAAAAAGTGTCTTCCCCTGCCATTCATTGCCATCTAGTGTAAAATATGACTCATCATCCATGATGCAAATTATGTTGTTCTTTGCGTAAAATACATTTTTGACTAAACTTCTTAATCGTTTTCGTTGGGTAACCTCCTGCTCTTCGGAAACAGTCGGCTTTTTCTTCCTGGACCTTTTTTGTATTCCCATATCATTGAGGTACTTTTTTACTGTTTTTCCATCACAATGAAACTTTCTTCCAAGCTCTATATACGATTTAGCGATCTTACCTTCAGTAACTTTTTTGAGCTGAGACCTCTTCGATGAGTCGACCAAACTGCACTTTCTTCCGGAGCCACGCTTTCTCTTTGTGGTTTTTCAAGTTTTGTACCTAGCCAGTATTCTATATACCACACACCGATACAAAATAAGAAACAATTTCCGAAGTTTTTCAATTAGTATGATCATTGAAAAAATTACAAATTGTTTCTCGACGTTCTTCTTCTTTTGTCGACATTTTAAAATAATTAAATGTCAAATTATTGATAAAATTGTAAAAGCAACATGAGAAAATATGTGGTTATTCAAATATAACGGTAAAAATAAATACCTTTAATACTTTTTCTTTTCCAGCGTTGCAAAATTTGTTGCAATTTTATTCCGCATACGTTACATACATATATAAAAAAAAATTATTTTATTCCATGAATTTTTGGTATTTTTTTTTTAATCTTCATTTACATAACCGAGCTATTAGGGCCTTATGTGGTTAATTAAAGCTACTATCTAAATAACAAACTTCTAGATAAATCATTATACATTATATCCTAGATCCCTAACCGAGCACTAGCAACAAAGGCTATCGACTCGTTGTAGCGAAAACAAACCAGAGCCTCTGGTAGGAATCGAACCCACGACCCCCGCAATGATATGCTAGCACGCTACCAACTAGCCTACCGGGGCGCTTGGTAGCTTAAGAAAAATTTTATTTTACTTAAGTTCATTAGATAATATGTTTAACTAAAAACTAGGACTTTAATCCCTAAAAATAAGAAAATATTTTCTAACATTAAGTAAAATAGCACTTTGTTTAAGTGAAAATTATTCTTAAATTTTGATAAAAATTTTCTAATAAACATGAAATTGTTTTCCATATATTTTAAAGTACTTTACACTCATAGTGTAAGTATTTTCCCACTTTCGAAGGTCTTCCGCTTTGTGAGGACACTGCTATACATTTTTATCTTTGAATTAAATTGAATTATACTTAACTCGTGTATTTAAAATATAAATAAAATTTTATTAGCAAAAAGGTAAACATATTAAAAAAATATACTGCAAGATATCCTGAAACGTAATAAATAGTGACAAAGTGATTTCCTTTTCGTTCTTAATTAATGGTTCTCCTTGAGAGAACTACAAAAAAGAACGCCCTAATTGACACACGGCATCTATGGCTAAGGAGCACTGGAGGTCCTTTGTCTTCTTAAATTAACTAATTTATGGAAATTTTAGCAAAAATACAAAATATCACAGTTGTATTTCTTGTTATTATTGAAAAATGGAAAAGTTTCATCAGGTCATTGTATGACATTTTTAGCTTAAACTTTAATTGATATATACAAATTTTAACTTTTTTTTATCATTGAGTTAAATAAAATAGTTTTAGTACCTTCGATAAATATAAAGTTTAATAGGCATAACATTCAGCGGACCCAAGTGTTGGCCTTCTGTAAAATCGGTCTATCTAATATATTAATATATTTGTATATATTAACCCTCTAATGCTTTTTCTTCTGATAGCCATAATATTTATACCATCATTTGATTTCCTTTCACTCTAACTTTTGTTTGAAGGGAAAACCCATTTCGTTTTTAGCTGATTATATCTATTCGCTCTTATAAATTTTTTTTGCAATTAACTGTGAACAGTTGTGTGCGACAAATGGCAGCCGTCAGCGTTGATAAAAATTTGTGCTCTTTTGATGACATTTTGCATAACTGTGCGCAGAATTTGTGGTATCAAATTCTCAATTTCGGTTCGAATGTTGTTCTTTAACAAACACCAACGACCTCAAATATCCCGAGAGGAAAAAGTCCGGGATAGACAAATAGGGAGATCTGGCTGGCCAAGCCTAATCACCGAAACGCGAGATCACATGTGCTGGAAAGACAATCTTAAAAATTCGCATTATGTCGCGTGCAGTATGACTAGTCGCTCCGATCTGTTGCAATAAAATGTTCACCAATTCCAGATGATCAATTTTCGGTAAGAAAAATTCAGGTCCAATCACCATTCCCGCAACTTCATACCACACGGTGACTTTGAGAGGATGTAATGGTGCTTCATGAATTATGCATGCAGTTTTCGTTTGCCAGAATCGAGAATTTCAGATAAAAATGAGCCTTGTCGTTCGTGATGAAATTTCATTTAAAATCATTTATTTCATTTTATTTATATCAGTCTATGGAAACAAAGATTCCTTTCAGACTATGATTCACTTCGTAATTGAGTACCTAAATCGATTCATTATTATTGAGAATAAATTTCGCATGTATCTACTTCAAAACCAAATTGATATATAATGTCATTTACAAAGTTGACAGCACTTTTTAATAGGGTGATACTTATTGCGCCACCTTGTATATATTTGAAATTCAAAAATTATTAATTATTATCAATTATTTTTCAGAAATTATGAGTTGTTGTTTTATTTAGATATTGTCAATTGAAATTTTGAAATTCTTAACAATATTCCATTAAATAATTTTGTTGCCCAGATTCGAATACCCCGCACTTATTAAAAATTGTTTGAAAAGATATATTGCAAGGGGAGTTTTTTTTTTAGGCTGTTAAAATCTGTCGAAATGAACAATTTTTTTTACTTACAAATTAATATTTTAAAAAATCTTAAAACTTTTGCAGATTTACTAATTTGTAACAGAGAAAAAAAAAACTTAATTTCATCATTTATTTATTTATTTAAGCTCGCAAATCAGAAGAATTTAAATAATGTAAAAATAATGTATTGCAAAAGAAATAATATAATTTATTCATCATATGTCAAATGATTGGAAGTTTGTCGGTAAAATGTTTAATTTCAAACCACTGTCTGATGATAATTTCATAATGACTCTTTTTTTTTAAACACAATTTTTTGGTAATTTTTTCATCATTATACAAAATTGCTTTAACAAATTGTAAAATCTTGTTTCCAAAAAACCGAATTTGTCATTAATACATAAATCTTAAGTATTTTTTTTTTTTTATAAGAATTCATAACGGTTTTTATACAAAACAAGATTGTCTGTTTATTTCTTGTTGCGGTTGCTGATTATTGTGTTTTTAATTAAAAATTACACAGTTACAGTTTTAAATAAGAAAAAAATAAAAAAAAAACGAGCCCATCTGTATCATCAACAACATTTCTGGTTTTGTATTTTTAAACTTTTATAAGAAAAAAAAATTATACAAAATTGCCATAATTTAAAGTAAATTTTTAAATAAAGTTTATAAAAACGAGGGAGGGTATTTAAAGTCTTGTGCTCCGTATTTGTTGACCCTCCGCTTGCTGCTCCTACACTCTGCAATTTTGATTGTTGGTTAATGATTGATGTTAACAAATTTAATTGGTTTTAGGAAGTGACGTCATAATACATACAATATTTTAACCCCATACAGAGAAGAGCTGTTCAGAGAATAAATTCATACACACACACACACACCAATTGAAATGAATTATAAAAAAAAAATTATTAACCAATACATAGACACAAATAAATATTCAATACAAAAACAAAACGAATGCAAGATGAATTAAAATATAAATAAATTGCGAAATACACAAAAATGTCAATAACCCTAATGTTTGGTGGTATAGCCTGTTATTATTAATTGTATTAAAAAAAAATAATTTATAAAAATTGAGAGAGAATATAAATTAATATTAAAAAAAACAAATATTCTACCTTTTAACATCTAGATATTAAGGGTATTCACTTGCAAAAAAAAATTAAGAAATTTGGAAAATTTAATTATCCTTGATGTAAGCGCCCCTTTAAAAAACTAAAATGGAGCAAAATTTAATAAAAAAAATATTAATATGACAATTGCAAACAATTCACTCAAAACAACGTAAAATATGCCCTGAGGCAAGGACATCTATGACAACTGTTGAAGGCGAATAAAGAGCATCATAATGTGATAATTATTTGTGAACAGGAGATAAAAATAGGATTAAAGAAAATAATGACAATAATTAAATAATAAATTGTTTATATTTTAGTTAATTTTGAATACAAAATATGTTATATATGTACATTATGTAGACTGTGGTTGACGACACTCCAATTAGTGGCTCTAATTGCTGTGCCGACCTTGGTGTATCTTCTTACACTCAGAAAAAAAAGTTAGTAGAAAAATTTGTAAACGGTTTTCAATCCTACTTTACAATTTTTGTACTGATTTTTAGTAAAAAAATTATTATTTAGCAAATCTTTTTGCTATTAACATTTTACAAATTACAGAATTTTAACAGAATATTAAAAAATTTTTGTTGCTAATTTCAGAAATTATTTTGCAAATTTTTGAAAACCGATTTGCTAAAATTAGCAAAAAAAAATTACTAACTTTTAAAAGTGGATATTGAAGGATATGTCATTTCTAATTCAAATTTACACCTATAAACTTATATTGCCTTAAAATGTTACATATGAGCATTTCCAGGATCGCGAACGGGACATTCGTACGCACTCAACTTGAAAAAAAAATATGAAAACTCAAATTTTTTTTTAACTTTTTATAAATATTTAATAGCATTTTAGTAGAACAATTTTTGAGAACAAAAAGAAAATTATAAAATATGAACGTTCTCCAAATATTTTGGATAAACTTGCGATCGCGAACGGGACAAAAAATGTAAGTCATTTTTTTCGGTGTGTGGTTTTGTTTAAAACTCTGCGAATTTCGTCAGTTTATTAAATGGAGATTATTTTTTAACTAAAGCAGAGATATAAAGATTTTATTTAGCATTTTGTTTTTTTTTTATTATCCTTATTATTTTTTTTAAATATTTTTTTTAGAATCGCGAACGGGACATCGCGAACGGGACAATGATTCCAAAGGCATTTTTTAGGTTTAAAATTTTGTTTTAGGTTTAAAGGTTTGGTTTTTTTAAATGATCTCGGTTATTTTGTTTTGAATTGTATATATCAAACTATTCCGATCAACGTTCACGGAGAACTAAACACAAATGCTTATTTTCGGTCGCGAACGGGATAGAGGAATGTAGTACAAAGAATCTTTGAATTATACCGTTATTCGGAGTTTGCTTGATCTCTACTGTGGTGTTTTTAAATATTTATTGTTGATATATTTAGTCTATAAGAAGAGTGCAATCGACATGATATGTAACACTTAGAAATAACTCAAGGAAAAATGTAAATTAAAAACGCTAAAATCAAAAAAAGCAAAGCTGCTCTTTGCAGACCACTTTTCTTAAATTACAAATGGTAATATGTATTTAATTAGGTATATTCTTAAAATCCAATGCATTAACCAACTAAATTTTCTCAGAAAAGTCTTTTTTCTTCAACTTTAATATTTTGGTAGCGGTTGACCTTTCTGTGGAAATACCCATATGTAGATTAAAAAATGGATCGGAAGTGAATATACCAACTCATGTCTAAAAATAGAACATCCACTTAAAAAAGCACTAAAAATATTTTTTTTGGTTCTAAAAATCAGCCCTAAAACCAATTTAAATTTGACCTTAAAAGTAAAAATCATTGAGTAAAATGTTTTTCAAAACAGAAATTAAAACAAAATGATAAATTTGTTTATGTTTTTATAATTTTTAAGCCTTTGTTTTTTTAATTTTGTCTAAAATATTTTTTGGAAAAAATAAATAAAATAATAATATAATAATATAATAAAATATAAAAATATAATTTGTATATAAAAATTTATTTAAAAAGAATAAAAATTGGAATTATTATTAAACTTCTAAGACATTAATCAAAAAGGTAACTAATTTTAAATAAATAAATTTCAAAGTAGAAATACATAAAAATGTAGGGAAGGGATCCATACAAGTCAAAGCCTGTAGAGGGTAACACATGAAAAAAGTGCAGCCAAGTTTTTAATTTACAGTGTTGCTAATTTTAAAAATTTTTTAAATTTTTTGGCAAAAATGCACTTGGTCGGGCGTTGCTCAAAAAAAAAAAAATAATAAAAAATATGACCTCCTCTGGAATAAAAAAAAGAAAATTTTAAAGACCCCCTTTGGAGTCGCGAAAAAATGTCCTTAATTAAAAAATAATAAAATATATGACCGCCTCTGGAATAAAAAAAGATTTTTTTATCTGCAAAAATTTTTTCGTAAGATATCCCGCGATTTTTTAAAAAAAATTTTAAATTTTTTCAAAGTCTCCTCAAAGGGGTCTTAAATGGATTGAGACTGAGACACATATCACGGAACATGAAACAAAATGAATTTTTGATCTAAAAGCGCCGCAGGGAAAAATTTTTTAAAGGGAGCCAAAAAACATATATCATGGAAAAAGCATTTTCTGATGTAAAATCGCGCGATTTTTTCTAAAAAATTTTTAATTTATGGAGAAATAGTCCTAAAGGGGTTAAATGGATCTTGAGGTAGCCCCATACCATGGATCGTAAAACAAAATGCATATTTGAGGTTTTGCATTTTGTT
Source organism: Eustalomyia histrio (assembly GCA_949748255.1). NCBI lineage: Eukaryota > Metazoa > Arthropoda > Insecta > Diptera > Anthomyiidae > Eustalomyia > Eustalomyia histrio. The sequence continues at coordinate 7,472,882 of OX456527.1, read as the reverse complement.
TCTTTTATTGAATATGTTACTACGCGTACCAGTTTTTGTAGGTCCTGGAAGATACAAAAAGATTTGTTTTATTTTATTCCAGAGGGGGTCATATATTTTATTTTTTTTTAATAAAGTAAATTTTTTTGGGACTACAAGGGGTTTCTAAAATGGACTTAGAGGGAGCCACATACCATGGATCGTGAAACAAAATGCATATTTGAGATCCTGAGGAAATTTCCTTTCATTTGAGTACCCACACTTATATGTTACTACGCGCACCAGTTTTTGAGCCCTGGGGGGCCTCATAGGCCCCGGGGCCGGCCCCAAAAACGGAAGATAGAAAATAAATTTATTTTTTTTTTTTATTCCAGAGGGGTCATATTTTTTTTAGCAAAGCCCGACAAAGTGCATTTTAGACAATTTTTTTTAATACATTTTTGATGCCCTTTTAAATTTTTCGAATAAGGGCAATGGCAACATTGTTAAAACTTGCACTTTTACACCTTTCCAATATCAAAATTATAACGTTTGTGGAAAATTATTCCCAAGTATTTGTTGATGTGTTTGAGGAAAATTTTAAACATTGACAATTTTACAAGACCATTATTTTCGACGTGAAAACACTTATTATAAATAAACACAAACTAGAAACAATATATAAAATAAAATAAAACAAAATATAAAATAAAATGTATATATTTATGGACGGGTAAATATGTATAAAGAAATATTATCAACTAGCCTTGAAAAAGTTTAAATACCTTAATAATTGTATACAAAACAAAAAATATAACATATACTCTACGGTATTCACTTTTTGCACATATAAACTGAATCTACTAACTGATGGCTGGCTGGCTGGCTGGATGGATGGATTGGAGGAGCTAAATGGCTAAATACAACAAAAAATACAAAAAAACTTCATTCTTAACGAAAAAAAAAAACAAAATCAACAACAACATTAAAAACTGATTTATATAAATATAGCAAAATACGCTATAAAAAAAATTTATTTTTAAGGATATGTGGTTTTTTTTTTATATTTTTCTTTAAATTTTTAAATGGATAAATCAATTGATGATTGTATATTGTAATACTGACCAACTGTATAAACAATGGTGGCTTAAAGACAAAAGTTGTCAGGAAGTTTTTTTTTTTGCTGATTCTGAAATAAGTCAACATTTTGCTATGATGATTTTTTATTAAAAAAATTTAATCATATATTAAGACTGGAAATCACATAAATGAATTTAATCAGCAAAAACTTTTAATTTTAACGAAAAAGCATCAGCTGGCATCACTGCAATTGTCAGATGTTCGAAAATGCATCACTTAAGCAGATGAGGGGCAAACAAAAGGTAAAGGCTCATCACAAAAATGAATAATGCTGTTGCATCAGATGATTTTGATCAGTATCACAAACTACTCACAGATGCGCATGAGATGCAGAAAAGTGAAGCATTTTCGCACAGCCCCATTTTTAGTTATTCGAAATTGTTGCCTTTTAATTGACTTTTCCCTAAAACCTTTTTCCAACCATATGTGGCAACCCTGGGGAAACATATACACTCAGAAAAAAATTTAGTAGAAAAATTTGTTAACGGTTTTCAATCCTACTTTTAAATTTTTGTACTGATTTTTAGTAAAAAAATTATTATTTAGCAAATCTTTTTGCGAAACTATTGGTCAACCCCTAGGAACGACATTAGGTTACTAACAGGGTTTCTTACCGGAAACTTCGGATTGAACTACCATTTGTGGAAGATGAATCTGTTGGAATTGCCTCTGTGTCGGCTATATGTTGAGAGAGACGAAGCAACCATCCACATTTTGTGTGAGTGTGTTGTATTGCACAGGAACAGAAGGAAAGTTTTGAATAAGAAATTTTTAGGCCCAGAAGATATTAGGAATCCTTCTCCATCTTCTACACCTAGAGAAAAGATTGGTTGCAGTTCGATCAAAACCATTTATTCGTGAGGATTTAATTTTATTTGGAATAACCTAAAATTCATTAATAAAGTAAAAATGTTGTGTTGAAAATTAAAAAAAGGGAAAAGAAATAAATAATAAATCCTATTATTCAATTATTGGTAAACATAAAATTCGTGATTCGTAATTTGTGTGCGGTGGAAGCAAGCATTTATTTCGTGAACATATTAAAAATTTGGTACAATTTATCAAATTTATTTAAAAATTGTCGATATTCAAAAGTGGTAACTACAAGTACGGTTATTTTGATGAAATATATCATTTATTTAGGGTTTCAGTAGAAGCAACCGAATCGTGGATTGTATTGATAATAGACGTCACTAATGATTGAAATTGATAATATTTGTTTCCCTTACAAATTGTTTAAATTCAAAATAAGCCATTAAAATTTATAAGTGTTTGTGGTATGGTAGGTAGAGAATTTCCGAGTACTCCGAATTTAAAAAATTATTTTTTTAATTAAATTAAAATATTAAAAAGTTTAAATGGCAAATATGTATATCAAAGAAAATTAAAATAAGTTCATAATAATGTGGCAACTCTGAATACAAAACATAGGAAATATGGGTATCACATTTTTCTTATTGGAGTACTTTATCTCTATGTACAAATAAATTGATATTTAGTAAATTTCAGACATATTCTGTATTTTTAACCCTCTACATATGAGATTGGACCACTAAAAAATATATGTTACAAGTTCATAAATTTTTCCCCGTCTCTATCACATACCCAATTTTTTTTTTTTTGAAAGTACTGAGTCACAACGAGGATGTTGTTCTTTTAAAAACCTTTTATAATAATGTCAATAGATTTTTGTTGAAATTTGAGAAATATGAGCCTTTTAAATACAAATGGAGGAAAATTAGCAGGTAAAAAAAATGTTTTGTTCATAAATAGTTAAAACTATAAAATCTATTTGGAAAACTATTACAATTGTTCCTTTTTTCTAATGAAATCTGGCACCATTTTAATATTTTTCTATACCTACATTGTTATTTATATTTACATCCCTATATGAGGCTTTCCACACCAAGTGTTCACCTAAAAAAGATTTAATGTCAATGTTACAGTAATTTTTTTTATCCATTTTGTGAATAAACCAATTTAATGCTTATATTTAATATATTTTTTTTAATAATTTAACCGATTTTGAAAAATGCTAAAAATATTTATTACGACAATACAACATTTTATGGGCAATTTTAAAAAAATATATATATTTTTCAATTCAGAACTATTTTAGTTTTGAATTTTTTGTGTACTATATAACTTAATTTACCTAAAAATATACACATATTTCTTTATATTTATTTATAAAAAAAAGTTAAAGATGATACCATAAAGTAAGAATAAATTAAAGTTATAGCAAAATGATCAGTGCTTCAACAAAAAATTTGTGCAAACTACAAAAGTTCGACAAGGGAATTCGCAATTTTGCTTTGAAAGCAAAATTTCCCTTTCTATACAAATTTCAATAAATTTCCGTGATTTCAATGTAAAACGTGTTCCTCTCTGAGGATTTTTTTTTTTTTGATTTCAAACCAAATTTCCCATTGCCAAAACGTATTTTGTGTTCATCTAAAAATAAAGAGAGTGTTTTACAGAGTAATCGGCATCGCTAGTCTGTGCTCATACACGTTCAATATTGTTTATTCCAGATATTCAATACAAAATCGAGTATTTATTTGTTCTAAAATTAGTTAAAACCACCGTACGTATGATCAATTTCATATAAATCATACGTCCATATGAAACAAGTATTTTCTCCAACATTAAGTCAAGTAGCACGCGGATACTTACTGGAACAATAGAAAAGCATTTTAAATTTTTTCTCCTTAAAAAAAAGAAATTGACCGATGTTTAGATTAATTAAGTTATCTATTACACTAACAATACAAAACTAATACCATAATTAAAAAAAAAAACAATTTTTAAACTGCCCCTAAAAACTCTGTTGATGTGGTAAAATTTTTAACATTTTTCATATTCTATTATATTATTATAAATCATATACTTAAAATTAGCTCGAGATTGAGCAATATTTACCAACGTCTAGTTTGCCTAGTTTTTGGAAAAATTTTAAAAATTTGTTTTATTTTTATTCGCCTCACATAGAACAATAAATACTGTAGGTTTTATATTGATATTCTACACTTTCCCTGTTGCGGCTTAGTTAGTATGGAATGACATATATGGTATAAGCAATATATTTAATGACTTGCATTTTATTTAGGTAAAACCTGATACTAGTCTCTGTATTCTTTAGTCTTTAAAAAGGATTTTCTTCTTACAGGCCATATAACTTAGAAAAGAAATTACTAAACATTTGTTACCAAGAAAAAAATAAGAAGATATAAACAGATACACACAAAATCCTTAAGGGAATTTGGAGAATAGAAGCAGGTAACGGTAATCAAGGTTCAACAGTTCACTGACATTATACAGTCATTTACCCGAGCAAAGAAGACAGTCAACAGTGAACAAAATGCAAAAAGCAAACTAACCGACCAGCCAGTCATCCATCCATCCATCCATCCATCCATCTATCCATCCGTACATATTTATAGTAAATATATCGTATGTATATATTCAATCATCATCATCATCATCGTAATCATTTAAAATCATCCTTTAAGCTGTTACAAAACGTAAGTCAGTCAGGCAGGTCGGTCATACGCATCAACAACAAAAGCAACAACATCATCACCATCAATATCACATTATGCATGACAACGACTCATACACAGACACCGGCTCAAATATAAATATACACACAGACAGACTGATACTTAATTTACCAATACTTTGGCAGACAGAATTCAAAGAACTTCCAGACATAGATACCCTCATCCATCCATACCCTGACACACAGATACGCAGTTATGTTTTTTTTATTATTGCTGTTGTTTTTGTTGTTGTGGTTTTTATTTTAGCTACAACCACAATCAGACTTTTAACAGAATTAAATCCTTAATAGAAATCATACTTCCTAGCAAGGTATTCCAAGGTTAACTCTTAGATTTTAATGGAACTTGGATATGTTGAAGGAGAGAGAAAGAAAACTCAGGGATAAGTATGAGTTTTGATAATTGGACAGACAATCATGTCTCTAAATTGGAAAAAAAAATCTGACCATATTTGGATCTAGTCTCCATATAAACCGCCTACCCGATATTTGCTTAAATCAGTGGCGCATCCAGCCATTGCTTTGGGGGGAAGAGATAATTTTTAGTTTTTACACTACCCAGGTGAAAATGTTCATATATGTTTGCATATCGACTTATACAGAGTCTTGTATGAGCATATATGGTTTCATGTATGAGCATATATGGACATATATGACATGTATTTAAGCATATGTGGTCAAATAGATTCAATGAAAAAGTTCATATAATGATAATAAATGATACCATGTATGGTAATATATGATACTATATATGGTAATATATGATACCATATATGTCAATTTATTGATTCGTATATGCCATATATTCATATGTGAATACATATATTATTCCATATGTGGGTAATATGTTTTCTTTTTTTTTTATCAGATATGGCCATATATGAAGGCAACATTTTTTTAACTCTTGTTCTACCCAATTAAGATCCAGTTTGAATTCAGCCTTTTTTACCCAACGCCTAGCGGAGAAACATGTAACTAAAAATAAAACTTTATTGAAGAAATATAAATTCTCAAAAAAGAAGCCAAGACAGGCCAGACTCCTAAATCCCTAAGTCGAGAGCGCCAAATGGTGAAATATGAATGTTTAAATGCCAAAGAAAAAAGGTCCATTGTTGGTGAGTACACTCAACAATCGACTTTGTATTTTTAAAACCATTATTTTTTTTATGTTTTCTATGGAATATGGCCAACAAAGAGGATTGAATACAAGTGTACCTTCCATATTAATAGAGACCTAAGCCAAAAAATTGGCGATCTTAAACGGCAATAAAAATAGCACGATCATTAAATAAAAATGGTTTTTTGTTTATTGATATTAAGTTTTAAATACTTTTTATAAGTTTTCTTTATTAATTCAGTTTCAGATCTCAGTATTTAAAACAAACAATATTATGTAATATTTTGTTTTTATTTAAAAAAATAAGATATTTTTCGAATATTACAATTTTTTTTTTTAGTTAAATGTTAGTTAAAAATTCACAAACTTCTTCAAAACGTATGAATTCATCTGCAAAATGTTAATACACAGAAGTATAATACTTACATTTAGCCTTAATAAAAAAAACTATATTTTTGTTGAAAAATCAAAAAAGATATACAGGCATATAGGAAAAGTACTCTTATATGACCATATATGGTCATAAACCCTTAAATTATGGATCCGAGCATATAATATATGAACCCATATATGTTACCATATATGAACATTTTCACCTGGGCTAACAAGATTTATTTTTCTTTTGTAAAACTTAGCTTATACCTCTATTTCTATTAATTTAAACTGTTTGCAAAAAAAAACACCTGATTTCCTAATCATTTTCACTATTTTTTCCGGAATATTGTCAATAAAACGTGCAGAAAGTAAGTCTAGCAATACAAATATAATTTTCAAATTAAAATCCCGCTTGTATTTAAAAAAATATTTAATGAGAAAAAATTTTCCTTTCACTACCAGTTGCATATTATATTAATTTTTTTATCCGCTTAAATGCATCATAAAATAAGAATCAGACCCCTTCCCGGAATAGCATCGAAATTATATTTGGTGTAGGTTATAATGTAGTCGACATGACCGACTTAAATTTTTGTGCTAGTTCATAAAACAGCTTTATAAAACATTGAATTTACACTTTGGAAAATGTATGAACTAAATTTAAGTTTACACCTTATTAAAATAAAATCTATGAGTTTTTCCTAAATATTAATAAAAATTCTTTTAAAAAATGTAAATTTATTTGGTTTTTGTTGTTTTTATATACTTCGAGGTTTTTTGTTTATTATTTCTAGTTTTAACCTTGTGTCCATTAGGAAAACAACTTAACGACATGTGTGATTGCTAAGAAGACAGAAATCTAGCAAAATATGTTTTTTGTTCAGGCTCTGCCTTCTTTTAGTAGATCTAGCTTGTCTAAAACTTTGGGTTCTGAAGAGATATTTTTTTGCCGGATCAAAATACATGTATCAACCCAGCTAAAATCGACAATTTGCTTTGTTTTTGTAAATATATTGAGGTTGAAAGCTCGCTATAAACTAGAAGTAAATTTATTTGAATTTAGTTTATGCAAAATTTTTATTAAACTTAACAATAATAAGAAATTTTCCTTAATTTTTCTTTTTTGATTTGGGTTGATGTTTTTTAGAAATGTCAAGAAATTTATTTTGTGTTAGTAAAATATCTCAAATGTTAAGAATCTTTAAACTAAAAAATAAGGAAATTAAAAATTGCATGAAAATACAAAATTTAAATATCAAATTTCTTTAAATTTAATTCAAGCATTTTCACTTATTTAAACGAAGTATGTTAACTTCTTAAATTTAGGGAAATAGCATTCCAAAAAAGATTTAAGACTCATTTAGCCATACGTAACGTAATGTATCTCCATATGGTTGTCTCTTTCTAACTCATTCATTTAAATTGAATCAGCTGATTCGTAGCGTAACCTACAATTCTATTGTATTTAACTACACAATTCTCATTTGGTTTATAACTAATTTATTTTAGTCTATCAAATTTTAGGTAACAAATTAAAAATATTTGCAAAAATAATGTTATAAATATTATCGTTAATATGCATTTAAAAAAAAAATAATGGAATTAATTACTTGGATTTTATGAGGCAAACCAAAATACTTTTATATTAATGTATTAAATTAAATAAATATTAATAAGCAAAATTTGTGTATGTGTGTATTTGCTATATCCATACATAATCTGAGTATAATTTGTAAACTAAAAATAAAATTATTCTGCATTAGTTCAAACATCTAAAAACTTATGAAAAAATTTCTTGTTTATAAAAAATTTGTACTAAATTTAAGAACAAATTTATACTAAACTAGCGGATATTAACATTGAATCAAATTCATTGGTTCATTGGTTTCTCGATCCGCGAGTTCCTTAAAATGATCACTTACTGACAGCTGTCAATGTGTATGCGGTTATGCGCAACAACGTGTATTTACCGTGTGTATAAAGACTGCACAGGCTCATGGGCGCCTACGTATTTGTTGTTGTTTTTTTTTATATGGACAAAACACATGTTGACATGAAAAGTCATAACTCACGAACGCGTTGACCGCAAACTTTAGATAAACCATCTACACGACCATACGAACAAACTCTAAAACCCTAATCGAATTCGGTTAGACCGTTGGTGAGTAATAAAGTCACAACACAATTGAAACTATTTTTTTACTCAATTTTAGTTAAATTCCGCAAATATTACTTACTTACTTTAAAAAAATATTTACTCAATTTAAGTAACTTGTATAATTGATTTAAGTCAAAATTTCTTTGGAGCCAAATTATTCCCTAATTTCTTAAAATTTAGTTAAATTACTTAATATTTAGTAAATATTTTTCTGAGTGTAACAAATTAAAATTTGTTATAAGAAAATTGTAGTTGATTTAAGTATTTTACAATGGACGGGAAATTTCGGTATTCCGGAAATAGTAAAAAAAATCCCCATAACCCGTGAAATGAAACAGTCGGGAAGAAGAAAAATTGGGTGTTGTAATGGTTAGCACGTTGGACGGTTCCACATAAGGTTGCGGGTTCGATTTCTAGCAACCTTAAATAATATGTATCGTATGAGTTCCCATAGCACCTAATCACACCGAAGTAAACTAACATAACAGGTCTATGAACTAATACAATAATATCAAAATTTTTAACAACTCTTAATCAGATGTTGGGCAATAATTGTTCTAAAATTTATCATCTTGCGCAATAATAGTGTTGCCATATTTGAAGAACATTAGGAAATTTGATTAATCGATTAAATCACATATTATTGTTTTTTTTAACTTATTAAAATTTTGAAAATATCTTCACAATTATTCCAGTGGAAGGCATTTTAATTCAAAAATTAATAAAAAATTCTTAATAAAGCTTAGTTCTATATATTTGCAAAATGTGGTTAAAAAATGTCCAGCAGATCTATGACGTGTCCGGAATAAGTTGAATTTTTATTTACACATAATTGACAACAACTTTGAAAATAATTTATAAATTTTTTAAAAATATGTCTCGTTTTCTTTGTAAAGTTTCAAACTACTATTTTGTTTTACTAAAATTATTATTTTCAAATTTTAAAATAAATTAATTTCAATAAAATAATTCTTAATATATTTTATTAAAGCAAATTTCGAGTTTAAAGCCATCACACTTGAGGTGCATAAATTTTGTATAATGTATTTTGTTAATTATAGTAATATTAGAAAAATTTATAAATTCTATTTAAAAATGAATTAATTCTTTGAAATACAGTCCTACAACCACAACTACATTAACGCCACAACGTTGTACCCACACTTGAGGTGTGCAGAGTGGCGCATGATTAAATTTATTAAAGTAAAGATATTCCAAAATAACAAAATAAAAAACAAATAAAAAAAAACCGAAATTACGAAAAATAAAAAAAAAAAAAAGATTCTACGGCCTTGCAAAGGGTCGTTAACTTACTACTGTGAACGGCATCTGTATTTTAAGTGTAGTACGTAGAAGAAGAAGAAGTAGTAAAAAAATAAAAGTACGAGGAGTAAAAGTGTTGTACATGAACAAGTATTCCAGTATTTTTAGTATATATTCAGGGTACTACGATACAATTTTCAAAATAACAAAAATATTTGCAAGTGTATTGGAGCACGTTTATGAATGTCTGCGTTGTGTTTTTTTTCGTATTGTATTTAGCAAAAAAATGCATAAATGTTTATTACAGTTCAAGAAAACTAAATTAAGATGGGTTCATTCATGTTTTACATTTAAAATTTGTTGAGGCATTGTTTATGTTTTTGTTTTATTAATTTTTGGGGGAGGTTCTGTGGGGTTAAAAACTTATTAACCTTTGGCGAATATTGACCTTTTTGTTTGTTCGATTATAGCAACAAAAATCTTTCAAAAATAAAATTTAAAATGTGTTTGACAATTTAATATATATTTTTTTTAATTTTAGCTAAAGGTTTTTGAACTGACAACATTTTACGTTTCATAGAGGCGATGTTGAGGAATTGTTTTTATTGTCGTTTACAAAGCAAATTACCTCATTAATCGAAATTGCATTCAGTTTTTAAACATTTTTTTGTGTGTTTTTTTTTTTTTTTTTTTGATAATAAATATTGTAATTATTTGTTCAGTAAATCTCGTGAAAACAATCCCACCAAGGTTTAACAAATATGAATGAGAGTACAGGTTCAATGACTTTAGGCTTTAAACCTAGGACAACTTAAAATAAATTTACGCAAGGGAAATACAGAATTTTTAGGGTGGGACTCTGGCATATGAGACATGTTTAACAAAAGTTGACTGCTAAAATATTCAATACGTTACGGTTTAAGAGAATACATTGAACTTTATGGTTGAAAAATATTAAGTTCATAATGTGCCTTTTTTTGTAGAGGTCATAGGTTAGATTTTTAAAATTAAAAACGAAAAACTACAAAATAGATTAGTAAGAGGTAAAATTTGACCATTTTTTTTATTAAATTAAGATTTTTTGAAACATTGTAAGGCTAAAAACTTTCTTTTATGACTCATTTACATCTGCATTCAAATCACGAGATTTTGAATAAATTCGTGATTTCAGTGAAAATCTTTTGTAAAAATCTCAAGATTCCCCATACAAATGAAATCCCGCAAATTCACCAGATTTGTAAGAAATCTCATGAAAATCTCGCTAATGTGTAGACTTTTACCAGAATACAACACTAAGTTTCGCTTATTTTGTAGACACTTTGGATGAAAAGTGGCATCGCTGGTCAACAGCTGACAAAAAAAATATCACATAATAGTGAAATAAAATATTTATAAAAACATAATAAAAATAAATTTGAACTCATTAAAATAGTGTTACTTATCAAAAGAAGTATTGCGTGGTTTTGATTTTTACTTCTTGCGGAGGAAAGAAAGAGTATAAAGTACTTTTTTAGAAATATTTGTTTATTTACAAAAACTTGTGGGTGCCAAATTGAAATCTCGCTCAAATTTGCTTTTACATTACGGTCGAAATCTGTTTTTTTAACTAGATTTTTAAATCTAGTTCGTGTATACAGTGCCATATGATCGAAATCCAGTTTAAACTAGATTTAGATCGTAAAGTAAATGCAGTTTAAGGAAAAATGCAAACGATCCCGATTTCTGTGCGAGATTTACAATGAAATCTCGATATTTTAGGTCAAATAAAAACGCAGCATTAGTCGATATCGGCCGAAAAGTTTTAATATAAATTGAAAAATTATATACAAATATGACATTACATTTTAAAAATTCAAAATTGCAAATCGGAAGATATTTAAAAGTAGCAACATTTTGTATAAATTTGGTACACTATACGCAAAGAAAAAAATATAAAAAAATATATAATTTAACTTTATTTGGAATACGAATTTATCAATGTATAATCCTAATAAACATATACATATATGATTCTTACTGATAATATTATGATCATAATCATTAGAACCTTATTATGATTGTTACGTATTTATAACATAACCTGATCCTCTTTTCTCTGCGTCTAGGTTTTGAAGTCATTGAATACGAATCTGATAACGAATTTTCTATATTCAAAATGCAGATAATTGTTGAAAAAGTTTTCGAATTTATTTTAAACTAATTTTCGTAGAGTTTTTACGAAATACGATTGGTAGATTTTCATAATGAATGAACCCCCAGTTTTGTTTTAGTTGCTTCAAAATGAATTAATGAATTAAATTTTTTTGTTAAAAAGCATTAACCCATGTTTTTAAAAAAAAAATCACTTTTATTAAAAATTGCCAAAATTTAAAATTTTGAAAAATTCATTTTTTTATTTCATTTATTCATTGAATACATTGTGTTAATGCCAGCGAAATATGTTATGGGAAGGCGGAATGAGGGAGTAGTGTTTATGGATATTAGACTTGAATTTCTCTATATTATAATTTTAAGGAAAGACTCCCACAGGCAATTTATTCCACATACGACTAGTGCGACCTATGAACGAATTCTATCTGTAATGTGTTGTGCGATTTACCGCACAATCGAACACAAAGGGATGATCTCTATTAGGCAAGCGAATATTTCGGACAAAAACCCGGATTGAGGGATAAGTTCACTTATCTCAGCAGAATAGCTCTCATCCGACAGCGTTAAACAGCCCACATTCTGACAATGATTCAATGAATTTATAGAACTTGATATCCTAATGTCATTGATAAGAACAGACGCCCTCCTTTGTACACGGTCCAAAAACTCACAAATAGACTTTGAAGCTCCTGCCCATATATGGGAGTTGTATTTCATTTTCGGCCGAATATAGGTGGTATTGACAGTAAGAAGATCGAAGTAAGAATTCTCATGCCCAGAAACATTAAGAGTTTCCGATTCCTTAATATCAATACCATCCATTTGAACAGATGGCGTTGGAGACTACACATCCATATCATGCCCAGAAACATTAAGAGTTTCCAATTCCTGAATATCGATACCATCCACTTGAACAGATGGCGTTGGAGACTACACATCCATATGAGTCCATCATACAACATTGGGTTTACGTTCATTAAAATCGACCCTATCGGAAACTATTGAAAGATCGCGATTAACTAAAGGATTTTCCTACGATCGAAGGAAAATAAATGACAAAAGGCTGAGAGTTTGACCAAGAACTTTCGGTGCCCCTGATTTAAGCTAAAACTCGTCGGATGAGATCGAATCAATTCCAACACTTATATAGCGATCTCTCAGAAAGCTCGAAATAAATCTATGGAAATAATTACTGACACCAAAAGCAACAAGGAAAACAAAGGTTTAAATTCGGCTGTGCCGAATCTTTGAATACCGTCCACCAATATCCTAAAATAATTTACTGCTTTTGATTCAAATAATGTAAAAAACCTTAGAAGTGAGGTGAAAAAAATTTTTTGAGATGAAAAAATTTTTTTGGTTGTGAAAAAAATTTTATGGGTGAAAAAAAGACAGACATACGAACATCGTTAAATCGACTGAAAATTGCATAATAATCACAAATATATATATTCTTTATGGGGTCTTAGACCTATATTTCGACATGTTACAAACGGAATGACAAACTGATGTATACACGTAGAGAAAAAAATGGTTGCGGCATGATCACTGCTATTATATTATGCTTGCTGCATTCGGGTATGGTTTTCACAATCAAGTTATTGGTTTACAAATAGGTTCTAACCATCAATATGGTCGCTACCATCATTTTTATAGTAAATATTATATTATTTTATGATTGCCACCTCCTATTTTAAAACATTAGTGGCTGTAACCATACTGTGGTAACAAAAATTCTGATTATGAAGAACTATAAAATTGTAACAGCAATCAATGTATAATTATAAATAAAATAAAACATGACTTTGACATTTACAGTCATAATACTATCTTGCTTTCGTAAAGAAAAAATTGCATCGATTCAGTCACCCATGTAAAAATTATAATATATAATCATTTGCACCTGGGGGGTTTTATTTTCGAAAATGCCTTATATAGGGTGCCCCAAGAAGAACGCAATTTTTAAATTTTAAATAAAACACAGATATTTAAAAAAAATCGTGAAACAAAAATTTAAAAATTGCGTTCTTCTTGGGACACCCTATACATATAACATTATAGTTTAAACTAAACAATTCATTGTCAAAAAAAATTATTGTTAAAAATATTATATATAAAGCATTTATAATTTGTAATTCTTTTCAATAAAGACAATAATATTCTTTTTTATTTTTTTAATTTATTTATATTAATCATATAATTACAAATTACATCCTAATACCCTAACCGAGCAGTAGCAACAAAGGCTATCGGCTTGTTGTGGCGAAAACAAACCAGAGCCTCCGGTGGGAATCGAACCCACGACCCTCGCACTGATAAGCTAGCACGCTACCAACTATATATTTTTTTAAATAAAATATGATTATAATTTAATTTCTTGTAAAATAACGACTTTCTTGTGGAAAAAGTACTCAGAATATATTTTTTTTTATAATAAAAAGTCTATTCAAGAGTTGTTTTGTACGAAAAGGTTTCTTATACAAAATACTAGGTTTTTAGAAATTTTTCTGATCCTGAGGACTTTTCAAGTAGATATATTCTTAGATGCCAAGGACTTATTCTAGAAAAAAAAATTCTGAGATTTCTTAGAATCTAAGAATTTTTCTATTAGAAAAAATCATAAAATCTTTGAGTTTTTTTTATTAAAAAAAGTACTTGAAATTAAATTTTTTTTTAAGTATTTTTCTTTAAAAAAGTGCATAGAATCAAATAAGTTTTGCTGAAAAAGTCCTTAATATAAAATTTTTTCTTTAGGAAAAACATTTCTTTAAGAAGTCCTCTTAAATTTAAAGACTTTTTTTCATAGTTTCAAATCATAATATAACTGTCGGCACAATATTATAATAAAATTATGGTTTTTTTTTTATTATAATATAACTATATTATAGAGCGACTATGGTTGGCAATATCATAATTCCAATAATATATGATGCTCTTTAAATATGATTGCCTCAACCATGTTTTTTTCTCTGCGTGTATGCTCATCATATAAGGTGGAGGGAGGGCATAAAAAAGCCATACCACACACGATCGAAAGCTTTGGAAATATCAAAAGCATTCACCTTACTCTCACTAAGCCGATAAATGGATCTACTCCAACGTTCCGAAAGTAAGGCTAACAGTTTTTCCATAGAACGGCTTCTACGAAAGCCATACTGTCGATGGCTCAAATGTAAAAAATAAATGAATAATCTTCGTTTTATTCAAGGCAATATATTTATTTACCTGAATATTATTTGGATTTGGTATTGTATTTTTTATTTTCGTTCATCTCTTTAGTATTTCCATCCTGTGGCAGGTAAAATTATAATTCTACCTGCCGTCAAGACGGCAATTTCGACGCTACAAAACAAGAAACAAGAAACCAAACAAACAATATTTCATCCCTGGCACTGTGAAAAGTGAATAATAAAAGTGATATTTATTTTAAGTAGTGTTTGTTATTTATAATAAAATTAAGAGTATTTACATAAATTTTTTTAAAATAATATTTAACAAAAATTCTGCTAAAATTTTTGTATTTGAACTGAATTTTTTACCTACATATAGCAGTAATCAGTTGATTTCAACTGAATAATTTTCATTGCCATTTAAAAACACTTTTTGAACTAACTGTTTTAACTAAATTTAGCAGATTATGATATTCAACTTAATTGAAAATTCTTCAGCCACAAATGCAGCTATTATTTTCTGTTATCTTAGCAGATTTTTCAACTATTTATATAGGATTTTTTAAGAGTAGTCTATTAAGTTGTAATGTATTTGAATAACTGATTTCAAGTTAATTCTCAGTTATTTTTTTTTTTGCCCAAATTATGATATAAAAAATTTCTCAGTGTAAACTAGATTTTGTAATGCGTCGATTATTTCGAAATGAAATTCAATACAATTTTATTTAAATCAATTAATCATACCCACCTAGTGAAAAGAAAATCTTATCATACCAGGAAATGATTTTTTTAAACGATTATACATACACGTATCTATGCAGGTTTTACAGAGACGACACCTTAATTGAAAATAAATGAATTTTAATGATTTCCCAGACATAAATTATTTATAATTATGATAGAAACTAAATGAAAAAAAAATGATATATTATAAATCAAAGTGATCCACTTTAAGGAAAATTGAGGATAGACCAGATATTTTAAAACTAAAGCAATTAACAATTTGAATTAATGTTTAAATTATAATTGTTTTCCATCAATATAATAACTTTGGCTTTAGTCGTCTTTCCTGTTGTTTTATTTAATTTTTATTAAAAAAATATTCCTGATTTATATTATCTATGCGGAAAACCTTACATTACCACAAAATAATTTTATTATTAGAGAAAAAAATATGGTTTTAAACATTCTTAAGGTCATTATTTGATGGTCATCATTTATATGTATATCGTATATGAGGGTTAAGACCTCCATTTATCCTCTATATAAATATTTCAATTACATTAAGCATAGATTTTCCGTGAGTCATTTGAAAACTTGTAAAGTTGTAAAGATTATTTAACAAATTTTATACAACCATTGACAGCCAATAAAAAATCATCTGTTTTTGAAATAATTTTTAAGACTAAATTTTATATTACACACTAACTTTAAGACCATCTTTAGTGATTCATAGAAATCGTTAAATTTGTTAAATCTATAAGTAGTACACTCACAATATTATTTCGTTAAAAATAATCTAAAATACATATTAAATTAATCGAAAATACAATCAAAAAGACGAATACTGATTTTTCATTATATTCAGCCCATTTTGTTGGTTATTTTCAATCATTGTTTAATAATCGACATAAGTAGTAAAAGCAATCGAAAGTACTTTAAAATAACCATCAATTTTTAACTGACAAAAAGTAGAAAAAAAAACGATTTTTGTGGTTTGTTTTTTAACTGGAAATTTTTTTATTTGTATGTAATTTTACAAAACACAACACACACAGATGTAACATATATATTTTTATTTTCTGTATGTATCTATATTTGAATAATTTGTTGTAATTTTTATTGAAATAATTTTGTATATAAACAAACTATTTTTTGGTAAAAAAAACAAAAAGAAATTATATGAATTTATATTTTTAAAAACAGAAAACATAAAATTTTACATTTAACAGAAAATACCAACTCCTACTGAATGTCTGTTAATTTATATAGTTTGTTTTTTGAATGACTGATTCAAATAGTTAAAAAATATATTTCTATGAATTTCAATTGATTCTTCGTTTAAAAACGAACTTTACGTATTACTTTTTGAATAAACCACACTCGGTAACGGAAAATATATTGTGAGTGTAGTAATAATAGTTAAAGCCAGCACTGTAAATGTTATTGAAAATTCACAGACATAGACAAGACAGGGTTCTTTTATTATTTTTTGTCTTGTGTTTATGTCTTTCTCTTTTTCCAACTTCTTTTCATCTACTACTTTATTGCAATTTTACTACTTCTACTTAATTTGCCTTTAAAGATACGAAAAAAATAAATTTAAAAAGTAACTATGAGTTTATACTGTGCATATTAGGGTCACATCAATTCCCAGCATAAACATTGTATCAACTACTTATCAGGCTATTTACTCTCTTAATTACTTTTGTTCGTGATATCCAAAAAGTAATGGGTACCCTATTGGCTATTCGTAAGCAAGAGGGTAATTACCACCCATTACTTTGTGTTTTTTGTAAGTGAGAAGATAATGACCACTCATTACTTTTTGGACATCGCAAAAAAAAGTAATTAAGCGAGTAAATAGGCTGGTAGTAGCTGAAATCCTGTTTTTGCTAGATTTGTATGGGAAAATAATTTTTTATTTCAATTCTGAGAATTTGTGGGGCAGAATTTGCTGACACTTGATCCAAAACTCAGACAAATTGAACCTGCGACACACCGTGATCGAAAATTCAGATTTTCCAAAATTTTCAGCATAGAAATTTTAATCAAATTTGAAATCTTAAACCAATTTTAAAATCTGATTTAAATTTTGACGAATTAAATCCCGAATTAATTTTTCGGTTTGAATTATTTATTAGAAGAATCAAGTTGATTTAAATAATTCTTTTTATAAATCAAACAAAATAATTAAATTTGAATAATTCAATTTTAAATCAAAGAATAAAATCAATTTTGATCAGATTCGCGAATAAAAAAAAGAATAAAATTATTTTGATTGTCGAATAAAAAAATATTTTTTTTTAATCACGATTAATTTAATTTTAAACCCGAAGGGTTTCATGAAATTTTTATAAAACAGTTACAGGGTGACTATTTTTTTAAACAACTTTTATGATAATATACATACATTAACACACTCCGATAACACAAATTTTTTATCCCGTTTCACTTCATTCGTATAAAAATAGGTCACCCTGTGGCTGTTATGTAAAAATAGATACCTCGGGATATCTTCCGGACCTAACCTATTTTTTTTTATAGCGGTATATTAATACTCTAAGAGAGCAAAAATTTTTTTTTGCCCTATCTCGCTTAGTTTTTGAGATATCGGTCATTTTACAAAATGACGAATATCTAGAAAACTAAGCGAGATTTGCAAGTCAATATTAATGTATTTTTTATTTTGTTTTAATTCGCAAATCAATCTTTTTTTTAGTTCGCGATTTAAAAAAACGAAATATGTTTGAAATAATTTGATTCAATTGAATCAAAAAGATTCAAATGAAATTGCTTAATTAATTATAATTTTAAATCTGGATTTAACAAATTGATTTATAAAATATTGAATTAACTCGCTGATTCACAAAAAGAATTATTTTTTTGCGAATTAATTCCGTAAAGAATTTTTTTTTAAGGTCTTATCCCAATTCTGCCCGTTAAACCTCGAATATCTAAGAAATAGAAAATGCAGTCACCCTAATTCATACAAGTGTAAAGTTGTATTATATGCATAAGTATAGAATATATTGAAAGATAACCCAATAAACAAAAATTGTTAAACGGTAATAAAGTGAAAGTCAATTTTTACGATTGACTAAAATACCTATTCAGAATTTTAAATTTTAATTAAGTTTTTAAAAAAATTATTGAAAAGGTTTAGAATAAAAAAGTAACTAATTTTATTGTCTGCAAGCCAGTTGCTTTTGGGAAAATTTAAATTAAAAATTATAGATAATGAGAATGTTAGAGATATAGTATTTCTAAGTATTTTAGAATTTAATGAGCTTATTTTTTTATGAACTAATATTTCAGAAATTTTAGTAAAAGTTATTATAATTTAGTTAATTTGAACAATAAATCTACTGTTATAAAAAATGACTAATTAGTTATTGTTAATATTTTTGGAATTAAATAAGTACTGTAATAAATTATAACTTAAGAAAATATTAAAAATCATCATAAATCAAAACATCAGGAAAACCACCTTTTCATTATGGAGTTTGCGTTCACTTTTCTTAATTTTGATTCAGAAGTTATGTTATTTGTTTTTTTTTTTTTTAATGAAAACAAAGATTTAAAATGTGATAAATTTGAAATGTGACAATTTAAATAAATACCCACCACCACTAAATAGAAATGTCTAATCGATTCCTTATTAGAAGATCACAAAAAGTACTCGTAGAATATTTTTAGGACTTCAAAATACAATTTCCCAGCATACTTATTTTTGGCCACCTACTGACCGCTTAATGCAACTGAGATATGTGAAAGAGGACAACAAATTATTGAACAACTAATTTTTTTTTGTAGTGGCTAAGTGAGATGTCATTATATTACTCCATGCATAAAAATACGAAAAAATGTAAAAATAACAACAAATTTCGTAAATTAAACGAAAATTGGTTTATTTTACCAAAGTTTTCGTTGTTTTAACAATAATTTTGTATTTTTATGCGGGGATTTGTATGAGCATGGATATAATTTAAAAGGTATTTTTTAATTTTTTAACGACCAACGTTTGATAAGCTAATTCTTTATTTTTTGCTATATAATCAACATTATCTAACCGAATTTTCCTAGTGTGATTTGTATTAACACAGGTCTCAGAGCTAAGTAGGGTGATTTCAGATTTAAAAAAATATATATGGTTTAAAATTTATTATTTTGTTTTTAAAGTAAACGAAACTTGTTTATTATAACTTTATTACATATTTGCTATGTTCTTGCTGTATATACTGAAGAGGTAGGTTAGGCCTTCCGAAACAGTCTTTCCAATCTGTTTGCAAGAACAAAATTTTTGATAAATGAAAAACAAAAACAGAACTTGAGGCTGAAAGACTGCTCCCACTTAAAAATTTTTTTTTTTCATAATTTTTTCGTACACAATTTCTTGAATATTATTGGATATAGGGTGTAAAACTTTTGGTAGGATTCAATTTGATTCTTAGAAACATTTGGTTTTTAGAAACATTGAAATATTTAGAACTAATTTACTTAATTTCCTACAGAATGCTAATACAATATTGAACTTATGTCTCCCATTGATCGTCAAAAGTAAAATAGAGGAAGTTTTTTATTCAGTTTAGGGTATTTTTTATTCGCATTGAATTAAAAGTTAATTTTATTTGATTTTTATCTCCTGTTGCCAAATATGGTCTCCAAATTTTTCTATCCCCTTAAAATTGTATAAAAGGGATATTATGGGACTACAGAAAGAACTTAATATTCTTCACAGAAATGTATGAATTTTGGAATTAAGAAAGATCTAAATTGGCAAATCAAATTAGATCTGAAAATTGGCAAATCAAATTAGATCCAGCAATATATTTGGGGATTTAGAAGGATTGATTAAAAAACTGGCAGATCAAATCAAATCCAGTAATATATTTAGGGATTAAGTACGATCCAAATTAATCTGAAAAAAGTTAGATCGAATTGTATCAGATTAGTTCCAACAATATACGAAGTTTAGTTTATTAAAAAACTTATAAAAAAAATTTTAAATTAAAAAAAATATTAAAATTCTAGAAAAACGATGCCTTTGCCAGGATTTGAACTTGGTCTGCCAGAGTCTTAGTAAGTTAAGTACTCATCAGTTTGTGTCAGACTTTATTAGACTACATTTTCCATATTACTGTGTTGTATATAATTGCATATTTGGGAATTTGGGAAAAAAAATGGAAACAATTTCTACATATCATCCCGAAGTGAGTTAAAATTTTAATGTTTTGTAAAAAAAAAAAATATTAATAAGAAAAAAAAAATTAAAAAACACAAAACAAAATTTTGTATATCCCTGGTTGGGTTTCGCAACCATTGACATGGAACCACATATAAATATATCTTACATCATATCAAAAATACTCTTGATATGGAATTATATATAACAATATATAAAATTTATTTGTAAATATTGCACCATCTACCATATTAAAAAATATTTTGTATGTTCGACTTAATATTGAATTATATATAATTATATCTCATAAGATATTAAAAAATATTTTCGACAATAAACTATGGTTCTGTATGACATATATAAGTATGTGTGGTTCTGTATAAGTCATATATAAGTAAATATAGTCCCATGTAAGCCGTATATAAACTTATGTAGTGTTATATATAATTTTATATTATATAATATATATCATATCTTATCATATAAATCGTATCTATTTATAAAGATCAATATATAACAAGATGTGGTTATATATAGCACAATATAAGTTAATTTAAAAAGGAAAAATAATGTAATATATAACTCTACATGGTAATGCATATGAACATATATAAATATGATTATATCTAAACTGTTCTAAATTTTTCCAACAATTTAAGTTCGGTTGTCAAACACTTAAGATCCATTCAAAGGATTATGATGGAAATTATTGCATTCATAATCCCAACTTTAAGCATAAGGATTATGTCCAAAACATTATCTTAAACTGGAAGTAATATCAAATTCGTATTCAGCAATGCAAAAAAATATCACGTATCAATTTTAAAATAAATTCCGAAACTTTTCAAAATTATTTGTAAAATTATATCTGTCATTTTGAATTTTAAATATCTGTTTCAACAACAACAATTTTCTAGCAGATTCCGTCACTTCATAACATACATTTAGCTTCCCTGCAAAATAGTATCTCCAATTGCCACTCCATTGAGCCACTTGTCTTTTGAAAGTAGAGATACTCGCCTACATTTTAGGTTATGATATAACTCGATAAGTAAAGTTCAATATTTGGCACATTAAAATTTCCCACACATCCTGTAGTAGAAATTCTAATCATCGCCTACATATGCCATTTAAAAACCAAATTAATCTTTAGAACAAGCAATTTTTACAAAAATAACTTGCATGTTGGTTGCCATTTTAAATGAGAGACTCCTTTGAATAAAAAGGTCTACTTGTTGGGCGCCATCATAAGTTTAGCAGATATACATATATCTGCAAATAGTATCAATATTGTGAGCGCCCCGGAAGGCTAGTTGGTAGCGTGCTAGCTTATCAGTGCGGGGGTCGTAGGTTCAATTCCCACCAGAGGCTCTTGTTTGTTTTCCCTACAAAGAGGCGAAGGCCTTTGTTGCTAGGGCTCGGTTAGGGTATTAACATATAATTTGTAATTATATGATTAATAAATAAAATAAATAAATATTAATATTGTATAAAAATTGGAAATTTTTACAAATTTAGTCAGTTGTTGATATGTGTTAAAGTGTAACGGAATTAAAATATTATAATTATTTCCAGTTATTTATAATTATATTATATATTATATAATTTAAAACTGTTTACAATACTTTTATGACTTTCAATCAATAAAATTATTTATTGGGTATGGCTAGAGTATCTAATAAAAATCTATGTATTTAATATATATATGCATATATATGCATGAATGTCTGCTAGTACGATATCTAATATATATATTTACTTTTAACAAATGTTTATTAAAGTGTGGGGGTATTTTTTATTATTTTTTTTTCTATTTTTTTTTTTTGAATAAAAACTTGTGTACTTACTTGAGTTGCATCTGAATACGGGGTAATTGAGTTCATATTAACACGTTGAGAACCGAAGATAACATTTTGTTGTTGCTGCTGCTCTTGTTGTTGCTGCTGCTGCTGCTGAAGTAATTGATGTTGTTCCATTTTATGAATAATAAGTGGCGGATTTGAGGAGTGTTGTTGGGTTTGAAAATAATTGTGATTTATAATGCTAGAGTTATTATTATTATTAATATTACTGTTATTATTTTCGAAATTTATAAAATTTAAATTATTTTCATAATTTATATTTATTTTATCATCACTTTCATTTGGTGGTGTTGTCGAAGATGTTGTTGTTGTACTTGTTATTGAGGTCCTTCTTGTATTGTTGTTGTTGTTGTTGTTTACGCTTAAATTGCTACTGCTACTGATGATGGTGGTGTTGCTACTACTATTGCTTATGATACTACTACAGTTACTGTTGCTGTTAATATTTAAAATGTTGGTGGTGCTACTGCTGTTGTTGTTATTATTGGTTCGTATTGTTGTTGTTGGTGTATATATGTTACCAGCTGTAACTTCATCAGCATGAGTAATACAATTTACAGTCGTTGTTGCTGTTGACGTTTTTTTCACTCTTTTTGTTGATTTTTTTTTTATATCTTCCTTATATTTTTGTTGTTGTTTTTGTTGTTGCTTTTGCTGTTGTTTTTGCTGTTTAGCGTATAATTTTAAAGCTTTTTGTTGTTGTTTTTGTAATTGTTTATATGTTGCAATGGTATTTTGTTGTATATCTTCTTCTTTTATTTCTACTTTTATTTCTTGTTTTAATTCTTCGACTCTATCTTCTTCTTTGTCTAGATCTTGTTGTTGCTGGTGTTCTTTTTCTTCAATTTCTTCAATGAATTCTTTAAAATCTTCTTCAATTAAATCTTCCAAAGATTGCTCTATATCTTGTATCATATAGGGATTTATGGTAATTTCTTGTATTGATGATGTTGCTGATATTGTTGCAATATCGTTGGAATCTTCGTCATTGATCATGTTCAATGATTTATTTTTAAGTTTAGTGTTGAATTTAACAAAAACTGTTCAAATAATTTAAAAATTTATAAGTTTTTATGAAAATTTCCAAAAATTTGTTTCTTGTTGTAATTGTTGTAGTTCAATATGCATAATTTTTTAAAAAACTATTTATATATATAAATATGTAGCAACAACACGTTTTAATATAATGATTTTTTTAATTTTTTTTTTTTTCAATATTATTTTTGCTGATTTAGCAAATTGTTAGTTTGTTTTGCAATTTTTTATTTTATACTTTGCTATCAAAAAGTCTCCTTGGCAGTGTTGTATTATAGAGAATTCAAAAACTATTCGTTTTTGTTGTAGTAGTTGTTGTTGTATTTGTAAAGTATGAGTAATGTATTGAAAAAAAAAAAAAAAAAAGATTAGTCAGACCCAGAGGAGTTTTTTTTTTTGTAGAATATTTTTTTCCTGGTTTTATGCAGTTAAATATTGTTTTTCATATAATATAAAGAGTTTTGTATATATGTAAAAATTTTTTATATATATAAATATATATAAATGAGGTAGTTTAAAATTCTGTTAGATTTAAAAAATCTACTGGTTTGTAGCTTATTTCTACTCCTCCTGTTGCTTTGAATTTTTTTTATAAACTCTTGTTAAATATTATAAGTTGATAATGTTGCTTATATATTATTTATTTATTTACTTTTTTTGCTTCTAAGCTCCCAAACGTCAACTGCACTTCAAAGTGAACACAAAACGATTTCAAGGTGAATCTATGTTACTATTATTTATGTAGTATATAAAACGTACGTTTTTTTGTAGGAAATTATTTTTTATAAAATGTTTAATTTATACACGATTTTTTTTTGTAATTTCAATTATTTAAAATTTATATAAAGTCTCACGTTCTGGTTTGGTTTAAATATAAATTATTATTTAATAATTGTTGTCACTCTTAATTTTTTTAATAAATATTAAACACGTTTTAAAGAGTTTTTTTTTTAACTGAGTTATGTTAAAAGTAACTGTTTTATAAGCGTTTTGTAAACGTTTTGAGGAAAAGTTTTTTCAGCCAATCTAAATAGTTTTTTTTTATTTTTTATAGATCAGTGAAAGAGTTTTTCTTTTTGTATAAATTTTGTGGAAAGTAAAGGGTTTATAAGCGCTTTGTAAACGTTTTGACAACAAGTTTTTAAGCCAATCTTAGTAATATTTACTTTTTTTTTTTTGTTTAACTGAAAGAATTTTACTTTTAGCTTAGGTGGTGTTGAAAGTAAATGTTTTTTAAGCGTTTTGTAAGCGTTGCAAATCTTTACTTGGTTTTGTGCAATCTTCAAGATTTGAATATTTTTAAACTGTTATAGTTAATTTAAATTCAAATTATCAAATTTTATTGAACTTTAATTATAACTTTAAAAATTTTGTTGATTTTTTTCTGAATTTTAGTTACAAGTAAAAGTTTTGTAAAATGTTTTGTTAAAGAGTTTAATTAGTTGTTTTCTATGCTGATTTTATTTTCTTTATTTATTACAAAATTTTTGTTCTTAAAAATCTTAATTAATTCTTCTTAGACTTACAAAATTGTTTAATTTTTGGTTTAATTTTTTTAATTTAAAGTTGTTCAGCTTTAGATTTTAAGTTGTTGGAATTGCAAAAAAATTGTTACTATTGTGAAATTGGCCAATTGTAAGCGTTTTGTAAGCTGTAAGTTTTAATGTGGCAGATATTTTATAGCTTTTCTTTGGCAAATCCAATTTATCGTGAAATTTCCAAATAAGTTTTCCCCTTCGAATTTAAGTAAAAATTTTCAATGATGATTTGATTTTTTAGAATTTCCTTACAAACTTGGTTCAATTTTCATTAAAAGTTGTTTTATTTAGATTTAGATTTTAGACTGAAATACCTTTGATTTCCTTTGTTTGGGAAATAGTCCAAATGTAAGTGTTTTGTAAGCTTTCTTTTTTTTTGGCAAAATCCAATTATTTGTATAAATCAATCTAAAGTTGGGCGTTCAATATTTGAGTCAGGTTTCTTTTGTATAACTTTTTTTACAAATTAAGCCAGTTTTTGTAAATTGTTGATGCATTAAACTCTTACTAAGTGTTTATAAACGTTTTTTAAATCTTTCTTTTTTGCGAAATTGTATGTAGTGCTGCTAGCATATTAATAGTTTTTTTTAACTTATTCAGCTTTTTTAACAAATGTAAGTGTTTTGTAAGCGTTTTTTAATATTTCTTTAGTTATATTTAATTTTGAGGTTTTATGGGTTCTAAACGTTTAGAATTTCTATAATTTTAAATTTTAAAATCACTTTTTAGTAATTTACAATTATAAATAATTGTTTAGCCAATTGTAAGTGTTTTGTAACTGTTTTATTTTTATATCACTACCAGTTGTTGTAGATTTCAATTTTTTTTTAAATTGTAAGTGTTTTATAAACATGAGGATTTTTATCTTTTATATAAAAGTATTTTATGTAAATTTTTTTTCTTATAGAATGTTGTTGTTGTTGTTGTTATAGTTGAATATAAAAAATATATATGTATATTGAGGTTGGTTTTTTAAAATTTTTTAAAATATTTTATTTGAACAATTATTATTATTAAAAATCCTTTTATTTTTTGCTTCTTGAGGTAGTTTTGTTTCAAAAATTATTTAATTTATTTTTATGTAGTAACAATTGTTGTAATTTATTTTTTAAAATTATTTTTCTTAGTTGGCAGCTGATAATTTTATTTTCTGATTTTTTTTTATATACTTTCTATATAATGTAATATTTCTAGTATATAGTGGTTTTTTATAGTTATCATTTAAATTTGTTGTATTTAATTATATAAAATTATATATATTTTATTTATATTATACAAAAAACGCAATTATTTTATTATGTTTATAATTATTTTTTTTTTATTAAAATTTGAATTTCTTAATAATTTCTTCGATTTATTAATTTTTTTTTAATTAAAACGCAATTTCTTGAAATTTTTTTTCAAAATTCTCTGTACTGTATGTATATAACTTTGATTGCTTTATAATATTATTTATTTATTTTTTACATATTCTTGTTTTTTTTTTTTTTTTTTGTATATAAAATAAATATTTATAATAATCACTGCACTTATGTACCTTAGTATGTAGTTTTATATGTAGTTGTAAATATAGTATGTATGTATATAAAACTGTGTTGTCTTTTTTTTTTGTTATTTCACAGCTGTTTCTTTTACAAGTTCTTTTAAATGTAGTTTGGTTTGAAATATTTTTAATTTTTTTAATATTTCTTTAGTTAATTTTGCTGGTTATTGCAGTTTTTTTCTTGTTAAATATTATTTAGTTAAATAGTTGTAGTATTTATTTTTCTTGTTTCTTGAGGATAATATTTTATTTTTTTTTTTAATATTTCCTTCTTGTATCTTCACTGTTTCAAAACTAATAAAATAATGATCCAAAGTGTTGGCAGTTAGCTGCAGTATACCAGTAGTGAGTTCAGTTCGGTTGTTGGTGTTTTGGTTGTATTGTATACAAAAAAGCAAAAAAAAAAAAGAGTGTGTGCAGTCGTAGTAGCAGAAGAGGCAGCAGCAGCAGGAGCACCAGTAAAATAAGAAGTACCTACTACCAGCATTTGGGTTTTTTTGGTATACAACACCACAACAACTTTTGCTTGATTTTGTTGTGTTGTGTTTTTGTCCGTCGTGTTGTGTAGTTGAGGAGTAGAGTTTTAATTTTATTTATTATTTTCGAATTTTTTTTTAAGACTGTTTTTAATATTGTTGATGGTTGTTGGTATTTTGTGTTGAGACTAAAATCGGAATTGTATTTTGTGCTGCGATTGTGGGCTTGTTTTTCCCAAAAACAATAACAACGACATTCAAAACATTCAACTCAGTTGTATACAATACTCAACTCTTCGTTTTTATATTTTTCCCATGTTGTCAATAAAGAAATAAAATTTTCTCCTGACAAAGTTTTTAAATTACCCCAAATTACCAGAAACAAATCTGTGTGATGAAAAACTTTCAAGTGTAAAAAGAAACCAAAATTTGTATAAAAATTAAAAGTGCTTAAAAAAAATTCTAGCATTTAAGGTAAAAATTCATATTTGTAAAACAAATTTATGTTAAAAAATTTTTAAAAATTTACTTAATGTGGAGACAAAATATTGGAATTAATAAATAATTATAATTTTTTTATGTGAAACAAAAATATAAATCAAGAAGATCGAATAAAACAAATCATTTTTCAGAAAATTAAAAAAAAAAAAAACATCGAAGGTGAAACAAATAAAGGTCATATGTTTTCAGGTGAAAATAATGTGTTAATATAAATTAATATTTTGAGCTACAAGAAATACATAATATAAAATATTATTACCCTCAATGTGTTAGGTAAAAATATATGAGAAAATAATTTGAGGTGTCTTTACATTTTCCGTTAAAAGTTGGGAATCGTTATACCAAACTGCTAAAGAAAATTAATGTGTTTATTTTGTCTGTTTCCATTTTTGGGAAGGAAAAAACTTATCAACAATGAACTTCACTATTAATATTTTGAAAATGTTCAAAAACGATTTTCAAGTAAAAACTGAAATTCGATAACTCATAGCTTAAGGGACACTTTAAATTCTTTTGCTAGCTTTGTTTGTTTTTATAATATGGAAAAATGAGAAAAGTAACCATTTTTACCTGATTTTCTGAAAAATCCATTCCAATACACAAAATCTAGAAACAAAATTATGGGGAAATTTAATAGTTTTTACTTGAAAAATGACCTCTATAAAAATGCCAACATGTTAATAAGAAATCATAAAATTTAACACATTTTTAGAAGGCGGATAACTGAAAGGGAAAACGTTATTGGTATTGAGTTTTTGTTTGTTTCGGTTTTGACATCGGTAACGAAACATCAATACCGTTACGTACCGTTCGGATTATTTATCGCAATATTTGTTACTGTACACAAAAAGAGTTTAATGCATAATTTTAACAAATGTTTGCATTAAATCAATGAAATTTCGCTAGTATACGCACAATGAAAATTTTCATTAAAATTTTATAAAAAATTTTATTTATTAAAAATGTCTTTATTAGTGAAAAGTTTACTGAAAAGTAAAGTTAACAAGCAATTTGAAAATGCGTTAAACTGACAATTTTAGGCATTTCAATTAAAAATATATATTTTTTTCTTTCTGAAAACTGAAAAAAGTGATTTTGCTAAAAACCTATTCAATACCGGTACGATAACGATATTAAGGGAAAAGGTTTTGGAATACCGGTATTTTGTGAAATCAAGAGTAATGGTCAGAATCAGGAAACAGCTGATTAAATCTAAATGGCGACCAGAAAATGAGTAAAAGGAAATATCAAAATTGCAGTGATACACAGAAAGGGATGCAGTGATATACAGAAAGGGACAACAAAATACTATACAAATTATATGGAGTTTATTTTTTATGTCCTCCACCATATATGGTGAGGGAATATATCAGTTTGTCATTCAGTTTGTAATATTCGTGATCCTTATGCAATTTCAAGTCGATTTAGTGATGTTCGTCTGCCTATTGAAATGGCGATTGCGGCGCGAAGACGCAAGCCTGGGCTAAAAATTTTTACCTAGATTAATGTACATCCTCCCAAACAGCTTGGTATTGAAAACGAGCAAAATCAGTCTAGTGGTGAAGGTACCTCAAAGTTTTCCATAAAAATTGATGTATTTGAGTAAAATTTCATAGTAGCGGCCGGCAAGTAAAATATTTTCTCTTGTTTTTCACCAGTCAGTTAGAATTGAATAATATTTTATATTCACCTCAAAAAATTTTTTTCCATCGCAAAATTTGTTTTCACTTCAAAAAACTTTTTTCACCTCCATAATTTTACTTCTAAAGTTTTTTTTTACATTATTTGTATCAAAAAGAGTAGAAAACATTTTATTTTAAGAAAAATTTTATCTTTATATATGATATTAATTTATACAACTGAATACTGTTTTCACAACCGCCAGAATTCGATTGGCAACAAATTCGGTGACCACAAATGATACAGTTTTCTGGGTGTATTTACAAAATATTTCAGTATTTCAATGTAGCTTAGCTTTCAATATATTGACTATATAAAATATTTACCGGATTGTTATTGCGGCAACCGAAATTCTGTTGGGAAAGTTAAATTACTCATACCTCAATTTTTTTCTGTTGTTACAACCGAAAATTTCGGTTATCACAACTGAATCATTCGATTGGCTACAAATTCTGTTATCAGCACAAATCAGTTTTCTCTGTGAGGAATCTACATTCTAACAAGGTCCATTAATGAAAAGAAGTAACATTTTCACTGTTGACAAGAGATTTTTTCAGTGAAACGATTTTGTTGATATGATGAAGAATTCTCTTATGAGTTTGTTGCAGGGTATCGTATAATCAACTATAACCGTTTGTAATTTTCTAACTTGTTTGTTGATATGAAATAAACAATTTTTTGAGTGTAACATAAATCCTCTATAATCTGATTGTCGGTAATCCACATTGTTCTGTAATCCGGATGGCATTTTTCTTTATAATCTCTACTCATCACTGCGGATCACAATTATCTGGATTAGAGTCTGCACGATCACCAATAATCCGGATTAAAATCTGCAATCAATTATTCAGATTTACAAGTTTTTTTATTCTTAACATAAATACGCAAGCTTTTCCACCGGAAAATTTATTTGATACATTATTTGATATAATAAAACAGATGAGGTTATGTTTATTTTTATTATAAAGTACAATAAACTTTATAAGACATTTTTAATAAAAACTAATTTTATTTATTTAATATTTCGAATGGTTTTGTAACTTAAAATGAACTTGTCACTACTTCAGCAAGACAAAACAATTGCAACAAAAAAAATCATGTTTACACCAGAGAATTGCAAAATCAATTTTTTTCTTTAGTTAATCACTCAAAAAAATTCACCGTTGAATAAAATCAGCATCATATTACTGAAGGCGAAATTCGGATCAAAACTCAGCATTGAATAAATTCAGCATTATGTTGTTGAACGCTTAGTTGGCTGATGGAGCATTTCATTTTTGGGAAACCTTGCGTTGGATAATATATGACATTGCTTTATATTTATACATTTCGTGTATAAACAAAAGTATTAGTTAGATTTCATTTATTCATGAATATGAAATGCAATTTATTTTCTTTTTCTTTATTTTTTTGGTTAAATAAAAAAAAATATGAAACTTAATAATTATTTTTTAAAAATTTCAAAAAATCTTATTACTTTATAAGTTGTTCGTTATATCTTCAATATTTACAGTCCGATATTAAAGTGTGATATATCGTTTTTTTTATTTTTTTTCGGGGATAACAATTGGCCATGGACCTAAAGTGTCCCGTTCTAGTACTTACCCCCCAAATCCCATTTCCTACAATCCTAATGTGCCACCCTAATGTCAGAAAATTAAAGCTCGCAAAAAATCATAAAACGTTTTGTAAGGAAGTATTTCGATAATTCCAGCACAACTATTGTAAAAATGTTTTTTATAATTTTTTTAATGCAGAATGTAGGGGTCACATTTTTAAATGTTTCCTAATATATTCAGTATTTACATTCGGATATTTTAATATAATTTATTAATGTTCTTGTGTCAAAATACTTCCTTATCAAAAGTTTTATAGCTTTAATTTTCTGACATTAGGGTGGCACATTAGGATTGTAGAAACTGAGATTTGGGGGTAAGTACTAGAACGGAACATTTGAGGTCAATGGAGCTTAGAGCAAATATTGGTGTCTTCGTGACAAAAAAATCGTCATATCACGCTTTAAGATCGGACTGTAAATACGAGAAACATAACGAAAAATTTAAAAAGGCATAGAGGTCGCCAACATATTCGGCAAAATAGTTAAAAAACTTTCGAAGGTATACGGTGCACTTTTTTTGCCTGTAAGGTGGTACGCTCTAGTTTACATTCCCATTATAAAGTAATAAGATTTTTTTTTTAAATAATTTATTAATATATATTTTTTTTAATTGCCTTTCAAAAACACTTTATATTCACTGGAGTAAGTCGAACTTTATTTTTTGGTACGGTCTAATGTACACTATAGCATTTATGAAATGTATTTTTAAAAAATTGAATAGTATTTGTATTTGTTTTTATTCTAATGAAATTATTTTGCTATTAGTTGGTTTTAATCATGAATAAACTCATACGCTCTCATTTTTGCTTTTTTATTTATTCTACATCAAAATAATCATTGAACGAAATGATTGGTAGGAAAATGACCGATGATTAAATCAGAGACGCAACAAGAAGCATGTCGTTTGATTGATTGAAAATCAGCGACGAATATTTGTATTTGATTATATTCAGCGATTGAACGCAAACGAATGTTTATTCCGGTATGAACGCTTTGCAATCAGCAGTTGCAGCTCTCTGGTTTACACTTATAATAATCTATGCATAAAAATACGAAATTAATGTTAAAATAACAAAAAGTTTCGTAAAATGCACAAATTTTCGGTTATTTTACGAAAGTATTTGTAATATTCACATACTTTCGCATTTTTATGCATGGATTGTTATTGGTGTACCTGTTTTTTTTTTTATCAATATTTCTGATATTTCTCTACACAAAACTCTTTTTGAACCCCTTTTTACTTCGGGTTTTCTTGCATGAGTTATGCCATCACTGGCAATAATATTAAATTTTTATTCGTCGCTAAAGAGCACGTTTCTCTACTAGTTCCCTATCCAGCTTACATGTTCGTGTGCAAACTGAAGTCGTTTTAATTGGTTACGCTTAGTTATGAGAGGCTTGTGCGCTGGCCGTGAGCTAACAAACCAGCGTCAACGATTCAGCTGGAAAAGATTCTTGAGGTAACTGGTATTTTTATCTCTTTTACCAAAAGGAAATTTTTTTACCACCACAGATTTATCTTTTTCAAAACGTAACAAAATTCGAAAAATTGATGATTTTAGAACTTTATATTTTATAAATTTTGGAAATTTTGAAATAGGCTTTTGAAAGTTTGATCTTAATCTTGATGTTAGACCATAATATATCAAGAAATGTGTATACAAATTTGACTATTCCCATGTTGGAAAATAGTTCAAAAAGTGGCAACACTATATTTTTCATACAGTCATTCATTTTAAAGTGAACTCTCAGTTTTTTTTTCTTATACATTTACGTCGTACATATGCAATACACACTCACACCATTTTAAAACAAAAACATGTATATATACATATAAATATATATGTATATAAATATTCTTATTGCCTTATTCTCACAACATCATCATCAATTTCGTAAAAATAACAAAACAAAATACAAAAACACCCAGTTGGTAATAATCTGCAAGATGACAAATTAAAAAACAAAGTGTTTTTATACTGAGTGATAATAGAGTTAATATCGCTTAAACAGTGAGAACTAAAAATATGAATTTCCAAATCTAGTGCGAAGGACCATAAATAAAATCCCGGGTACATTTGGTAACATTTTTAAAAATTGAAGAGAATATTTTTGTATTTATGATTACATATTTAAGCTCGAAGGACCGTTTTCAATATCCAGATCTTTGAACTAATAATATTATTGGGAAGGCAGGAAATAAGTTTTTTAATTAGTTTTTCTTGATCGAAGGATCATAAAAAATCCTAGTTATTAAAGAAAACTTTAATCGAAATTTTTGGGAAGCACAATTGTTTTCATTTCCGTAGGTTTAAATAAAAAATATTCTTTTTATTAATATGTTTTTCTCTGTGTCCCACTGTGCTCACTGTTAATGTTCACAAGTGTTCTTTTTTATTTTTATTTCTAGAAACAAAACTACAACTGTGTTTAAAAAAACCGTCAAATTGTCTGCCATGTTATCTCAATAGAAAATCGCATTTTACGATCTTTTAGGTAAGTATTTATTTATACAGCAATTTCTTATCAATATTTGCTACATACATACGTATGTACATACGTACCCGTGTTCAAATACATTTCTATACTAAGTGCATAATTTTTGCTATATAAATTTTAAAAAACAATTTAGGCGAATTTATTGAACTTCTATTCTATATAATTTAACATTTCAAGGTCATCCTTAGCTAAGGATATACTATATATTTTCCAATGATTTTCATATTTTGAAGATAAATTTCATTGAACTCATGTTTTTAAGTAAAATTATTTTTAAATCGCTTATAATATATGAGGTACATACATACATATGTATACAATTTATTTGCTTACTAATTTTCTAAATATATTTTCAAGATAATTTTTGTTTTTTTGATAAAGGATTAATTATAAGTACATTTTGTGTCATTGACCTCATGATTAATATGACTAACATTATTTGTAGAAAAGTTTAGAATTATTTCGTCAATGCACCAAAAATTTATTGAGCAAATATATGTAAGGCCTCATACTATATCACGTATACAATTAGTTAGACTTTAGATAGTTTTCATAGTGTCCAAGCTATATAAGCTTTATATGAGTCCGCCTTGTATATTTTTCATCAAAATTTCAAACTGATCAGTTACTTTTTTCAATGGTAATAAAATCCGTCTCCAATACGCATTTTTTTACAGTGTATTTAGTTACTTATATAGGTATAGGATCTATTATAGGTATAGGATCTATTGCATGATTGAAAAATAAAAATATATAGAGGATCATATCTACAAAAACACAATTGTTCTGGAAAAAAAAAATTTGTTTCACTCGATACTAAAAATTCGTTCCGAATATAATTTAAAAATGGTAATTAATTCCTGTAACACCCCTAACACAGATATGTAGTTTTTTATTAATTTTTCATTCATTATTTTCTTTGGTCATATTTTATTAAAATCCGAGTATTAATTTTCAAGTCAATACAATGGCCTTTAAAATTTTGTGATAGAATTTCTCTCGTCTAATAACACTATGCTAGAAAAAAAAAAATTGCAAGAACTTGCGAAATGACCTAGTGTAGGTTGTAGGTCTAGCTGGGTGTATTATGTAATCGGTTTTATAAGTTGCAATACCCTCAAAATTTTGAGATTTATATATATTTCGAAAGAGCACGTCCATTTCTAATTAATGCCATTAATGCCGTTTCGAAATCAGTTAAAAAATGACTGAGTAAGAAAAGTTTAAGTGCGCCAGTCCAAAAAAAAAATACTCTTTCCCCGGCATCTCGAAATTTTGAAGGTATATTGCAACTTATAAAACCTGTTATATAATACACTCAGCTAGACCTACAACCTACACTAGGTCATTTCGCAAGTTCTTTTTCAGTGTAGCACCGTGTAATCTATAAAACTTATAATTCTATAAAATATTTTTATAATTTTTTTTTGCCCTCAAGGTCTTAAAATTTTAGCACGTCATACTTTTGGCTCGCTAGCCAAAAATTGGTCTACCAGTGAAGCCTGGAGATCTACTTTCCGAATTAGTACGATTCATTTCACAATTTTATACCAAAGAAATAGAAAAAAGCACAAAAAGCTACAATATTATCCAGGTGAAACTGAGCCAAAGCTGGACGCGGTTTTAAAATAGCATTTAAAGTGAATACATATAAGCTCAGGTGGGTGTGATCTTTCTATAGCTACTAGGTCAAAACATGGACCGATTTCAACTATTTTTAATTCGGTTCATCCTTGTTCAGTGCAAACTTATATACCAAATTGTGTACAATTATCTTCTTCGACCTGTAGTTCGATTACAGAGATTATTCAATAACATGGACAGATGTATGGACGGCCGGACAATGCTTAATCCGAGAGTGGTATTTAATCAATCGGCATAACATAAGTTATCACAATATTAATATATGTTAGTATGATTCACGGAGTGGTGTAGTGCATAAAAGTAATTCGTTTAAACAATAATATTATTTTCTCTTCTAAACCGTACACGAACAATTTATTAACAAAAAATAAAATTGTCAAATTAAGTATTCTGTCGAAATAACACAACTCATAATCTTTAAACACTTATATGATGCAATTGTTATCAATTTCGTGAATTTAAGTGGCAGTTTTGTCGATTAAAGGGTTAATGTTCTTTTTGCACTTTTGCTACAGGTCTAACTTTTTGCCTCAGAAGATCAGACTTGCCAGATTTGGGGTTTTATCCCCAAATTTGGAAATTTTTTTTTTGGACACGGAGACAAAAATTTTCAATTGGGGACAATGGTTTTTGATGGGGTTTAAAAACTATTTCGAGGGATATTTTAAAATTTTCTATTTTTTTTCTATTAGATTAAATATTTAAAATTTGTAAATATAAGATCTTAAAATTTTTCAACGAGTTTGTAATTTATTTAAGCAAATAATTTTAAAAATTTTCTTAAGCAAGCATGTATTTCGGATATGGACCAGCATACACCCAGAGAAATGATTTGTTGCAATTCGTTCAAAACCGTTTATTTGTAAAGACTTTATTTTATTTTGAATAACCTTTAATTCATTAATAAAGCAAAAATATTGCATTGGGAATTGAAAAGAGATAAAAGAAACTAAAAAACAATTATATTATCTAATTATTAATATTTCTAATCAAGTTAAAAAATAAAATTCGTATAATAATTATGTACAGTTGACACAATCACTTATTTAGTGCATCTGCTAGAAATTTAATACAACCTATCAAATTTATTACAAAATTGTCGATATTTAAAAGTGATAACTACAAAAACTTTTATCCTGATCAAATATACAATTAAATTACGTGTTTTAGTAGAACCAACCGAATTGTGGATTGTATTGATTACACAGTTAGTACGTCAAACTGACACACGAAAACCCTGGGATACGCAAACTTAATTTGGGGTTGTGGAATTCAGTGGTGAACGCCATTTTGAAGAGTCAGGTCATGATACTGAGATTTTAATTTTGTATTGACTCACACAATTTGTTGATTATATTTTAACGAAAAGTCATTGAAAATTGTTTTTCCAATGACTTAATTTATTGTTATTTTTTTCACTTATTTACTGTTTATTACTATTATACATCTAGAAGGTAAGGAGTTATAATTTTTTGTAGTTCCAAAAATATATGATACCTCTATATTAATTCAACTACACTGTAAATTTTATTCGAGTAAAAGTACACCAACACGTATATGTAATATTATTGTAACAGATTTAAATAACTTTTATGCCGTTTTATTTTTAAAACAAAATTTTGATTTCAAACGAAAAAAACAACATTAATAAATAAGCAAAAACATTAATAAATAAAGTCATTGCAAAAGAGTTTTCGAAGTCTTTTGAGTAAAATTTAAGTCAATACAAACTTAAAATCCAAAAATCTTGTTAAAATGATCTAACACTTCAAAACGGGGTTCGCCACTGAATTTTACGACCCAAAATAAATTTTATGTGTCTCGGGGTTTTCGTGTGTCATTTCAAAATTTGAAATTTTACTTACAGTGTTATAGAAGCACCTAATGCTTTGTATTAGTAAAGGAATTTTAAATTATATCTGTTTTCCTAACAAATTATATAAATTTAAAATTAGCCAAAAAAATTTATAAGTGTTTGTGGTGTAGTGGGTAAAGAGGTAGTCTTGGAATTTCCGAGTTCAAATCCCGGAAAAGGTTAACATTTAAAAAAATATATTTTTTAAATTAAAATTAAATTAAATATTTTAAAGCAAAAAAAATTAAAAGTAGTTGTGGTGCAGTACACGCTGAAAAAAACGCCGTGCTGGAAATATAATATGCTGGTAATATAAGGTACATATATTTGTAAACGCTGTAAATTTTATTTGCCGCATTAATAATACAATATGCTTTCCTACAAATATATATTGTTTGCACGTAAATATATATATGTTTGGCCTGCAAATAAATATATGTTTATCATTATTATGTTTGCATCCCACAAGTATAATAATGATAAAATTACAATTGCAAATATATGTTTATTTAGGTGGGAAAACACAAATATCACAATGTTTGCCTGGAAACATATGTATAATAACCATAAATATAAAATACTTGGAAATCTACTTCAAATATACATATGGTAGTTTCTAAACAAATATATATTTGCCTGTAAACATATTCAAAGATGTATTTTTCCTGCGTGTAAGCAATAATGTGAATTTTCGGTACTGGAAAAATCTAAAAATAAAATGTTGTGCAACATAATCATATGTATGTAGAATATAAATATTAAATAAGACAACTGAATATTGGCTTTCACAACTAAAAATATAATTTAATATGAAGGCAGTTATCATAACCGCCAGAATTCGATTGGCCACAACTGATACTGTTTTCTTGGCTTACAACAAATTATTATTTACAATTTCTTTCAAAGTTTTGGAATTCATCTTTTTTCCCAATAAAAAAAAACGATTTTTGAAATATTCGAATTTTTTTTTTAATTTCAAAACAACCTTATTTACAAACGATTTTTTTTTAAGTAACAGTTCTTAGAGCCTAAAATTTTTATAGAATTAACGTGGCAGAATTTAATTTAAATTAGAGCAAAGGATTATCACATTAATCTCAGATATAGGTCTGTAGAATCTAATAATTTCAATACAAATAAGTGTAAAATACGGATCAGAGCGTTCTTTAAAATAAGTTTAAAAATTTGTGAGAAATATAAATAAAAAAATGTGAAAATTTTGGAAATTTCAAAACAAAAAATACACTTAAAAAAGTTTGTAAGTTAAAATAACTGAAAATATCATTTAAAAGAAATGATATTTGATATTTAATTTTCATTTAAATTAAATGCCATTTGTTATTTATTTTTAATTGTTGATTAAGCAACTGACACATCCGTAAGAAACAACTGATATAATCAGTTAAAATAAATGTCAAAATTTTACCCAACAATCCTTAAAAAATAAATTTTTTTTTCATTTATTTGAAATTATTTCCGTTTTTGTATTTTTTGTTTTTTTTTTAATATACTCGTACATTACAAAATGTATGTATGCATATGAAGCTATAAACACTTTTTGTGTGAATGTATTTGTATATGTATGTGTGTTTATGAAGTTCTTGTAAATTGTGTTGAAAAATTTTGTATATATACAACCAATTTAAATAAAAAAACAAATTGAAATTTTTTGAATATTTTTTTTTGAAACAGACAGCAAACAAAATTTAAATTTGTAATAACTGTTACGGACACAAAAAAACCACAAGTTTCCGTTTTGTGGGTAAATTTTTATTAAATTTCAAACAAATGAAAAAAATAAATGAAACTGAAAAAAATCGGTAAATGATAGTAAATTATTTCGAATAAATGTATAAATAAGTTAATATAGATGTTTCTTTGAAAAAGAAATGTATCTTCCTTTATTTTTAAATGGAACGGAAAACTTTTTTATTAAACTACAAACAGTTAACTACATAATATTTTGAGTGTAGTTAAAATTCGAAAAAATTTTTGATAAAATTTATAAATGGGATTTTCTCTAAAAGTCCATAATTCTGAGGAACTTTCTATAAAATCTTATAATTTAAAGCTTGCGTAAAAGTAGTGTTGTATACAAATTAAATCATACAATAGTTTTGTGTGAAAAGTTAATTTGGCCAACAAAAATGCAAGTCCTTAGCTGAAAACATTTTTTTTTTGTAAGAGCGGACTTTTTGGGGATATGTTCTTATTTGTTTGGGGATAACGTAAAAAAATCTGGCAAGCCTATCATAACAGATTATTGGACATAATTAGCAAAGAGAAATGATTAAAATTATGTTATATATTCCTTAAGAATGTAGAATAAATAAATGGGAAAAATGTATAGATTTAAACCGAAATTTATTCACTGCATACGCAAAATTTTATGCAAAAAATGTATGTTTTGATAAATAAAAAAAATATAAATATACAATACGTTTTATGTATTTATATTTATATTTATTTATTATTATTATTCAGATTTGACGCACATAAAAAAAGTGGCGTGATAAAAAACACGTTAAATTTGCGGTTTGTTTTGCTGAAACTTTATTTGTTATAGAAAATTTTGTTACACATAATAAGATTCTTCAGAAATTAAAAAAAAAAAAATAACTGATTTAATGTAGAGTTTGACATATGTGTCCAATAGTACAAGTTTTGAGTATGAAGGGATATACTCTTCGAAATCAATGTTGTTTACCGTTTGCTGATCTTGATGTATTTTATTAGGGGTTAGATGAAATGTAAGCTCCTACTCCAGGACTGATAAAAACATGACAGAACCTAGAAATATTAAAAAGTGCGTGCATTTTCTGGTAGATTAAGCGTAAAAAGATGACCCTGCAAAAATGTCTCCTTTCAGATGGAAACACACCTCGAATTTCAGGCCTAAAAATATATCAAATTAGTTAAGTGTTTTTTCGTGCTATTACAACTAAAGTAGAGGTTTTCCAAAATATTACTATTTAAACATTTTTGTACTCAATAAATACAATTTGAACATATAGGGCCGCTAATGTACGAGTACGAAAGCTGTTTTCGTACATGGGCTTCACCGGAACGCGAAATAGAATAATTATATTGTGAGCCCTGCTCTACACTTGATAACAAATACATCCCAATAAACATTGAAAAGTTAAAAATTCAAATATTGCTTGTATTGTGCTTTATTTTAAGTATTTTTTTTACAGTCAAAATCAAGTTCATTTATTGTCAATTTTTTAAAATAAAATAAAAACATTTGTTCAAATTTACAATTTTCCTGTGAAGATTTTTATAAAATTTTAATTTCTTCCATGAATTTTAATAAAAAAAGGTAAGCCACATTTATATGGAGCTAAACTCTGTTCTTGCATTATATTTTCTCTTATTTTAGGGTGATTCTATAAATTTCTATGCTTAAAAATTTAAAAGTATTAGTGGAAAACCCATCGGAAGCCAAAAAATCAAGATTAAATATACAAAACTAATATATTAAAAATGTATGTATGTTAATAAAATGTTAAAAAAATTGTACCAAAACCTATTATTACCGTGTTTTTATGGCTTAGTTTAAACTTGAAATTAGAGCTTGAAAACAAGTGTTATTATTATGTTGTTTGAACTTGAATTGAACAATTTTTTCCATCTTCTTTTACATTTATAAATTAGTGTTAACTATTCCATAGCATTCGAATCTGATAAATTCTTAAATTTATAATTGAAACTAGAGGGGGGCTCGAGACACGAAATTTCGTGGTTCACGTGCATCACGAGTGAGCGTGAGACAAAATTTAAAATGCTCCTGTGATCGTGCGAGAGCTGTAAAAAAAACGTGCGTAGGTGTCCGTGAATCAATATCTTTTGTGATTATTTATTTTATTCTATATTTTATTTTTTCAATTTTTTATTTTTTTTTTCGATTTTGTTTACATGGAATGTAGCAAGACTGTTTTTTTTTATATATTAAGTAGAGCAAAGGCATTAATTTATAAAGATAGAGCAAAATGCATAATTCCTTTAGTGTCTCTACTTAGCAGCAGATGGCGCTCAAGTAAATATATAAAAATACCCTGCACCATGGCATGGCTTTTGATTTGACTTTCAATTGTCTTAGTAACCACAAATATGACGTTTAATATAAATTTCTAATTCTAGTACATTCAGCTATCACTAGCAGACTTGTTTCATAATACTAAGTCAATTTTTGAAATGTTCGACGTGGCAAAAGCATTTGTTTTACATTTTTATTTTAAAAACATATTATCATAGATCAAAATGGTGTTTTTAGAATATGCCTAATAGGGAGAATTTACTTTCAGATGCGCCACCTATTGGAAAATAGTTTTAACTAATGTTCTTTCTTTAATAAATTAATAGGTCTGTACGAGGTAACTTTGGGTAAAGTCTGGTAAAATGAGAGTAAGAAAAATTTCTCTCACAAAACCATAAAAATGCCCAAAATACTGCGAACGCACAAAACCACCCAAAAATAAACGTCAAATTTATTCATATTAAAAACCAGCTTAATTAATAAATATATTTGAAATGGTAAATATCTATTTACATTTTCAAATGTATTTTTCATTATTAAAAAGGAAAAGTTTTTTATAATAAATTTTTATTTAACTTTAATTTTTTTCAAAAATGCAAAACAGCAAATTTATTAGCAACAGCTGATGATTTGACAATTTTACCCAAACAAAAAGTACGGGTAAGTTCTGGTAAAATGAGAAACACAATTACTCTCTCATGAACGCTCTCATTTACCCAATTTTTGTTACAAGAAACGCTTTCTGGTAAGATTAGGTTCCGCGGGCACCCGCGGTAACGTACGTCGAACACACCTAATATCTTTGTGCCTAATAGGGAGAATTTACTTTCGGATGCGCCACCTATTGGGAAATAGTTTCAACTAATGTTCTTTCTTTAATAAATTAATGTCTTTAAAGTAGAGTTTGCATTTCGGTTTTAACCGTAACCGCGGTTAACCGCACCCTTTTACCGCAACCGTTACGACATTAAAGAACAGTGCGGTTATGGTTTTGTAAAGAAGTTAGTGCAAAAAAATTAAAATATTTGCAATTTTTATGAAAAATAAAATTTGTATGCATTTTTAAGTTGAATTTCAGAGTTAGAAAAAGCTGTCTGTTTGTATGTAACTTTATTGCTTTTTTTTAATCACTTAACTCGAGTTTCAAATTTTCAATATAAAATTAAGCAATATTTGTGTTATAAATTCTGAAATTTTTATAAATTTGAAATCGTAATAACTTTTTTCCCAATGATAATAAGCGATGTCTTCAAACATTTACATAGTTTTAATTGAAAATTATATTGTTAAAATTTGCGATATTAGAGGCAAAAAAAATGTTCGTCCGTTTCAACAGACACTATGCACTTATTGGCTAAAAGTTACTAATTCGATCAGACTGGTATTTGTCTTAAATTTAAGCAGTTATTATTTATAATTATATCATATAAGTACCCAGCAAAACTTGCAATAGTTCCACAACTAGATCTTTTGAGCCAACACTGGTACTAATTTGGCGTTGTCACCATTACATTTTATTTTAAATTGTCACCCTCGACACTAAAATTTGAGGAATAGGTACTAGTAAACTGAACGGTTTTAGAGCCGATTCTTGTTTTCGTGATATTTCAAGATGCCATCAGTTTTATTTTCTAACGCAATTAAATTTATTTTCCCTTCCATATAAAGGCTATACCTATTTTTCTTTGCATAATATTATTATTAATCAATTAATATCAAGATCCTCTGTTATCGGAATTATTCGTTGTGGTATCTTCTTGAAAATTGTAAATTTATTTACTAAGTATAAGATGTAAATTAAGATGATTTTATAAATGAATGAGAAAAGATGCCATCAAGCAGCATTAAAAACTAATATTTTCAGTTTCAAGAGCTATTAGTTCACAATTTTTGCAAAATTTATTTCAATTTAGCCTGTTCGCACAGCTGAACTTACTTCCCTCGTAGTTATATGAAATGCAACACTGCTACCATCAAGTACCACTTTGTAATAGACTACTGTCAAATTTTGAGCAAGTCACGGACTTATTGATCCGCCTTCATATAAAAGTTGGCAATGCAATTTAGAGAACATGTTTTTGAGCTAAATTATATAAAAACCTAAACTAAATTTGTTGTCAATTTTTAAAAATAAAAATGTTTTATTTTGAATTTTGAAAAGAATTAATTTCTATAAAAATTTTTGTATCCCAAATTATTTTATAATTGTTTTTTTTTATTAATTTTTTGGGAAAAAAATCTCAAATTTTTAAAATTCTGGATCATGAACTTAATGTAATGTAAATATGGTATTCCGCATACTTCAGGCTAAATTTTTAAAAGCTGTAAGTATGGAAAAAGAATTAGTTTAGTTTAGCTTCAAATTAGCCATTCCGTACGTCTAAAATAATTTTTATTTAAATAAATTTAAAAAAAATTCGTAAGAATATATTTGTAAGTTAATAATATTTCGATAATATTTCGGTAACCCTAAATGAAGCGTTCTTCAATAGAAATGAAACAGATTTTGAGGAGTTATTTAATTAAGTTGTTTATACATATTAAGTTGTCCTTCCTTCCTTCTTGCCATTCGCTAACGATTATTTTCATAAATGCTGTTTTCCATCTTTGAAAGAGAAATTTGTATAATTTTTTTTTTTTTTTAATTTAATTTAAGGTGGAAGGAATATTTAAAAATTTTTAAATATCTCTACGGAACTGTTTTAAAACCTAGTATCAGGCTCTGGCAACCGATGTGGAAGTCATGTATAACTTGTTTGCAAGCACTTATTCCTAAAACACACCAAAGTTATAATAGTTATAATCCAAACATGACTCCTTTGCATGGGTTCCAGATCTAGTTACACCACCAGAAGTTCCAGAGGTGCTTTTAAAGAATAAGTAGTTATTCTTTGAGAAGTTGTTCTAGAACTAATAATTTTAGAACTCGTTCTGGGGTATACTTTGCCTTTTTTTTTTTTTTTTGTTCAACATTTTGTAATTTCAAAGCCTACAGGCCAATTAATAAATTACAATATTCCACTTACTTAAGGTTACCTTAAAATTTAAAAATTAAAACCCTGATAACTATTTATTTGATACTGTATAAATAAAATATATAACATTTTGCTATCCCAAATTGAAAGG
This sequence comes from Eustalomyia histrio, assembly GCA_949748255.1. NCBI lineage: Eukaryota > Metazoa > Arthropoda > Insecta > Diptera > Anthomyiidae > Eustalomyia > Eustalomyia histrio. The sequence goes on along the minus strand of OX456527.1, from coordinate 7,428,667 downwards.
AGAAAAAGAATTATGTTGTAATAAAAAATTATCAAAAAGAAAAGAAAATTATTGTAATTATAGAAAGTTATTTAAAATTTTTCTTTTATAAACATGAACGCTATAATTGAATTGCCTTAAAGATGCTGGCAGCGCATTAAATAATAAAACCGCACGCCTATGAAAAGACCGACTTACCCAAGGAGTATTGAAAGGTGCAATTAGACTATGAGATCTAGTAGATCTAGTAAATCTAAAAAAATTTGATATAAACAAAGGACAATTTATACTTAAAACTCGATAGAAATATAATAGGCGACGTATTTTAATAAAATCACGAAACGATGTTCCAAGAAAACGAATAACGATTTAATTGAACATTTCTTATTAATTTTATGAAAAACAATTAGATTAAAAAATAATTTATAGTGGATGCTATTAAAGATTAACCGGATGCATTTTAATCGTAACCGCGTTTAAGGAAAATTGCGGTTAAATGAAAACTCTAGAATTAACCCTTTAACCACTGGAGTTGAAATATGAGGTATTTTTTTTATGAAATTTTGGTTCTAATATCATATTGGACTAAAAAGCACGAATGTGAAGTCCATTTGTCAAAAAAAATTAACCTGAAAGCGCCAGGTGTGAAAAAATGAAGAACAGCCTGAAGACAAAAACCTTGACTGAAACAAAAATATTTGTTTCACAAATCAAACACGCAACAAATTATCAAAATACAGCTTAAAGCTACTTTCCAAAAAAATTTCGAGTCGATTGAGCTGTTGGAAAGTATGTTTTTTTTAGTTTTAATTTTGCACCAAAATCATAAATAATTTTCGTGTCTGTTTTGACAAAAATTTTTGGTTCGTACGTGAGCGTGAGCCAAAAATCGCTCACGTGCCCATCTATAATTGAAACATAGAGATCGAGTTAATAAACTATATACAAAATTTACATATTTTTGAAAAAATTAAACATTAAATATTTTAAGATACATCGATTTTTAAGTTCAATTTTAAATTTTTACATAGTTCTAAAATTAAAAAAAAAAACATTTCACAAATCAATAGCCATTAGAAAAGTCTTTTAGAAGAGTATAATTTAGAAACGGTTTGTATTGCTTAGAAAAAACAGGCAAAATTGGTAAATTTTGTCATGTTTGACCTCACCCACCCCACCTATTCATTACAATAATTAAAAATGTTGTTTTGCGAAAAATTTTTAACTACACAGAGAAGACAGATTCATTGTGACAACCAAGTGTTTTTACAACCGAATGGTTTGGTTGGGGCCACCGATATATTTGTTTGTGGCAAGAGAAATTCGTTTAATGCAATATAAATTCGGTTAATACAACAGAAGTTACGTTAAAGAAAAATATTTCAATTGTGTCAGTACATATTTGATCACAAAAATCAAATAATTCAGTTGCTGCAACTAAATTATTTAGTTGGCAAGGAATTGGGTAGTCACAATGAATCTGTTTTCTCTGTGTAGGACAACGTTTAAAGAATTTCAAGTTTAGGAGTCGAACGTTTTGAGTAATTTTGCTTTAAATGTAAATCCTGTTTATTAAATTAGTTGAAATTTTTTATCAGAATTTTTTGCAAAATTCTCGGAAAAAGAAATTTTGGATTAAAATTTGAGATTCAGCAAAAAATACGTAATTTTATTTTTTTTTATAACGCCATTATTTTAAGTATGTCTAAACAAAATAATAAATATAAACTGAATTATTTAATGCGTTTAGATGTTTTTGTTATTTTTTATTTATCAAAACAAATATTTATATGAAAACGTCAATGTACCGGTTAATATGACACAATTACCCCACACGTGAGCTATTTTTTTTATTTTTTTTGGCAATAACACTATTTAATCACTGTTGGCCTATTTTTGTAGTCTTACGTTAGGAGGTAAACAACATCCGTTTAAACTAATGCGTATTTGATAATAACAATAATTTCTTAATATGACGAAAAATTACGCTCTAATTAATATTTGCCCAGATGTCTGATTAATACGTTTTTTAAAAACATTTTTTCATATTTTTTTTTTATACAAACCACAAGTAAGTCATTAAGATTTCTTATCTATTGCAAAAAAAAAATAGTATGAAACTAACTGATAACAATTTGTTATTGGTTTAATATAAACAATAACAACAAATGTATAGGTCAGTAGTTTTAGTTTCAGAAATGAAAAAAAAAAAAGTGCAGTAAAAAAGGTAAAAACCCCAATTTAATCTCTAACTTTTGGCATATTAAAATACTGACAACAATTCCAATTGGGTGTATAAATAAGCGTTCGTTGCGCTTTGTTTATTTGGATTTTTTTTTTGTGTTTTGTTTCTGTTAACTCTCCTTCGTCTTCTTCGATGTACTCTTTTATATACAATTTGCTATAAAAGTATGGGAGTGGATTTGTGTGTGTGTGGGTTTAGTTTATATACAGCAACAACTGTTGTTGATATACAAACAATTAGCTGCTAACTGCTGATTGTACTCTATGCACTCAAATCAGCTGTTCTAGAGAGTATTAATCATATGTTTTCATTTCACAAAATACTCACACACTGATACATATAAATTGAGATACGAAAACACAATAATAAAAACAAGAAATTTGTTGTTTGTATCTTTTTTTGTTATAGCTGTTGTTGTTGTTGTTGTCAAAAAGTGCAAGTATCTAGGAGAGTAATTGAGGCATTTTGTTTTTGTATTTTTTTTTATTGTATGAGTATTTTTTTGTATCTATTGGATTTGATTAGGAAAAAATTAAGAAAATCAACAGTATGTGGATTGTGGAAAGTAAACAAATGAATGACGAAGCATTTAAAATATAAAAAAGTGGATTTTAGACATTATAAATGCATTTTTACCATTAAAAAAGTATAGAAACAAATTATAGAAAATTTGAACAAATTTAATTTATTTAACGCTCTCTTTTTTTTTGATACTCTTCATAATCATATGTACACAATATTATCGAAATTTTTTTTCTAAAAAAAAATATCCTTCAAATGTTAAAAATTTTGTAATAGTTTAGTAAATGATCATGACAAAATATATTTCCGACTTTAGTTTTTCTCGTTATAAAAATATTATAGCACATTTTTATTTGTTTACATATACAATAACTATAACCAGATTGTTGTTATTAAAATTTGTTGCTATACAGGGTTGTAGTTATAGAGGGATTATAACTCGTAAGGGGCTTACTACTCGTATAAAACAAACACCGTTTATTTTTTATTTGAGAAAGTTTGAAATTATAAGAATAGCAAAGATTTTTTTAAACAATGCAGATTCGATTTGTATTAGAGATTCTGTTCGGTCTGTAAAACAGTATAAGAAATCAATCGAGGCATCAAAATTGTGCTCATGAAAGGAGTTTTGTGAAAGAATCGGCACAAAGGAATAAGGCTAAACCTGTGTTTATATCTAAATTTCCATCATCCAGTGATGTTAGGATCGACATATATAATAAATAAAAACAAAAAATGTCCCCGAAAGAGGAAAGCTATTGGAAGTTTAAAGCGCGACGGACTGCCACAACTCTCGAACTTCCAATATTCCTGCCTTAAGTTTTAAATGTGTTTCATGAAGCTATAGGAAGATTTCTTTGAAGTTCAGATGTTCTTCAAAAAAAAAGCGTACAGATCAGACCTTTAAAAACATAATTCCTTAAATCAATTTTCAAATCTGTTTTAAATTTTAGCGAATTAATTCGCGAATTAATTTTACCATCATTCAATCTTTATCTTATTTGAAGAATCAAGTTGATAATAATAATAATCCTTTTTGTAAATCAAACGAAATAATTTAATTTTAAATCAAAAGTAAACACAGTTTTTTTTTTGCAAAAAAAAAAAAATATTTTTCAACAAAATCTTCTTTTAGCTTAGTACACTTAGTCCAATGTTTCTCCAATTTTTGTATCCCTTCCACAAAGAAAGGCATTTGTTTGATCAATAATTTCATCGTTGGAGCTAAATCTCTTTCCACAGAGCCCTTTCTTTAGGTTTGGAAATATGTGTATTGACCTCAATTGGCCGTCCAGAACGTTCAGCGTCATTTGTACTTTTGCAACCACAACGAGAGTCAGTAAACCACTTTTTTACCATTGAAATCGATGGTGCAGAGTCCTCATAGTATTAATCAAGATTTTTCTTGGTTTGATTGACGGTTTTTTTTTCGCAAAAAATAATGTTAAATGAGCACTCGAAATTCACTTTTTTCATTTTAAAAAAAATCCACGAGGTTATTGGTTGGTTGGTTGAAAAGTTCCTGCGCTCGAAATGAAAGAATACTGTTTTTGTTACGAAATATATTTTTTTTATTCAATATAATCTCCTAGAAGCTCAATACACTTGTTCCAATGATCTTCCAATAATTTTATCCCATTTTTATAATGGTTTTTCGGAAGCTCTGCAAAATAACCGTCTACGGCTGCTATAGCCTCTTCATTCGACGAAAAATGCTTTCCACGAAGGAATTGTTTGAGATTTCTGAAGAGATAGTAGTCACTGGGAGCCAAATCTGGTGAATATGGTGGATGTTCAAGCAATTCGTACTTTAATTCTTTAAATTTAGCCATCGTCAAAACACTTTTGTGAGCAGGTGTATTGTCTTGATGAAAAATGATTTTTTTCTTCTTTAAACCAGGTCTTTTCTCACGAATTTTTTCATCCAACTGATCCAAAAGGCTGTAATAATATTCAGAGTTGATTGTTTTACCTTTCTGAAGATAATCAATCAACAAAATTCCTTTTGCATCCCAAAAAACTGATGCCATAACCTTCTTTGCTGATCGTTGTGACTTCACCTGCTTTGGAACTGAACAACCAGCTTCAGTCCACTGTAAACGTTCTTGTTTTAATTTAGGATAATGATGGTAGATCCAAGTCTCATCCATAGATATAAAACGACGCAAGAAGTCAGTTTTATTCGGCTTAAAACGCTCTAAATTACGCTGAGAAATTTGTTTTCGATCCAGTTTTTGTTGAAATGTTAATGTGTGCGGCACTAACTTTCCAAACACTTTTTTCATATGTAATTCTTCATGTAAAATATGGAGTACTCGCTCGTCTGAGATGCCTATGGCATTAGCAATTTTACGCTTAGTCAAACTTGGATCTTCACTAACCATATTATGTACCTGCTCAATGATTTCTGCTGTGGTTGCAGTTTTTGGTCGTCCTTCAAGGCTGGTACGACCACGTTTAAATTCACCAGCCCAAAATTTAACGGTGCGTTTTGAAGGTGAGGACTCCTTATACACTTCTAACAATTGTTTATAAATTTTCTTTGCTTTTAAACCCTTCAAAACAAAGAATCTAATGACTGCACGATATTAAATTTTTTCCATATTAAAAAAATCAATGACACGTCAACTTCAAATGGCTTGTAAATAAAGAAAGAATTGATAGAATGACTTGCAACTTTGCATGTGTTCTCAGGACAGTTATACCAACTTGAGAAAAAAAAGTTTGGAGCTAGCAGTGCCATTTCTTGGTGAGCACAGGAATTTTTCAACCAACTTATATGTTTTGAACAGCTGTTAAACACAAAGTAAATGACGAAACTTGCTCAAAAGATGACAGTAGTCTATTAACAGGTGGGACTTGATGGGAGCAGTGTTGCATTTCATATAACTACGAGGACTTATTGATCCGCCCTCAAATATAAATTAACACACTCCGATAATACAAATTTCTTTTCCTATTCCATTTCGTTCGTATCAAAATGTGTCTCCCTGTGGCTGTTTTATAAAAATAGATACCTCGGGATGTCTTCCGCACCTGGCCTATTTTTATTATCGTAGTATATTTATACTCTAGTCGTAGTATATTAATTTTTAATTCACTTAGATACCGGCCATTTTAAAAAATGGACATTTTATAAAACGGCGAATATATCGGAAACTAAGCGAGATATCTCAAAACGGACAAAATTTTTGCAAAGCTCGACAGGGGTTATCCTTCGATAGAATAGATTTGGTAGGTCACCGAAAGGTTTTACCCACAGGGTGATTATTTGTTTTTTTTTATCAATTTGTATGATAATATAATTAACACACTCCGATTATATAAATTTCGTTCCCAGTTTCATTCTATTTTGTTTTAATTCGCAAATCAAATAGATAATTTTTTAATTCGCGAATTAAAAAGAAATGGAAATATTTGCAGTTGGTTGACAACCCTGCCAATTAGTACAAAAATCTTTTGAGAATCAAAGGTTATTGGCAAAAACTAAAAATTCAGGATTAATTAGTAATGATTTATATTAGTAGATGGAAAAAGCTCATTATACGGGTAATCAATTCACTAACAGAGGGAAAAAGTTATTTCATATATAGCTTGTCCAACCCATGAGCTTATGTGGATGATGGTTCAGAATGAGGCTGACGATTATCTGGTTGGTCAGATCGAAAGTTTGGCACCCCCTCTAGCCCTGATCTTCACAATTTTTCCAACGCCTTTAACATTTATTGAAAATTAATATTTTCTATTTCAAAGTAACTTTTAATTATGATCTCGAACCTGACAAATTCTAAAGTAATATGGTAAGATTGTACTAATTAACGAAATGTCACGTGCTTTTAACCCAGGTAGTACTCTAAGTAACTTGGTCACATAATTTGGGCCAATAGTAAATCGAAACAGAACTGGTTGAACAAGTCTGCCCCGAAATAAGCTAACGTAGTGTTAATAATTTAATGAAATTTAAAATTCATATGTAATTTATCCCAAATCAATTTGAGTGGCTATGAGTGTGTTTTACTTGAGCACCATGTGGGGTGGCTTAACTACACTTTACTTACAATAAATTCCTTTTGTCTAAAATAAGGGATGAAAACTCAGTTTATAAATTATTTACTTGCTACACAATTTGAAAAGAATTGTAGGGAGTCTATTTCTTTTACACTGTAGGCGTTTTGTTCCTCTTGTTAATGACAGCAGAGAGTATTTGTGTTTACATAACCTTGAACGACTAAATTAAAACATGTTGCAAAGGTCAAAATGAGAATTTCCATCAATTTCCCAATTTTTTTTCCTTCAATAATTAAAATTTGGGTTTCAAAAAAATTTAAACACGTCCACGAGCAAATAAAAATAGAGAGATTTGAGCGAGACTGAAATGATGGATAAATAACCTCTCAGTAGTTTTACTCTGATAGAGCTATCACACATTAGAACAATTATGCTGGCATAATATGCCAGCTTGTGGGCAAGCGGGGTGAAGAGAATTATTTTTTGGTGGCGTAAAGTTTCAACCAGTTTCTACCCCGCATTAGCAGCACAAAACCAATACATGCACATTTTTAAAAAACGCTAAATGTTAAATTCAAAAAACACTAACACACACAAAGCTATTGTATACGTATACATTTTATGCCAGATGAATCATTCTCGAGTGTTTTGAAAAGGACAAAAATTATGGGGCTTAAGTATTAGCCTAATGTGTGATGGCTCATAGATTGTCAAAAATAAAACCATTCACAATTACTTAGCAACCACTAAATACAGCTGTAGAAGATTAAGAGAGAATTCCAAAATACTCGTAGTTGAAAGTAGAGATTGGAATCTCAACACAGGTATTTTTTGCTACAACAGGGTTATCTACAGAAAAAAAAAGATACATTGTGTCAACCGAATTTCTTTCCAACTGAATAGTTTACAACCGAATTATACGGTTGTCGCAACTAAATGTATTCCTGTAGAGCAATTCTCTAACTTTTTTTTTTAACGATATCACAGATTTCGTTAACTAACGATAATTGTCGTTTGAGTTACCGAAAAAGCTATTTTGTATTTTTTTTTTTTATTATTGACAAGAGATACCGACAATAGTTGTTAATTTGAAATTTGCTTTGAAATTTGATAAAGTAACGACAAAAATCGTAAACTTAAACTTCAAAAAAAAATTTTTTTTTAACTACAAGTATCGGTAGAAAAAAGTTAGAGAATAACTTTTAACGAATTTCGTTGTTAATTATCTACTGATTAAATTGAAGTACATGGTTTCAACCGAAATTCCATTGTATTAACCGAATTTTGGTCGCCATAAACAAATATGTCTTTAGGTCTAACCAAACAGATGGGTTGGCAAGAAATTAGTTTGTCTCAATGAATCTGTTTTCTCTGTGTAGGACTTGCAAGGTGTACCGTTTTTCTCATCGACCTCTGTTAGCTGTTAAGCTTGATGGATTACTGATGATTCCTGTCTTGCTGCATTTAAAACAAAAGTCAAAGGGCAAGTCCAACAGCAAGACTTGATATCAGGATTCCCTAAAACTATCATAGAGATAATAAAGGAGTTTGACTTAAATATTTTCTGCTTTCTGCGTCTCTACAATGATGTTTGTCGAAACTGATGTTCTACACTTCCACAGTAGGTACATCAAAGAAAGCTATTTGTTGGGTTAGATTTATTTCCATTGAACCCAACCAAAACTACTGATCCAATAGACCGACTGAAGAACAACTTATTTTCCTTATTAAACCATTATTTTATCGGTTCCTACACCAATGACTTTTATTTAAAATTGTCTTAAAAGCAACTGGTCCTATTGTTCTAAAGTATGACATGTTCTTCAGGAACCAGTTCTGGAACTAGTCCAAAATCTAGCTCTATGTCAGTAAACCCTTAGATTTAAGCTCTGTGGAACGCGTTTCGAAATTAATGTCATGTATTTGGTTCTGGTGTAGGAGTGATGTGACTGAAAACCTATTATACAATTTTTTTCTGGGAAGAATTATAGCTATGTTAATGATTCGTACTTTGGCGTCATTTAATTTATTGTAGTTTAATGCCAGCAATTATTTATTTTACCTTTGATCTGTAAGGTTTTCAATAGAGATAATAAAAAGTAAAAAGATTTCTTGTGGACCTCAATCTAAATAAATCCCCGGGGTCTAATGGTGTACCAATAATTGTGGTAATATGGTGTTTTTTCCAATAGCTAATTCTGCTAGCCGGTAATCCTTGCCCTCATGCTGGAAAGTTGCCAATGTCTAGACCATCCCTAAGAAGGATGAAAATAACCGCTCAATCGCTAAGTAATCAGCGTTCTGAAATGTTATAGAGAGCATCTTACTAATTATCAAGAGATCAACTAAGTTTTCAACTATCGACAGCATAACTTTCGTATAAGTCATTCAAGGCGTGATACCAAAAGTAGAGACAGATCAATCTTAGGTTTTTTTTTCTATTACATAAAGAAATTTCATCAAAATCGGAGTGTTTAAATTGGGATATTTTCTGAGGAAAGATTTTCTGTGTAGAGTTTTTCGTCCGATCTTAGGGGTTTTTTTATGGAATTTCCGAAATAAACTCTATTTTGCGTAGCACCCTTCGGAAAATAGCGACCAAAAATGTTTGATCATAATCGCCACAACAAATCGGTCTTAACCTGTCATGAAGACTATGACCATTTTGTAACAATTCATTTTCTCCAAAATAAAAATAATGGGGGGGAGGTGTTAAAGCACAGTATCCCCTTTCAGAAACTTATTTCTACGACTATAGTTACCAATGTCGTTGTTGCTGTTGTTGTTTTCTTTTATTTTGTATTTGATATGGTTTAGTGTAGAGTTTTGTTTCGTTTTGTTTATATGTAAACATAAACAACTTTTTTTTATCATGTGTTTGAGTTGTGTTTCTGGTTTCTGGGGTTTGAAAATAAAAAAAAAAATCAGGTTCAAAAGTTATCTTGTGTTTAGAACAACTACACTTTTATATATTTATGTATGTATACCACTATGAACCATACAACAAAACGCGTTCAAATGTAATACGTACTACGTACATAAAAATATGTATACAAACTGATTACGACCACAAACAACACTATTCAACCATCATATGTTCATATTATTCGTCTGTCCAGTTAATTCAGTTTTGTGTACCCAACAATAATAAATAATACCAACAACAACAGCAACAGCATTAAAGTATCTCTGAGTACACTTTTGCCATAGTGCATATCAGGGATGGGAAAGAAGATTTCCATTTCGGTATCAAAAAAAAAAAAACAAATTTTAAAGAGTTGGTACTTTTTCTAACCTAAGCCTTATTTTCGCAATGTCCTAATAACTGCTAAATGGTACTTTAACTGACACATCTGTAATTGTTTCCCACTTAAAATTTGAATTTAACTGTTCCCAGTAAAAAGTAAGAATCCAAAGAACAGGTTGCAGAACAACTTATATGACATTATCATAAGTTCTAATTTTTGTTCTACAACCAGTTTACAGGAGTTTATCTCATTGAGCCTTCGCACACGAGAACAATTGTGCTGGCATAACATGACAGCTTGTAGGCAAGCGGGGCAATGAAAATGAGTGAAACCTTACATATTGACTTCTGTTCCAGAATAAATTCAAAGATAACCTGATCTAAAAAAATGTTGCTGGGTTAGTTAACTTCTAACGGCAGGTTCGTTAATCGAGCATAGATGTACTTAAATTAATTATTTTTGATTTTTATAACCTACATAATCACCAAAAAAAGTCTGTAATGTCAACTGAAAATTTTGCTGTTATTACGGGAAATTTTGCTAATTTGAGCCCAGCGGTATTTTTTTGCTAATCTTAGCAACACATGTCTGCTGACGTGTAGTACAATAAAATTTGTAGAAAAAATTAGTTGCCGTTACTTAATTTTAGTAACCTTTTTGTAAAGTGGAATTTAAAATCTGTTTGCTAAAATCATCAAAAAAATTTACTAAATATTATTAATATTAGTAAAAAATAGTTTTTTTTTATCGAGCATCAAAATTTTTTTAGTTTATTTATTTTTTTCAAAAATTATTTTAGACAAAATTAAAAAAAAATCAAAGACTTTAAAATTGTAAAAACACAAACGAATTTATAATTTTGTTTTAATTTGTTAATTTCTGTTTTGAAAAATATTTTAGTTATTTTTTTACTTTTAAGGTCAAATTTTAATTGTTTTTAGGTCTGATTTTAAGAACTCAAAAACTTTTTAGTGCTATTTTAAGTGGATGTCTTATTTTTAGACATCAGTCGGTATCTTCATTTCCGATCCCTTTTTGGAATCTATGTAACATTTTAAGGCAATTTAAGTTTGTAGGTGTGAATGTTAATTAGAAATAACATTTACTTCAATATCCACTTTGTTAAAATTAGTATTTTTTCAAATCGGTTTTCAGAAATGTGTAAAATGATTTCTTAAATTAATTAAATAGCAGAAATATTTGCATAAATAATAATTTTTTACTAAAAATCAGAACAAAAATAGTAAAGTGGTATTGAAAATCGTTTACAAATTTTTCTACTAACTTTTTTTTTCTGAGTGCACCATATATGGTGAGGGTATATATCAAGTTGTCGTTCCGTTTGTAACATGTCGAATTAATACCCCATAAAGTATATATATTCTAAACAATTGTTTAGACACAATGGAGTAGCGAAATATTGAAAAATAAATAATATTTTTATATATAAAAAAACAACCTTTAGCTCACAAAATTAAGAAGTTTTAAAAATAATAGGTTTTTCTACATTTCGTTCGGTTTTTAAAACATTGTTATATCATTTTGAAGCTATAAATATCGTGATTTTACTACGATCAATAAACTAATGCCTTAAATGTCAAAGAATTTTTTTTTTTTGCTATCCGTGATTTAAAATTCTTTTTCTCAAACAATGCTAACTCTTTCTGCCTCTGAATTTTAATATTTTACCTTAATATTTAGGTTCCTGGCATATAAATGTAAACTTTTCAAATTTTAAAAAAAATTTCTGTAAGGGCCTAACATAATTGTTTCTTCAATTATGATATCTCACCAAAAAAAAAAAAAAGTAGCACAAGAAGAGAAAAAAAGCACTGATTTTTATTTCGATGTTTGTGAAAAGTTTGATCGGAACCAATGATTTTTACAAAGGGGTGTCATGGAGTGGAAGTTTTTCTTATGATCCTTTTTCATTACATCTAAAGCCCTTCTTATGGTTTAGTGAAATATTAGATCTTTTGATGTTCCCAAATAAATTTTGAGTTTTTTATTCAAATTTAAACGCATAAAGAAACAGTTTTGTATGATCAATAAAAAATGTTCTATATCAATGGTCATAAGTTGATAATTCAAAACGGACAAAAAACTGACAAATTTTTTTAAGCATACTAAACAATTTCTCCCTATTTTTAAAAGTCATTTGACATATTTTTCTTAAACAAATCTGTTTGATACATAATAGATAGCAACTTATGACCATCGGAGTTCAACTAAATATATTTATAGACAAACAAAGTACCAAAAGGGCATTTCGGTAGTTTACAAAACTTTCATTAATTCACATTCAGTAATCGAGTCTTATTTTTTAATTTCAAGTATTCGGAAACATTTTAAGACAATTTTAAAATATTTTTGAACAATTTTAAATAATTCTTGCACAATTTTAAAACATTTTTGGACAATTTGAAATAATTTTTACACAATTTTAAAATTATTTTGATAAATTCTGAATTAAAACTGGAAATGGTGTAGTGTTAAATAATAAACATAATGCAAAAAATACACAGATTGCATGGTCATAAATATTTTAGGCTGAAAAAATTCAAATGACAGGCCAGCTAGTTTCAATTAAAGGTTAAACAAAATCTGTTTTTCTTGATATTTCAAAACTTTTATAAAAATTGGAAAACTGCATAAATTCTAACCCTCCTAAAATTTTAAACTTAAATAAAAAAAATCAAAAAATTTCATCAAACTATTTTTTCAATTTGAATAAATGCTTTAGATTCAAAAAATATACGATATACTATAACTTATGCTTTAGAAGTAATGAAAAGTGATTTTTTAAGATATGCATCGGAATTATATCCAGATCACTGCATTTGAAATATGAACACATGAATTCTATTGGAAGTGCCTTAGAATAACACCAAAACATCAACTGAAGTTTAGGAAGCAATGAAAGATGTTATAATCACAGAATGACTACCATTTTTTTTTTGCTGGGGAGCTAAATTTTATTAAAAATCACATTTTTCAAAGTTGTGAAAAAATACTGCTTTGGAATGGGAAAATCCGAACTAAATGATACTTTGGAATCAATGAAAAATTCATTCCTTAAGAATCATTTCCATTTACAATTGATTTTTTTGTAGTGATTAAATTAGAATTTTATTACCTTCAAAATGATACTTAAATGACTTTTTGTGACTTAAGCAGTTATGCAATTAGGCAATTGTTTAGGACCACTTTAATGAAATATTGATAATATTTTCCAACTTTAAGACGCCATATTTCACGGACTGCTAATGCCAAAAAAATTAAAAAGCATACTAAGTTTGGTTTAACTTGGAGAAATTTGGATTAATTTGGTTGATATGGATTAACACGAAGATATATGTACAACTTTTAACGAATTTATGAAAAATAATTCAACATTTTTCCCCCGTTTTAAGAATATTATTCTATGATTTTTATCAGAAAACCCCGAAAATAAAATAAACGCTTAAAAATGCTGAAAAAGTTCCAAATGCTAGAAAAAGTGCTATATACATTTTTCTCCTGCTAAATGAATGAAACCAAGCATTTGTCAGAAAAAAATTACAAATTTAAACCACTGCGATACAGGAAAAATTAAAAAAGTATTAACATGTTTAAGGGGTTGTCCACTTATGAGGATTTTTACTTTTCGCTCTACAGAAAATCTGTTTTTATTCCAACAATAAATCTTAAAGCAACACCTCGTTTCTGCTGTATCTGATGAGAGAAGTTTTTGCATTGGGGAATTCATGGTCACCCTACTTTATACAGGGTGACTTAATAAATGATTAAGTTAATTTAATTTTTACTGAAATTCGAGCTTTTAACTTTTAAAGCGTGAACAGATTTAATTTTGTAAAATTTCTTATTAGATTAGAAACAACATGAACACATTGCCCTATTATCTTCTTTAGTTAAAAATATATTTAATTGGCTATTTTTATTAACGCAGTTTTCGAGATACTAAGCGAACAAAATTTTTGCAAGCATAATTCGATTTAGCGATGTCCGTCTGTCTGTTAAAATGGCGATCACAGTTCGAAGATGCAAGCGGGGGTGCTTTTTTTTACATAAATTAATGTACACTTAGTTTGGTAATGAAAATGAGCCAAATCTGTCCAGCGGTTAAAAGCTTGTGAGTGAAAATGTAAAGGTGCCTCTAAATTTTTCATACCATTTTTCCTCCTTTTTTTTCACCTGTGGCTAATAAAGAAATAATATTGTGTATTCACCTCAAAAAATTTTTTCACTACTAAAATTTTTTTTCCACCACAATTTTTTTTTTCACCTCAGCCCTATAGAAAGCAAGAGATGATTGCATTTTTCATATTTTTTTGCGAAAACTTTTTCTTTTTTTTTTTTAACAAAAAAAAGTACAATCGTATCAACTATTCCATCACCGGTGCATGTGTACATTTAAACCAAACGTCCCCAACCGTCCCTTTTGCCCACTCATTCCATCCAAACAAACAACCAACCATCCATCCATCTATCGAATGGTGGTGGTGTATTGTATAGTGTTCGAGTTGAGTATAATAATAAAATCCAAATGTTTTGAATTGTCAGCTGGTAAAATGTATACAATACAATATGTTCGCACACTGTGGTGTTTATATATGTAACTATGTGCTTATGTAAATATGTATAAATAATTTTTGTATATAATACACACATATATTTGTACATACAAACTGTTGTAGTTAATAGTTTGGCCGTTTGGTCTCATTTACTTTTTATACCCTACAAACACTACACTTTGATGGAAAGTATTGTGATTTACAGCTGATTTTAATTAAAGCCAGATAAATAATCAAAGATTTGTGATTTACAGCTGATTTTAATTAAAGCCAGATAAATAATCAAAGATTTAACTAAATAGATTTCAAACTGTGAGAAGATAACAATGCCTAAATTTTTTGAACTACCAATAATGATACAAAATTTTTGGAAGCAGTTTTTTAACAATAACAAATGAAATGTACCTAAAAAAGGTACCAGTAAATGGTGCTTTTAAAAATCAATTTCCAACAATACCATACTTATGTACTTAGTTCTTATTTAGGTGAAATTCAAAAAATGTAAAACGAATACTGGTTCTATCTTTAAACTTTTAATCGGCAAGATCGTATATTGGCGGAGGTTATAAACATTTTCGTGTACCTACAGTGCACACTTTAAAAAGGTGAAAAGTGCCAAAATCAAAATTATTATGAACTTTCCTCTTTTTTTACCATTTGTTTTCGTGATTCTCGCCTACTGATATTTGGCCTATTTTTCACATTTTCAATCCCTCAAATTCCTGAAATCATGACGGGATATATAAAACTCTTAAGTTTGTATCAATTCTAATGGAAATACCCCAGATTCTGTAGTTTAAATGTATTCAAAATAATTGTTATCCTACTTAAACTTTATCCTTTTCTAAATTGTACCAGTTAAAAAAAAATTTGTAGAACAGTAAAATTTGTACTTTCCAGGCAAATTTGATTTTTTTTTTTCTTTTTTGTAGAAAAACAATTATTTAAAAGATTTATTTAATACAGATTTTTTAAAATGAGCATGAAAACTCCTCTCAGGAACTTTGGTTATGTCAATTAAATTTGCCTTAACAAACTTCCTTTCAAAGGGGAATTTCTTCAACTTTTTAACGAGAAAATTCGGAAGAAAATTGTCAGTTTACAAAAAAAAAATTTGACAAATTAACTACCGAATTTCATACGAGTGTGGGTCAATTAGTTCGTGACTTTTTGAATAAAATACAGATTTTTTTGCAAAAAAAAAAATAATCTCATTTTAGCTCAATTCACTTAGTCTAACGTGTCTCCAATTTTTGTATGCCTTCCAAAAAATAGGATTTTTCGAGGTCCATAAAATAGGCATTTGTTTGATCAATAATTTCATCGTTGGAGCTAAATCTCTTTCCACCGAGCCATTTCTTTAGGTTTGGAAATAGGAAATAGTCACTGGAGGCTTAATATTGATAATAAGGCGAATGATTGGACAATTCGTAGTCTACTTCTTGGATTTTTGCCATGGAAACTAAGCTGTCACACGATTCCGTTGATGGTCGATTGTGACCAAACGCGGCAGCCATCTTGTGGAAAACTTTCTCAAACCCAAGTTCAAAATTGAAACCACTGAGCCATGTGAGATGACTATGTCTTCCACAATCTATCGCACATATTGTGAATTTTTTCAATTGTTTTGGGTGTAGAGACCTCAACTGGCCGTCCAGAACGTTCGGCATCTTTCGTGCTTGTAAGGCCACAACGAAAGTTAGTAAACCACTTTTTTAACATTGAAATCGATGATGCAGAGTCCCCATAGTATTCATCAAGCTTTTCCTTGGTTTGATTGACGGTTTTTTTCGCAAAAAATAATGTTTAATGAGCACTCGAAATTCACTTTTTTTTCATTTTTAAAAAAAGTCGCGAGGTTGTATGTTTTGAACAGCTGTTAAACGCCAAGTAAATGACGGAACTTGCTCAAAATTTGACAGTAGTCTATTAAAAGGTGGGGTACTTGGTGGGAGCAGTATTGCATTTTATATAACTTCGGAGGAAGTTCGAAAAGTCACGGACTTATTGCTCCGCCCTCGTAGTTAAAAAAATTAGAGAATCGCGCCTACTTTTGAATTTAAAATTAATATAAATTTGAGAAATAAATTGGAGTAGTACAAGTTAAAACTTGGGCTCATCCCTAATCCCTCCACTCGGCAAAACATTTTAGAATCGACTCTTAACTTTATCTATCCGTTTCTGAATCATGAACTTTGAAACAAAAATGTAAAATTTAACTAACACAGAAATAGATTACCTCTAATTTGAAGTAAAAAAAAAAAACAAATTTCCCACATCGGAAATCCGAAAATGTTTTACAACCAGTTCTTTCCCATCGAAAATCTAATTGACCAACTATTAAAAAAATTTTTATAGTGTATCCATATGGTCGATTTTGATCGGCCTTAATTCTTATACTGGTTTTTTTTTACATGCATACAATGGATGGTGACTATGACGACGATGACGGTGACGGTGATGAAGACGACGAGGAAGAATATACCAAACTGACTTGACGACGTTGGTGAATGTAGATGATGATATGCTCATAATGTGAAGAGCAAGTTGTAAGTGAGTAAATAGTCGTGTGTATGATAATGTGGCGTAGTGTAGTGCAGTGCAGCAAATGTAGGGTAGGGTAGGATCTTTTAGATTTCAACGTCTATTTTTTTTTTTCATATTGGAAGTTTTACATACATATGTACATATATACATACATCCATGGTTTTTTCATACACTTAGAAAAATGATGACCTTCAATTTGAAATACTAAATAGTTATTAGCAAATGTAAGAATGTAAATGTTTTTTTTTTTTTTGTATCATTGAATAGATAATTACTATCAATAATGTAATTTTATAGTTAATTAAATTTATTTAAATGAATGGACACTGGAAATGTTATAAATGTTTATTAATCAATTTTTATTTAGGTTTAGTTTTAGATGATATATTATTATTGCAAATTACTCTCCGGATTTGTTGAATTTTGTATAGATTTTTTGCTCGAGTTTGCCCAAATGTCAAAACACATATCTACATACATATCAAAATAGAAAGATTTTAATATACAATGTCGGCATTTTTATGTTCTGTAGTTTTCTCATAATCAAATTTTTGAATTATCATTATTATTTATTAAGTTAAATTCTGATAATTTATTAGGAACAGAAGTTTTCCTACTAAAATTTAAATTTTACAGTTTGGATTAAATTTGGGCAGTTTTTCTGTCCCGCTATGGCCTAAAAGCCAAAGTAGGTCCATCTTTGATATATTCTCTATAATTTATTCATAATTATTTAAATCGGAGAACTATAGTTAATGTATATTAACCTTCTAATGCTCTTTCTTCATATCACGATAATATTTGTTCTACAGGTTGGTTGAAAAGTTCCTGCGCTCACCAAGAGACGGCACTGCTAGCTCCAAATTTTTTTTCTCAAGTTGGTATAACTGTCCTGAGAACACATGCAAAGTTGCAAGTCATTCTGTCAATTCTTTCTTTGTTTACAAGCCATTTGAAGTTGACGTGTCATTGATTTTTTTTAATATGGAAAAAATTTAATATCGTGCAGTCATTAGATTCTTTGTTTTGAAGGGTTTAAAAGCAAAGAAAATTTATGAACAATTGTTAGAAGTGTATAAGGAGTCCTCACCTTTGAAACGCACCGTTGAATTTTGGGCTGGTGAATTTAAACGTGGTCGTACCAGCCTTAAAGACGATCCACGCAAAGGACAACCAAAAACTGCAACCACAGCAGTAATCATTGAGCAGGTACATAATATGGTTAGTAAAGATCCAAGTTTGACTAAGCGTGAAATTGCTAATGCCATAGGCATCTCAGACGAACGAAAAGACATATGAAAAAAGTGTTTGGAAAGTTAGTGCCGCACACATTAACAATTCAACAAAAACTGGATCGAAAACAAATTTCTCAGCGTAATTTCGTTTTATAACTATGGATGAGACTTGGATCTACCACCATGATTCTAAATTGAAACAAGAACGTTTACAGTGGACTGAAGCTGGTTGTTCAGCTCCAAAGCAGGTAAAGTTACAACGATCAGCAAAGAAGGTTATGGCATCAGTTTTTTGGGATGCAAAAGGAATTTTGTTGATTGATTATCCTCAGAAAGGTAAAACAATCAACTCTGAATATTATTGCAGCCTTTTGGATCAGCTGGATGAAAATATTCGTGAGAAAAGACCTGGTTTAAAGAAGAAAAAAATAATTTTTCATCAAGTAAATGCACCTGCTCACAATAGTGTTTTGACGATGGCTAAATTCAAAGAATTAAAGTACGAATAGCTTGAACATCCACCGTATTCCCAGTGACTACTATCTCTTTAGAAATCTCAGACAATTCCTTCGTGGAAAGCATTTTTCGGCGAATGAAGAGGCCATAGCAGCCGTAGACGGTTATTTTGCAGAGCTTCCGGAAAACCATTATAA
The DNA here is from genome assembly GCA_949748255.1 of Eustalomyia histrio. Classification (NCBI taxonomy): domain Eukaryota; kingdom Metazoa; phylum Arthropoda; class Insecta; order Diptera; family Anthomyiidae; genus Eustalomyia; species Eustalomyia histrio. Next base: position 7,409,656 of record OX456527.1, on the reverse strand, counting down.
GGATGGAATAAAATTATTGGAAGATCATTGAAACAAGTGTATTGAGCTTCTAGGAGATTATATTGAATAAAAAAATATATTTCGTAACAAAAACAGTATTCTTTCATTTCGAGCGCAGGAACTTTTCAACCAACCTGTATATATTTAGCATTGTCAATTTACAATATTCATTTATCGCTTTATTTAGGCGATATAGTACAATAAATGTTGAAGAGGTTTCAAGAAATGATGTAATCAAATAGTTTCGATTTGTCTTTTAAATAAAAGTGAAATAAAATTACATACCGAAAATTGTTGGTCTAGTGTATTTAGCGAAATTGACATTAAGCATTATTTAATTTTACCAAAATTGATTTCGCTTACTACATAGTCTAAGAGCAAGTTTCTTGGATGTAGTTCAATCTTGTTTATTGCTATAACTTGGTTTAAACTTGGAATGCTGTTTTTGAGACCCAATTTATTTTGTTTTAATTTGAGTTTAACTAAGCAAGATTGGCCAGATAAACCTAAGTTACAGATGTCAAACACACACAGCTGATGAAAAGCGTCTCTAAATAAATAAGCTGTTTCGTAAATACTAAAAAGTTGTTTACAAATTAAAAAAATAATAAATAAATATGGATTCTGAAGATTTCAGCGATTCTGAAACATGCCCAAATTCAAATAAGACCATAACATGAAAGCCTAAGACAATTAGATTTCGTCCAAATAATTTATTTATAGTCGTGAACACGTGCTTTTGTTTAAAAAAAAATATTTTTTTTTAATTTTTTATTAAGTAATAATACAAATACAAATAATAAAATAATACAAATAATTAAATAAATAAATTAAAAAAATTTTTCATTTCTTAACCCCTAAACGTGAGATTGACACACTACAAAAAATAGGTGCCTCCTCTTGTTATCTCCTCTATCAGATATCAAAATTTCATTAATATTGGAGAGACTCCATGGGGATGTCTTTCTTGTGAGTATATACAAGATTATGAATAATCGTTAAACCACACTTCTTTGTTTTGCAAAATATTGCCAATAATTTAATCCCTTTTATAGAAATGGAAATCACATATAAGCTGTGCGTACTCACACTATATCGGTCTATATGTGTACACTCAGATAAAAAGGTTCATTATATTTATGACAAACTTCATAAGTATAATAAAAACCTTCATAGGTTTTCGTTTAATGTAAAACTTTCTAAATGTGATGAAGCTGTTTCATAAAAGTAGTAAAGGGTGGTTAAATTTTAAGGGCCGATGTTGATTTTGAATAAAACACAAATTATTTAGGAAATTATTGTCATTTCTTTTTATTATGATAATATGGTATGGTTCAATTTTGCATGGAACAAATGGCCGCCGCGACCTCAGCGACACACCTCCATCCGACGGTCCATTTTTTCGATGACGCTGAGGCAAAATTAAGGTTCTATGCAGTTAATGTGCCGAATTATCTCATTCTTTAGCTTTTAAATTGTTGCTGGCTTATCGACGTACACCTTTTCTTTCAAATAACCCCAAAGAAGGAAGTCCAAAGGTGTCAAATCACATGATCTTGGCGGCCAATTGACATCGCCCCCGCGCAAAAGAGCTTTTATTTCGTTAGCTGTGTGGCAAGTGGCACCGTCCTGTTGAAACCACATATCTTCCAGGGTCATATCCTCAATTCCTAGCCACAATAAGTTCGTTATCATCTCGCAATAGCGAACACCATTCACGGTAAATGCTTGGCCGATCTCATGACACACTATAGCGAACAACAGCAATTTTTTTCCGCAGAACGAACTGGACGAGCATGCTTAGGTGTTTTCACTGACCCGGTTTGCTGAAATTTACCCACAATTCTCCCGATTGTGGACATATTTGGTCGATTATGCTGACCAAAAAAAATCACGAAGTGCCCGAAATGCATTTTGATTTGAACGCCCGTTTTCATAATAAGCCTGAATATTTTTAACGCATTGTTCGATTGTGTATCTTTCCACGGTTCAAATTAAGTTAGTCTGAAATTGAGAAGAGTCAAATGAAATGCAGAAAAAAACTTGACGCTTAGGTGTGGTTCACATGCAAAATCGGCCCTTAAAATTTAACCACCCTATGCTAACAAGATTAAGTTCGGAATTTCAGTCTGACCTGGCCCAATTTCATTTCCGAAGTGTGTTAGTCTTCCTATCTATCTCAATTTTTGAGATATGGGCATTTTCCAAAAAAAAAAAAATAAAACAACATTTTTATATAAAATATTTCAAAAATTATAAAACATCCCAGCAAAAAAAAGTAGCAAAAGAAGAGAAAAAGAAGCTGTGATTTTGATTCCAATGTTGTGAAAATTTGGATCGGAACCAATGATTTTTACATAGGGGTGTCATAGGGTGGAAGTTTTCTTTTATGATACCTTTTCATTGCATCAAAAGCCCTTCTTATGGTTCACTGAAAAATGGGATCTTTTGATGCTCCCAAATAAATTTTTAATTTGTAATTTTGATTTAAACAGAACATCAGTAATCGGGCCTAAGTCACATTTTCACAAACTCCCGTTACCTTTTATCTGGAAATTTAACTGACACTTTTGTTGTTGTTTCCCATATAAAGTTTGAGTTTGACTATTGGTTATAACGGCACATTCAGTAAACGGGCCTTATTTATTAAATTACTTTATTCGAAATTCTTGCAATTTTTTCCACAATAAATTTTTTACTTTTTGTATCAATAACACAGTACGACAGTGGTTGGTACACATAAGAAATGTTAAAAGAATATGAAAATAGGCTTAAAATAAAGAAATACGTGTCTCGGCGTTTTACTGTAGCCCGTCGGAATTTTGAGAAAATCGATTTTTAAACTTCGAAGGACCGTGGAGGTTCACTTGTAATGTAATACTATTATAAAAAGTTCTATAAAACAGAATGGGTCAACCGATTTTCATGCTTGAACCAGTTTTGAAAAGGGAATTAAATGTGGATTTTTTGTTTTTATTAATTTACATTTAAAGTTAAAAAAGAACCAAAAATGTACGAAATCGATTTTCTCATAATTGTGATGTGCTACAGCAAAACGCCGAGACACGTATTTCGTTATTTTAAGCTTATTTTCATATTCTGTTTACATTTCTCATGTGTACTCAAAGTTTGATTTTGTCGTACTGTGTAATAACTAAGATTTTAAGAATTTTAAATCTCTTAAACTTAAAGCATAGTTATAAATGTCAAATTTATAGAGAAATATCTATGATTAATGTTTAACTTTGGTTGTTTTTAAAATAAGTTTCCCGTCATAGATACAAAAAGTGTTAAATTTCTTCAAAAAATCACATTTTTGAAAGTTGTGAAAATGAACTGCCTTGGAAGAGAAAAATCAGAACTAAACGATACTTTGGAATCAATGAAAAATTGATTCCTTAAGAATCACTACCATTTATTTTTGCTAGGATGTTTCATAAAATTTTATGAAAGGTTCTTCATAGTTATGAAAACTTCGACGATAAGATGAAGAATTGATGACAAACTATTTATGAAACAATTTTATCAATATAATGAAACTTTTTTCACTGAGTGTAAATGCAAAATATACAAATAAAAAAGCTCATGTAGGAAGAAAAGTCCGATATGAACCCTTTTAAAAATTTATTTTAATATAAATTGATTGAAAAATCACAATTTAATTTATTCTTATTCACTTTTAAATACGAAAAATCTTATTTCCATTTAGAATCTAAGTTCTGAACAAATATTCTCTATCGAATTAAAAAAACTATTTTTATGAATTTTAGAGTCCTTAACAAAACTCTCCTACATTTCTGCAAGTGCATTTATCTTACTCCTATGTTGTATGTAAATTTAGTACGTACCCCAATTGTTGTACGTACTACACACATACATAAGTAGAATTTTTTTATATTACAACAATAATAATAATAATAAAAAAAAACCAACTTAATCCCCATATACAAGTGGGCACATAAGTAATATTTATATACGTACATAAGTTATTGCAAATGTCTGATATGGATATTCAAAAGTTTATATTATTTCAGTTTTGTATTTTAAGTTTTTATTCGATTTCAATATATGAGAATGTGAAACCATAATGTTTATAATACAAATGTTCAAAATGAACAAAAAAAAAACACACACAATTCAAATCGAAAAAGAAAATATGAGACATAATTTTTATTACTGTGTGTCCTATTAAAAAAAATGTGCCGTTCCATAACAAACAAATAAATAAATCATGTCGAAAATCAAATTAAAAAAAAAACAAATTTCTTGAAATTTTTACATATTAACAACGGCAGGCAATTATCCAATGACTAAGGGCAAACAAATTGAAATGATGATTTTTAATGTCCCGGAATAAATGAATGAGTTGTAGTTAAATGAGATATAAACACACACACACACACACATGCACAGATACGCAGTCAAATACAGTGCATGAACTTTGTTTATAGCACCGCAAGGGCAAAGTTCAACTAACAACATTGAATAGGACATTGCTGTTTTTAATGAGAGTGTAGTAGTGCGTAGGAGGATTCTACATTACTTATACATGCATACATACATACACAAATACTACATTGTTGTTTTTATGTGGAATCCATGAATATTTTTCCCTCATTACACTTTGCTAAAACTTTTTTTTTACGTATTTTATTATTATTATTTAGAGGTCTAAGCACTCATCCATTTGGTGGTATGCATCAAGTGAACGTACGCTTACGTAGTTTGTTATGTTTTTTTTTATTTTTTTTTTTTTTTGGCAAATTATACGTCTTTAACAGCTGTGATGAAATATATAGCACTGCTTTCCATAGGTACTAAGCCTAAACCGAATAAATAACCTCTTTAGGCTCTGTAGGTAGAGTGCCTAGAGTTTCTATTTCCAACTGAATATTTTCAATCAATCTAAAATTCTAAAATATTTTTACAGATTTTTTTATAAACAGTTTTTAGATTTTTTTATTTTATGTAAATTCTGTATATATTATTTTATCTCTAGGTTTTATTTAATCATTCATTAACTGTGAAAAGTAACTTCGCATAGTCATTTTCTTTAGAATGTGTGACATATAAGCCTGTTCAAAACCATGAGTTGTTTGTTGGTTGAGTGGTTCACAAGGAGGTTAACGAAGACCTTTTCGCTCAGGTGGAACATATGTACTCCCTCTAGTTCTGATCCTCACAATTATTTCCATTTAAAAAATTTGTGTTTTCTATTTTAATATAATATATTTTTAATTAATTAATACCTAACGCAGTGAAATTTTATGATGGTAAAAATGTGCTCAAGTAACAAAATCTTACGAAAAATAATGAATATGAGTATTATTTAAAATATTTTAGTGCGTGGTTTCCTAAAATTGTAGTTTTTGAGATATTAACCATATTTCTATAAGAAAAATCATTTTTAAAGGCGATTTACAATCTCTATGAACCATGGGACCGATTCTGAATTTGTGAAGCTGTGAAGTGTTAAAAATATTCACTACTTCTTAAAGAATCCGTTACTTGCGAAAACTATCTGTCAAAATTTTATCATATGTCACCTTCTCCGAGAAAAGGGACATAGTGTGTGAAAATGAAGTTTTGAGAAAACGCATTTAATGTTTTATAACGCATTATCACTGTGAACACACCTTCAGTTGGGAGATGCGATTTGGTATGGTCAGTTATGTTTGGGTGCCGACTTTGATGGCGTCATGCCTATGTAATGACGTATTTTTTTTTTGCTTTTAGTGTGACAATACCTTTTCTATTGTTGCTGCGTTTTGTACGTTTTTATGGGGTAAATAAATTTTTATCAGAAATCTAACTCATTTCATCTTATTCTACACCCTTTTAGGTACCAGAATCCACTCTTAAGTCCAAACCCGTTTTTTGACACACTAGGTGACTTTTCTCGGAGAAGGTCACATATTAGTTTTTTTTTTCTTCACCAAATAAAAGTTAATGAAAAACTGTGAGTGTTGCACTATTTTAGAAACATTGTTAGCGACTTTTTTTAAATCAATTATTTTTAAACATTTTATATTTTTTCTAATATAAGGTTTGTTTTTTTTTTTTTTAATTTTCTATCTATAACTACTTGTAAAAAAACGACTATACCTACTTACCTGATTTTTCTTTATTTTTTGTAAAAAAAAATACAATTTGAACATTTGGGCCGCCTTTGTACGAAATTTGTTTTTGTATATGGACTTTGCGGGAACGCGAAAGAGAGCAATTATTTTTTTACAATTTTTTTTTTTTTTTAAATCAATTTTTAGATTAATTATTTGTGACTATATTGGTAAGCATATACATAGCTGAGCACATGATTTTGAAATTTCGTATGCTGATGTGTAAGCATAGCTCATTATTATGCGCGACATTACCCGTTTAAGACAAATTCAGTTGAAACGAATTTCGCGGTTAATACGAACATATTTGAAAGTCCTGACATTTTGGCAACAATTAATTATCAAATAAAAAAATATCTATAAAAAGGAATCCACTTAAGACCAACCAACTATAGATGAAAACGAACTGTTCTGACATTTCTCGAAACCAAAGACGAATTTCGCGGTTAATACGAACTAATTTGAAAGTCCCGACATTTTGGCAATAATTATCATATAAAAAAAAATATCTGTTCAAACGAACCCGCTTAAGACCAACCAACCATCGATTAAAACGAACAGTTTATGACATTTTTAGAAACTAAAGTTTATGTACCCTGCGGAACCATCCCAGGACCGGTTCATTGTAATAGGGAGTGGTCACGGCACCGATTTTTTTTATATAAAAAGGACAGGTCACTTTAACATGGCCTAGCCCCCTCCTGTGACATGTCACAGGACTGGTCCAAAATAAAATGTCACACAACTAAACCCGAAGAACATATCACAGAACCAACGCAAAATACATGGCATGTGAAAGGTACTTTTGGGACGGGTCCTCTTTTCACCTATCTCGTGAGAAGTATTTTCGAAACCAGTCCAGTTTTCACCTATCACAGGACAGGTCCGAATTCGCACCTGACTCATTTTTACCCACAAGGTAATTACTTATTTTTCCTACGGCCTTTTCGAAAATTTTTTCTATATATCGCACCTGTACCTCTAAAGAGAGTCAACTCAAAATTTACAAATTTTCAGTAGAGGCAAAAAACAGATTTTTTTAATTATTTACTAAAACTTTATTTACTAACAGTTGTCATTGTAATACGTATATGGAGTATCTCTGCGGGAAAAAAGGGGTCAGTTGGAATTGGGACTGTCCCAGGATAGGTTTAAACTAAACCGGTTCCGAAAAAACATATTACGACATAGGTGAAAAGAGCTCCGATTTCTAAAGTACCTATCACGGGAACGGCTTAAAAGTCACTATATGTCCTTTTAGACAAGTCCTGTGACATGTCACAGAGGGAAATTGACATGAACATGAACCGGTCATGTGGCGTGTCCTGGGATAGGTCCTTTTCCCGCAGGGATACAACGCTAGTTGTTTTTGCAGTTTTTTCACTGAATATCGAAAACTATCAAGTTTTTTGAGTTATTTCTCTTTATTTGAAATTTGTTCATTTATTTAATGTAAACTGTTATGACATAAATACACGCACAACTTAAAATATTTCCCTTTCATATCAGCTTTGTTTCAAAGCTGATATGAATTGGGCTTGGATTTGGGAACAACTAAAAATATTTCCCATTAGTTGAAACAAAACTGATATGAGCTGAGCTTCCATATGTGGACAACTCAGAATATTTCTCTTTAGTTGATTCAAAAGAAGCAACTCTTATAACATGAAGAGGGTTACAACTGTATTTTTTATTTTGCGAAAGAGTAGAAAAACCGATGTAAGATTTTACAGTGGATAGATATGACAACTGTGTATCGTTTTCTTGCAAAAACTGAACATTGAAAAATTTTGGGTTGACTCTCTTTAGAGGTACAGGTGCGATATTTTTGTATTTTGAAACATTTTAAACCGCACGGCCTGCATTTTTTGCTTAAACGTATCACAAACCGTTTATAAAAAAAAAACCTAATAAAAGAATTTGCACAATTTTTGAATTTATTTTTAAAAATGTTAAAGATTTTGTGGATAAAGGAAATTTGTTGGACAAATTTTATTCCGGTTAATGGGAGCCTAGCATTAGAGTTCGTCTTAACCAGCGGTTACTGCAATTATGTAGTTACCTTTACTAGATCTAAGTTATGATAACTAGATATATAACTACATATCTGCAGTAGCATTTCCTAACTTTTTAACGACAAAATTCTGTAGTTACATTGTCAAAATTTGATAATTAACAACAAAATTTGTTAAAAGTTACTTTAAAACTTTTTTTACCGATACTTGTAGTTAAAAAAATCGTTAACTACAGAAATTTTTTTAAAGTTTAAGTTTACGATTTCTGTCGTTACTTAATAAAATTTCAAAGCAAATTAATTTCCAATTAACAAGTATTGTTGGTGTTACTGCCACTTTCCACTCTGCATAGATGTGTTTATTTTTCATAATTTATGATTGGCAAATCTGCCTAAATTTAGATGTGTTTATTATTATTTTTTTTAATAATTTGTAAATGTCAAATTATTTCGGAGTGTTTTGTGCTTCACACGTCGTTTCATACTGCCATTTTTAATGTTATAACACTGGTACTTGACTTGACTCGATGTGGTGACTGTCGCTAACCTTTAAGAATTTTTATTTATTTTTCTAAATTAAAGTTTTTTTTATATAAAATAATTTTTTAGTGGTTTTTATAGCAAAAAGTAAGTTTTAATTTAATAATTTTAAAAAAATTATAATTAAATTTGTTGTATTATAGGAATTTTTATATAAGAGTCGTTGATGGAAATAAATTGTAAAATTGAATTAAAATCAATTGTCTTCTATATTCAAAATCCCGTGGAAATCATTAGCGAGGCGGACTCCTCTCCCAACAGTTGGTATGTCTTGTCAATAATTTCCAAAAATACGGAATAGGATTTACACTAACTCAACCGATAATTATCGTTAGTAAACGAAATCGGTAAAATCGTTAAAAAAAAAGTTAGAGAAGTGTTCTACTGGGATGCTTGTCCCCTAATAATATCCAAAGAAAGAGAACCCATACTTGTAAGTGTAAATTCGCCATAAAAAAAATCATGGCTTTTAAAAGCAGATTTGTAAACGAAGGTTTTAATACAGTTTACGGGAAAGCTCCATTTTTTCCTGACATAAGATTTAAAGAATTGTTGTGTTATTTGTTGTGAATAAATTTACAAAAAATTTAATAAATTTTATTAAAATCTGGCCTAAAAATCATGTGACAAATTTTACCAAACTTTTTTAGCAATGCTATTTTTCTGATCAACATTGTTTAGATTTACTGACGCTGATTTTGTAGGATTACTATGTAACATATATAAGAATATATGAAACTTTTTAGATTATTATGACGCTATTTAGAGAGATATCGTAGTTATAAAGATGAACTTATAAGTTAAAGGACATTTCAGTTCAAAAACTTGTAAAGTCATTGAATTCTAAAGAAATTTTCAACTTTAATCTAATCGGTTTGAAAAAAATATTGCGTCGGCAATATGATTAATTTGTATGTGTTCATACATATTTTTTTTTATTAAATATTGAATAAAATTATTAATAATTAAAAATTGTATATCTAGTGAACACTTGTCATATTAAAAAAAAAAAAAACTAAATTAAATTAAAAAAAAGTTACTACACTCACCAAAAAAGTCTGTAATGGCAACTGGAAATTTTGCTGTTATTACGGGAAATTCTGCTAATTTGAGCCCAGCGGTATTTTTTGCTAATCCTAGCAACACATGTCTGCTGACGTGTAGTACAATGAAATTAGTAGAAAAATTAGTAGCCGCTACTAAATTTTAGTAGACTTTTTGTAAAGTGGAATTTAAAATCTGTTTGCTAAAATCAGCAAAAAAATTTAATAAATACTATTAATATTAGTACAAAGTTTTAGATTTATTTTTTTTTATCGAGCATCCAAAATTTTGATTATATTTTTTAAAAAATATTTTATACAAAAAAAAAAAAAAATAAAGGCTTAAAAATCTTAAAAATTGTTAAAACATAAACGAATTTATTATTTTGTTTTAATTTGGTAATTTTCTTTTTGAAAAATATTTTAGTCAATTTTTTTTTTTACTTTTAAGATTAAATTTAATTCTTTTTAGGGCGATTTTTAGAACTAAAAAACCCTTTTTAGTGCTATTTTAAGTGGATGTCCTATTTTCATCCTATGTAAGTTTTTAGGGCAATTTAAGTTTGTAGGTGTAAATGTAAATTGGAAAAAACATTTACTTCAATATCAACTTTTTTAAAATTAGTATTTTTTTTTTGTTAATTTTAGCAAATCGGTTTTCAAAAATTTGTAAAATGATTTCTGAAATTAGCAACGAAAATTTGTAAATATTATGTAAAAATTCTGAAATTTGTAAAATGTAAATAGCAAAAAGATTTGCTAAATAATATTTTTTTTACTAAAAATCAGTACAAAAATAGTAAAGTGGGATTGAAACCCGTTTACAAATATTTCTACTAACTTTTTTTTCTGAGTGTAGTAAAATTGCATATTAATTGTATTCTAGTCGTACACGCCATTTACACGTTACAGAGACCGTGTCATTTGTAATTATATGTGAATATAGAACGTTTTATGTACGTGTATGTCTTGCAATTTTAATGCTTAACGAACAATATGTGATTTTAATAAAAAATCACGAACAACTGTAGCAATTTTGAATGAATTTTAGGTTCTTATTGAATGTTTAAAACATGTGAGGATGTAGTAACACTGCCAGCACTAATAGTATTAACTAATTTAAAATTTTTTTTAATTTATATATTAACTGAAATTATATTATGCATTGCATAATACATAACATAGCAAATTGAAGCTACAGAGAGAATTGATAAATTATCATGCAAATATTGAAATGATTTTTATTTTGTTATGCAAAGATTGAAGTATTTTTTATGCTGTTTATTCTTAAAGATGTAACATTTTCAAATAACTAATTCATTTTTTGTTATTATTTTAAGTTCATTACAATTAGTTTTGTATAAAATAAAAAAATCTTCAAAAGACACTAAAATTTATTTTAAAAAATTTGAAAATGTATATGGTAAACACGTTCAAAATTTTCAATATTTACACAGAGCTCATCAATCGTATATTCTAATACGTTTAAATTTTAACATTTGGTTACTTAAAGTCAGTCAATTCATATTTAAGCACGTATTAATAGAAACTCGTGTGACCCACTCATATTTATAAACAATTACAGATAACGTCAAATGAATTGAGTTCAAACACACAGTTCAATTGACGATAAACATTTATTTTGAAAATCATATCTCCGTAAATATGCCGTTAAATTTTGTATATAGTTTGAGCTATGATAACTATTGTTTTTTTTTATTAACCCTCTAACCGCAAGATGGAGTTCATTGAATTGATCATAAATGTACTTTATATGTATTATGAAGTATTTTGATAGCAAACACGAAATAATATAAAATTTCGTGAAAGTAAAAAAAAAGATTAATAAAATATTTGAGAAAGATAAAATTTTCAAAAATCTAAGAAATACATTTAAGTTGCTAAAAAAAAACCATTGATAAAGAACACAGCCCAAAGTTGAAGCTTCCCTGTAGGAAATGTCGATAGTGAAACTGTACTGATTCACTATTGACTTTGCCAGCAGTACTACTGACTAATTATGCCCCAGCCAACGATTTCTGCTGTAGACATTTAACATGTGCGTGTCATTACGAATCTAAACAACTACTGACTAGTTGTTGACATTGGAACCAGAGATTCACTAGTACATTTAAGTAATTCTAGTCTACACTTTTTGAACTTTTTACTTGATTTCCACACTAGGAAGGAAATAAGATTAAACAGGTGCTAAATATTTTATTTATAATTTTTTTTTATAAATTTCATTTAAGTAAAAAAAAAAAAATATCCTGCAAATTTAATTTTGGAGTAGAGAAATCTTCAAAAGACTGCACAAAATCATCCACAGTCTCCGTAAAATCTTCACCAGGCACCACTAAATCTCTAGAGTTGCAATTTTCACTAAAAATTGTTGCCTCTTTCTTGTTATTTTTTTTTTTTATAAAAAATTGATTGTTTTTTTCCACAAGTTTTTTGTAATTTTTTTTACTCATTATATATTTTGTTCAAATTTGTATATTTAACTTTTAAATTCAGTTTTCTTTATATTTTTATTAAAAACTTAAATTTTGCATGCAGCTATGCACATGTATTTTCAACAAAATAAAACAATAAAAAAATAAAGAACAAGCACAGCTTTGCAGCTGCAAAAAAGGAATGTAAAATGTATAGACGCTTTGTGGACATGTCACCAAAAAGTCACCCAAAATAGTCGACAAAAGTGGTGACTTGTATACACTTGACCCCAGGCTTCCTACAGGGTTTATGCAGAATTTACATTAGAAAGTTATTCTAATAAAATAAATAAATAAATAGATAAATAAATAAATAAATAAATAAATAAATAAATAAATAAATAAATAAATAAATAAATAAATAAATAAATAAATAAATAAATAAATAAATAAATAAATAAATAAATAAATAAACAAATAAATAATTAAATAAATAAATAAATTAATTAATTAATTAATTAATAAATAAATAAATAAATAAATAAATAAATAAATAAATAAACAAATAAATAATTAAATAAATAAATAAATAAATAAATAAATAAATAAATAAATAAATAAATAAACAAATAAATAATTAAATAAATAAATAAATAAATAAATAAATAAATAAATAAATAAAAATATTTGATTAAAATTCAATCCAACTTTAAATCTTATTACAATATTTAAACGATGATAACACAATTTGGAGATGTCGGCAATTTTTTTATGCACTCAGAAAAAAAAGTTAGTAGAAAAATTTGTAAACGGTTTTCAATCCCACTTTACTATTTTTGTACTGATTTTTAGTAAAAAAAAAATATTAATTAGCAAATCTTTATGCTTTAACATTTTACAAATTATAGGATTTTTACATAATTTTAACAAATTTTTGTTGCTAATTTCAGAAATTATTTTACAAATTTTTGAAAACCGATTTGCTGAAATTAGCAAAAAAAAAAAAAAATACTAATTTTAAAAAAGTGGATATTGAAGGAAATTGTATTTCTAATTAAAACTTACACCTAAAAACTTAAATTGCCTAGAAATGTTACATAGATTGAAAAAAAGGATGGGAAGTGAAGATACCGACTCATGTCTAAAAATAGAACATCCACTTAAAATAGCACTAAAAGGATTTTTTAGTTCTAAAAATCAGCCCTAACAACAATTAAAATTTGACCTTAAAAGTAAAAAAAAAAATTGACTAAAATTATTTTTCAAAACAGATATTACCAAATTAAATAATAAATTCGTTTATGTTTTTACAATTATTAAGATTTTTTTTTTATTTTATTTTGTTTAAAATATTTTTTGAAAACATAAATAAAGTAAAAAAATTTTGATGCTTTATAAAAAAATAAATTTGAAATTTTTAACTAATATTAATAATATTTAGTTAATTTTTTTACAGATTTTAGCAAACAGATTTTAAATTCTGCTTTACAAAAAGTTTACTAAAATTTATTAGCGGCTACTAATTTTTCTACTAATTTCATTGTACTATACATCAGCAGACATGTGTTGCTAAGATTAGCAAAAAATACAGCTGGGCTGAAATTTGCAAAATTTCCCGTAATAACAACAAAATTTTCAGTTGCGATTACGAGTTTTTGTTGGTGAGTGTAACAAAGTGGATTAACTTTAATTAAGTTAAATAATTTCGCAGTCTAAACCTAAACCTATTAGGTTTTAAAAAAAGGTTCTTATTTTGGTTTAAGGAAACACAGGATTCTTTTAGAAAACTTTTAAAGAAGATTTGCATTCCAGGTAATAATTATTCAAGCTTAAGGTCTATTTAATAGACCTTAAGCTTGAATAATTATTACCTGGAATTTGTATTAAAAAGGTCGAAGAAATTGAACTGAATAATGAAGATTTGCATTTTTATCAGAAGTGTCTGAATAAATGTATTAATAGTTACTTATTTTAACTTCAACAATATATTTTGAGCATAAGATGCGTTTTCGTTTAATTTCTCATTCTGAAAAACGCAAATAACGATATTACTTTAAAAAAAATCTTCGAAGATTTGTAATATTATTACAAAATACTAGTTTGACGGATTCATATAAATTATATACAGAATGAACCAAATATAGGTATCTTTTTAAATTATATGTTATTTTGACACTAATAGATTTTCTAATGTTCGAAATATTGACCATCAGTCTGTATCATGCCCCCGCGGGCCAAAATGAGTCGCTATGTCAACCTCATTTCCAATATTTGCATAAGTGCACTTTTAAAATCATTTAATTTTAATTTTTCTCTATATATTTTGTGCCCTGACCATAAAATACGAATCAGGTCCCCTTCCACAATACTTCGTGTATGGGCGACTTTAATTTATGTATTTTTATCAGATTTATATAGAGGTGGGCACGTGACACGAAATTTCGTGAAAAATTTAAATAACTCACGAGATCGTGCGTGAGTGTGCATGATTCGCTTTTAGCCATGATTTTTTTTTTTTTGTTTATTCCTTTTATTCGTTTTTTTATTTTTTGGATTTTTTTTACTTGTAAGTTAGCAAGACTGTTTCTTCTTAACATATGTATTAATGGGGTTATTCTATAACTACGTGAGAATTTGTCACGTTCAAATATGCAACTCTGATATATTTAGCACAGATTGAGTCACTAATATCAAAATTATATTTAGCTAAATTTTTGGGAATACCTTTAGGAAAATTTAACATTATATGACTCTCCCTATCCTAAATATGGTAGAGTTGCATATTTCGATGTGACTTTCATATAGTTACGGAATAACCCCATAAGTATGGTAACATTTCAAGTGGTAAAAGTGATAAAATAAATTATTTTAAGTTTAATTTTTGAAAAATTTAAATTACTCACGTGATCGTACGTGGGCGTGAGTGGAAAAAAATCTTTGTGCGTGATTGTAATTTTTGGTTAGTGATCGTGCGTGGGCTTGAGTCAAAAAATAGCTCACGATCTCATCTACTTTTATAACAGTTTTTTTTTACGTAAGATCAAAACATCTTACTAGGCTTTATTGACAAAGCTAATGAAAAATGTTTGTAGAAGCGATTAAAAGCAATTTTGGTTACTTTATTTAAGTGTAAATGCGAATTTAAGCAATTTTTACTATTCGACCATTAATTAATTATATTCTAAAATTCAATATTGTGATATAAATAATTTTCTCAATGTACTATTTTATAAAAATTTTTGATTTTCTAAAACGTTTTGTATTAATGAACCTTCACATATTATTTTCATTCTGATTGTTTTATTAACACATATGAAATTTTTATATGTATTCTCATAATCTTATTTGCTGCTAATCGTATTAATTGTGTTCAAAAACTAGGAATTCTGGTTAAGTATTCGATTTTTAACGATAATCTTAAAAAAAAAATCTCTGCAGTAACTGGACTTTGTTCCATAATTCAATAATATTAGATTAGAAAAAATTACTAATTGCGATGTAAACATAAACGTGTCTAACTAATAAAACAGGTTAAATTGCAAATTAACACAATATTTACAACATACATAAGGAACAAATCAGTTACACTTGGAAAAATTTTACTGAAAAAAAAATATTCTAAAGAAATAAATATCAATGATCAATATTTGCATTTATTTTGACTAAATATAATTATCTTATTAAGTTGCCTTTACAGTCTGGGGACATGAGAAACTAGCATTGGAGATATTGAAAACAAACTCTGTATTTAATTGTGACGAAATTTACCTTATTGACGCCCAACGTGGCATATAATGCAATATTTGTTGTTGTGACACAAATTCTTATCGAATTTTAATATAGAAAATTTTGTATTTCAGCTGTAGTAGTTTTTGCTGCTTATAGTCACAAGTATATCGCCAATTTGACTATTTGTATGGAAACGATTTTTCGAGGACAGTAAAATTATACAATTTGGACTATATCACCAAATGGACCCCAAAAGTACTGTAATAATATTTTGCATCGATTTCTAGGCTAGTTGGTAGCGTGCTAGCTTATCAGTGCGGGGGTCGTGGGTTCGATTCCCACCAGGGGCTCTGGTCTGTTTTCGCTACAACGAGCCAAAAAGCCTTTGTTGCTAGTGTTCGGTTAGGGTATTAAGATATAATTTGTAATTTGTAGTTTTCGATTAGTTTAATATGTATTTCAGATTGCTTTTAACGAAATAAATATTCTGCTTATGTTTTGAAATTATAATACAAAAGAAATTCCTTATTTTAACAGCTACGGATTTAAAAACTATAAATAATATATCCACTTTTAAATCATACTGTAAAGAATATTATGTAGCTCATTTGAAGTCTAAAGATTTTAACTATTGTTATTTTGAACTAATAAAGTACAGAAAAAAATATTTAAGATAATTTTATATTTTATTTAAACATTTAAGAATGAAATAATTGCCAACTTACCTCAATAATGCCTACAAGGCGCTGGGCCTAAATTAAAATGAAGTTAAGATATTTTTGTATAAATAAAATATTGAAAAACAGCTTTTTCGCAAAAAATTATTATTTTCTTGTTACTTGTTGAACCAAATTCATAATGAATTTACACTATACCGAAATCTCATTTAAAATCGAGTTAAGTCTAGTTTCAAATTACCCCCTTTAAAACTATGAAATTTTACAACTAAACTGGATTTCGATTTGACAACAACAACAACATTTACCAAAAAACATTTTTACGGACTCTCCGACACATACGGATTCATGAATCCGGTTCCACTACACGTTTACGGACCGTAAATACGTATCCGTCAAAGCTTGTACGCAAACCAAACATTAACGGCCTTATAATTAAATTTTCGTAAACAATACGTTTTGACTCCGTTTTGGTGCATCCGTTTCTGTATCTTTAAATACGGACTTTGTTAATATTTCTTTCGCTGCTTTTAAATTCGTTTAAGTGTCAAAAACGATTAATTGAAACACGTCACCGTAAAACTTGTTGAGGTGTGCAAATTTATGCAATTTTACAAATAAAAATATTGTCTGCCAATTTTAAATAGATTTTGTTAAGAAATGTGCAAATTTGCGTTCTATGCTACATCATTTCTTAAACGCCACCAATTAAACCAAAATTAAAATTTTGTCTTTTTTCATGATATTCAAAGGGCCATAACCGCAGTGATGGATAGAGTTGCTAGTTATGAATATTTTATTTAATTTATTGTTAAAGTTTCATTTTATTTTATTACATAAATATATAAAAAATTTAAAGAAAAAAATACTAAAATTTGTTATTCAAAATTTAAAAATTTAGGTATTTACATAAATCCGTTTTTTTGTTGGAAAAAAACGGTACGAATACGAACCGAATATGGATCCGTAAACGGTCCGTCATTAAAGGACTTTCAACGGACAACTCACTTTTTCATCCGATATATAGGTCCGTTAACCGTCCGTCTTGGACTCACTTATAACGGACAACACCGTTTTTCATCCCATATATCCGGTCCGTAACAGGTCCGTTATTGACGGTATTTAAACGGATTCGAATCAGTTTCGATGTTCCTTAAAATCCGTTTTCTGGTCCGTGTACGGATCAAGAAAACGGCACGTAAATGGAGTTGCATTCCGTTTATTACGGACCGGAAACGTTACGTAAACGGAACGTATAAAATAAAACAAGTAAAAAAGCTTAAATTCGGCTGTGCCGAATCTTTGAATACCCTCCACCAATGTACTTAAAAAAATTTTCTCACTGTTTTTGATACAAATAATGTAAGAAAAACTTTAAAAGTGAAAGTATTAAGATAAAAAAAAGTTGGATTGAAAAACAAATTTTGAGGTTGGAAAACAATTTTGAGGAGAAAAAAATTTTTTAAGCTGAAAAAAATCTGTGATGAAAAAAAATTTTTCAGGTGAATATAAAATTTTATTCACCTCTAAGCGACTGTTGAAAAAATATGAGAATGTGAAATTGTACTAAAATACACATTCAAAGGGGTCCTGAAGAGTGCGGGAAGATTATTTAAAAATAAGAAGGTAATAATAAATAATCTTCCATGTAAGTTGCCATAATTGTATTTAAAAAACCAAAAAAAGGAAACTGATAAAAAGTTGTGGTATTTCAATTCTTAAGACTTTTCAGAATCCGGCATTTGTTTTTTGTTTAATTGAATACACATAATTTTTTTATTTATTCTATAGAACACGTTTTATGATGCTAAACAATTTTTAGAATGTGCTTAAGAATAAATTTTTCCTATTAAATATTTAGAGATGCTAAGAAGTCCTATCGCAGGACACGTCACGTGATAGGTTCATTGTGATAGGGATCGGTCACGGGACCGATCACTTTAACATGGGCTTGTCCTAGGAAGGAGTCAATTGCCCTCTGTGACATGCCACAGGACTGATCTAAAAGAACATGTCATGACTTTTTAACTGGTCACGTGATAGGTACTTTAGCAACCAGTCCTCTTTTTACCTATCTCGTGATATGTATTTTCGGAGCCGGTCAAGTTTTCACCTTTCACGGGACATGTCCTAATTCTCAACTGAAAGGGAGCTTTTTTATAGAAAACACCTCTAAATCCTAGAGTTTTTAAGATTTTCTAGGGTAATTAAATTAAAAGATTCTTCCAAAAACTTTAACTGATAAATGTCTTAAATTCTAAAAATTCTACAATTCGATCTGTCGTATTTTTTATTACTACTATTTTTTCAAAAAATCTTCGAATTTAAATGTTATTTAAATATAAACAAATTTAAAAATTTGGAGGTCCATCAGCCAGTAAAAATGCCTTAAGGGTTCCGTGAAGTGAAAGCTAGTGGGAATCACTGCTTTATGGGGTCTTAAACCTATATTTCGACATGCTACAAACGGAAGGACAAACTGAAATAAAAAATAACCTTAAATTAAATATGTTTCTAATAAACCATTAATCGAATAGCGGAATGCAAAATGTATAACCATGATGACAGAAACAATGTTTATACAGGGTGGCGCAAAAATAACCTTCCGATGTTTTTTGGCTGTAATTTAAAAAAAAAATGAAAAACTTTGATTCTTCTTGTGGATTATTTTTATTTGGTCTTTTAATTTTTTTTACATCAAGTCGAGAATATGATGTCATGTAAATGGCCGCCGCCACAGTTGATTGTCATTTGAGCCCTTTTTATGGCATTTTCCATCACTTTGGCCAAAACTTCCGGCGATAGGTCCTCACATTCTTGACGGATATTGTCTTTAAGAGCTGCAAGAGTCTGAGGCTTGTTAACATAAACCCGCGACTTCAAAAAGCCCCACAAAAAGAAGTCTGGAGCGGTCAAATCAGGCGATCTTGCTGGCCAGTGCAAATCGCCAAAACGGGAGATTAGGCGCCCAGGAAATGCATCCTTCATCATATCGGTTGTGGCACGTGCAGTGTGTGGCGTTGCACCGTCCTGTTGGAACCACATGTTTTCCAATCCCAATTCATCAAGTTGCGGCAAAAAGATCATTGCTCTGTAGCGCTCACCATTCACATTAACCGTTTGGCCCGCGACGCCTTCGAAGAAAAAAGGTCCGATGACTCCTCCAGCGAAAACAGCACACCATACAGTAACTTTGAGCGGGTGTAATGGCTCTTCGTGGGTTACACGCGGATTTTCAGTGCCCCAGAAGCGTAAATTTTGCTTATTTATGATTATTTTTGATGAAAAATCATCTTCATTATTGCTCAAATAAATAGTCACCAATATTCCGCGTTATGGAGCAGTGTAGCGTAACATTGTTTATTAACGTGTATTTCGCATGTGTTAACTACACAAATATCAAAACAGAACTGACATTAGGGGCAAATCGCAAAATTAATAGCATTTTCTGATAGGAGGATTACTTTTGCGCCACCTTGTATAGCTTTTTTAAGTGTTTTTAACAAGAAATAACCGTTTGGAAGCAAGATTTTCCACTTTATTCATGGTAGGTCTTCCTTCCGCTATGTTTGCAATGATTTTCTTCGCCGGGGGAAAAAATAATAAAAAAAGATTTTATTGGATCTACAACTCATATTGTAACATTTTCTTAAAAAATTTAAATTTATTATTTGTTTATTTTTGTTTGCACAAGGTGGCGCCAGATGCTGTGCAAACATAATTTTTCGAAAATCTAGTTAAGAAACTGGATTTCTTTGTATGAAAAATTTGGTTTTAAATCCAGTTATAAATTAGATTCTCGCCAAAATCCGGTTTAAACGAGATTTCGGGCGTAGTGTAAATTCAGTATAAACAAAAACCAAATATTTCTATTAATCTTGATAAAAAAAATCGATGACACATTTTATTAGCTAAAAGAAAAAACTTTTCCTTTTAAATTTTGTAAATAATTTTAAGCTGTATGACACATTGTTCGAAAAAAGTAAACGGTAATTACTTTTATAATTGATTAAATTAAAAAAAAAATTATCAATATTACAAATGATTTATTTTACGTATGAAAGCTTCATTAATCAATTAATTTGTTATTCGACAAAATTTTTAAAAGGAGGAATTTTAAAAATATATTAATTTATTATGCTGCGTTTACATTTTGATTTAAATCCCGGGATTTCAATGGAAATATCGCGAAAAAATCTAGACCGCTTACATTTGCACTTAGCGAAATTTTGATTTG
Organism: Eustalomyia histrio; assembly: GCA_949748255.1. Taxonomy (NCBI): domain Eukaryota; kingdom Metazoa; phylum Arthropoda; class Insecta; order Diptera; family Anthomyiidae; genus Eustalomyia; species Eustalomyia histrio. The sequence continues at coordinate 7,388,862 of OX456527.1, read as the reverse complement.
ACAAGCACAGTTTTTTCTAAATAAATCAACATAAAAATAACCTCAAGTTCAAAATAATTTTTGGATGAGTACAATTTTAATTATTTTATTTACAAATCTAAAGCTAATTAGGTTAATGAATTTAGCTAGAGTCAAGAATTTTCAACATATTAATGGAAGAAACGCAGGTAATTTAAAAAGCTTTCCCCATGTTTGCCTCCGCCGGAAGAAACAATTAGAACCACGCAATACTTTCTTAGATTATAAGCACATTTTTTTGGGCTTAAATATATTTTTATTATGTTTTTAATAATTATTTAATTTCATTATCTTGTGAAATTTTTTTGGGTATTTTTTTGTCAGCTGTTAATCAGCGTTGCCACTTTTTCTACAAAATAAGCGGAATGCAGTATTGTATTCTATAAAAGTCTTTACATTGGCAAGATTTTCCTGAGATTTCTTAAAAATTTCGTAAATTTGCGGAATTTCATTTGCTTGGGAAATCTTGAGATTTTCACTGAATTCTCAATTTAAGTCAAAATCTCGTAATTTTAATGCAGATATAAACCAGGCATTTTAATAGAGACCTAACTGTTATTTATTCAATTGAACACAATAATTTCTAGCAGTGTAATATTGTATATAGAAAATATTTTTGCAAAAAAAAAAAAATGTTCATGCTTAATTACAAACATGTGTACAACATTAGCATTTAATTCTTATTTAAGTTCAATGGAAAATTTCTAACTGTAGTATGTTGGCTATTTTGGGAAGATTTTGCGTAGCAGCTTTTTTTGTCACAAAACATTAAAAATATAAAATGTTGTAAAATGAAAATCATGTTGTTGTCAACGTCGTCGTTGTCGTCGTAGCTGTTAACCATATTTAGTTAAGACAACTAAATAATTAGAGGCGAAGATTATAATTGTTGTCAACATAAACGGCATATAAATAATTAAATGTCAATTTTATACAATTAAATATATGTATAAGCGACTGGTATGTAAGTAGTACATACAGTATTATATTTATATATGTCAGGCGTCGGTCCAGTCTGACATATCAAATTGTACACTAAGTAACAACAAATTAAAACAAAAATATAATAATAAAATTAAAAAGTGTTTTATGGCTTGTTTTTTTTTCTAATGACATTCAGTATTTTATTACATTATATGCAGTTACAATAACACTTATTACAGTAATAGTGGTAGTCGATTTTATAGTTTTTTTTTTTTCTTAGTTACAGTTACAGATAGATTTACATTTTTTTATTTTTTTATGTTTTATTACTTTACAGATAAATTTTGTCATATTAATAATAATAATAATATTATTAATAATAATAATAATTTTCATGATATACATATAAATATATTGTATTTGGAATATAATTTTGTCTTTTACTAATATCTAATATAACTGTCATGGTCAAAGATTTTTATTACTACCAGCATTATAACCAATAATATTTATCTTATCCTTGTCATGTTGTCATTGTCATTGTCATGGTCATTGTCATAATTTTGTCATTTTTATTTTTGCACTTGTCCCTAATAATGTTTTTGCTGTTTTTGTGGTGTTGTTTATAACAATTGTTGTAAAAATAAAATTAATAAATAAAGCTTTGAGATTTTGTGGAGATTTTTCCGTTTCTTGTGTTTTGAACATTTTACAATGTGCTCGCTTCGATATGTGGTATATTGTTGAGACCAACATCTGGATTACTCCAATGAAATATCGGTGGACCTTGACTAAAGCAATATTTCATTTTTAAAGGTTCATCATTTTCCACATAATACATCAAATAGAAATTACACATTTCATCTTTGTTTGTAGCTCTAAAAAGATAGGGGAAAAAATATCATAAATTTAAAATTATAATTAATGCAACAGAATTTCGGTTGAAACTCAATATTTAAATTGTATTAGGAAAACATTTGGTTGGGACAACTAAATAAATCGATTGCTGCAACCAAAATATTCAGTTGGAAAAAATTCGGTTGTCACGATGAATCTGTTTTCTCTGTGTATGCAACGGAATAACGTTACTCACTCATTCAACATCGCTCAGCCCAAACCGCAGGAGGTAGGAAGCTAAAATTTGGTATGTACATAGGTTCCCCCTCCGGCGTAGACATCTGCTAAGAGGGGTTTTTGTAAATTCCTATGAGGAGGGAAAAAAGGGAAAAAAGGGAAAAAAGGAAAAAAACTCCCCATTGATGCCTTGTCCGAACCCCTTTTGCTAGAAACCCAAAATTTCAAATATGCGTTCTCTTTATTATTAGCTAAATCACTGATAACGTATATTTGAACATTTTCACCAGGGATGTAGTAAAAATGGGAATTAGAAGGGCAAAAAATCTCTCCCTTAATGGCCTACCCAAACCATTGGAGCTAGTTAGTTAAAATTTGGTATGAAGGCTCCTCTCATGTAATTAGCATCAGCTAAGACGGAATTCTTGGAAAAATTAAGCAGATCTAATAGCTGATATTTTATATATATAAAAAAAAATTACAGAGTTAAACGTTTACCAATTTTATTATAATTTATAATTTTCGAAAAAATTTTATTTAGGGGGAGTTTTTTAATAGTAGAGTAAATCTAGGGTTTTTTGGACAATATTAGAACTCGATATTTGTACATATTTAAGTTCGTAAAATATAAAAATTACAAAAAATCTATATATATAAAAAATTGTTGCAAGTGTGTTGTGACTTTATAACTCACGAACGGTCAAACCGAATTCGATTAAATTTTTGGGGTTTTAGATGGTTTATCTAAAATTTGCACCAAATCGGTCGACACGTTCGTGAGATATAACTTTTCATGACAACATGTGATTTTGTCCATATAAAAAAAACAACAACAAATACGTAGGCGCCTATGAGCGTGTGCGCTATGTATACTGAGTGCTGACTTCATACACACGGTAAATACACGTTGTAGCACATACACGCATAAACATTGACAGCTGTCGAACGCGGGAATCGAGAAACCAATGAACCAATGAATTTGATTCAATGTTAATATGCATGCGTAGCGAAGCACGCCGGGATCTGCTAGTTAAATATAAAAAAAAAGGTTTCATAAATTTATGTTGTAAAATTTATATATTTGATTTGAATCGTTTGAATATTAAATGGAAATGGGACCCAGTGTGTGAAAATAAAGCTTTGAGAAAAACACACTTAAAGTTTCATAACGCATTATCACTGTGAACGCACCTTCAGTTGGGAGATGCGATTTGGTATGGTTAGTTATGATTGGGTGCCGACTTTAGTGACGTCATGCCTATGTGGTGACGTATTTTTCTTTCACTTTTACTGTGACAATACCTTTGCTATTGTTGCTGCTCTGTTCGTTCTCAGCTATCTGTTCGCTGTCAGCAAAGGGTTGATGTGCGTATACTAATAAATAAATTTTTATCAGAAATTTAACTCATTTCATCTTATTTTACACCCTTTTAGGTAGCAGAATCCACTCTTAAGTCCAAGCCCGTTTTTTGACACACTAGGTCCTTTTCCTCCGAAAAGGTCACATATGTTTCTTTTAATAAATTAAATTAATTTTTTAAAATGCCCAGAAAATGGTTTATTTTAATCTTTAACTAAATAGATTGACATCACTGACCCCCAGACTTTTATATATTTCTGCTTTACATACGCCCAGAAAACAGTATCAGTTGTGGCTAACGAATTTGTTGCCAATTAAATTCTTACGGTTGCGGCAACTGTCTTCTTCATAAATTATATTTTTAGTTGGGAAAGCTAATACTCTGTTGCCTAATTTAATATTTATATTACACAAAATTTTATTTTAATAAAAATTTCATATTTTTATTTTTTCGGTATCGAACCTGGGCATTCAGATTCATAGTTCACACACTTGCTTACTGCACCACAACTAATTTTACTGTTTGCCTTTTGCGGCATTTGAACTCGGAAATTCGGTGTACTAGGCTACATCTCTACCTACAACACCACAAACACTTATAAATTTTTTGCACAAATTTTTAATCTAAATTATTTATTAGAAAAAAAATATTTAAAATTCGTTTACCAATATCAATCATTAGTGGCGCCTATACTCAATACAATCCACAATTTTACTGAAACCTCAATTTAATGGTATATTTGATCAGGATAACCGTCTTCGTAGTCAACACTTTTGAATATCGCCATATTTTTAATAAATTTGATAGATTTGACTAATTTTCTTGTAAATTCACTAAGTAAATAGTTGATTCTACCGTACACAATTCCTAAACGAATTTTATTTTCAAAATTGGTTGGGAATAACAATAATTGGATAACTGGATTGTTTTTTTTTAGCTCCTTTAACCTTTTTTTATAAATTTTTTCAAACAAAATATAAATTATTTAAAACAAAATAATTAATTCTAACAAATAAATGTAAATAGTTTTGATTGAATTCCAACAAATGTTTTCTCTGGGTGTATACATACATATTAACTATTTGCAAAAAAAAAAACAAAATACACACACAGCTAATGATCGTTTTTTTGAGTTTAGCTGGGGTCTTAAACAAATAAGTTTTTAACCTGCCAGTACATAAATTGAAAATCTATTGTTTTTTAGGCTGCAAGTTATTGTTTTAAGCTACCAGCAGATAAATGAAAAGCTATTCAAAGCAGAAAAATTTAGTTCATGCTTAAACTGTTTAGGCAGCATAATATTTATGTTTGTGGTTCAAGTTAAAGCATAAAAACAAAAACTTCTTAAAACAATGACTGCCTTTTTTTTGAATAACTGAAAGTTGTTTAATGACTAGTGCTGGAACTTTTTAAATTATTGGAAGTTATAATTAAAGTTAAAAGAAAAACTTCTTAACGAATCACAGTCTTTTAAACACTGATTATAAAAGTAATATTCCAAAGTTTGTTTCATTAGATGGCGTATAAGTAATATTTCAATTAATTAAATAACACTCATACGCAACCAATTGAATCATTAGAGAAGATAAAGGAAACAAGGAAAAAGATTAAAGTCGGTCATGCCGACTATATGATGATTTAGGTTCAATTTCGGGAAGGGCCCTGATGCTTTTTTACGAATAGGGCAAACAAAAAAAATATTTTGCAAAAATTAAATAAAAGCAAAAATTATAGTGACATTTGAATTATGTGCAATTTCTTAATTTCAAAATTTTGACTTGGAAAATATATGTTTTTCCTATGGCCAAATGTATGTGGCCTGCCAATGACTTGGTCAAACACAGAATTTATTTATATACACAATAATATCAAATTAAACAAATAATGTTTACTTTGACAAATTAAAACACCTTAAATTTTAGCAAAATTTTTTTAAAAAATAATTAATTAAATTTCCGAGCAAAACAAGGTTTTTCGGGTCAGCTAGTTTGTATATAAAATATTAAACAGTTAAAAATTGAAAGAGAAATTTTGATTTTGCCTGATCTTACATACATATAAACGAGTATTTACATGAAAATAGGGAAAATGGTCCATAAGGGCACTTAACATGTACTGATTTTAACCAAAATGAATCGAATTTGTACTTAAAATGTTTTTACTAGGGGTGTGTGCGAACTAAGCTAATATATTTTCTATATAAAAGTTGGCAACGCAATTTAGAGTACATGGTTTTTGAGCTAAATTATTTGAAAACATAAACTGAATTTGTTGTCAATTTTTGAAAACTAAAATTTTTTTGTTTTGAAAATTGAAAAAAATTAATTTCTATAAAAAAAAATTGTAACTCAAATTACACAGTTCAACACAAAAAAAAATTACGGGGTTCCGATTGATTGATTCTTGTTAAGGAGACAAAAAAAAAAAATAAACGTGTGTCGGCCTTTTGATAGATTACATCGGAATTTCATTTTAGAGGCGGTTAAAGTTTCCCAGCTCTGGCCTGTTCTTGCAGCAAATCAGTATAAAACTATGTTTTCTTTACATCCGAGGTTTAGGATATGTTCAGAAACTTTGTAGATAATGGTACACTTAAAAAAAAACTCAGGATAACTTATGTACAATGCAAAAGTCGTCTAAACACTCAAAAAAAAATTAACTAGAATTTAGAAAAATTAACTTATTTAGAGGAAAAATTTAAATGAAAACGGCCCCAAAGAAACTTTTTACCAATACCCAGCAAAATAAAATGGATGTTATTCTTTACGAATCTCTTTTTCAGAACATCCAAAGAAGTTAATATTGCAAATTTTTCGATTTGTAAGAAGTCAGTTTAAACAACTTCCAAAAATGTTGATATTAACCCCTACTAGTAAAAAAACAATTATCTAGTTGGTCCATAAATGGTTGATTCCTGCAGTTATTAAATGCCTTATTGAAAACATATTTTCCATAAAAATTCATGGCGTGTTCAAAGACACATTTTTAACATAAAAAAAGCCACTCCCTATATTTATTTTGTAGTCCCTATATTTAACTACTTCCATAAACTAATGAAAAAGTCCATCTGCTCATCGGTTTTTCATAGCACCGAAACACACTACTTCCTCTCAATGACAAGCCAATGTTAAAATCATTGATGATTCACCGAAATTTTCACAAATTCGTGTTCAGTAGATGTAGTGTTTAACTACTACTTCCTCAGCTCTTATTTTGCTGTGTATTTAATAAAATTTTCCTTGAAATTAAGAAACAAATTTTACTTAAAATTTGGGCAAAATTTCTAAATTTTAGAAAAATTTTACTACTGAGAAATAAATTTTGATTAGAAAACAGTAAAATTTCCTCCTAATTAGTTCATACATCTTCTTAACTTTAACTGTTAAGAAATATTTTCTTGATTTTATGAAAAATTTTATTTTATTTAAGTGCATTAGATAATTTTTTTTTTACTAAAAACTAGGACTTAACTCCCTAAAAATAAGAATATATTTTCTAACAACAAGTTAAACAGAACTTCTTTTAAGTGAAAATTATCCTTATCCCGCTTCTATGGTAAAGGTAATATATTTTACCATATATTTTAAAGTACTTTACACTCATTGAGTGGTTATTTTCCCACTTTCGGAGGACTTCCGCTTTGTTAGGACACTGGCTCTTTACATGGTTTTTGCTATACAATTTTGTCTTAAAACTAAATTGAATTATACTAAATTCATGTATTTAAATATAAATTAAAGTTCATTAGCAAAAAGGTAAACAAATTAAAAAATGTACTGCAGGATATCCTGAAACGTAATAAATTGTGACAAAGTCAGATCCTTTTCGTAGTTAATTAACGGTTCTGCCTGAGAGAACTACAAAAAAAAACGCCCAACGTGACACACGGCATCTATGGCTAAGGAACACTGGGGGTCCTTTGTCTTCTTAAATTAACTAATTTAAGGAAATTGTTGCAAAATTACAAAATATCACAGTTACATTACTTGTTATTATTGGAAAATGGAAAAGTCATAAGTATATTTTATAGGATTTTTAGCTAAAACTTTATTTGACAAATACAAATTTTAACTTTTTTATTATTAAGTAAAGTAAATATAGGAAAGTCTTTATACCGTATTGTATAAAATGTGCCTGCGATATTTTGTATTTTAGTCAACAAATGTATTACATAAAAGCGCAAATTCGAAATTTTTTACCCTTTGCTAACAAAGTTTTAAAATATATTTTAAGCTATTTTAAGTTCAATATTTAAAACTGAAAATATTATTTTTTTAAAAATTAGAAAAGTTTTATTTGGAAAAAAGAATAATTTAATTAAAATTTTTAAAATTTATCTGAACTAAGTTGCATGAAAATTTTCCTTAGAAATAGTTCATCAGTTTCTAAAATCAAGTAAATTTTTATTATTACATAGAAAAAAATTTATTACTTTTTGTTTTTAATTGTCTGAACTAATTTTTAGAAAAAAATTCTTCAAAATTAGAAAGTGGTATACTTAAAAACTGAATTAGGAACTGGCTTTCTAAAATTTAGTTAATTTTACTACTCGCGAACAAAAAATGAACACGCATTAAGTTTAAGTACTTTCTTGATTTAAGTTGGACACATTTTTTGAACTAAATGGGAGTAAATTATGTCCTAAATTTTTTTTTTTAAACTAAACTTAGATTTATTACATTTGAGTATGCAATTTTCTTAAAACTTAGATGTTTTTACTTAAAATTAATAAATTTTTATTTAATTGACTTGTTTTTTTTTTCCCTAAAATCAAGAAATATTACTTAGGAAAAACATGAACTATTTCTGAGTATATTAACTATTTCATTTTTCCTCAAACTTAGGAATTTTTATTCTCTTTTAGAAAATTTTTCTAAGTTTTAATAAAATTTTACTTAATTTGAGGACAATTTATAAACTATTTTGAAGGAAATTTTTGATTACTCTTTAGTTTATATCTTTTTTTTTTGAGTGTATGGCAAATATTTTTGTAGATCTGACAGGTAGAACAAGGCCGATACAAAATATCTCAGATATGATAGAAAGAAGATATTTACAAATTATATATATTAGATTCCTAACTTATTTTTTTTTTTTTGAAATGGTCAGTGGGTCAATGCAATAATAAGCCGGCGATATATTATAAATATTTTTTCTTAAACATACCCCGTTTCCGTTACCCGTTGACGATGACTTTCCATAGTACAACGTGCTGCTATGATATCACCCTTTACTATGGGTTCGGTATTCTCAACTGGATAAAACATTTGCGGTGTCAATGGATCACGTTTCCCCAGTAAAGTCCAATGATGCATGCCATGATCATCGGGTCTAACTTTATAGCCAGAAACAACTTTGCCTAAACTGTGGGTATGCGTACGATAGGCAATGGGATGTATAGTTTTATTTTCGTTAATTTCACACGAGGTTTCCATATGTTCCATCGACATGGGAGGTATGACACCAGCAGTGCCCATTAATAAAACTCCGGCCAATTTGTCCATTCTGTGGGGGGGAAAAGAAACCAATATGTTAATTGTGGTTATTTAAGCAAACATTAAGTTAACCTACGGTTTTTCGGTGTATCTAATAAATACCCCAGAATCATCAGTGCTGCCATCTATAAGTAAAGCAATATAAAGTTTTTTTCAAGTGTGATTTTTTTTTGAATTCACCTACCTTGAAACTTTTTAACACTGGAATAATGCACTTGCAAGACTATATACTTAATGGGGGAATCGTATCCAACTTTGAAGCCTACTCCATCCGGTAATTGCAATTTTGGTGCATCTCTGGCCCAGGCATATAAAATCTGTTATATATTGCAAATTAGTTCAGTTTGTATCTATTTATATAACTGATGTTTATTACCTGAGAATGTGATTGCAAACCACATGGACTTGGCTTTTCTTCATTTGTCGTTTTAGCCATTTCACCACAATCCCTAAAAATAAGAAACATCTTTAATTTTCTATAATTTGATTTAAATTTAATTAAAAAATGCCTCAAATGTATTCTAATTTTTATACCCTCCACCATATATGGTGAGGGTATATATCAGTTTGTCATTCCGTTTTTAACATGTCGAAATATAGGTTTAAGACTCCATAAAGTATATATATTCGTGACCCTTATGCAATTTGAAGTCGATTTAGCGATGCCCGTCTGTCTGTTGAAATGGCGATCACGACGCGAAGACGCTAGCGGGGGTGCCTATTTTTACCCAGATTATTGTACATCCTCCCGAGCAGTTTGGTATTGAAAATGAGCAAAATCGGTACAGCGGTTAAAAAGTTATGGGTGAAAATCTGAAGGTACCTCTAAATTTATCATACAAATTGGTGTATTTTAGTACAATTTCATAGAAGTGACTGGTATATAACATATTTTCTCATATTTTTTCAACAATCGCCTAGAAATTAATAATATTTTGTACACCTCAAACAATTTTTTTGACCTCTAAATTTTTTTTTTTCACCACAAAAAATTTTTTTCACCTCAAAATTTTTTTCACGTAAAAAAATTCGTTTCCGCATCCAAAAAAGTTTTTCACCTCAAAAAATTTTTTTCACCTCCATAATTTTACTTCAAAAGTTTTTTACATTGTTTGCATCAAAAACAATAGAGAACATTGGTGGAGGGTATTCAAAGATTCGGCACAGCCGAATTTAAGCCTTTTTTATTTGTTTTTTAAATAACTTGTGATTTTTCCTGATTTTTAGAACTTACCACACAGTTTTTCTAGATCCTGGTTCACCACAACCATATAACAACATGTGATGTGCTGTATTCATGGTGGCATTTGGTTCATAACCAACTTTAAAAGGAGATGAGAATTATACATTTTTCAGCTTCATACTTATGTATTGTAATAATACTAACCTATATAATAACTTTTAGTAGAATCCACCTTAATAGGTGTACAAAGGTACAATTCAGGCTGAAATAAAAATGATACAAGAGAAACTTTAGTAAATTATTTTTAAACAAAAAACCAACAATCTTAATTCATCGTGATACTTATTTCTTATAATTAATTCTGTCTTAAGGTCCCTTTAGCTTGGGATCTTTAGTCTGGTTTTATTTGTTTTATGATTTTTAAAAAGCATTTTATTACAATTTACCGATATCAAATTGAAATTAATAGCATTGTATTCGTTATGGCGCCCAACCAGTAGGCCAAACCCATAATCCGTATAATAACGTTATTTACAAATGTTAAATTTTTAAATTAAAATCTACATTCGATATAAACTCTGCTTAAAAGATTTTTTACTTTTTAAAATATCTGTACGCCAGGATTGGAAATTTTATGCATTGGTACTTTTTACTTATAAAAATAACATTACATTAGAAAATCCTTAAATATTGAAAAAATCCATAAATTTCTTTAAAATTTTAAAAGTTTTAACTAGAAGATGTTTGCAAAACCCATACATAAAATTTTCTCGGAAGAGTTTTAATAAAATTTTTCCCCCGTAGGTATATGAAATGCTAGTACCACATGTTAATAGATTACTGTCAACTTTTGAGCAAGTGCCGTCATTTACTTTGCATTTAACAGCTGTTCAAAACATACAATCTCGTGGATTTTTTTAAAAATGGAAAAAAGTGAATTTCGAGTGCTCATTAAATTTTTTTTTGCAAAAAAAACCGTCAATCAAACCAAGGAAAAGCTTGATAAATACTATAGGGACTCTGCACCATCGATTTCAATCGTAAAAAAGTGGTTTACTAACTTTCGTTGTGGCCTTACAAGCGCGGAAGTTGTCGAACGTTCTGGACGCCCAGTTGAGGTATCTACACCCAAAACAATTAAAAAATTCACGATATGCTGTTAGCCGATCGGAGATTGAATGTGCGATAGATTATGGAAGACATACTCATTTCACATGGCTCAGTGGTTTCAATTTCGAACGATCACTTGGGTATGAGAAAGCTTTCCGCAAGATGGCTGCCGCGTTTACTCACAATCGACCACCAACAGAATCGCGTGACAGCTTAGTTTCCATTACAAAAATCCATGAAGTAGACTACGAATTGCCCTTCATTCGCCTTATTCTCCGGACTTAGCCCCCAGTGACTATTTCCACTTTCCAAACCTAAGGAAATGGCTCGGTGGAAAGAGATTTAGCTCCAACGGTTAAATTAGCATATACTTGCCAAATGCCCTACCTTTTTTAATCTGAGGATAAATATATGGTAGATCCGAATTATGGGAGGTGTAATACAGGAAAATGACATTAAAGGAGATTATATTGTTCCCAGGAGCCGTGTACAACTGAGTGTAGACAGATATACCAACTTGTTCGTGGTGCGAATCAACCGTGTTCATCTTTTACACTCACCAAAAAAAGTCTGTAATGGCAACTGAAAATGTTGCTGTTATTACGGGAAATTTTGCTAATTTGAGCCCAGCAGTATTTTTTGCTAATCTTAGTAACAAATGTCTGCTGACGTATAGTACAATGAAATTTGTAGAAAAAAATAGCTACCGCTACTAAATTTTAGTAAACTTTTTGTAAAGTGGAATTCAAAATCTGTTTGCTAAAATCAGCAAAAAAAATTAAAAAATATTATTAATATAAATACAAAATTTTAAATTTATTTTTTTTATCGATCATCAAATTTTATTTTTTTTTTTCAAAAAATATTTTATACAAATTAAAAACAAAATCAAAGTCCTAAAAATCTTAAAAATTATTAAATAATAAATGAATTAATCATTTTGTTTTTATTTGGTAATTTCTGTTTTAAAAAATATTTTAGTAAATTTTTTTATTACATTTAAGGTCAAATTTTAATTGTTTTTATGGCTGATTTTTAGACATATTTTTGGACATGAGTCGGTATATTCACTTCCGATCCCTTTTTTAATCTATGTAACATTTTAAGGCAATTTAAGTTTGTAAGTGTAAGTTTTAACTAGAAATAACATTTCCTTCACTTTTTTAAAATTAGTATTTTTTTTTTGCTAATTTTAGCAAATCGGTTTTCAAAAATTTGTAAAATGATTTTTGAAATTAGCAACAAAAATTCTAAATACTCTGTAAAAACTCTGTAATTTGTTAAATGTAAATAGCAAAAAGATTTGCTAAATAATAATTTTTTTACTAAAAATAAGTACAAAAATAGTAAAGTGGGATTGAAAACACGTTTACAAATTTTTCTATTAACTTTTTTTTTTTGAGTGTATACACAAATGATAATAAAAAATAAATGCTACACATACATCTGATATATTTAGAGTGTCTCCCGCAAATTCACTTTACAGTTTGCCAAAACAGTTTTATGGGCTTTTGTGACGTTTTCCAATATATGTAACCACCACTCTTGGCGGCCATAGTGTGGAGCATCATCGGTGTTCATACGGCCATATTTAAATTCAGCAAACTAGTCAATAATGGGCGATTTTCCTGGCGTAGAGTACGGATTAGCTTTTGTTTCAACCGTGTTTTTTCCCATTAAAAAGCAATTATTTTTTTTTTTTATATAAAAAAAAATTCGTTTCAATAAAACCACTCTAACTTTTGAATCAAACCAATTTGATATTATTTAATATCGGTTCTTATATCCAGTTGATATTATTTGATACGAAAAATGGCAGATCAAATTAGATCCAGCAATAAAATTGGGGATTTGGTAAAAACAAAATTGTTTCCGATTAGATTTAAAAAAATTTTGTATGGAATCCAATTAAAAAAATATATATATATATACATATATACATATATACCCAGCAAAAATGAAGCTGCCAAAGAAGCAATAAAAAGCACCACTACTATGGCAAAGGCATCACTTCTTTTCTAATGGTTTCATCGATGAATTTAACATTAGCGTGTCATAGGATGGAAGTATTCAAATATAGCTACTAGCATTACTCATACTTTACTCTAAGGAAGCAATGATAATACAATGATAAGGTATTCTGATACATGAGTGGAAAATGTTCATATACTTTGTATTATTTAAGCTTTGATGAAAATTGAATTCATAAGAATGCAGAAAAATAAGTTTAAAGAAGCGAAATGCATGCATTGATATACAAATACTCTTTATCAAAACAAATAAATAATTCTGCATTAGTGAAAAAGCATTTTTGAAACATCTTTCAATAATTTTAATGAATTCTTAGACAAATTCTAAAACATTTTTGATTAATTTAAAAACTGGTTGTATAATTTGGAAATATTTTTAGATAATTTTAAAATATTTTTGAACAATTTTAAATAATTTTTGCACAATTTTAAAACATCTTTGGCCAATTTGAATTAATTTATACACAATTTTGAAATTATTTTGATAAATTCAGTTTAAAACTGGAAATGGTTTAGTGTTAAATAATAAACATAATGCAAAAATGCACAGATTGCGTCCTCATAACTATTTAAGGCTGAAAAAATGCAAATGACAGGCCAGCTAGTTTCAAGTAAAGGTTAAAAAAATCTGTATTTCTTGATGTTTCAAATCTTTTATAAAAATTGCAAAACTGAATAAATTCTAACCCTCATGAAATTTTAAACTAAAATATAAAAAATTATTAAATAAAAAAATTTCATTAGAACTATTTTTTCAATTTGAATAAATGCTTAGATTCAAAAAAATATACGATATACTATAACATATGCTTTAGAAGTAATGAAGTGTGATTTTTTAAGATATACATCGGGTTTATATCTAGATCACTGCATTTGAAATATGAACTCATCAATTCTTTGGAAGTGCCTTAGAATAACACCAAAAAATTATAAAAGAATGTCAACTGAAGTTTAGGAAGCAATGAAACAAGTTATAGTCACAGAATGACTACCATTTTTTTGCTGGGATATATTTAAAAATAAATTGTAAAAAAAAAATTTTAAATAATAAATTGAGTCTAAAAATAACAATGCCTTCGGCAGGATTTGAACCCGGATTGCCATAATAGTTGGCTTTTTTAGACTTCATTGTTCGTGTAATTGTGTTATATATAATTATGTCTTCGGGACTTATATTATATATTCGGGATTTGGGAAAATTGGCTAAAAGAATGTTGCATATAGTGATTGGATTCATGAAACAATATTGTTTCTTTTCTTATCTGATTTTATATAATAATATATATAATGTTATTTAATTATATACAATCACTTATAATCATATTTTTTGGCCTTAGAAAAAATTATAATAATTCAGATGAAATTATAATAATTAAAACAAAAACAAAGGTATAAAATTTTCATAACTAACAGAACAAAAATCATATATAATTATATTATCTATCTAGATTATTATAAAGCAATTATATCTTATATGATATACAAAATTTCTAACTATTGATGCTTCGAAATGGGTTAAAATTTTAAAGCTTTGGAAATTTTTGTTAATAAGAAAATATAAATAATAAATACGGAAACACAAAAAAATATCTCCGTAGCCGGGATTCGACACCATTGACATCGAATCACATATCAAAAATACTCTAGATATGAAATAATATATAAAAATATCTCAAATTTTTTGACAAATATTGTACCATATCTTAAGTCACGAAAATAAATGTTTTTGATATGAGATAATATATTGAGTCATATATAATTATATATTATATTATAACACTAATATTTTTGATCTGGGGCCATATACTTAATCATATATAATTATATCTCATACCATATTAAAAATAATTTTTATAAGGCACCATATATTATTATATCTCAAATATGTGTTGGCATATATAAATAATACAAATGATTTTTTTAAAGCCATACATAATTTTATATAGTGTTATAAAGGGTGTCCCAAGAAGAACGCAATTTTTAAATCTGGCAACATTCGAAGTGTCATTGTTTGACATTTGAACAATTGTTATTGTTTGCTAGTAGAAGGTACGAGGTTAGTAAAAATGAAGCGCTACACGAATGAACAACGCATTCTCATTGTGAAATTGTTTTACCAAAATGGTGAAAGTTTTGCGGCTACAGTTCGCAAATTGCGATCAATTTGGGGTCACAATAATGCGCCAAAAGAGTCAACTGTAAAGAGATTAATGGATAAATTTGCCGAAACTGGGTCTGTTAGTGATGTAAAGACAACAACGCGCCATCGACCAGGTCGATCGACCGAAAATGTCGCAGCTGTACGTGATGATGTCGCTCAAACTTCATCCACCTCAATTCGACACCGAGCTCAGCAAATTGGTGTCTCCAAATCCACTTTGCAGCGAATTTTGACGAAAGATTTGCATCTTCATGCATACAAAGTTCAATTGACTCAGGAACTGAAGCCAGCTGACCATGGACAGCGAAGGGAGTTCGTTAATTGGGTATTGGAGAGACAACATGAAAATGCTGATTTTGCCGATAAAATCATCTTCAGTGACGAGGCCCATTTTCATCTTGATGGCTTCGTCAATAGGCAGAATTGTCGCATTTGGGGTGAGGAAAATCCTCGAGTGATTCACGAGAAGCAAATGCATCCTCAACGTGTCACTGTGTGGTGTGGTTTTTGGGCTGGAGGAATCATTGGACCTTTTTTTTATGAAAATGAGGCAGGTCAATCGCAAACAGTCAATGGTGTTCGGTATCGTGAAATGATAACCAGTTTTTTCTTGCCTAGAATTGAAGAAATTAATGTGGAGGGCATGTGGTTCCAACAAGACGGCGCCACATGTCATACAGCCAGAGAAACAACTCAATTGCTGCATCAGTCATTTGCCGGTCGTGTTATTTCGCGTTTTGGAGATCAGAATTGGCCGCCTAGATCGTGCGATTTAACACCATTAGATTTTTTTCTTTGGTGTTTTTTGAAGTCGATGGTTTACGCGAATAAGCCGACGACGACTCAAGCCTTAAAAGAGGAAATTGGACGCTGCATTAATGAAATACCGCAGCATTCATGCAAAACGGTCATTGAAAATTTCATTAAAAGATCGCGTGCATGCCAGCAAAGCCGCGGCGGCCATCTGCACGATATATTATTCCATACATAACCTCATTCTGTCTACTTTACGATATAATAAAGTTTCACGATTTACTTTACGATATAATAAAGTTTCACGATTTTTTTTAAATATCTGTGTTTTATTTAAAATTTAAAAATTGCGTTCTTCTTGGGACACCCTTTATATAATATAATTCATATAAAGCATATCGAATTTTATAAAGATCAATATAAAACTATATATGGCACAATATAAACTAATTAAAAAAAAATATCATGTTATGCATACAAACATATCGATGGCTTAATATAAAAAGGCCCTAACTCGAAAAGAGAAAGAAAAAACTTAATAAAATCCGTAAAATTTTAGATAAAAAAAAGTTTTAATGCAATTTCCAAAAATGTGGTATATGATAACATAATATAATATTAAATAAAACCAGATATGATTATATATAAACTTTTTTACTCGGGTTACAAAAAAAATATTAATTTTGTATTTGTGGCGACATCTGTGTGTCAGACCGGAAACTTATCAGCCGATATGGTATTGCATTCCAAGGCTTTTAAAAATGAAGATATTAATGAATGATGGATCCTTAATATGCGAATTTGCTTATAGCAGAGTCTTCTGCCTGAAAAATGTTACAATCGTTTGGAAGTCGCATGAAGATCGGTATGTTTAGTTCGCCTGAATAAACTACCGACTATGTTTCCTTTTTTTTCCTCGAAATATCTGTTAAGACCGAGATTCCACCACGCCAAATAACAGAGTTAGTGGTCCAGTTCTCTCTCACCGTTACAAGCACCTCAAAAGTCAGTGATTGAAAAAATAAACAATTGTCTAACAAAATTATTTTTCAATTTTTGTCTTATAACTTATAGGACAGCCCGGATTATGAAAATAGCAACAACAACAAAAACCCACTTATGAGTATTCGATGCAACCACTGGTCTTTCATATGAGTTTCTAAATATGTGTATGTGTGTGTGTGTGTGAACACTCATTTCAATGAAAATGCCGATTAATTGTAATCTTTACAAGGTCATATGTTTAATAATAAATAATAAAATGATCCATATGGAATTAAAATAATTTAGTTAAATTACAATTTAATATAAAGAATTTTAAAAACATTATCAAAATTTTTGTTAAATTTTGTTAAAAGTATTTTCAATTGCTAACACGTACACAGCCAGGTACATAAAAAACAGGTACAAGCATTTACTACAACGTCTAAGAAGAGGTTGAGAAAGTAAGAAGAATGAAGTATGAAAAGGTGTTTTGTTTTTTTCTTATTTTTTTTTTTTTTTTTGTATTTAACATCTACACTAAAGTTGATAATAAAGAATAATTTGTTTTTAATACAGTTTTGTGTAGGAAAAACACACACAAAACTGCCACCTGTTAAATTTTTAATATTGACGTATGTATAACTAATAGTTTTTTTTTTGTAGGTTTTCAGCCTACACATTATTTAGCTCCTTTTTTTCAACTTACATCCTCTTCTTCTTCTTCTTATTTTTTTTTTTTTTGTGCAACAAAAAAAGATGCAAAAAAACTTACTGTTTTCGGTCTAACATTTGGCATAAGAAATGGAAATCTTCCCAGTTCATTATTTTGTTGTTCCTGCATTTGCAAGTTGTAGATACTATTGTATTCATCATCATTATCATCAACTATGATTCCATATGTTAATTTTAGCCAAACAATAAGTACAATGGTTAACACTTGTAGCCTCTTAAAAGCCATCCCTGAGTAAATTTTTAACATGTTTTCTTTTTCTCTCTGCTGAGCTTTTTAATACACTTTTTTTTTATCAATTTGTTTTTATTTTCTTTTTTTCCTTAATATTTATTATTTTCACGCTTAAACAATTAAATATGTCTGGGTAATTTTTTTTACGGTTCTTTTTCTATGTTGTTAAAAATTTACATCTACTAAAAAAATGTATTTATTGTTCTTGTATTGTGTGTGCGCCAAAAATGATAATACCGATGTTAAAATCTGTAGAAACAATGAGAGATTGAACAAAAAATATATATTTGTCTTAACAGAGCACGTTTTGAGAATTGAAACAACCACAGAGTTGTGTTTTATTAACCCAGTTAGAAAAATCAATTTGGTTGACGTACACAACAGTAAGCATAACAGCTGTTTTTAAAGTAACGGTATGTTACATGACACATACATATTTATCCGTTTCCGTTAAAGAAATTTTTGCACGTTAAAACCTATTAGTTTGTTAGTGCTCTTATGAAAAAAGCTGTCAAATTCCATATAAAAAAAGAATTTTGAATTGCGTGCAAATGTAACGAAATCGCGGTGTAATAATTTTAATAGACACTTAGCTTTGTTATGGTTATGGCTTTCTAGTGACTGCAAATCACGTATTTCTGGAAATTGTGACGTCCAAAATTATATCTTACAACTGTACAACTACAGTGTTTACCACCAAAAAATTATTCTGCTATATAAGCCCTATCCTTCCGAACACTTTGGTATTTAAAATGAACACATCGATTTCCGGCCAAAAGTTCTTTTTTATAAATTCCTTTTTGTAAATACTTAGATTTCCTGAACTTATCATTATGATCCAATTACACCATTTCCTTTGACAGGTCTTCAAAGTTGAAAAAGTTTATAAAAAAATTATAAAAGTGGAGATACTTTTTTAATATTTCTTACACTCACCAAAAAAAGTCTGTAATAGCAACTGAAAGTTTTCCTGTTATTACGGGAAATTTTGCTTATTTGAGCCCAGCGGTATTTTTCGCTAATCTTAGTTACAAATGTCTGCTGACGTATAGTACAATGAAATTTGTAGAAAAACTAGAAGCCGCTACTAAACTTTAGTAAACTTTTTGTAAAGTGGAATTTAAAATCAATTTGCTAAAATCAACAAAAATACTAAATATTATTTATATTAGTACAAAATTAAAATTTTTATTTGTTATCGAGCATGAAATTTTTTTATTTTATTTAATTTTTTCCAAAAATATTTTATACAAAATTAAAAACAAAATAAAAGGTTTAAGCAACTTTAAAATTGTTAAAACATAAACGAATTTATAATTTTGTTTTAATTTGGTAATTTCTGTTTTAAAAAATATTTTCGTAATTTTTTTTTTACTTTTAAGGTCAAATTTTAATTGTTTTTAGAGCTGATTTTTAGAACTAAAAATTTTTAGTGCTATGTTAAGGAAATGTCCTATTTTCAGACATGAGTCGGTATTTTCACTTCCGATCCCTTTTTTAATCTATGTAACATTTTAAGGCAATTTAAGCTTGTAGGTGTAAGTTTTAATTAGAATGGTATTTCTAATTAAAACCTTAATCGGTTTTCAAAAATTTGTAAAATGATTTCTGAAATTAGCAACAAAAATTTGTAAATACTCTGCAAAAACTCTGTAATTTGTAAAATGTAAATAGCAAAAGAATTGGCTTTATAATATTTTTTTTACTAAAAATCAGTACAAAAATAGTAAAGTGGAATTAAAAACCGTTTACAAATTTTTCTTCTTAATTTTTTTTTTCTGAGTGTACAAATTTCTATTGCTAATGGTAACGGTATTTTAAAAGTAGCGGCGTTATGTTTATTTCGAAAACGGAATTTTAAAAGAAATGTTATTTCAGTTATTTTGGTGTATTTTTGGTATTTCGTAACGGAATTTCAGTTTTTTCGGCAAAGGTATTTTAATGTTTAAGATAAATTGAAAGGGGTTTAAATCGGTTATGGTTTTTTTACGGGTTTGCTTTGCAATATTTGCATAGAATTTATCTAAACCGTGCTGCGGTGTTTTATATCTTCTAAAATATTAAAATTCAGGATTTTTGTGTTTAATTTTATATTTATTAAGTAAATATACAACTTTGTTTTTTTAATTAATTTATGTTGAATTTTCTATAAATATTTAAAAAAAAGTTTGCAACCAATTTTTTTTTTTTAATTTTTTAAATATTTTTTTTAGATTTCTATACAAATTTTATCGTTGTATTTTAGAAAATAAGTCGTTTCGTAAAATGAGTTTTAAATCAAAATTTCGTTAAATAAGTTTACAATGAGATAGTGAGATAATATTTTACGCTAATAGAAAAAAGTCTGTAAAAATTTTGGCTGAAGTAACTAAAAATGAACTAAAAATTACCTTGCAAAAAAAAAACTGCCGAAATTTACAAATTTATTCCTTTTTTTTTGCTAAATGTTAGTTAGATAAGAACAGCAAAACTAAAATTGTTAAGCTTACAAAATGTTTGGTTTATTTGAGTTAAATTTTAGTTTATTGAAACTAACAATTTATCTGCCAAAATCAGCAAAATAATTTGCTGAATATTAGTACACTTAAAAGTTTTTTTTAACGAGAATAAAAATTTGCCATTTTGAAATCATTTCTATTTGTTTAGCAAATGTTTCTGTTGATTTTAGCAGAATATACTATTATTTGCATTCAACAAAATTTAACTTAAATATGCTTAAACTTTTGTAAATAAAACAGTTTTTTTTTCTACTAATATTTAACAATTTTTTGTTATTTTCAATTCACTAAAATTTAACACAAATATAATAAATGTTTTGCAAATTTAATAGTTTTATTTTTGCTATTATTATCTAACTAATATTTAAATCTGCTAATTTCAGCAGTTTTTTCTTCAAGATTATTTTTTTAACTAATTTTATTAGCATTTTCTTTTATTTCTACAGATTTATTTCTATGAGTGTAGAGATGTTGTTTTTAAAAATAGTCTACAAATGTTTTGGTTAAAGATGATGTTTAAATAATTGAATTAATTAATGCAATATTATTTAATAAGTGGTAAACAATTCTTCTTGTATGCTGTTGGATCTTAGCAGCTGTGACGGAGTGGGACCACCTTCAAATGAGATTTTGGGAGCAGCTTTGGAAGATTTTTGAGAGTGATAATCATCCGAGAATTCCTAAAGAAGGGTAAAAAGAGCAAAGTTAGTATTTGGAAATTTTAAAATATAGATTTAACTTGGCATTCTTACCTTAAGACGATTGCCTAAGAAGAGAGCTCTTTCACGTTTCTTAACCATATAATCGGAGGCCATAAGCCACCTGTGTTCTTGACAGTCTTCAGTGTAAGGACGTTTTCTAGAATTTCAAAGAATTTTGGTAAAATTTTTACCATTACAACTGTAGTGTATTTAAAACTTACTGTGGATGACGCTTGAATAAGAACATTATAAATCTTGTAGCTTCAGGTGTTACTTCCTTATACAGATTTTCAAATCTATAACGTACATAGGCAATATTCTGTTTGGTCTCATGTTCATTTTCACCTCTGAATGGACTTACACCAGACAACAGCAAATAGGTTAAAACGCCTACTGACCAAACATCAGAATGTGGAAATACTGGTTCTTCCATCACCATTTCTGGTGCCTGGAAATCTAACATACCACATGGTCTTACTTGAACACCCAATTTGTTAACCTTCTTGGCACAGCCGAAATCAATCAGTTTAATTTGCATTGAACGTACTGAAGCCATAACAATATTATCGGGTTGTATATTCAAGTGGCAATAACCACGCCAGTGCAGATATTGCAAAGCATCCAAAAGTTGTACAATAACTGTGGCCACCATTTGTTCGGTATATTGATGACGACTACTGAAATAGGTGAGAACATCAGCACCCTGTAACTTCTCCATAATGAAAATGGCAATGGGTACATTCAAAGGTTTGTAGGCAGCAAACAAAGCAGGTATACGTTCATGTCTTAATGTCTTGAAATTATCAAATTCAGCTACAATATCCTCTTCATTCTCTTCGGTAACTTCGAAAATCTTGGCTACTACCACAGCATCTGAAGATTTTTGTATACCTTTAACAATGGTACTAAATTCTCCACGGGCTATTTCCGATATAAAGCTATATTTTTCATTCACCGAATGATCTGTTACCCAATTGGGTGGTTCACGTTCACAGTGATAATCGGTATGGACACGTTCTTCCTCGGGCAAGATAATTTGACCATTTTCCGTAAGTTGTTGTAAATGTTTCATGGCTTTGGTAATATGAATCTTGGGAGCATCATGTGCCGAAGTGGCACCAGTAATAGGTATACCCATATCACTCCAGCCAATGCGATTTCTGGAAGCCAATCTAAATTGATATTGAGTATTGGGTTGAAGATCATGTACCAAATAGAATTCATGATCAATATTGTCGGCAATATCAATCCAAGCATCACCATCTAAACGCTTATATTGCAAACTATAGCAAAGTACGGCGGTATGACCATCATCACGTGGTTGCTTCCAACGCAACAATATCTCACTGCCACTAGCAGCGGATATTTCAGGAGAATCTGGAGCATCGGGCAAAGTAGCAATAACCACACGACATCTAGCCGAAGTTTGACCCACCTTATTACGGGCCACAGCCTTATAGACACCGACATCAAATTGCATAGCAGGCTCAAAGCGTAAAATCGAACGACCATCTTCATCGGTATGGAACTTGATACGATTACTCTCATTCAAAACCATATCATTCTTAAACCATTGAACACATGGCTTAGGATCACCTACCGAGAAACAATGAATATGGGCAGGTTGTCCTTCGGTAATAGCCAAAGCTTGTGGCTTCTCTCTAAAGAAGGGAGGATAACCTTCACGTTTACTTTCAATCATAGCCTCAGCTTCAGTATATTCATCCAAGCGTGGACCCAATTCAGTACGCAATCTACGAATGGTGTATGAATCATTAGCGCTGTACATACTAATGCGACTACGTGTACGTTCATCGTCGATTTCTTCATCCATAATATCGGTGAAACGACGACGTTCACGAATTATGGGTAAGGACCAATCTAAGGCTTCGTTCAATGCAAATGATGGTGATCTTCTGTGGGCCACCTTCATGTATTCACGCAAACGTACGGGGAAGTTGACATCACGCAATTGCAGTAAATAGGTATCAGGACCATATTGGTAACTGTAAAGGGAAATTGAAAGAGTTTTTATTTCACAATCGCAAAGATTTCTTTTGCAATGCTTAATGGGGGAATTATCTCCAGTTTTAGTTAAATGGTCGGTTTCCTAATTTCTGACCGTTTGCACAATGGACATAATAATATTTCCATTGGGATATTGCCCGAAATATTATTTGTTTAATGTCTTATATAAATATATAAGTTTTTATTAGCGAAGCTGGTGTTGGTTAATCACAGAAAAGAAAACCCTTAAGCGAGAAAGCCCCTAGATCTGATCAAAGGTCGGCAATGGGCAATGCCTTTGTTCGGTAGTGTTGTTGGTGGACAAAATACGAAATATTTTGGGTATTATAAAATATTTCGGTCATTGTTCCAACTTCTATTTTTGTGACTTATGTCCGAAAACTTTTGGGACATAATCGCGAAATCAAGAATTGGGATAATGTTAAAGTAACTAAATTTTTTGCCACAAAAACTGATTTTCAATTGTATCAACAAAACTATTGTCCTAATAATGAAATATATCCTTTAAATTTTAATCAACTCATGCCAATCTAGAGTAACTTATAAAACGTAGGAAACATAGTAACACATTCCCTACCTCCCTTTCCATTCACTGTAGAATATAAATATCATACATTCAACCTTATGAAATGTTTTCCAACGAATTCAAGAAACAAACAAAAATAGCCATATAGCGTTAAAACATAACTGTTATTAATTTTATACAGTTTCTAAATACTTACTGACTTTCCGATTGTATAAGACCTAGCTCATAATCAGGATGCAAATATTTCGAAAAGGTTTCACCTCTCTTGCTGCGTATTCTAGGTTCAGGCAAAGGTTCGGGTGTTGCTTCGGGTGTATAAATCAAACCAGGTGGATATACCATCTTTGAGGGATGAGTCCAACAACCACTTAAACGTCTGCGTCTGAAGTAATGCTTGCACGAAGCATTAGCATACCAATCTCTAAAGTCATTGTAATAATTCCTTAAACGATCAGTATTAATGCGATATTCATCATCCGACACTTTTCTATCCAACATAAAGAACCAAGGATGTCTTAAAGCAGTCTTAACATCCATACGTTCTTCGGGACTATAAATTAATAAACGTTTAATGAAATCACGTCCCTCATCGGTGATATGAGTCCAAATTGTGTCACTAAAGTCCCAATGACCTTCTTTAATTCTTTGCAATGTTTCACGATCATTAGCACCACGGAATGGATTGTGACCGGAGAGTAGAACATAGGTGATAATACCAACAGTCCACATATCATGAGCATAACCAACACCTTCTCTATTGACCACCTCAGGAGAAACATATTCGGGCATGCCATAATCCAATGTAGTCAAGGAATGAGTATGAATGCGACGTGTTAAACCGAAATCGGCAATTTTCAAGAAATCACCACCCACCACAGAGATCAAAAGATCTTTAATCTGAAAGAAAGAAAAAACAATTAGATTATTTTAGTACTTGACAATTAAAGGCTCTAAGGGATAAAATATCTAATCCTGAATTATACAACATTTTTTTTATACCTTCTAAAAGAATACATTTTCCTGAAGGCCTTTGGCGTGCTGAATCTGAATAATACCTCAAAATTCAACCCATCTTATAAAGTTTTTAAGCAAAAATAACCTTAAGAACAAGTTTTTTTATTGCAGTATTCAGAAATTAACTATTTTGTGAAAACTCACGCAATGAAAAAATTTGGTTGAGGCAATCATATTCGAAGAGCATCATATATTTTTGGATTTATGGTTGTGCCAACCATAGTAATACAATAATATGGTTATCATATTATGATAACAAAATAATCATATTTTTACCATAATATGGTCCCTACAGTTATGTTATGATTTAAAAATTACCATATTATGGTCCTAAATAAACATGTTATGATATTAAATTTATCATAATATAATCTCATGTAATCATAGTTTACTCAAAATCTTATCATATTATTGTCCCTCATAACTATATTATGATTCCTGGATTATCATTATATGATCCCTAATCTAAGAAAATTTCTTAAGCTAAAAGTTCTTAGAAACTATGAAAAAGCTCTTCAAATTTAAGAATATTTCCTTTCGAAATGTTTTTCCTAATAAAAAAATTTAAAATTTTTAAAGAAAAATTGTTAAGGAAAAATTCAAAGATTCTGAGAACTTTTCTTTCAAGAAATCTTTTATTCTGTAAGAAAAATACTTAAAAAATATTTTTTAATTTTAAATTACTTTTTTTTAATAAATTCTAACGACATTTTTAAAATTTTTTTAGAAATTTTTCTTTAAGAAAAAGTCTAGAATCTATGAATATTTCTACTAGAAAAAGTCCTTAGAATCTAAGTATGTATCATGATGAAAAGTCTTGAGAATATATGAATTTTTCTTTCAAAGAAAAGCCTCAGGATCTAAGTTTTTTTTTGAATATTTGGAAACAGTTTGGAGAATCTGAAAACTCCATAGAATTTTAAAATGTTTTTATCAGTTAAATTTCTAAATATCTATTTTTTCATATAAGAAACCTTTTCGTACAAAAAAATCTTGGGTTCTACAGACCTTTTCTTATAAAAAATATGTTACTAATATTTTGAGAACTTTTTACAAGATATGAATTTAGACCCATCATTGATTTGATGTTTCATCAGAAAATGCAAATATTTTCAAAACTAGTTGGTCGATTTCTATAAAATTTTTTTTTTGAGATTCTTAACAAAATTATTTTTCACAGATACTAAATAAGTTTTCGAGATATTTTAATGTAAAGTCAAAAAAATATATTTTTTTCGTGTCTGGGTCTCAAAGGGTTAAACAAATTTCTAATTATTTTTATTGAAAAGAATTAAAAGATATAAAATCATTATATAGAATCTTTTTGACAACGAATTCATTAGTGTAAATAATATTTTATGTACAAGGAATTTTCGAAAAACTCCTTTAAAAAAATCGTCTAAGCTAAAAAAAATTAACTGGATCTAAATGAGTCAATTGATTAAATGATTCAATGCCATATGAAAGGTATTGTCTACCCATCTGATATTTGTCCAGTTTTAGTAAAGAATATATGATTGTTTTTTAAGACATTTTGTAGTAAAAACAAAATGACTTACCGTCAAACCCATATGGCCCAATCCGGATTCATGCAAATGTTCCAAGCCCCACAAAGTTTGTCTCATATAATTGGCAATATCGCGTTCTCTAAAATAGTCTCTCCTCAGTAAATTATCTCTAACCAATTCGCCACCAGCCGCCAATTCCATAATCAAAGTAACATTACGATCCGTATCATAAGCATCATGTAAACGTATCAAATTTTTATGATTCATAATATTCATCATTTCCATTTCATTAAGCATAAATGGTCTGATCTCTGGTTTACCATACATTATCTTGCCGGCATAACTGCTGCCGGTGGCACGTTCCACAGCATGATAAGTAACACCCTGAGTACCACGACCCAATTCATCACCAAAATCGTATTTATCCTCGAAACGTGATTGTTTGGTACGAACATAAGGATGTCTGCCATAGGTATGATAAATATATTGATCTTCACTATCTTCAATGTGGACCATTACAGATGAACTGACAGAGCCGGCCACATTTCGGGCACTAATCGAATAGAGGCCAGCATCTTTAATAATGGTATCGCTGAGTGATAGGATATAGATATTAGGTTCAATATGACGCATCTTAATGCGGGTGGTTTCAGCCAAAGGTTGCCAATCCTTGTACCAACGGATTTCGGGATGTGGTACACCCACAACATGAGCTTCGATGCGACCATTTTTACGGGCCATAATAAAGGTTTCATCGGGACGTTTAGTAAATCGAGGATATTCAGCAATTTCTAATCTAACACGTTGTCTAGCTTCACCATGTTCATTGGAAGCAACTGCTTCATACCAGCCAACATCACGATCTAACATTCTACAAATTGGAGTAAATATATAAAGGTAAATTAAGAGCGAGCCATTTTAGCCATTTCCAACAAACTCACTTATTAACAAACAAGGTAGCTTGACCATTACGGGTATAACTGAAATCAAATCTGCCGCCAGGTTCAATTAACATATCATCAAAGTAATAGGTCATCTTGGGTTTAGGATAACCATAGACAAACCACATTAGCTCGGTATTGTGACCCTTAACACCATAAGTAATATCTTTTTCACGACGTAAGAATCTAAGGTGAAAAGTAAGAAATCCCTGAGTAAAGGAAAAACTAAGGACTCTCACAAAAAAAAAACTTACTGAGGAGCTTGAGCCATACCATCATGGGGAGGACATTCGATATCAAAGTCCTTAGGGAAGTAGGGTGAAGTTTCTGGTCTAAAATCTACACCAGGTGCCAAATAGGTATAAGTTTTTGGTGGATCTGGCACTAATTTGGATCTGAAAATAATGTAAATATCGAGATTTATGAGAAACACTTAAATAAAAATGTTTAAAAGTGATTTCGAGTTTATGTAAAATTTTTAGTTCGTACCTGTATGTTTGAATATAAGGACTAGGATCACTAACACCAAATTTATTTTCAACACGCACTCTAAATCTGTAATCTCTTAAAGGTTCCAAATCCTTAATATAACAGGAACAATTACGTACACCAGTGCGTACAGTACGCCAATCACCTTCCGGCATATCCATCATTTCTACAAGATAAGTAACCGGATAACGAGGCATAGAGGGTACAGAAGGTTTCCAGGCTAATTGTAAATTGCGGTCGGTCATCTTTAATATAATAGGAGGTTCGGACAGAGGATTTGGAGCACCAGTATGTTTGTACTTCTTATAATCACTATATTGATCACCCAAGGGAGCTTGGGAAGGACCATCAAAGGCTGAAAGTATTAAAAAATAATTAATATAATTCTTATAGATGGGGGATAGTATTGACAACTTACTATCAAATAATAATTCAGCTTCACATTCATCATCACCATGAGGATTAAAAACGCGACAACTGTAACGACCAACATCCGATTCATCGACATCCTTAATGGACAAACGCATCAAACCATTGGGTTCAGTTTCAATTTGAATCTTATCAGTGGGGAATAGTTTTTGACCATTTTTAAACCATTCAACTTCGGGTTTGGGGTAACCAGTAGCCATGGCTGTGAATTTGGCCGCCATACCAGCATAGATATCACAATCACCAATTTTCTTAAGGAATACTGGAGGTTCAGAGCGAGTATGTTTTTTACTAGAGAAAAGAAGAAAATAACGATTTAAATTATATTGTAAATATATTCAAAGAGTAACAAAATCATAAGTCTGGGATTACCCATTCCAACTGCAATAAAATTTTGATTTATGTGCAAAAAATCATTTACTTACATTTCATTAACAATATCCAAACGTCCTTGAGTTATATCCTTGCCTTCCCTATTGGTAGCAATACATTTGTATGTGCCTTTGTCAGCATCATTACAATCTCTAACAGTTAAAGTATGATGATCACCATCATGTTTCATATAGTATTTGTCACCATCCTCAATAGGTTTATCATTAAAGTACCATTGTAATTCGGGATAGGGAACACCCGAAACAGAAACAGATATTTTGGCATCTCCGCCATAAACTTGTTGTTGATCGGTAATCTTTTGGGTGAATATAGGTTTCTTGTAAACTTTTCTAACATAGGCGGCACATTTGGACGTGTCCTCACCCAAAGGATTAGCCAACAAACAGCTATAAACACCTGAATCAGCAGTTTCGGCTGGTTTAATAATTAAACCAACATGTTTGCCATCACAAGTCATCAAAGTACGTTCACTGGGTGTTAGTGGTGCACCATCCTTACTCCAAATACACTCAGGCATTGGATTACCAACGAAGGGAGCCGTTATAACTAACTCTTGGCCCTCATCGGCATTAACATCACGCAAAGCAGATACAAAGCTGGGTGGTTCTTCGGCAGCATTTTCATCGGTAACAGGAGCCACATACAATTTTGCCTTTGAAGCCACACTACCCTTATCATTGGAAGCAATGACTTCATAGAGACCAGAATCGGCTGGAGTAGGTTTCTCCAATATCAAGCTATAGGTATTATCGGGATTTTGTACTATAGCACATTGGTTAGCTTGAGGCAATAATTCCTGGCCATTGTGGAACCATTTGACAGCAGGCATGGGATTGGCCACAATTTTAACATCCATTTTAACGGGAAAACCTTCAATGCTCTTGGTATCTTTCAATTCAGATATAAATTCGGGTTTAATTTCCTTAGGAACAACTTGAATTTTGGCAACACCCTTAAGTTCACCACCAGGATTGCTAATAACACACTTGTAGATACCAGCATCTTGAGGAGTACAACAATCGATGCTGAAAAGGAAATTAATTATGAATAAATTTAAAAAAAGTTCAAGAATAAGAAGAGTAGTAAGGATGTGAAACTTACGCAATACCAATTTGACCATTGGGACTGTTAATAAAATTAATGGCTTTGCTGGGACGCAATTGCACTTCATCCTTATACCATTTAATTTCGGGGGCAGGGAAGCCTAAAACAGTGGCTTCCAGTTTTAGAGGTTCACCTACAGTAATCGTTTGATCTCCAATAGGTTTAACAAATGTTGGACTAACAGGTTTGGCTGTAAGCAAATATTGATTAGATTAGAAACATTAGCTTGACAAGAAAGGTCAAGTAGGTTTTAAACGAGATTTTAAAATAATGTTTTTGACTGAACAATTTTGGCACGCCACAGTGGACCGACAGATTGCTCAACTTCAACAATGGCAGATGTATTAAATTTAATAAGCATTAATTGGAAATAATCGATTGATTTTTATAACTCGCTCCTTACTTATAATCAAAGATTATTTCCCTCCATCAATATCCAATTTTTTTTTTTAAATCCGGCTGATTCTACATGGAATAGCTTCTCTTTCAAAACAAAAACTTACGATTTACAGCTACAGCACATAGAGCCACCTTTTTGCCATGTTCATTGGTAACCGCCAATTTATAGGCACCCGAATCATTAGGTTCACAATGCTCAATTTCCAACTTAATTAGACCCTCAGGAGTGGTAATGATTTTAATGCTAAAGAGAATTTTAAAAAATTAGTTCCACCTTTATCAAAAAAGAACTTAAACAAAAACTTACTGTTCACTTGGTTTAATTTCTTCATTATCCTTAAGCCATTGTACAACCGGCAAAGGACTGCCATCGACGACACATTGCAAGACAAGAGGTTCCTTTTCAATAACCTCTTTGGTGGGTTCTAAATTCTTAACGAAAGTAGGTGACAAAGCTTGCATAGTAAGCGTGAAAGGAGCCTCAGTCTTGCCAACATCATTAACAGCCAAGGCAGCATACTACAAAGATAAAGAATTCTTTAAGTAGTTTGCAGATAAGGTATAACATTTAATAACTACCTTGCCAATATCAGCCAAACGGAAATGTAAAACTTCAAGTTCACTGGCAATTTGATCATTATCTACCATAGTGTGGACCACACGGTACAAACGTTCTCCGGTAGCCTTATCGGTGGCATTGACATCAATGGGTTTACCATCTTTAAGCCACTCAACTTTGGGCAAAGGAACACCATGAACCAAAACTTTTGTCAAAGCACCATGATAATCATGTACAACTTGATCTTCAGGAGGTGTAATAAAGGTGGGTTTCTCAACTAAAGGGAAGCGATCAATTAAAATATAATGATTTTTCCAAAATTATAAACTTACCATGAACATTCAGTTTAAAATCTTGCGTTGTAGTGCCTTCATTATTGACAGCTGTCAAAGTGTAGGTACCACCATCGGTGGAGCCAACAGTTTGGAATACTAATCTATATTTATCAGCATCTACATCGGCTATAACTTCACAATTTTCATTATTGCATAGATTTTCATTGCCTCGGCTCCAGGTAACCTTAGGTTTAGGATTGGCTTGTACGATAACATCATAGCATACCGTTTGACCAGGCATGCAACCTTGATCCTTAAGACCAATAATTTCGGGCTTAGATAAAACATCAGCAAAGCAGCTGGTAGTCAATTGGCCATATTTATTTTCAAGTTGTAACTCATAACGGCCATTATCAGCATGAACAGCTAAACAAACAAAAAAAAAAACGAATTTCTATAAAAAGGAAATGTACCAAAATCTGTCTACTCACTTTGATCAATATTTACTGTACAGGTATATTCCACCAAACCGTGTTCCAAATCTTTCTTGACTACCGTTAATTTAACATGATCATTACTTTGTATGGGTTTACCGTCTTTGAGCCAAACCATTTTGGGTTCAGGATCAGCCGTAAAAACAACAGGTAATGACAAAGGTTTGCCCTTGTAAGTGCTAATATCGGAAAGACCCTTCTTTAAGATGGGTTTACGATATTCAGCCACACCTTTTGCAAAAATCATTATTAACTCAAATATACTGATTTCAAATTATATTATTTCATCTTACCCGATAGAGATAAAACGCCTTGGTGTGTCTTTTCACCACATTTATTCTTGATAATCACCTTATAGTTACCAGCATCTTCCAGCTTAAGAGATTTCTTTTCCAAACGATATTTTTCTCCCTCCTCAATTATGGCAGTATTGGCATCAGGTTTGATTTCATTGCCATCCTTGTACCAAATTGCCTCTGGTTTTGGTATGCCATGAGCAATAACTTCATATTTCAAAGGTACAGATTCGAAACTATGCTTCTCAAAGATATCCACATGATCAATTTCAGGTTTAGCTAAAGATAATCCATAATTAAGATTCAATTTTTTATGTTTTTAATTCTTTAACTTACTCAATACATTAACCTCACACTTGGAAACTGTTTCTCCCACCAGATTTTTAGCTCTAACTTCATAAGTTCCACTATCCGCTGGCTTGCACAAATTCAAAGTCATGTTATACTCTTCGTAATGCTTAGAATCATGATGAATTTTCAAGCGAGCATCAGCACTACATTCTTGATTATTTTTAAACCATTTAACGGTAGCTTCGGGTTCCGAATAGATTTCAGTTGTCAAAGTCAAAGTGGTGCCTTCTTCCAATTCAACATTCTTTAATTGTTTTTTGATTTTAGGTTTGCCTAAAGCAGATAAAATAGTTGATTTTAATAATTAAATGCCATAGGATGCAATAAATAGTTTTAAATGTTCGTACTTACATTGTACAGTAACAATACATTCATTTTGTACTTTGCCATAATCATTCATAATTATAGCACTATAGGTACCCTGCATAGCAACAGTAACATCCTTCATAATCAATTTATATTCATTATCCTCTTCCTGCCGCCTAAATTCATTACGTTTCTCATCAATTTCCAAACCATCAATATACCATTTGACAGTCGGTTTAGGATATGCATCAATGGCAATATTAAGCATACAATTAGTATCACCCTCGGTAACAATGATATTCTTTAAATTTTTAGTTATTTCGGGAGTGCATTTTATCAACAAATTCGTCTTGCTGGTAGCAGAACCATGTTCATTTTCGGCCTTTACCGAATATTCACCAGCATCTACTCTCGTGATGCCTGTAATCTTTAAAGTATACGCATTACCATCACTGGATACGGAGTACTTGGAATTCTTCAAATTGATTTCTTTTCCTTCTTGATACCACACAAGTTTGGCTTCTGGGAATGCATCAATCCTACAAGTCATAATAACAGTTTCCTTTTCACCATGCACATACTCCTCTTCGAGTTGTTTGACAAACACTGGTTTCGAGTGCACCGTACAATTCCAATATTCCGATGTTTGACTCAAGTCATTGGTGGCTCTCAATGAGAAATTACCAGATTGTGACAGCTTTATTTCGACAATTTCGATTTGTACCTTCTCGGTACTTTTGCCAATTGATACTTCTGAGATTTTAATGTTCTTCTCAGTAGTAATGTCTTTGCCGTTATTGGTCAAATTCAAAATTGGTTTGGGATAGCCTTCAACCTCCACCTCAATCCTGACAGTTTCACTTACATGACAAGTGATGTCTTTGACTTTTTTGATTTTCGGTGGAGCTTTTACCACCAAACTAATTTCGGAAGTGTCCTCACCCAATTCATTCATAGCATGAATGGTATAAATGCCAGCATCGTCTGTGGTGGCATTTTTAATTAGCAAAGACATAGTTTCATCGTCTTCGTACAAAAATTTATGCCTCTCATCAACCTGAATAATTTCACCTTCATGCTTGACTTGTACGGCAGGTTTGGGAAAACCTTTGCATTGCATTTCCAAAATGGCAGTACCACCAACATGGGTATTAGCCTCACGATGTTCAACTACCAAAGTAGGTTTCTCAGGTTCGCGATTCAACGTTTGTATGGCTCCCTGTACGGAAAGTTCTGCACTACAAGAGATGTTACCGGTGGATGTTTGTGCTACACAAGTATAAATGCCAGCATCTTCTGGTTTAACATGCTGAAAGACCAAAGCCAAAGAATCTTCATCTTCGCCAAACAATACCTTGAAACGTTCTTCTGGATCAAATTCGGCACCATTACGTTTCCATTGGAAGACTGGTTTTTCGCCGGCTGGTAAAATTTGACCAGCCAAGGATCCAAAGGGATTCTTATCCTCCACAGTGGTAACTCTAGCCTCACAAAAAGCTTCACCAAATTTATTAACGGCCTTGCATTGATAAATACCAGCATCATCTTTGGTCACCTCATTGATAACCAACTCATAATAACCCAAATAATCTTTTTCGCGTACAATGTGACGTCTGGGATCGGAATCTAATATTTCCTTTTCATCTTTCATGCTGCGAAAAGTGAGAAAAATTTATATTTAATTATAAACTTTGAAGCCATTAATACTTACAACTCCACCTTAGGTTTTGGATCACCCATAATCTTAATTAAAAATCGGAACATGGTATTTTCCAACATTTCAGCATCCTTAAGGCTGACCAAGAAGATGGGCGCCACATTCGTTTTACTTTCATCATGATCAGCAGCTGAAAGGTATATGCAAAAGGAAGGGAAAAATAAAATTTTAAAATTGTGCTAACCGCAACCAATGTGGTACATAAAAAGGATTATTATTTTTTAACTTGGACCCTCTGAAAAGGCTAATGATTCCAGTCATATTTATGATAATAATAATAGTATTTATAATTCAAGCCATATTTAAAATCTGAAGGCCATTTGAAAGAAATCCTACATATTCCTAAACCTTTTGAAAATCTTGAGATTCTAAGGATTATTTTACAATTAAAATCGGAAAATCATTAACCCAAAAAACGCGATTTTTGGTTTAATAATATAAAACATATCAAAAAATGGTATTAATATTCTTGCTCTCATTGAGTGGTAATCAAAAGTGTTTTGTTCTTTTCTTTAGGGGATTTATCTCCAAATACAACTCTGGAAGTACTGTTTGAATTTTTTTAAGTGTTGAGTAATCAATGCCCAACTATATAGCTGTGAATAGTTTCAAGTTAGACAAATTTGTCTTGTACAAATCGAAGGTTGACTATTGCAGCCTCGTATCTTAAAAACTATTACTTTTCAGGAGAGACAAAAAAAAACATTTTATAATAAATTCGTGGCATTTTTTTTTTAATTTTAAATTCATCATTACTTTTTGAAATAAAAAAGTAGTAGTTTTTGAGATACGAGGTTGTGATAGTAAACCCTCCATATTTACTTATTTCCAGCCCATTTCCAGACAATTTTTAGTTCGACCGCGTGCTATAAAAGAACGCGATGATGTTCAGAACCGATTATAGGTCCATATTATGTAGGCATGGCTTAACAATGCTCGCCACAACCAAAAAATTAAAAAAATCTCACTAGATTTGGATTTGGGACTTCCCATCAAAATTTCCACCAAAATTTAGTAACAGATTGGAAAAAAGCTCCGGCCGATATTGGATTACAATCGCTATAATTCGTACCCCGATGATTCGAAAATCTTGATAAATCGTAACAAACTGTCGGTCCCTTGGGAAAACTCCAATAATTCGTAATATTTACATACTTTTTGGTCCCCTCGATATTTCGTATTTTTTTTTTTTTGAAAAACTATCAATACAAAACCTCTTATAAATCGTAATTGATTGTTTAAAACAAGGGTGCCCAAGCCCTATGCGCTTGGTGCTCATTTGTTTTTGTAAAAGCACTTAGCTATAGGCTGTGTATTTTAATACACACATAGAGCACTTAGCACTAGCAATACGAAATACACGCAAGTGCAAAGCAACAACACTTTCGTATGCTTTTCTGGTATGGATTGGTTTTTACAATAAAAAATATTGAATCAAAATAAGATTTTCTTTAAATGTATTGATGTTTGCTCTTCGATAAGGAACTTTTGGGCACCCCTGGTTTAAAATCTCTTACAATTTGTTATGCTGAAGCAAAATTCTTTAGAATAACGGTTCGAAAAAACCATTACTTGCTTTCAACAATAAATGTTTTTGTGCTTTCTGTTGATCAGTTTTCCCAGTCGTGTAAAAGTGGCAAACACGTGTAGTCATATTTACAAAACCATCTGTGTTGAAAAAGCAACAAATTATTTCAGCTATTGATAATGGAGCAAAAAAAATATGTGGCTAAGGAATTTGAAATCCCTCCATGAAAACTTACTTCAATACTTCACAGAAGAGAACTTATATTGCAAGCACATTCGAAAAGTAAAATAAAGCGTCAAAAACAACGGAATTTCTAGATATAGAGAAGTCCCTTCTATAATCTTATTATTTTTTTCCAAAGGGTATCACAATGGATCCTATGAATCTCCGAGTGGTAGTGTACTTTGTACACAACCCTTATAGTCTAATCTTATCTCTTCTATTATGGTTTACCAAACGTCGGCATTCTAATATTCCTGTGGGCGGCCTATTTTAATATTAAACGTATAGTTTTTTTTTGGCAAAAAATTAAACTTAAACAATTTCAAAGCAAGCAGTGGTTGGCTCGACAGTTTTCAAACAGCGCAACAATATTTCATTGAAAATATTTCCTTAACATTTTCATTGAAAGTGCTGCTGTTGATGATGGTATTTGCGCGGAATAGAGAGTAAATTTAAGGGAATTAGTAAAAGATTAAGATGTCAAGGATATCTTTAATATCAAAAAAACCCTTTTATACGTATTTTTTTAATTTACCTCTATAAATCATAATCTCAACAAATCGTAAACCCCTCTAATTCGTAAAAACTGCTGGTCCCTTTAGATTACGAATTATCGCGAGTCTACTGCAATTCGTTCTCTTTATAAAATAAAATAAATTTAAATTATAAATTACCGCTGCAAATATTTTAAATAACAAAAATATGATTTACATATTTTAAATTAATTAAAAAAACATGAATTTTGGTTTTGGCGACCAGAAAAGAACAATTTTGGGATCTTTATGTATGAAAAATCAATATTTGGGGATAAAACCTATAAAAAAAACTGACAACACTGGGCGCAATTGAAAACTTTAAATGAATTTTTCTCGAAATAGCTTTTTTGAGTTATGCCCGTCTTCTGGCAAATATGTTGCTTTGAAATATAAATCAAAGCTCTTCAAAAAACTTGTTAATCTACCAATTTCCTATCGCCTGTAATATTAGATTAAGCCGAAAATAAAAATATGGAACCGTCAGTCTTATGAATAAAATTTGTGTTTTGTTGTACATGTTAATTTCATTTATAAGTCTGTTGTCTTTTCGAATAACTTCTTGTAAAACGCTTTGGAAATCTATATTAATGCCTTCCAAACCAGGTCTCAGAATATTGCTTATATAACCAGAAGATTACTTTCAAATCTGACTTTAATAACTTTTTTTGTTAAGTGTAATCTACGATCAATCACAAAAACTTATATTGTAACTCCATTATATTGTTTTAAACCTTTATCATAATTTTATTAATTTACTTACATTGACCTACCACCAATTGAGCAGTACAGGTAGTGACCTCAGCACCAGTTGTAGCCTTAGCAGTATAGGCCCCAGTATCGCGTTCACTGCAATTCTTAATATCCAAACGATATGAATTCATCGCGGCTTCAGTTTGAGTGATACGATCGGCTAATGCGTCATCCAAAGGCTTATTATCTTTTAACCAAATAACCTTACCAGGCCTTTCTTGATATTGTATTTCAAAGTGAGCGGGTTCACCGCCTAAAAAATGTTTTGGGGGGATGGGGGAGAATTAAAATCTATTAGTCTCAGAATATATAAAGTTATATTTATCTTAGCTGTTGTGATTAATTTTTACAAATATTTTGGTTATTTTTACAATTGCTTTTTTTTAAAGAAAAGTTTGCAAACCACTTACGTTGAGCCTGCACACATCTTAGCATTTTCATAACTACAGGTTTATCTATCGATTTACGTGGACCGCCATCCATCATTAAGGATGTGGTGGAGCGTGCTCCTAGGGTTCTAACAGATGCTATTGATTGACGGGAATAAGGACGATCTTCTAATTGACTGTCGGGACGTAGTAGTGTACTAGTGCTGCCAACTAAAACATTTCTTGGTGGTTTAAGTGCATCTACATCAGCAATACTATCATAAGAGGTGCCCCTCGAGAAATCACGTGCTCTACTGCCTAAGGGTTGGTTTTTGTTTTTCAACCAAGCAGTCGAACAAGCATTTTCACATTTATGGCAAATATCAGCAGCAGCAGCAAAGCCAAATAATATGATATGCATTTTTTTTCAGTGTACATGATGATAGTAGTGATCATGGTCATAGTGACAGTGGTAGTGGTGTTGGTTGTGGTGGTGGTGGTGGTGTTGGTGATATGATTGAGCATGTGTAATATAAAATATTTATATGAAGGATTTAAAGAGGGGGAAAGAATAAGAAGAAGAAAAAGCTTAATGTTAGATGTTATAAAAAATTTTTTGTGTTTTTTTTTTCTTTTAATTTACAACTAAACATTTGAAAAACTTTTGAAACAAACATACAGAGGTGTATTTATAGCAGATAATTTTGCAAAATGTTGAATAGAATTTTGAAATTTTGATATATAAGAATATAGGGCACAGTTTTTAATTAACTACAGTTAATGAATATTGTGGCATGGATGAGACAAGAAATATGGTAAAACAAACGGGTTTATATGGTGGACAAGATAACTTTGATAACACTGACATTTAAAAGCGCACATGGAAAAATGAGCACAAGTTACAAAAAACATGGAAAAGATATGTCTTAGTTGGGAACATGTTGTAAGACAAAGAGATTATGGTACGGACTAAGGATGATAACAATTTGTCGGTCTTGATAGAAGTCTATGAAAATTCTTAAGAAATACACGAGAAGATATGTATCTTAGAAACACATTTGTGGTCAACATTAAAGTGATAAATAAAATATGAGTCACAAAAATCGTAAGTCTTTTAGAACATCTGGCATATTCCATAAATCTTTTAGAAAGCATCTTCGATGGTCCGTCCGATCCAGAACAGTAAATTTCTTAGAAACATAATCATGAGCATTAAGAATGCACTCATGGAATTTTTGTCACAGTCTAGCAGAACCCTTTTAGTAGATATTTGGCCTTTCAATAAATCTTTGACATTTAAAGAAGTTTGTCAAGCACTTACGAAGATTTTAAAGGAAATGTGTCTAAGATTTATGTGGTTCCTTTGATATATTTGTCAAATATTAGCGTGAAGCTTAAAATTATCAAACACATTTTTGGAGTTTTAAAGAACTCTTGTGGGGATCGTGTGTAAACAGAATCGTGTATCTTTTAAAGAATCTGTTAAACACAATTTGAAATTTTTAAAAGAGTTTTGTCAGATCATGTGTCCTTTGTGAAATCTGTCAACAGACAATTTTAAATCATTTAAGAAGTCTTTCAACACACAATTAAGGTTGCTATTGAGTTATTTTTATTACACTTATCATCCATTGAAGAGATTTACAAACACTTGTTAGCAATGTATTGCTAATTAAATCATGGACAACATATTGACTAACACTCAACATAAACAACACATTTAAACATTCATTCTTACTGTCATAGCGTCCTCTTGAGGCCACCGATAAATGACCTTCGGTACGTGCAACACTATGTTCCCTTATTTCCGAATGAAGATCACCATAAAATGACTCCGAGTAGTCATCATCCCCATCGCTTAATCTGGAAGGTTCTTCAACAATTTCATAAATTGGTCTCTTTTGTTTGATGGGTGGTGTGAAAATATGCAGAAAATCTCTAGCGGAAGCTTTTTTTACAGTATCCACTGCATATTTGGTGGAATCTTTCGATTTCAATACCGTCGACTTGATGGATCTTATCTTCTTTTTGGCAGTACGTAAAGAAGTATCAAAACTATCCGTTTCATAAATACCTTCCAGAAAATTTTGTGATTTCATTTCTAAGGCATCGTTGTTTACCACAACGCGTGGTATTAAGGTAATGGGTGGGGGAGGAGAAGGAGGTCTGGCTTTAACAATCAAAATTTCAATAGATGTTTCGTATGAAATGCGTGGTAATGGCTGAAAGAAGCCGGGCATGCGCACAGAATGCGGGGGCAAGGGTGGAGGAGGTGGTGCTGAACCATCCCCAAAGCCATCGCGTCCCATTTGTATGGTATAAAGACGATTATTCCATTGCATAAGCGAAGCATTGTCTGATATGTTATATACATTTTGTTGGCCACCGGTTCCTTTAGGGTTTTGTTCACCACCGGCTGCTTGTCGTAGGGACTCTTGATAGCCAGCTATGTCTTTAAGCTCTATTGGTTTGTGTATTCTGGGTAAAATATCTTGTGTATTTTGTGGTAGTGGCAAAGGTTCTGGCGTTAAAGCGGTGGGATATTTTAAAGGCGTTACAATCTTACCAAGATCTTCCTCTTTAGTATCCTCAACTTGGGATGAGGTTAGCGGAGGTGCTGTTGGTGGTGTTGATAAAGTGGATATTGAACTTTCAGCAGCAGTAGTAGTTGTAGTGGTTTTAGAACTCTCTTTTAATTGTTTAAATTCAGCTGATTGAATAGACTGTTGAGCCAACAATTTTGATTCTTCTGTTATTATTTTGGAAGATTCTTTAGCTGTCT
The DNA here is from genome assembly GCA_949748255.1 of Eustalomyia histrio. Lineage (NCBI taxonomy): Eukaryota > Metazoa > Arthropoda > Insecta > Diptera > Anthomyiidae > Eustalomyia > Eustalomyia histrio. Next base: position 7,348,591 of record OX456527.1, on the reverse strand, counting down.
TAGCAGTTTCGGAAGTTTCAATGGATTGTTGAGCCACTGATTTTGATTCTTCTGTTATCAATTTAGAAAATTCTTTAGCTGTCTTGGAAATTTCAGATGTTTCAATAGATTGTTGAGCCAAGGATTTTCCTTCTTCTGTTATTATTTTGGAAGATTCTCTAGCTCTCTTGGAAATTTCAGATGTTTCAATGGATTGTTGAGCCAAGGATTTTCCTTCTTCCGGTATTGATTTAGGAGAATCTCTTATTGGCTTAGAAGAATCTCTTGCCGCCTTGGGAGACTCTCTTCCTGGCTTAGGAGAATCCCTTCCTGGTTTGGGAGATTCTCTAGTAGGCTTAGAAAATTCTCTAGGAGAATCTCTTTTAACTTGAGGTGATTCTTGTGAAGGCTCCTTAGTAAACTTAGGAGATTCCCTTAACGGTTTAGGTGATTCTCTTTTAGGCTCTTGCGTGTGTGGCTTTTTGGGAATTTCTACTGATTTTGTGTCTTGAGATGAACTAACATTTGTTACTTTTTGAGCTTCTACAATGTTATCATTCTTTACTACAACCCTCTCTTGTTGTTCTACGTGTTGTGATTGTGTAGTAGTCTTCTGTTCGGTTATACCATCTGATCTCTGTGATACTTTGGATATAGTTTCCGATCTTTGATGTATTTCCGATTGTTGTTTACTCTCTTGCGAAGTAACTACCGACTTTTGTACACTTGAATAACTATCGATTTTAGATTTGTTAAAACGTTCTATAGATTCTTGTTCTAAACGTAACAACTCTTGATATTCCCTTTGATAACGTTCCTTTTCTTCTTTAGTCAAGAAATAATCCTTGGCCACCTCAGAGGCTTTAACACTAGTATCCGGATTATAGGCCTCAGCCTTTTGGGGCAAATTCAAGGTGGTATCTTGTAAAATCTGAGAAGAGTCTATACGTAAATCATCAGCTTTATGTTCTTGCAAAGTAACTTCTTTATCGATATGTGTGCAAATTTCTGTATACCACTTTCTTAGTAAATCATTATGTTCACTATGAGGTTTTAAACAAATCGGATAATTCTGAGCATCTTTCACATTGGCCTTTGCGGTAAATTTTATATAATTATTTCCGGTATCCTCTTCTATCACACAATCGGGTATTTTAATAATCTCTTGCAGTACAAATATTGAGCGTTTGTCACTAATTTTTCGTACTTTACAGATTAAGATGCGTGATTTGAATAAAAATAAATAACGTTCATGAGCCTTCCCCTCTTTATCAATAACAGTCCACCATTCGTGTAACAAAAGACGTCCAATTTTACTTATATTACCACGATATCCCTCAATGCTATTCAAAAATGTATTATCAAAGGCTCGGCTAGGAACACTAAGCATTAACTCTAAAGCCTTTTGGATATCTTTAATGTTTTCTTTTAAGCTTAGTGAAAATTTAAGCAAATCCTGTGAAATAAAACAAAGTTTGTTTGGTCGTTTTTTTTTTTGTTTTTTTTTTGGAAAAATTAGAATTTGAAATTTTAAAGTTAAAAGACACATTTAAAGCCATCGTAAGATGGAGTGTTTTAGTGGTGAATTGCATCGTAAGATAGTTTAAGTGTTGGAGTGTTTTATGCGTTTAAGAGTCTTTGCTAATGTTGGACAGTGTGGACATGTTGTGCTTATCTTTCAGTGTAATAGGATTTTTTGGACAAAACAAATTATTGTTAAAGTGTTTCAAGCTTTTAAGCAAATCAAACTACTTTGTGTTTAGTATTAAATTAAATTTTGAAATGTTTTATTTAAGGGATTTATTTGTGCTCTTTTTTCAGGATTTCTCTTGAGGATTTTTTTTTTTTGGGAGTAAAAGGTACCTCTACACACCTTGCAATATTATTAACAAAATTATCATCATTTATCCATACACAGTGCAATAAGTTGTAGAAAACTGTTGCACTAAATATGTTAGAATTGTGGTCGACACTACTTCACTTTTCTTGTTTGCGCAATACGCTTTTTGATTTTTTCCAATATATTGTACAAAAGTTGCACAAGAATATTGCATGGTGTATGGGGTACCTTACAATTTTTATAAACTTCAATGTATGATATTTTTGAATTTGTACCAAGTATGTTTGTTATATATATAATATGTTAAATAAACTATATATCCACTGAGATGAGCTAAAATACTTTAAAATATTTTATTTCAAATATTTTAAATATCTAAAAATAAAAATGCAACACTGTTTTTTTTTTTGTATCATTAACAGTGACTGATTAGTTCGCTGTGAATGATTATATTTATTATTTACTCTTTTGTGTGTGTGAAGTTAACAATATTATAGCTTGTGCGGCAAGGTGTTAAGAGAAACATTCACTATAAACTGATATCAACCATTTAAAAATGGTAGAGAATAAAGTCAATAATTATACGCGTTGACATGAATGCCAATTTCATATGATAACATAATTTACCACACAAACACAGCTATAATTAAAGTTATTATTCATTTATCACAATAATTCACTGTTAATGATTAAAAAAGTGTTGGTTTCAAAAATATGGGATTTATTTTATTCACAATAAAAATCTTAATCATTTACATGATCAACATGATTTAGTTTTAACTGATTCCAGATTTAAATAAGTGTTTTCTTCATCCCAGTGGCATAAGAGTATTTTGTTTATGTTTGTTTATTTTTTTAAAAACTACCTTTTATTTAAAACAAATTTTTAAAATTCAATACAAACCTTTAACAAAAGTTGATAATCGTTTATTCGTTGTATGGGCAATTTAAGATGTTCACTTAAAGTTTTTTCGTCGTTGTATCTATTCGAAATTTCCTGTAAAAAAATATAATATTTAAATTTAATGTTTGCATGTTTTTTTTTTAAAGAAAATATTTGTTGTGATTGATATGATATACGGTTTATTGTGACGTTTTAAATCGCCCACATTTTCCGTTGAATGACATGTTTTTGTATGGGTGTTTATTTGAAAAGTGTTTACGATTTTGTTACACCCACTATAAGAAAATAATATTAAATATTTCATTTGGGAATAAATAGTATTTTTAGAATATTTTTGTTTTTTTTTTTTAAATAAATGTAAAGCAAATATAAATAATTAAGCATTAATTGTCTAAAGTTTTCTCATATGTATTATCTTTATGCATTTACATCTGCAAAGAAATCTCGAGATTTTGATAGTGACAATGAATTCAATAGGTTTACCACAACTAATTAGTATTTCTTTGATGTGATGTATAATATACAAAAAAAAGTTTGTCGATAGAATCGACTGAAAATTACTGTTAAAATAACTGAAAATGTAGTTATTTTTACTAGTTGATCTTTTTAATACTTTGTTGTATGAAAATGTATTTTAAATCTGGTTCGAGATCATAGGAAATTTTTGTCATATGAAAAATTTTCTTATTTTTTATTTAGTAATCATGGAGAATACACAGAAAAAGTTATTTAGAGACAAGACCAATGGAATGCATTTTCTGGTCAGCTACGACCTTTATCAACATTCTTCGTGCACTTGAAAGTGCTAATTGTAAATATCTCTATTTAACTCACAATTTAAAGGAAAAAGCTATTTATGCTAACATCCAGTTGATTCTTTTTATTGAGTTTAGATGTCTCCACGACTACTAAATAAAAAAAATAAGAAAATTTTTTTATTTGAGAAAAAATTTTTTCATTTGAAAAAAATTTTCTTTATCAAGAATTTTTAAAAACTTCGATTTTTTTTTTAATTTTAACAAAAATTCACTGTTTACTACAAAAATACTATTTTGGTAGTTATTTATTATAATACAAAAATAACTGTTTTAATTAACTGTTTCGTTATTTAATTTTTTATTTAAATAAATTTGCCAATAGTTATTTTGTTTTTTTTTTCATAGAAAAAAAAAACGGTAATTATAGTTACAAACAACAATTAATGATTACTACACAAACAGATGTCATGTAGTAACGGATAACATTTTTGGGTGTAAAGTATCATTAATAAAAATAAAATATTATTCAATAAATACACAAAATTCACAAAATTTATTTATTTTAAGCATTTTTAAGATGTTATACACTCAGTAAAATTTATTTTTATATAATAAATTAAGAGATTGATTATGATTAATTACAAGTCATTGACTAAATTTATGACGACACATTGAAAATTTTGTATGTTAAAAAATATGAAAGTTGTTGTAGGTCAGGTAATATTTTGTAATAAACAAATTAATATTTTGGCAAGAAAATTAAAAATATTTACATATTCAAAGTCTGCTCTTTAGCAAATTATTTAAAAACAAATAAGAGCTTTATATATGCTTGTCTGAATTTGTCCTAAATTCATAATATCCCGTTAGCTACTAAATGTAATTTTAACTGACACATTTTTTGTTGATTTTAGTGAAATGAACTTTTTCGGTAATTTTTTAAAAGAAGAATCTGAACCTATACCTATATAAATTATTTTAGCTGTAGTCGGCATGAGCTACTTTATTATACCCTCCACCATGTATGGCGAGGGTATATATATCAGTTTGTCATTCCGTTTGTAACATGACGAAATATATGTTTTAGACCCCATAAAGTATATATATATTCATGATCTTTATCAAATTTGTCTGTCTGTTGAATGGCGATCACGGCGCGAAAACTGCTAATTTTTACCTAGATTTATGTACATCCACCCGAGAGGTTTGGTATTGAAAATGAGCAAAATCGGTCCAGCGGTTAAAAAATTATGAGGGAAAATGTGAAGGTTCTTCTAAATTTTACACCGGTCGCTTAGGATTTCATAATATTTTAATATTCACCTCAAATATATTTCACCTTAAAAAAATTTTTTACCACTAAAATTTTTGTTCAGCACAAAAATATTTTCAATTGTTTTATCACCAGTCGCTTAGAATTTCATAATACTTTATATTCACCTCAAATATTTTTCACCCCATTAAATTGTTTTACCACTAAAATTTTTGTTCACCACAAAAAATTTTTTACCTAAAAAATTTTTCACATAAAAAATTTTTTTTCACATAAAAAAGTTTTTTCACATAAAAATTTTTTTACCACTAAAATTTTTGTTCACCACAAAAACTTTTTCATCTGAAAAATTTTTTTCCTAAAATTTTTTTCACCTTAAAAATTTGTTCACCTAAAAATTTTTTTCACCTCAAAATTTTTTTCCACCACAAATTGTTTTTACATTCAAAAAAGTTTTTCAACTCAAAAAATTAGTTTTCACATCCAAAAAAGTTTTTTTTACCTCCATAATTTTACTTCTAAAGTTTTTTAAATTATTTATATCAAAAACAGTAAGAACATTTTCTTAGGCCATTTTTGGAGGGTATTCAAAGATTCGACACAGCCGAATTTAACCTTTTTTCACTTTTGTTTTAATTTAATCGTGAAAACCAAATTTCTTGCCAACTGAATATTTTGGTTGTATCAACCGAAAGATTTACTTGTCCCATCTAAATGTTTTCCTGATAAAATTGAAATATTTCAACCGAAATTCTATTGCATTAACCAAATTTCGGTTGCGTCAAACAAATATATCGGTGGCTCCAACCAAACGATTCTGTTAGCAAGAAATTCGGTGGTTACAATGAATCTGTTTTTTCTGGAAATTGATTTTTAAGCACCAATTTACAAGTACACTCAGAATAATATGTATGTAATTTAACAGCAATTCTTCAAATTCTTCCTAAAATTTGACTAGAAATCTGATGAGCAATCTTGAAGTTGATTGGGGTTTGGTGTTTGTGTTAAGTTTTGGGTTTTGGTGTGTTCTAACATATATGGTAGAATTTTATGGCCAACATTTTTGTAGAACATTTTATCCCCGCCCTTCCCCTTTTTCGGGGTGTTTTTTACAATTTGTTAAAATAAACTATTAAAACGCCGAAACACGTATATTTTTTATTGTCTCCTTAACAAGAATCAATCATCGGAGCCCCGTAATTTTTTTTTATTGAACTGTGTAATAATTTTCAATTTATTAATGAATACAATTTTAAAACAAAGTATAAACTGAATTTATTATAATTTGCTAAATTTGATTTAATGATTTTGGCAAATTTCTTTAACAGAAAATTAACATTTAATTAATAAGTATTTATGTAGTGCATGTCCAAGATGTAAATTACTAACATCATAGAGATATTAAGCTAAACAAATGCCAAAAATATCTAAATATATATTTATACAATTTTTTTATGCAAAAACATAAACAAATTTTGGCATTTTATGAAATGTTTACAACATTTGTATAAATCATATTTTAATTAGACGAATTTTATATTTAGTTTTAAGTATTTTAATATCTACGTAAAGGTTTGTTTTAAAAACATTTTTTTTTAATTTTAATTTTACAAACATATAAAAAATTTATTTGTACCCATCACAATTAATTATTTTTCCAGTTGAATACACAATTTATTTCTTATTTTTGTCAAGTTTAAATTTTTTAATATTTTTTTTTAAATTACTCTACAACAAAATAATTTATTTATATTGGCCTTCGTTAGATAACAACAGCTAAAAATATTTAAACAAACAAACAAAAAAATATTAAATAATTTTAAAATATTTATTTAAATCGTATGTTTAAATATCTTTTCGTCAAATAATAAATTAATATAATAAAAGGCGTCAAAAGGCGTCAAAAGTGATGCCAGATTTAACAACTTATAATATGAATATTTTTATTTTATTATAATTTTGTAATCATTTTAAAATAAAACCAAAATTTGGCAAATATTTGCAAAATATTTTAAAGGCATTAAACTATATCAGGTTCAAAAAAAAAAATATATAGGTTTGGCAATGTGTTTGGGTGTTGTTTGTTTTTTATACTTATTTTTAATTTCAATTTATTGTTATTTGAAAATAAAACAGAGATGGTTCGAGATCATAATTAAATGTGACTAATGAATAGTAAACAATAATTTTTTAAATGGAAAAAATTTTGAGGATCAGCGCATAGAGATGGAATATATACAGAATTTAAAACAGGGATGTATATAATGTTAAGGGAGAAATTTCTTTAATATTTCCTATTACCTATTAAACTTTATTAAAGTAAATATTTAAATTGGAAATTTATTAAATAAAATATTCAGCTTTAAGAAATTTTAGCAAAAAAAAAAAAAATAACAACATTCCGCTATTAAGAAAAATATTTTGACTTCTTGTGTACTAACAAGGAAGGTGCCCAAATGGGTTCCCAGTATACACCTAGAAAACAGATTCGTGCTGACAACTAAATTTGTTACCAATCGAATGGTTCAGTTGCAGTCAGTGGTCGCTGGGTGGTGCACTGTACAAGGGCCCATTTGTTGAGAGCAGTAAATAGTTTTTTTTTATGAATTTATTTATTTGTGTACTTTATATATGTATAGAAATGTGAATGCTATGTATAAAAATGTGAATGCCCAACAGGCCCGGCCCCAAAAATGGAAGATAGAAAAACATTTTCTTTTTTTATTCCAGGAGGAGTCATATATATATATTTTTTTTGTTTGAGCAACGTCCGCTAAAGTGCACTTCAACCAAAATGTCACATATGAATATAAAAAACTGAAGAACAGAAGTTTCGAGCAACTAAGCGTTTATTTAGATGGATAAGCAAGTCCCATCCCACTAAGCGACCACAAAGCTCTTAAAGGAAAAGACATAAGCATCTTAAAAAAATATAAAATAATTTAAAAAAATTTTGTATTTTATAAAAAAGATTGGTAGAAAGTGCTATCGAAAACATTTTAGACAAAGCTTTCTAGCTACAGTAGGTAATTAGTTATATGTATTCAAAACCAGGGCTGTCTGAGGAAAATGTCAAAATTCAACTCATACAGTTCTTGACTGATCACGCTGTCCTTACATTCAATAAAATGATATCAGGAAATTGCAAAATTTTGCTTATTCTTCGAAATATTGGAATAAATAAATAATTATAAAAAAATGTTTATAAAAAAAAGAGATCTTAAGCTCGTAAATATAAATCAAGATAATCCAAGAAAACTAAACAAATTAAACAGTTTTATAGTTGATCTTTATTGTTGTTGTGTGATGGGTTATATTTCGGCTTAAGACCATAAAATTTAAAAAATAAAAACTAAATTTTAATTTTTAAATGTGTGTTTTTTTATATCAATATTTCGAATCAGCTTCGCTCCACGCTTTATGGACAGATAATTAAATGTATGTAATCATTGTTATTATATATAAATATATTTATTGTGTATATTTATTATATGTGTTATTATTGTATTTTTGCTTAGTTATTTCCTGAAGATGAACAGCGAAGCTGATTCGAAATATTGATATAAAAATAAACACATTTAAAAACTAAAATTTAGTTTTTATTTTTTAAATTTTATGGTCTTAAGCCGAAATATAACCCATCACACAACTAAACAAGTTTTTACAAAATGTATTTCTCCATTTTTCCGGTATCCGGCATTTAGATTTAAAGGTCAGACTCTTTCTTACCTCAACACAACTAATTTAATTTTTGTTTATATATTTGCTATTTAAATTTGAATATTTTATTTTAATTAAAAATTGTTTTTAAAAATGTTTGCCTTTTGCGGCGGTTGAACTCGGAAATTCAAGATACTACGCTATCTCTGTATCCACTGATAGCTAATTTAAAATTTAAATAACTTATTAGGAAAAGAAATATAGTATAAAATATGTTTATCGATATCAATCATTAGTGGCGTCAATAGTGAATACAATCCACATTTCGGTTGGTTCTATTGAAACCCTAATTTAATGGTATATTTGATCAGGATAACTATATATTGACTTGTTTAATAAATTTGATAGATTTTACTTATTTTCTAGTAGATTCACTAAATAAGTGGTTGAATGGAAATACTAATAATAGGATAATGGTATTGTTTTTTACTCCTTTTCCCTTGTTTAAATTTTAAATACAATATTTTTACTTTATTAACGATTATAGGTAATTCCAAATAAAATAACGCCCTTACAAATAAATTTAAATGATTTTGTTTGAATTGCAACCAATCTTTTCTCTATGTGCACATATTCTCACTAATAACTTATTGTAGCGTTGCCAAAAAGTCGTTATCGAGAAAAACGATACAGAAATTTAACATTTTTATTAAATTTGTATAACAAAAACTAGCAGATAAATCAAAGTCGATACTGGATAATTCAAATATCATACAAAATATTCAAAAATGGTTTTCGGTATCAGTATGAGGATATAAAAATCGTATACAGGGTGTCCGCCGGGAAGGTATACTACTCTGTTTGTTTAAATTTTTGAATAAACGAAAGAGAATGGATCTTATATTGATAAATGTTATATTTAATATCGGCAATTATGTATGGAATACAATATCAGATGTCCGCCTCTGTTAGCCTCACAGATGCGAGCCCTTTTGAGCACATTTTTCCTTACATTCTCTCACATTTCACGATGTATTTTATTAATTTCATCACGAATATTTTGTTTGAGTTGTTCAAGCATTTCTGGTTTGTTTGCATAAACCTTGCTTTTCAGATATCCCCACAAAAAGATGTCCGGAGCAGTCAAATCAGGCGACCGTGGAGGCCAATCAACATCACCAATTCTTGAAATAACTTGTTGTGGAAAGAGGTCTCGCAGTAATTCCATTGTAATCCTGGCTGTATGCGATGTGGCACCGTCTTGTTGATACCACATGTTAATCAAGGCCAAAGCATGCAGTTGTGGCGTTAAAAAGTTTTCAATCATATCACGATATCGCTCCCCATTCACAGTTACCGTTACGCCGTTTTCATGTTCAAAGAAGTAAGGTCCAATGATTCCTCCTGACCAAATTGCACACCAGACTGTCACTTTTGATGAATGCTAAGGTGACTAATGAATAATTTGAGGGTTTTCCATTGCCCAGAACCGACTATTCTGTTTATTCACATATCCATTCAAATGCAAATGTGCCTTGCCATTCATTATGATTTTTTCATGAAAATCGGGGTTGTCATGGGCGAGCTGTTTTGACGATTAAAACACGTTGGTTTATCGAATATATTTCCATAACATATTTGCCACGTGTCTACTTCACGAATGCTAAACATGAACTGTCAAGACTAATGTTTACCAAAATTGCGCAAAACAAAGTAGTATACCTTCCCGGCGGACACCCTGTATAATGCATACCTATACATAGGAAACGGATTTATCTTGATAAACGAATTCCTTGTCAACAGAATATTTTAGTTGCAGCAACCGAATTAATTAGTTGTCTCAACCAAATGATTGCCTTATAAAATTTAAATAATTGGTTTTAACTGAAATTCTGTTTCATTAACCGAATTTAGATTGCGGCAAACAAATATATCAGTGGCACCAACCAAACCATTTGGTTGGCAAGAAATTCGCTGGTAACAATGAATCTGTTCTCTCTGTGTAATACAATTTTTTTTTTCAAAAATGGTCAGTTAAACTAATTACAATCTGATGGAAGAAAAATTTTGTAATTTTCCAACTGAAATTCGGGGTCTACGACTGAAGTCGATTAATATAACCGGATATTAATTTCCACAGCAAAATTCGGTTAACACGCAAAATATTCAGCAATCACATCTACAGGATCGAAACCCATCAGCCTAGCTAAAAAAAAGTAATTTACTTTTTTTTCAAATGCGGAGTTTGAAAGCTCGTTACAAATAAAGAAAAATAACAAACAAAAAATCTTGATGTATATAAAAACAAAAGAAAACTGTAAAAATATTACTTATTATTATTTTTTTTTAAATAAATAGAACCTTTTTGGTCATCAAACTTTAGTAATACCCCATCCATACTGAGCCCCAAAAAACGTATTTTCGTCATTTTCAAGTTTTCAATTTAAAATTTGTATGGAATTTTAAAGTTGAAAACTTGGGAAAAAAAACGAAAAAACGTATTCCGGGGATCAGTGTGTATGGGATTTAACGTCAACAAGTTTCCAATATATGGAATAAAATTCCCTCAGAAGGAAATTTTTTCGTTTTTTCGCGTGGCGAAGCTGAAACTTGTTAATGTCGATGAAGAGGAACTCTGATACTACATATGTGTTATTTACTCTAGGGTATCGTCATAGTGTCTTGGCTAAGATACAAAAAAAAACTTCGGGTTCTGGGGAGATATTTTGTCGAATCAATATCAGCCTAGCTAAAAATAGTTGATTTGCTTTGTTTTTTAAATGTACAGAGTTTGAAAGCTTATTAAAAATAAACAAAAAATTTCTGTCTAACAATGAATGTCCTTGTCATGGTAAAGGACGAATAGCTTTTTAGCGATCCAATATCACATTAAGGGCAATAAAGTGGGGTTAATAATGAATTTTCAATTTCCTGTTTTTCTTCTCATGTTTGTTTCAAAGAAATACACAGAGAAAACAGATTCATTGTGACAACCAAACTTTTTGCCAACCAAATGGTTCGGTTGGGGCCACCGATATATTTGTTTGTGGCAACAGAAATTCGGTTAAAGCAAAATATTTCAATTGTGTCAGCATAAATTTGATTACCCCAACCAAATAATTTAGTTGCTGCAACCAAATTATTCAGTTGGCAAGGAAATCGGTTGTCACAATGAATATGTTTTCTCTGTGTATATACAAATGAAAGATAATTTGAAGACCGATCTAATGGAGTACTCAAAATAATAATAAGCGTTTTATACAAAAGGCCGCCACTAGTATATGAACCAATATTCTAGTCTCCAATGTCTTCCCGCTATAACCTATTGTGAATGAGCGTCTTTGGCAGCTTGTGTCATTTGATTGAAACGTAAACAACAATACTAAATATTGCCTTGAACATATCGACTTTCAAAACAGATAAAGTATTTTGGCGGGGAGTTCTTCTTCATTACTTTAATATGAAGAAAAGTACGGCAGAGGGTTATCGAATCTTTGTGGAAATTTACAACGAGCATTCTCTTTCTGAACCATCGTGTCGAAAGTGGTTTGGTTATTTTAAAAGTTGTAATTTTGAGCTCGAAGACAAAGAACACCCGGCCTCAAAAAGTTTGAAACTCAAAAAGTTTGTTGACAAAGAATTAAAATCATTTATCTATGTCGCCGACTGCCAAATGCTTCAGGAGTTGTCGGAATTATTGGGAGTGGATGAGTCGACAATCATCAAATCAAAAGCAAAAACGGCCGGAATACAAAGAAAGCCATGACAACGTGATTTTGCAGCTTGACAACGCTCGACCACATGTTGCAAGACCGGTCAAAACCTGCTTGGAAACGCTTAAATAGAAAATTCTAGCCCACCCGACGTATTATTCAAACAAAAAATGGGTCGATGATTGGATTGCCTCAAAATACGAGTCGTTCTTCCGAGCTGGTATACAGAAAGATGAGAACAAATTGTGGCCAGCAATTGACTTTAAATAATATATTTGTAACCATTTTTCCACAATAAATCCGTAAATTTCGAGAAAAAAACGAAAGTTTTAGAAAGTTTGTCGCGTCTAAGACCTATTCAAGATACATCCAAATCTGCGGCAATACACAAACTGATTCTCCTTGTAAGAAAATATACATAAATTTCTAAGCTCAATTAACGACAAAACTTTATTTGGTGTTGGGGCTCAATTTTTAAAGAAAGTAATATGTTTCTAGATGATCTTGTTTACATCCCTGTCAAATTTATAAAAAAAAAAACAAACAAGATTATTTTATTAAACAATATGGCATCCTTGTTGTTTGTTTTTACGAAAGTCTTGGCCTAGAATAATTATTTTAAAATATAGTGGGCGTTTAAGAATACAACTGGCAAATAAAATCAGACAGTATTTTAAAGCAAAAAAAAAACCCAAGAAAATAATAAAACTCATATACATATGAATTTAAAAAAATTTTGAAATATGTATTGTCAAAATAGCAACAACATAGCTGGACACACGCAAAGATTTTCCAAAAACAAAAAAATAGAGGCCGGCTACAAGAGAGTCCAGCTATAAAAGCTTTCACAGTATAAAATATATATAAAAATTATAATTTAAGATTGGTTTGCACAAATTTTAATTGAAACACTTTCTTAACTATTTATTAACACTATTTCAACATTTAGTTTCAATAAAGTCCATAATAAAGTCCATAACTGTTAATATTTTTTCATTTTAAGAGAAGTTCATATTTTTTATTGATTTTAATTGCTGTTTAAATAGATAATATTGCCATTAAAACCGATATATGTGTATATACAGGCAGCTCTCGATTTACGAGGTGGAGATCGAAAAAGACATCGCGTTTAACAAATGTTCGCATAATTCGAGATTACAAAATTACAAAACTATTTTTTCTATCGCTTTTTATATTTAAATGGTTTTAAACAAAACCCGCGTAAATCGAGGATCATGTGTTGGTTAATGAATATGTATTTTGCAAAAATTTTTAATATTTTTTTTTTCATTGCTTAAAAAGCTTTCACTCACTTTTTTATTCTGATTTTTATGTAAATCAAATTGTATGTATATGCTTTATCTACATATATAACAAATTTACGAAATTCACTTCTTACTTCAAAATTATAATATTTTTTTCAGAATTTTCAATTGAATTTATATAATTTTATTTTTTATCAAATAATATTTCTGTTAACACTTCTTTAAACTACACATACAAGTACATATATAATTTTTCTTTTTTTTATATGTACAAAATTTATCAATTATGAATATGTTGGAAAAATAAAAAATATAGATATATATCTTGTTCAGTTTAGTTCAAAATATATATGTATAATTCAGATAAACTGAAATCCACCGCGTTATATTCAAAATAGACAGACACTTGGACTATTGTGTTTTAGCGCGACACGTACACTAGGACGTCTAAAGAGTGACTAAAATGCTCTAATAAAACTTTGAAAAAAAGCTTCAATATGAATTTATTTTTTAAAATTTTTTTTCGGTGGAAATCTAAATATAAATATTATGTGTCTTTAGCTCTATTTTAAATAATTATTGAAGAAGCAACCAAAATACCAACAACAAAATGTGATATTTCGTTTATTTTTTTTTCTATAAAATTTATATTTTAATTTTCAAATAATTTTATCAACAATTTCTATCTATTACACATTTGTCGGTAATTAAAAACCCTCACCATAGGGTTTTGAACTTTTCATTCATTCAAATAAAAAAAGTTTTTTTTTTAATTTTCTAAAATTAAAAGCTTTTAATTGTTTTGTAATATTCTTGAATTTGAATATTGTTGTATTTTTGTTGTTAATTAAACGTATAAATTAAATTGTGGCAACAAGTGTTTTTTTTTACAAAAAGGATCATCTATGCCAGTGGTCTTCAATGAGGGGCGCTCGACCCACAGGGGGGCAATTTCAATATTTTAGGGGACAATGGAAAAATTATTGTTTCAAATCTTTAATTTATAATTTAATTTATTTTTATTAAAAATTCAATTTTGTTATTAATAGGAATTTTTTATTAAAAATATAAATGTTTTTTTGTAAAAAAATTTATATCATTGCAGCCTTAACAATAGATGTGAGTATTGTAAATTTTTGACTGTCAAAGTAATAAATGTCAAAACAACGGTTGAGAGAATTTTTTATTTTCACCGTTTGTAAATTGAGTAGTGAGATAAACAAATAATACGCTCCTATGGATACACGTTTGCCATTCTGTCTGTTGAATGAAAAGGTCAACTTATGACCTTCGATATATTACTTAAAATATCAAAAGGGAGACTTGAGAGTTTTTGAAATCTTGGGCGCGTCACAAAATAGATTGGGAACTACTGATCTGTGATTTTCTATTCGAAATGCATTTTAGCCATAATTTATTTGTCGTCAGTTTCTTTCAGGGTTGGCAGGCAATACCGCTAAAATACCGATATCGATTCAAAACCTTTCCGACCCGTTTCCGAAGTAACTAAAATATCGTTACCCCTAAAATACCATTACCAAAATAATAATTAAAAACCATTACCCATAAAATACCGTTATCGAAGTAACTGAAATATCGTTACCCTTAAAATACCGTTACCGCAATAATAGAAAAATTTCCATCTAAAACGTCCAATAAAGTTCCAAAACTTACCCTTTATCCCTATACGAGGGCAGATCAATAAGTCCGTGACTTTTCGAAATGAAATGCAACACTGCTCCCATCAAGTACCAGCTGTTAATAGACTACTGTCAAATTTTGAGCAAGTTCTGTAATTTACTTTGCGTTTAACAGCAGGATTTTTCGAGGTCCATTAAATAGGCATTTGTTTGATCAACAATTTTATCGTTGGAGCTAAATCTCTTTCCACCGATCCATTTCTTTAGATTTGGATATAAGAAATAGTCACTGGGGGCTAAACCTGGAGAATAAGGCGAATGAGGGGGCAATTCGTAGTCTACTTCATGAATTTTTTCCATGGAAACTAAGATGTCACACGATTCCGTTGGTGGTCGATTGTGAGCAAACGCGGCAGCCATCTTGCGGAAAGCTTACTCTAACTCAAGTGATCGTTCATATCGTGAATTTTTTAAATTTTTTTGGGTGTAGAGACCTCAACTAGGCGTCCAGAACTGTAGGCATCTTCCGTGCTTGTATGGCCTCAACGAAAGTCAGCAAATCACTTTTTTATCATTGAAATCGATGGTAAAGAGTCGCCATAGAATTTATCAAGCTTTTCTTTGGTTTGATTGACGGTTTTTTTTTTTTGCAAAAAATAATGTTTTATGAGCACTCAAAATTCACTTTTTTCGAGTTTTAAAAAAAGCCACGAGGTTGTATGTTTTGAACAGCTGTTAAACGCAAAGTAAATGACGGAACTTGCTCAAAATTTAACAGTAGTCTATTAAAAGGTGGTACGAGGGAAGTTCGAAAAGTCACGGACTTATTGAGCCGCCTCGTAAGATACAAAGAAAAAAGATCCATGTAAAAAAAAATTTATTTGTTTTTTTTTTTAATTCGTGCGCCCCGGTATGCCAGTTGGTAGCGTGCTAGCTTATCAGTGCGGGGGTCGTGGGTTCGATTCCCACCAGAGGCTCTGGTTTGTTTTCGCTACAACGAGTCGATAGCCTTTGTCGCTAGTGCTTTAATTAACCACATAAGGCCCTAATGGCTCGGTTATGTTAATGAAGGTTTAAAAAAAAATAAATAAATAAAATAAAATCGTAAGTAGAGTTTTGAGAGAGGGAGAAAAATTAAGAAAAAAAACCTTATCAAGTTTGTGTGAAAGCACCTCAGTTTGGAGATCTAAAATTTCAATGTTAACTTGATACTACTTAATACTTTTTAAGTATTGACTCGATCCTACTCCATACTGTTTTCATCGATACAAAAACCACGGTTATAAATTTATAATGTTTTTGGAAAAAAATTACGTTTATATACAGAAAAATACAATTCTGAAAGTATTAAGTACTTTAAAGATTGAGTTCTCGAAAAAGGTTTTGAGTACTAAATATTAAAATTCTTAATATTTGTACAAATAAAACTATTTAAAAAAAATCGTTGGACTAATTTTTGAGTTTCACATATCGTAGTACGCATTTAAAAGGATTCTGAGCTTTTTAAAAAAAAATATTATATCTCCTTAATTCTTACTAAAATCAAAATAAGGAGCTTTTAAGTCCTATACATACACTCCGTATGTTATGTATTTAACTGTTTGTAGTTTAATAAAAAAAATTTTCCGTTCCATTTAAATATAAAGGAACATACATTTATTTTTCAAAGAAATATCTTTATTAACTTTTTAATACATTTATTCGAAATAATTTACTATCATTTACCATTTTTTCCAGTTTCATTTATTTTTTTTTATTTGTTTGAAATTTAATAAAAATTTACCCACAAAACGGAAACTTGTGGTTTATTTGTGTCCGTAACAGTTATTACAAACTTAAATTTTGTTTGCTGCCTGTTTCAAAAAAAAAAAATATTCAAAAAATTTCAATTTGTTTTTTTATTTAAATTGGTTGTATATATACAAAATTTTTTCAATACAAATTACAAGAACTTCACTTCACACACATACAAATACAAATACATTCACACAAAAAGTGTTTATAGCTTCATATGCATACATACATTTTGTAATGTACGAGTATATTAAAAAAAAAAAAACAAAAAATACAAAAACGGAAATAATTTCAAATAAATGAAAAAACATTTATTTTTTAAGGATTGGTAGGTAAAATTTTGACATTTATTTTAACTGATTATATCATTTGTTTCTCACGGATGTGTCAGTTGATTAATCAACATTTTAAAGTAAATAACAAATGGCATTTAATTTAAATGAAAATTAAGTAGACCGGTTTTAAAATGAAATATCATTTCTTTTAAATGATATTTTCAGTTATTTAACTTAAAAACTTTTTTAAGTGTACTTAAATTTTGTATTTTTTTTTTGTCAATTAATGATTTCAAACCATGTGTGGTGCATTATGTCAAAATTGTTGTTGTTAGTTCTAAATATTTCTACCAGGGGGCGCTGTGAAGCAACAAGACCCGAAAAGATATTCCCTGTCCATAAATTTATATTTCCAAAGTCTGATCATAAAGGGGTTAAAGGTAACGGTGTGCATTGAAACTACCAATATCCTTAAAACACCGATACCAAAATAAATAAAATAACGTTACCCTTAAAATATCGCTAAAATACCGACACCGAAATAACTGAAAAATCGTTACCCTTAAAATATCGTTACCGAAATAACTGAAATATCGCTAAAAAAAAAATAACTAAAATATCGCTAAAAAAAATTAAAACACGTTACCCTTAAAATACCGTTACCGAAATAACTAAAATACCGTTACCGAAATAATTCAAAAACTTTTACCCGTAAAATACCTTTACCGAAATAACTGAAAAATCGTTGTCCTTAAAATGCCGTTACCGAAATAATAGAAAATAGCGTTACCATTACCGATAACCGCATCGTTTCGGTTACCATCCATGATTTCTTTTTAAGACAAAATTGTTTACACCAACCCACAAAATGTGCTAAAAGATTAATGTGATTAAAAATCAGAATACAAAAATTTTTGTTCAATTTATATCACCCAATAAAAAGTTTGTTTGCTATAATTTCAGATAGCACCATGCAAAATTTTAAAAACGCCCTCATGCAACATCCTCTCTACTAAACTTTTGTATAAGGGAACCTGAATCTGGACGGAAAAACATCTGTAGTGAAGCGTTTACAAAAAATTGGAGTTTTGACTTTTTTGTTTAGTACCCCCTTTTTTTAATATTTTAATGGATTTTTCATAAACAATCTTTAAAGTTATAAAGTTATAGATTACCAGCTCGAAATCCTGATGGTTCGTTATCGATACAAACACAAAAAGTATTTCTTAAATTCCTCCGATTTTAAATTTTGTTGAATAATAAAGCCAATTACTGCTGTCAAATAAAAAAAAAATATTAAAATTAAAAGTATCCCATTCAATAGTCGTCATAAATTATTTTTATTAAATCAATTACAATAGTAATTGACTGTGATTTTGTTATTCAACAAAATTTTTAATTCGAGGAATTTTAATATTGTGTCTTTACAAAGAGACAACAGATTCATTGTCACAACCGAATTTTTTGCCAACCACATGGTTCGCATGTGGTTTGATTGTGGTTTCAAAAATTCGGTTAATACAACAGAATTTTGTTTGGAGCATTATTTTTCAATTGAGCCAAGAATACATTTGGTTGGGACAACCAAATAATTCGGTTGCTGCAAACAAACCATTCGGTTGGCACGAAATTCGTTTGTTACAATAAATCTGTTTTTTTTGTATACTATTAAATATCTTTAAAAGAATATTTAATTCTTTTTTAATTCTTTTTTAAACGATCTCTTTCTTTTAATAATTTCTTTTTAAAGGTTTGTAGTGAATATTTCACTTTCAAGTTTCCCTTTTTAATCCCATTAATATCACATTTTAATCACAAAAGTACATATTCAGTGTAGCAGCTCATACCTAAGGGAACACACCTTCCCTCAAAAATTAAAAAAAAAAATTCCCGTCTTGGTGTACACACAGAAAACAGATTTGTAGTTGTAACCGAATATTTTGCCAATCGTATTTTTGTAACTGCAGGTACTATTACTTTTATTAATTTTTAATACTGTTGTAATTACCGAATTTTATTTAAAATTTCCGAATTTTTATTGTAATAATTGATTGCTTTTCTATTTATAGATTATAATATTCTATAAATAGATATTCTACTAATAGAAATACGTTCCACAAAATTTATTTTAAAAATAAAACTTTTTTACGCCGCAAACTGGGCTAGAACCGGAGACTTTCCGTTAGGCTAAACTGTATTAAATGTTTTCTAGTCAAATTTCAAACTTTAATATTTTCTGGTTTGAAATTTGAATATTTTTGTTTAAAAATAAAATTGCAGCTACAACAGAAAATAAGTTGTGTCTTCTAATTTGAATCAATAAAAAAATATTATATAAAAAAATTAAAAAAAATGTTTGTGTTTTAACGCAGAACCCTTAGACTAGCAGGCTGTGTCTCTTCCCACTGCACCGCAGACACTTAAGTTGTTTAATATTATACATTTAAAAATGTTGTTATAACAATAAAAAAATCGATTGCTAATCTTAATATTTTATTGTAATTACCAAAATTGTGGAAATTAATGGTTGATGTGACATAACATATACTAAAATTGATTGGAAAAACTAATATTTTAGTTAGAGTAATAGTTTTTATGGAAACAGAACTAATATTAGATATTTGCTGCAAATATTCTATTCAAATTACAAAATCTTTAATAAATTGTTGGTTGTGGGTATTAATATTTTTGCATGATATGACATTGTTTCGATTAATTTGATAAATTTTCGGTTTACAATTAAATATAACTATTCTGATGAAGAATTTTAAGTGCTTACAATTATAACGACACAATTTTGGTACATCCGTTAGAATTCCAAACAATTTATTTTCTGTGTGTATGTCTATGCTAAAAGAGAAATACAGCTCCAGCGTTTTGATCCAGGCGATTAAGAAGGGATTTTCCTTTTTTTAACCCCGTTATTACCACGAAACTTTCAAAAAAGCCCATATCGCAGGGGACATATATATTATATTAATGAGAAATGTTTTTCCTCCTCTTAGTAAAAATTGCAAATTTCACCGTCTTGGTGAATATATACAGGTTGGTTGAAAAGTTCCTGCGCTCGAAATGAAAGAATACGGTTTTTGTTACGAAATATATTTTTTCATTCAATATAATCTCCTAGAAGCTCAATACACTTGTTCCAATGATCTTCCAATAATTTTATCCCATCCTTATAATGGTTTTCCGGAAGCTCTGCAAAATAACCGTCTACGGCTGCTATGTCCTCTTCATTCGACGAAAAATGCTTTCCACGAAGGAATTGTTTGAGATTTCTGAAGAAATAGTAGTCACTGTGAGCCAAATCTGGTGAATACGGTGGATGTTCAAGCAATTCGTACTTTAATTCTTTGAGTTTAGCCATCGTCAAAACACTTTTGTGAGCAGGTGCATTGTCTTGATGAAAAATGATTTTTTTCTTCTTTAAACCAGGTCTTTTCACACGAATTTTTTCATCCAGCTGATCCAAAAGGCTGCAAAAATATTCAGAGTTGATTGTTTTACCTTTCTGAAGATAATCAATCAACAAAATTCCTTTTGCATCCCAAAAAACTGATGCCATAACCTTTGCTGATCGTTGTGAATTCACCTGCTTTGGAGCTGAACAACCAGCTTCAGTCCACTGTAAACGTTCTTGTTTCAATTTAGGATCATGGTGCTAGATCCAAGTCTCATCCATAGTTATAAAACTACGCAAGAAGTCGGTTTTATTCGGCAAATTACGCTGAGAAATTTGTTTTCGAACTGTTTTTCCAAACAGTTTTTTCATACGTAATTCTTCATGTAAAATATGGAGTACTCGTTCGTCTGAGAAGCCTATGGCATTAGCAATTTCACGCTTAGTCAAACTTGGATCTTCACTAACCATATTATTTACCTGCTCAATGATTTCTGGTGTGGTTGCAGTTTTTGGTCGCCCTTCGCGTGGATCGTCTTTAAGGCTGGTACGACCACGTTTAAATTCACCAGCCCAAAATTCAACGGTGCGTTTTGAAGGTGAGGACTCCTTATACACTTCTAACAATTGTTCATAAATTTCCTTTGCTTTTAAACCCTTCAAAACAAAGAATCTAATGACTGTACGATATTCAATTTTTTCCATATTAAAAAAAAATCAATGACACGTCAACTTCAAATGGCTTGTAAACAAAGAAAGAATTGACAGAATGACTTGCAACTTTGCATGTGTTCTCAGGACAGTTATACCAACCTGAGAAAAAAAGTTTGGAGCTAGCAGCGCCATCTCTTAGTGAGCGCAGGAACTTTTCAACCAACCTGCACGCCGGAGAAGAAACCCTTATGCCAAATTTTAAGTTCCTCCACAAAGTATCTCTTCATTTTAATAAGATAATTTTGCAATAGAAAGAAATAACAGCAATCAATCAACACCTGCTCAACGATGCTTTGGAAAATCAAACAGAATCTTTTTATTTTATTTTTTAATTCCAGTTTTTAAATATTACTCTAAAAAAAAAAACAAATTCCTAATTGTTACAAATCGATTCGTTTATTTAAAAAAATTAAAAATCGAATGTAAAAACAAAATATTTTATTTTTTAAAAAACTTCAAGATATTTTTGTAGTTCAGTGTCAAAATTTTGTATTGTAAAATTACAATTTTGCAGTTTGGTTAATACAAATTGGGTTGACCACAAACAAAAATAAAATAAGTAAAATATAAAAATTAAATTTATGTATTTGAAAATTTAACACAAATAAAATCCCCCACAATTATGAAATTATTCTTAAAATTAAAAGCTCTCAAGACCACCAAAAAAAAGTTGTTCATGTTTTTCATTTTTCGAGCGGAAATGAAAGCTTTTTTAAATACATACGCATACACTAAAATTGTTTAGAGAACATATGGTAAAATTTTCAAAATATTTAACTGGAAAAAAAACAATTTTTTTTTCAAATGAACAGGTAAGATCACCCGTACACATCTCTGAAAGAAAACTACAAATTATATAGTTATTTGGCCATGGTCTGACACAAAGCAAAGACATCAAAAACATTCCATTTATTTGTTTATTTGTCTTACAAACATATTAAGAAAATAATAATAATAATAAATAAAATTAAAAAAAAAAATAACACAACAAAAGTTAATAAAAACACAACTCAAAAACAATTTTGGAACATTTTCAATATCATCTAGATAATTCCAACAGTCAACACATTTTGTAAGAATTCTGGATGATTGAAAATTAACATAATGAAATAATAAAATTTCATGCCTAATTTTAAAGGTCAATTTTATTTTGATAAAAGGGGAATTTAAGAAAAAACAAAATATTGTAAAATTATTTTTTTTTATTAGTTGGATGTAAAATGAACTTGAACTTGTATTTGAAAAACAAAATATGATTCTAAAAAAAAATAACACAAACTCAGGTGGTTGAGGATGAAGCGAAAATGTAGGTGATGTTGCTTTGTAAATAAATAAAATTCTATTTTTGAACAAAAACAAAAAAAAAAAACAGAAAAGTGTCGAAAGCCAAAGCAAATTAGTATTTTTATTTAATATTGTAGCTAGTAATATTGTAGCTAGTAAAAAGATTAAAGTTTGACATGCCGACTATATGACTATTTGGTATTAACTATATAGACAGAAAGCGGTCCAAGTTCCTAATACTTTTTTTATGAACTGGGCGGAAAATATTGAGATAAATCTGACCGAAATTGCCGAAAAAGTTCATTTATCCCATTCCCGGCATCAAGCGGACTCAGTGAAATTTTTAGTTCGACCAACCAAACTTTCCCCCTTTATTATCCCTCGGACAGGAAAATATGCCAGCCCCAAAAAAAAAAAAAAAAATTAAAAAATATATATTTTTTAACAGATTTGTATTCAGGACTTCCCATCGCAAATTAAGCAACAAATTCAAAAAATATTCTTTGTCGACATTAGGTCCAAATATGATTCGATTTTCTTTAAGTTTGAACGAATGTTATATAATTCCATATACACTCACCAAAAAAAGTCTGTAATGGCAACTTAAAATTTTGCTGTTATTACGGGAAATTTTGCTAATTTGAGCCCAGCGGTATTTTTTGCTAATCTTAGCAACACATGTCTGCTGACGTGTAGTACAATGAAATTAGTAGAAAAATTAGTAGCCGCTACTAAATTTTAGTAAACTTTTTGTAAAGTGGAATTTAAAATCTGTTTGCTAAAATCAGCAAAAAAAAAATTACTAAATATTATTAATATTAGTACAAAATTTTAAATTTATTTTTTTCGGGCATCAAATTTCTCTTATTTTATTTATTTTTTTTTTTAAATATTTTATACAAAATTAAAATCAAAATAAAAGGCTTAAAAATCTTAAAAATTATTAAAACATAAACGAATTAATCATTTTGTTTTTATTTGGTAATTTCTGTTTTGAAAAATATTTTAGTCAATTTTTTTTTTTTACATTTAAGGTCAAATTTTAATTGTTTTTAGGGCTGATTTTTAGAATTTAAAAAAACTTTTTAGTGCTATTTTAAGTGGATGTTCTATTTTGAGACATGAGTCGGTATATTCACTTCACTTTTGTTGCTAATATTAGCAAATCGGTTTTCAAAAATTTGTAAAATGATTTCTGAAATTAGCAACAAAAATTTGTAAATATTCTGTAAAAACTCTGTAATTTGTAAAATGTAAATAGCAAAAAGATTTGCTAAATAATATTTTTTTTACTAAAAATCAGTACAAAAATAGTAAAGTAGGATTGAAAACCGTTTACAACTTTTTATACTAGGTTTTTTTCTGAGTGTAACGTTTACAACTCAAATTTTAAGCAGATACCTTTTGTGTGTCTAAAATCTATTGAATCATAAATAAAAAAGGACCTTAATATGGATCGTTATTGACCAAATTAAATAGGGATATATCTTTGAGCCAACAGAAACTCATAAAAGAAACTTATCCAAATATCGTTATACTTACGACCTGTAGTTGAATTACAAGGTTTTAACGGACAAACAGACGGATGCACCGGCATCGTTAAATCCATCCAAAAGGCTATTCTGAGCTATACGAGGGCGCATCAAAAAGTCCGTGACTTTTCGAACTTCCCTCGTAGTTTTATGAAATGCAACACTGCTCCCATCAAGTACCACCTGTTAATAGACTACTGTCAAATTTTGATCAAGTTCCGTCATTTACTTTGCGATTAACAGCTGTTCAAAACAAACAATCTCGTGGATTTCTTTAAAAATCGAAAGAAGTGAATTTCGAGTGCTCATTAAACATTATTTTTTGCGAAATAAAAACCGTCAATCAAACCAAGGAAAAGCTTGATAAATACTACAGAGACTCTGCACCATCGATTCCAATGGTAAAAAAGTGGTTTACTGTCTCTCGTTGTGGTCGCACAAGTACAAATGACGCTGAACGTTCTGGACGGCCAATTGAGGTCAATACAACCGAAAATGTCGAAAAAATCCACGATATGATGTTGGCCAATCGGAGATTGAATGTGCGATAGATTGTGGAAGACATAGGCATCTCACATGGCTCAGTGGTTTCAATTTGGAACGATCACTTGGATATGAGAAAGCTTTCCGCAAGATGGCTGGCGCGTTTGTTCACAATCTACCACCAACAGAATCGTATGACAGCTTAGTTTCCATAGCAAAAATCCATGAAGTAGACTATGAGTTGGCCCCTCATTCGCCTCATTCTTCGGATGTAGCCCCAAGTGACTATTTTCTATTTCCAAACCTAAAGAAACGGCTCGGTGGAAAGTGATTTAGTTGCACTGATGAAATTATTGATCAAACAAATGCATATTTTATGGACCTCGAAAAATCCTATTTTTTGAAAGGGATACAAAAATTGGAGAAACGTTGGACTAAGTGTATTCAGCTTAAAGGAGATTATTTTAAAAATATTTTTTTTTTTGCAAAAAAAACTGTGTTTCATTCAAAAAGTCACAGACTTATTGACTTACCCTAGTATACTGGCCGCGTTGGGTTGTAGATATAAACACTTCATAGATTTTCGGTGTAATATCCGAAACTAATACAAATTTATCATCGAACCAGATTTCGTTCTCCTGCTACCAAAAACTCACATTATCTTCTGTTAGCGCTTTTTTTTAAATAAGCCATGATGGCGATTTATTGATAATACTTTTTTAAGAGTTTTTTTTTTAAATTTTCATAAAGTATTAGAAAATTATTAATTTGTGTTAAAAAATTTTTAAACTCTTGAATATTTTTAAAGCTTTAAGAATGTGAAAATACGTTAATGTTTTTAACGCTTTTTAACTGTTTCGTCCGACAATTTAGTTGAAAATTCACTTATTTGGATGAAATTCAAAAAATGTACATCACTGCTGCTCCAATAGACTAAAAAAAATTTACATTTCAGTTTTCAAGAAAAAAAAATGTTTTGATGAAATTTTCCTTTAAAACAATGAAGATGTTATAAAACATGTAGCGTGCTAGCTTATCAGTGCGGGGGTCGTGGGTTCGATTCCCACCAGAGGCTCTGGTCTGTTTTCGCTACAACAAGCCGATAGCCTTTGTTGCTAGTGCTCGGTTAGGGTATTAAGATATAATTTGTAATTATATGTTTAATAAAATAAATAAATAAATTTCAATTAATAGTTTCATCATGAATTTTTATGAAACTTCATAAATAATTCTTCAAAAATTTTCGTTCAATGTACATATTTCATAAATCGTTCTAGTACAAATATGAGTTCTGGTACAAATATGAGTTCTGGTACAAATATGAGTATCGATTGTTTGCCCCATTTTTGGATACTCCATATTTGTATGTACACGATATTTTCAGAGTTGCATTTTGGACAGGAAAACTGTACAAAAAATGCGATACAGCTTAAATGTTTAGCCTTAAAATGCAACTTGGCTAAAGGGAAAAATTTAAACAATAAAATAAAAATATTATAAGTTAATATAAAAAAGGTTAAAAATATTAAAATATTTTAAACAATTTGAATGAAAAATTTATTGATTTTAACATAAAAAACATTAAAAGTATTGAATATCCAATTTACAAATACAAAGTAATATCGAATATTGAATTTCCAAGTACTTTTCATAAAAATGATTAACTTTTTTCGCTGAATATTTCTTAAAATATTTGAACAGTATTATAATAGGGTGTCCCGATAAAAATAAAACAAAAAACCTTAAGGTAACACCACACAAACGATGGGTACTAATGAGCTGATTATGGGAAGAATAAGAAAATATTTTGTGAGGCATCTTTAGTTCTCTGCCAGCATTTTGTTTTAGTTCTCTACCAGATGTTAATGTATATTGGTGAAAAGTTTGAAAAAAAACATATCAAAATTTGTAATAATGGGACCGTTACAAAACCAAATTATTTTCACAATTTGTCATAAGTTTTGTGGTATTTTAGCAAATTTAATTACTTAAATGTGTTAAATTTTTGTTTAATTAATTTTGATGCACTAATGATTAGTAAACAATAACAGAAACATTGGTTGGAAGACATAGCTAGTTGCGTTTGATACCAATTTTTCGAAAAAATTTTAAACTTTTCTTGACAAAATATACTAATATCGAAATCTTCAATCGCTGGAAAGAAAACCAAAGATCCCCTTTATATTTTCCTTATTTTTTCTGTATTCAGTAAAATAGAACAAATTCATTTTATACTTTTGTACACTTTTTTGATGAAAATAATTCAAAAATTTTGCATTCCACAAGTCAGAATTTCAGGAAATTACAAAAAAAAAAAAACAAACACACATATCGAGAGTTTACTAACGCAATCTCGTATCTCAAAAACTACTACTTTTCAGGAGAGACCTTTTATAATAAAATTGTGTAATTTTTTAACAATTTTTTTTTTGAAATTTAGAATTCATCATTTTAAATTTCGGGGGAAAAATTATTAAAAATTGTCACAAGTGTATTATAAAAGGTCTTTCTTTGTCTCCTGAAAAGTAGTAGTTTTTAAGATACAAGGTTGCCTCGATATGTGTGTACGCATTTTTTTACAGCGGGATTTTTTTCACTTTACTAAAGCCATTTTCTTAATATCAAATTTCATATCTGGTTTTATATTGATACTCGGTTTAAAAATGTGATTTTTTGTAGCTTGAAAAGTAAACATTTACTTACTAATGGGCAAGGGCGTCAAGAGGTTACTACGCGTCGTTTAAGTGCTATTGCTTGAACCAATTTATAACAAGTGAAAAAGGGCTTAAATTCGGCTGTGCCGAATCTTTGGACGGTTCAACCTAAATAAAATATAATCACTCTTATTCTAGTTGTCGTCATCCACACAAGACAATGTTGTCTTAGAGTTTTTTTTTAAATTGGTATTCCCGTTGTCGTTATCGAAAATAATCGATAACTGTTGACAAGTATTTGGTATTCTGTAAGAAAATGTGACGCCGATATTGTATTGAAACGACTCTGATTTTGTCGACACAATTTTTTGTAACGACTTGAGGAAAAGTAATGACTGAAAAAAAGGGAAAAAATGGAAAAAATGAAGGTAACGAACGCAAACCAGTTTCAAAAACTCATAGAAGAGTTGGATGAAAATCCGTCGCTTGCAATAGGATTTCGCAGAGGCACTGTTCCAAGTAATTTTAAAGAGCGATCGGAAGAAATATAAAATATATTAAATGCACTTGGCCCACCGAGAAAAATTGGAGATGGATGGCAGAAGGTAAAGAAAGTATGATCATATAAAGTGCATTAGAAAAATATAACAAAATTTATTTATAGGTTTGGCGAGACCTAAAATTTAAAGTTTAAAAATAAAATGGTAGCCAACAAAGCCGAGTGTAATGCTACAGGTAGCGGAAGATTCAAGCAATTTATATTGAGCCCGCCGGAGGAAGCTGTGGCAAATCTGCTACAGTTTCAGAAACAGCTAAAACCTGAGTTAAAGTCGTTTCCAACATCTTAATGTAGCTGCCAACTTTATTGTTTTGGAAATAAATGTGGACTTGATTCCGGTTTTCAAATTAGGTGCTATTGTTTCCAGCACATCTTTGAAGACTGTTTTATTCAGCCGAAAGTAACTTTCAAACCTTTTAAAAAAATTAGAAGATTAACATTCTTTAAAGTAACAGACTTTGATTTTGCTACTCATTTGTTATCCGGCAGGTTAAAGATATTGGATTTCTGTCAGAGTAGTCTTCTTTCCAATAAAAAAAAATTTTTCGCAAAAATAATAAACAAAATAAATTTGCCGACTCAATTTTTAGAGATGTGTTTTTGTTTAAATCGATAAACTGTCAAAATTTAGAGGTACCTTCACATTTTCACTTATAACTTTTTAACCGCTGGACCGATTTTGCTCACTTTTAATACCAATCGCTAGATTGACTTAAAATTTCATAAGAATAAGGAATATATAAACTTTATGGGGCTAGACCCCTATATTTCGACATGTTACAAACGGAATGACAAACCCTCACCAAATATGGTGGAGGGTAAAAAAACACGATTTATCAAGACACTCTAGCCTATCAGTATTCTCAAAATTTGCCAAAGTTTAGCAACTCACAAAGGTGTTTTCAAAAATTACGAAAACCGTTTCATTCTACCAAAATAAATCCATTAAGTAAAGGGTAATTTTTAACATTTTAAATTTAATTTACAC